>OZ024903.1:33257446-33968672 GCA_964017125.1 Flabesymbios commensalis
CGCCAGTAGTCAAGGAGAATGCTCGTTGGACCCCTTAAAAAAATAGTTGTTGAGCTTATTGCATTTTTGAGTACATTAGGATCCCTAGAAACATATTCCGGATGATGACATTAAATTTGCCTGGAGTATTTTTTTTAATTAGCATAAATCCAAGATGGCCGCCATTAAAATAAGTTGAAACACAACTTTGTAACCACGCCACACAAAACATTATGTAATATACTACTTCTTCCCATAATTTGGTTCCAGGGAATAGATTTAGATGATATAATAAATTATTTGATGAGTTTTTCAAGGTCAAAGGTCATTTTCAAGGTCACACGGTGCTCAAATAAGATAGATTAGCCAACGCGTGGACCAAATAAGCCATCATTTGTTATTATCTATATCTAGCTTGGTTATTGTAGCGTATGAATGTGTTATATAACCATTATAAGTGACAAGGGGTTCAAGGCGGAACTTCAAGGTCAAGGTCAAGGTCAAGTTATACAGGGTTTTGCCCTCATCTTAACCCTTTTAGCGCCGAACTCCACGCACCACTCCTACTCCAACCGCCAAATTCCTGGGAGGGAGAGAGAAAAAATGCTGGATATTTTGTACTGCCCGATGTTTCTAAACACACCAGCAGTATCCCAGACTGGGAGTAAATATGTGATGATGTTGTGGTTTAGCGGGGTAAAACTCCAAGGTCACATCAAGGTCAGATTAAGGTCATTTCAAATTGGTATAAACACGTAATTTGTTTTATTTTTACCGAATTTTAACTGATGTGTGGTGCAGGAAAGTATTAAAAATGACTTCTGTTCACACATTCTTTATCGGGTACCATTTCAACACGCATCTGAATGTTTTTTGGGGCAGTTTCAGCCTGGTGGGGGGTAAATACCCCTTGGTATTTCTCTTATCACACCCTTTCCCAATGCTGGAATGAATGCATTTTTTTTACTAAAATGTAGTAGTGTAGAGCTTCTGCTTGGGCTCCCATAACAACACATGGATACAGAATCGTGTAAGAAAGTTGCCATAGGCTGGTGTTGTGCTTTACTGGGGTACCATTCCAAGGTCATCTCAAGGTCACTGTAAGGTCAAATTGGCAAAAAACATGATTTTTAGGATTTTTTATCGATTCCAAACCCATTTGGGGTGCAGATAAGTATAACAAACGACTGTTGTAGACACATAATTGGTCGGGTACCATTTCACCACGCATCGCAAGGGGTTTCTATGCAATTTCAGCCTTCGGGGGTGACTACCACCTTGGTATTCCCCTTATCACACCCCTTTCCAAAAGCTGGAGTGAATCAACAAAATTACTGAAATGTAGCAGTGTGGAACCGCAGCTTGAGCCCCCATGACAACATAAGTATGGATACTTAATTGGTTATGAAAGGTGGCATGAACTGGTGTTGTGCTTTACTTGGGGTATCACCCCAAGGTCATATCAAGGTCACTGGAAAGGTAAATTGATAAAACATGATTTTTTATCTATTCTAAGCCCATTTGGGGTGAAGGTGAGTTTTGCAAATGACTGCTGTTGACCATTTCACCACGCATTGCAAGGGGTTTGTATGCCATTTCAGCCTTGGGGGGGGGGGGGGTGATTACCACCTTGGTATTCCCCTTATCACACCCCTTTCTCAAAGCTGGAGTGAATCAACAACATTACTAAAATTTAGCAGTGTGGAACCGCAGCTGCAGCCCTCGTGACAACATATGGATACAGAATTGGGTATGAAAGATGGCATGGGTTGGTGCTGTGCTTTACTGGGGTACCACCCCAAACTCACATCAAGGTCATTTCAATGTCACTGCAAGGTCAAACTAAAAAAACATGATTTTTTTGGTTTTTATCTATTCCAAGCTCATTTGGGGTGCAGGTGATTATTACAAATGACTGCTGTTGACACATTTTTGGTCGGGTACCATTTCACCACGCATCACAAGTATGCAATTTAACCCTTGTTGGGTGATTACCGCCTTTGTATTCCCCTTATCACACCCATTTCCCAAAGCTGGAGTGAATCAACACAAGTACTAAAATGTACCAGTGTGGTGGCAATTGACCTTGAATCACCAAAATAATACTAAAATTGGATTTTTAAGTCAAAATCCGATGAAAATAAGGTATTACACACGGAGCTGGCTCCCTACCCTGCTTCCATGTTTGATGCCACAGGCATGATGCGAATGGTCACAAAGTCGACACTCAATAATGATTTGCGCGTAAATGTGTCTGGGAGATCCTTTGGGAAACAAACCACTGTTATTTATGACGTTTCAGCTTTGCTGTGGACAATATCTTGGCCATCAAATGCAGATAATCTGGGTGATTTCATCGTGAAATTTAAATTAATTGGTAAACATGGCCTTACTCTGGGAAATGTTGTGTTGGTTTTTGACAGGTATTACACTAACAGTGCAAAATCATACATGTGCATGTTTCGTCAGGAAAAAAATGGTGGAGGTCGTGTACACATCCTCACTGCTGAAGTGCGCTTACCACCTAAAACCTCAATCCTCGGTGTCACTAAAAATAAGGTGCAGCTTAACAAGATGCTTGCTGGTGCCATGATGGCCCCCGAGTTTTATAGGCATGCCACTGCGGGACAAATGCACAGTTTCACTGTTGCTGGTACAGAAGATGCTCCATAGTAGGTGTCACCGTGATTGAGAGGAGGGACCCCGAAGTCACGAAGAAGCTGATACAATAATTGTGTGCACCATACTATGACAAGTAGATGGTTGGAGAAGTCGTGTCCGTTATCTGCGATGACACTGATGTCTTCGCTCTACTCCTTCACTTTGTGGCAGAAATGAAGCCAAAAGGCCAGCTCTGCATGTGTTCCCCAGTGAAAGATCGTGCCGTAATCAACATCATACAGAGTGTGAAGGTACATACATCTATTGTGCCAAATCTGCTTGACCTTAATGCCCTTACAGGGGCCGATACACCAGCAGGTACATTTGGCATTGGAAAGATCAAAGCACTCAAGGTGGCCAGAACTGCTAGGATCCCGCTGCATGCTATTAGAGATACAGCAGATGAAGCTATTGTACCCGAGCAAGCTACGTCATTCATACTGGCTTGCTATGGCAAAGGTTTCAGCAGATGTGCCAGCAAGAGTGAAGCCCGGATCAAAATGTGGAGAAAAGCCCGGATCAAAATGTGGAGAAAGAAGACTGATATCGGTTCTGCTTTGAAGTTGTGCAGACTGCCACCTACCACCGAGGCATTTACTGAAAATGCCAAACGTGCTCACCTGCAGGCTGCACACTGGAAGGCATCAATTGAAGGCACAGTTCCCCCTATCGATGCCCTGACCCATGGTTCGGAGCACAGAGGGAACCCTGTCTGCCACAGTTGCTGTCTTGGAAATGATACTATGTGGGTGCGCATCTGGTTGCAAAGGAGGCCACTGTAAATGTAGCACCATTGGTTGTACTGTTTTCTGTGCATGCAAGGGAGGTGAGGTGTGCATTAACATGCTCACAAAGAAGTCGCAAGAATCAGTACCTGTTGATGATGATAATGAGGATGATGATGAACTGTAGTTGGAATTATGGCAGTTGAAATCATATAGGACAAAGAGGTTACATCAAATGGAATCTTATTTTTTACCACTATAACGGTACTAAGTGCAATTTTTGTTCAATGTTGCATTAAATATATTTCCTATTCTCTCATCCATCTTTTTGTTTCTACTCGTGAAATGTGTGAACTATCTTGCTATTTTCAGGATAATGTTAGTGGTAGTTTCCAACTTGTCAGCTCTTGTCATAGTGGTTGTTGAAATTAAATTTATCCTGAATTGGTCTTGAGATAAATATGGTGTGTCCAGAAACATGAGAAATACATTCTCTGCTCTTGCAGTGATATAGATTCGAGACACTACTTAAGCGCTTTCTAATTTGATCTAATATGACCTTGAAATTAACGATTTTGACCTTTAATTGATTTCCATGAATTACAATGACCCAATAAATGCGTTCAGCATCATCGAATATCAGCAAAATCGACCTCGTATTTACAGAGATATGCCAATTCATTGTTTTGACGGAATCGCTGGCGGCCATCTTGAATTTATGCTAATTAAAAAAAATACTCCAGGCGAATTTGATGTCATCACCCGGAATCTGTTTCTAGGGATGCTAAAGTACTCAAAAATGCAATAATCTCAACAACTAGTTTTTTTAAGGGGTTCAGATGAATATTTCAGTTTTTCCCCCTGACTACAGCGGTCGGAGAAGGAAAAGACATACAGGATTATTCCACAAATAACTTGATGTCACCAGTAACTGTTAATCTACAGGTACAGGGGCTATCTACTCAGGCGTGAGACCTCGCCCAGGGAAGATGCCTCAATAATTGCTAATTACCCAGCAAACACGATATATTGATCCAATGTTGGACCAATGTTGGGCCCGCGTCGTTGACGGCGGCCCAACATTGATCTGAGATTGGCTCAATATATCGTGTTGATGGGAACATCTTCCTCTTGCACAACGCATAATGTCAGACAACACGTTGTCATTATTGTTGGTGCAACGTCTGCGACACTGGCCCAGCGTAAGGCCAGCATTAGGACAATGTATTGTGTTTGCTGGGATCTCTTGATCACATTCGGGGGCGGGGGCCCTAGGGTAGTGGTTAGCACCGCTGCCTTTCACGCCAGAGTCCGGGGTTCGGTTCCCGGTCTCGGCGGTTTGAAAGAAACAAAATTGTTTCTTCCCCATCCACGTGTGAAAGTTAGTATTGTGGGGAACCTCCGTGACCGAGAGGTAGCGTGCTCGGCCTCAGACCGCCAGGGCTCGAATTTCGAATCCTGTGTCTGGAGGACAGTGTCATCTCAATCATCTCACCATCCTCAGGAGGTTCTCCTGGCCCAGTTTAGCCTATATGTGCACAAAGGTGGCCTAAAGCCCGATTCATTTCATTTTCATTGATCACATTCGGCGTGATTGGGAATCGTAGGTTGAAGTGATGCTTGACGCGGATTACTAAAATCAGCTTCAAATAAATGAGATAGATGAAAGCAGTTCAACAACAAATTATGTTGGTCAAATTCGTCAATAGACCTTGTTTAAATGTACAAGTGTATTGATTTTAAAAAGTCAGACCCGTAGTTTGAGCTGCCGTGTGTAGTAAATATTATACAAAATAATGTGAAAATGATCTTTAGGAAATGCCTCTGCCATTCCACATACATGCAACATAGTCGAGACTCCATTGCCGAAACGAAGCCTGTAAAAAAGTCCAGGTGGACATCGTGAATAGAATATGGAGACATCATCATTCCGATAGAAAATTTCCCGTAGAATGCGAAAATCACTGTCTCCAAGCTGAAAAGATAGTCCGAGTACCGTCAAATAATCCATTTTCAACATGGCCGCCACAAAGTCACTGTAAAAAATTCAAATCATAATAGCTGGCTTAAAAACACATTCAAACGCTATAATATTACTAATCTGTTTTGCAGAAGTCATTGTAGTGCTCATATAAATTGTCCAAATTCAAGATGGCCACCAAAATTGCTGACAAATCGTGTTTTGATCATAACTTTCAAATCACGCCAAGAGGTAAAGGTGATTTCAGTAAACCAGTTGACCATGTGTGTGTTTGGCAAGGTTATCTATCTGAGAGTAGGGAATATGAGAGCTGGGCTAACTGTAGCGGTGGAAAAGGTCATCGGATAACATTTAAGGTCATGGGAAATGGGTGTTTAAGTGTCAGTAGTGGTATAACACGTCACCAGAGGTCATTATAGATCATCACACAAGGGAATTTGAAGTGATAAAATAAATTTAGGTGAAAAGTTTGACCAGGTTTATGTTGTTATCATCTTTGAATCAACGCGGGATGCAACTGATCATCTTCATTTGGGACACCCTCTTCTAAAATGAACATGCAAAGTTCGAGTATATGATTGCATTGTCCTCTCATCAGTAAGGAAAAGTAACAGCTTCTTCCCCTTCTGATAAAAACCCGCTGTTTGATAAACAAATCAAGCTGATATATTAAAAAAAAGTATTGTTCCTATGCTCCAGACAATAAAAGTTACAGCAAACTTTCTTGTAACAAAACAGGACTCGCATGTATCACTCGGTGTAAATGTAGTGAGGGGCACAGGAATCCAAATATCCCCTATTTTC
The DNA here is from genome assembly GCA_964017125.1 of Flabesymbios commensalis. Classification (NCBI taxonomy): domain Eukaryota; kingdom Metazoa; phylum Annelida; class Polychaeta; order Terebellida; family Flabelligeridae; genus Flabesymbios; species Flabesymbios commensalis. The sequence goes on from OZ024903.1 coordinate 33,263,597, forward strand.
ACTGATCAATGATTCAATTTACACTGATGCAACATTTTAAATAACTGCAATAAAGCAATTTTTTTTTAATTCAGCCCAATAAGAACGATGCTATTTTCTTCTTAAACTATTACTCACCACTCGGTGTAAATGTAGTGAGGGGCACAGGAATCCAAATATCCCCTATTTTCACTGATCAATGATTCAATTTACACTGATGCAACATTTTAAATAACTGCAATAAAGCAATTTTTTTTTAATTCAGCCCAATAAGAACGATGCTATTTTCTTCTTAAACTATTGATACCTGACAGATTAGAACACATACTATGATACACAAAGAATTTAAATCGCTCATTATTTGTACTCTTTTGGCGTTCATCTTGAATCTAGGACACATTTTTGCAAATAATAATGCAAAACGGATGCTGGGATTGAATTCTACACATCAAAATTGTTTTTAATGTAATACTGGGATATATATTACTAAAAAGTGACTTTTTATTGTAAAATCGAGGCTGTCATTTTGAAAAAAAGGTAATAATATCAGATTGTGTAACATTATTTCTCAGTCCACACTCTGGGTATAATTAAACTTACAATACCCATAAAAAACATAAAGTAGGATCGAATGCCGACAGTGAAATGGTATCTCAGTAATTATTCTACTGGTCCTTCACTAATTCTCCTAAATTTATCGGAGACACAGCTTACACATCTTGTGTCAAATATACAGCAAGATAATCAGTTGGGCGCACTCTATTTTGCGATGAGATAGTTGCATCAAAGTTTCTAATACAAATCTGACCCTCTAATACGTGACTACTGCACAACAGCAACACCAGCTGATGCTGTCAAGCGCTGTACTTCACTACATCAACACGTGCTAATGTCACATGTTGAATGACAATATAAATAGTTTGAGGTTGCCTAAATAAATATCAATTTTATAATTACACTTTAAAAATATATTACCATACCTATGGATCTATAATGATTAAAATGTTCATTCTATTAATTGACTATGAAAACATATGTATAGAATCCAATTTTATGCATCTACCATTATTACTTTTTAAGAAATCCTCCTCTGTTTTGATTAAAATATCTGTTATTATCATTAATGATGCGGTTTTTTTAAAGATTTGGTGAAACATAACTTTGTGTTTAATAATTATTAATCGATTGTTTTGAAAAAAATAAGGCGGGGTTGGAGATGCCCTGAACAAAGCCCGTACACTACAGCTACAAGGTGGTTGCTCTTCCAGTATGGATTAGGTTACATTTGTGCAGCTTTGTTCCAGATTTGGTGCTTTTTTCAAATTTTGAATCATTTTGCTCAATTTATAGCACTTTTTAGAATAATTTGTCGAAAAAGGGCATGTGACACCCCCCCCCCCCCTCCCAACGCACCATCGATCCACCCCTGCTTTGAATAAATAAACTGCTAGAAATATTAGGAATCTTGTAGACATCTTTGGTGAAACGTAATTGAAGATATTACTAGACTTTAAAATAAAATAAGGAAGGATAAAATACCCTGAGCGAAGCCTTCACGCTACGGATTCTAGGTTAGTTCCCCTTCCAATATGGATTAGCATACCATTGTGCAGATTTGTGCAAAATTTGGCGCTTTTATCAAATTTTGAAACATTTTACTCAATTTAGGACACTTTTTATACTGATTTATCGAAAAAGGGGGATGCGAGTCCCCCACGCACTATGGATCCGCCCTTGTTCAGATTAAATAGACTGCTAAAATCATTAATTACCAGTTTTGCAGACATAAATTTATATTTCTTTAAATAATTACTTAAATTCATTGAAAAAAACAAAGGGGATTAAAAAAGCCCTGAACGAAACTCTTACAGTACAGCCACTTCCAGTATAAGTCAGTGGGCCTATAATCTAGAGCAGCTCTGCACCAGATTTGGTGATTAATATCTCACAATTTGAACGATTCTCTCAAAATATTACTCAAATCTGCTGCACAAGTAAGCAAGTTATGATAAAACGATTTGGCAGCCATTTTGTCGGCCATTATGAATTTAGACAATTTATATGAGCAATAAAGCAAATATTATGCTGGAAATAAAATATGCATCCATAGATTAGTAATATTAGATGGTTCGAATGTAATTTTAGGCCCTTTATTAACATTATATTTCTTACAGTAACCTCTTGGTGGCCATTTTGAAAATATTGATTAATTTGACTGTTAGCAGATATATTTCAGCTTGGAGACAGTGGTTTCTGGAATCTTCGCAAAATTCCCTATAAGAGTGATTATATCTCCAAATTCTACTCATGATGTCCGCCTGGTCTTTAGTTTTCCAGAATGGAATGCGAAATAGTATAGTCCATGGTGAAAGAAAAGAAGAAAGGAAAATAGAGAAGTACCAACAACACACCTGAACATAAGAAATCCAAAACTAATTCAACGCATAGCATACCATAAACTAGTACCGATGAATCGCTTTTTAGAACTGAGTGATTCATCGGACAGAGACAGCGAGTCAGAGGATGATTACAGCCTGCCACTCTCCTGACAGATCAGTCCAGGGATATGAAAAGCCTGAGAAATCTCACTAAGGCTATAGCCAATAAGCAAAACGAAAAAATAGAGAAACTACATGACCTGGATAACCGTGTTTCAAAGCTAACCATCACGATGGCTGAGCATGGCAAAGTTAACTACATGTATAACGATGCATGGGCAACGTTATTACAATCTGACGTTGATGTATAAAGTGCGAATACCCAAAATCCAGTAACATACACGATACAATTGCAGCGTCATTGAACAGGCGAAACGATAGCAGAAATGATAGCAGGAAAGAACAGATTAATAAGTTTGAAAGAAAATCCAGATAAATAAATATACGTGACGTGATGGAATTATAATGAAGAAGAAGGAGAAAAGGTGAGTAAATCGATTTATCTCAGATACATGTGACACACATCTGGAAAGACGAAATTTGTGAATGCGAAAGGATCAGGGATAGTGCGATGCCAAAAATATTTTTTCCCGGGGTGGTGTTGGCTCTGATGTGTCTATAGGCCTGATTGTGACCACCACATGTTCTTTTGTCTGCATCAAAGGGTTACTGAAATCTTAAACAACGACATATGTTTGTGTCTTGTTTTCATATGAATACATTTCTTGTAATCACGAGCTGGCTTTCACATGAGTGTCTTGATCGAAAGCCATCCTGTACAGGTTTTAAAGTTGATTTTATTTTACAAATTGGACATAATTTGTTTACAAATGATGTGTTGAATAAGTCAAAATAAATGGAGTAATATCGTACCAAGCATTTAAAATAAGAAACGAAGTTGAATAGGTTGTATAATTGCACGATTACTCACTTAAATATTTTGGTACAATTATACTTTATATATTATAATGATTAAATTGTGATACTGTTAATAGCAATGTCAAATGACATTAATTTGTTACTTTACCAATACATGTCGTATATATGTGTATGGCACAAGGGCTACAAGCCTATTACTTTATAAAATTATATTCGCTTCAATGGAAGTATGCATTCATCTATAAAATTTCTATACACTAACACGTACATAAAATTAAATTAAATGATTCATTCACTTATTGGTTTCCAGTTAACTACGGCGTGAGCAAGAAATACACATTATCGCCAACTGTCAACATTATTTTCTATATTTTTGAATGATTTAGTCTTAGAAATAAAATACGCTCATTGTGGTGTAATAATGAGAAACTTCCAATGTTATTATATGTTGATGGTATTATATTATATCAGAATCTGAAGAAGATATACGCAAGTAATGCTGAATATTGTCCACGATCGGTGCCTGTAATGGAGACTTCTGGTCGATAGTGATGTGATTTAAGCAATATATTTCCATAAAAAGTGCGAATGAACCTCATAGTCCTATAGCTTTACACTAGGAGAAGATCTTTTGGCTTTTGTAGATCAGTAAAAATAAATTTCAGTGTTTAGAACTTCCCAATCATAGAGATTCGACCACTTATAACCTGTCACTCTAATTTAAATACCTGGGTGTTATATTTGAAGAACATGTAACCTGTTACTCTAATTTAATGCAGTTGGTATGTACATACATGCCAAAATGGACCAGGAGAAACGTCTGCGGATGAGATGTGCTGAGACGCTGGCTGCATTTGGCGGCAAGGTACGTACTTGGTAATATTATTGGGAACATAGGGATTAGCAAGAATGGACTTACTTGGCACAATTGAGATGCTGCTTTGTGTACATACATGCCCAAATAGACCAGGATAAACTTCTGCGGATGAGATGAATCTGATGACACTGTTTCCACACACAGGATTCGGAATTCGAGTCCTGGCGATCTGAGGTGAAGCATGCCATACGGTACCCCTCGGTCAAGGTGGTACCGTAGCGTGGGTTCAGTCTCAGTACATTATGATATACAGCCCTTCAAAATAACGTTTATTCTAATTTGTTGCTGGAACAATGTGTCATATTTGCTCCCTTCACATTATTATCCAATGAGGTAGCACAGATTCCCCCAACTAGCTCTCACCGTTACAGTGATGCGACCCAATCGCTTGGTCCATTGGGCAAACCCTATCAATACATATATCATGTGAAGAAAACACCATAGTTTGACAATATTTGGTATGTGGTTCACTCATGGTTAAAATAGTTTTATCCCAATCGAATTTGCAGGTTCACAAGAGATTGTAGTATGGCAATTCACCAGAATCATGTGTCCGATTATGTTCATATTCATCACACAGGATGTCCAGGTGTGCCTTTTGGAATCATTTTGACATTTGACCTGCGTTTGGTACAGTATTATGGCCCAATATACACATATTGACATTCACATTGTTTCCTGAGCAGATCTCTGAAATAATTTGGTGGATTACTGCCATAGTGCTGAATATGTCATCTAAAGAGGCCCCTAGAAGTTGTATTTCATGTAATTGTACAATTATACAGTAGTTAATCTCGCGCTTTGGTCTAATATAGTATGATGTTATAATTATTATGTCTATTCAACTAAAATATTTTGCAGAATATCATGACAAATGTTCAAGATAGCTAGACTATTATTATGAAACAAATGGTGAGGTGTGTGGTTATATTCTGCAAAAACATCAAATCGAGAAAATTTAAAATGTCCGACCAGAGGCCATTATTCTACTACATGTATAATATATTTGGAAAGCTAGACCATCACAATAAAACAAAATGTTGGGTTTCAGGGAGAGAGATCTTCACAACGTGTTTAACTCTATCAAATTTGAAATGACCAACTTGCAGCCATGATGTACTATATTACACCAGACACATGGAACCCCGCTCGAGATAGCCAGATCATTACTATAAAACAAATTAGCAGAACACTATGAAATCTATCAATTGCAATATTGCAGGATGTTTTATCTGATATAATACACACTTTTCAATAACAACACGCCACACAGTGACCAAAAACTGAACTATTTAGTTGGCACTCCTGTTTACGCGCAAAATCGTGCAAAGAGTGTATTATTTTTCAATGTCGGGAAAGCGGTGACGATAGGAAGACCGTTGCAATAGAGATCCCATTACAAGTGACACGTTTTCTAAATGCAAAATTATACTAGAGCGTCAATGACACAGAAGCTCATCCTAAAAGGGACTGGCCCAGGCTAAAATCATCAAAAAATCAGTGATTTTCTTTCGGGTTCTTAATATGACCATATGATGTAAGCATGTACATAGACTAGAACTGCAAATTTTTATAATTTTTGTGCTGCGCATTCACCAGTTAGGCTAGATATAGAGACGAAATTCCTGATTTGTAATTATTGACAACCATGTCAAAAATAAGAAATGCGGGAATTTCGTCTCTATATCTAGTCTAACTGGTAAGTGCGCAGCACAAAAATTATAAAAATTTGCAGTTCTAGTCTATGTACATGTTTACATCATATAGTCATATTAAGAACCCGAAATAAAATCACCGATTTTTTGATGATTTTAGCCAGGGCCAGTCCCTTTAATTAGGGCATAGGTTATCTACGAATTAAAATTTTTGAAATATGTGAGGCGTTTTTATGCACAGGCACGAGCGCTTTCAAACAAACCAAACAAAATTGAAATCGACTAAGAATTGAGCTAGGAGAAGCATTTCTTGTGAATTGTGAACAGAGTGTCCTAATTATGTCTTAAAGCGACACAATCAGGCTAAAATCATCAAAAAAATCAGTATTTTAATTTTGTCCATAACATGTGAACATGTCCATAGACTAGAATAATTGTGTATAATTTTTTAATAATATATTTTGGGTTGCTGTGGCAGCGAAGCAAGTGTGCTAAAAGCCCCTTTTTATCATTTTTTCCCGTATTTCTTATTTTAGCCATGTCCGAAATTAAATGTCGTCCTTATTTCTCGCCTAACTGGTAAATGGGCAACACAAATGTTATAAAAATGCACATCTAGTCTATTGACATGCTCACATCTTATAGCCATATTCAGAAGCCAAAATAAAAATACCGATCTTCAGCCTGATTGTGTCGCTTTAATTAGGTCATAAGTTAATTAATAATTAAAATTTCGGAAATCCATGAGGAACATCTATGCACAGGCAGGCGGGGCCCCTGGTGCAGTGGTGAAAGCTGCCTGTTTGGAAAGTCATGGGTTCGAACCCCACTCTGGCCTCCAAGTTTCAAAGAAACAAAAATGTTTCTCCCCGCTCATTCGTAAAGATTCAATATTGTGGGCAGCCTCCATGACCGAGAGGTAGCGTGCTCGGCCTCAGACCGCCAGGGCTCGAATTTCGAATCCTGTGTCTGGAGGGCAGTGTAATCTCATTCATCCCACCGTCCTCAGGACCCATTCATTTCATTCCATTCCATGCCCAGGTACGAGTTCCAAACAAACCAAACGAAATTGAAATCGGCTAAGAGTTGAGGGGTGGTGAGAAAAATTTCTTGTGAATTGTGGACGGATGAGCAAACAATTCAAGTAAATTTGTATGCCAATGCGGGAACGGATCCAGTATTTTGATAAAAAAGGGACACCCTACCCCCATTCTCCGGATCCGCCACTGCTGCTATATTGTATCTATATAAAACAAATCCTCCTTTTTTGTACTGATTTGATTCACGGACAGCGGCGAGCCTCATTAAGGGCCAATGAACAACTTAATTATACAGTGAAGATGACATCACTTGGTCTGCACCTACAGACAACGATCCACCGACAGGTCGAAGATATGGTCAAATAATTGATGGATTAATCCATACACGAGACAATATATTCTCCAATATTATTTCAATGTTGGAAACAGTTTTGGGTGAACGTCCCGTATACGCCCTTGAACAGTTTTTGTTTCCTTGGTAGCTACCGGAAGAAAATTGTAATCAGGGATAATCCGATACTAACAATATTTTTTCCCAGGGTGGTGTTGGCTCTGATTTGTTTATCAGACAGACATACAGACAGATATTTTATTGACAGAAAGAAAGTCAATCCAGACTTATTTGTCATAGAAATAAGAGAGAGATATGTACATGTATATACATCATTGTTAATTTGTTAAAATCATATGACAATATTAATACTAGTATGACATACATAACTAAAATCATGTTAACTGGCATTGCCATAGGAAACACTGGGTATATACTTAACATAAAATTGAAAGGCATTGCCAGGGTAACATGGGGTCTATCATTTTGTTTCCCGCACCAAAACCAGAGATAAAAGAGCTACTATGTATGACATGCTAATTATATATATAGGAGCAAAAAAGACACTCTGGAAAGCGTAGAAACCTAAAATATATACAAGTGCATAATTATGCTACAGTAATTGTAGCATAATTAATGTATTAAGACAATGTTAAAAGTTACACGATATCTTTAAAAATCAAATATTATATCATGCAAGTACAATCAATGTGACAATCCGCGACACAGGTAGCTCCGAGCCATGTGACCATGCAAGCATAACAACATAATAACAGTAATTCTACCGAAACACAATATATACATACTAATAAAAGTCGGACATGGTGACTCGTCGACTGCCAACAAAGTATAGCATCAGAACCATCCAAATTATCGAGTGTTGGAGACATTAGTGATGTAATAACAATAAAAATTACGGATAATAATTATGCGTGCCATTCACGCAGGACATGGCACTCACACAATAGCAATAAAGTTTGTTTAATTAACTAGTGATTTATTATCTATATGGTCCTCGCACAAAAACATCACAGCTTATTTTGATTCACTATATTGTTTAGTTCATACCATTTCACTCACGAACTAGATAGTACCACATACTTGGAGTTACAATCGAAGAAAAACATTCCAGACCTCATAGAGAAAATCAGTTGACTTAGCAACTTAGAAATCCTCCATAAGGCCCCACCTCGTCTGATAACAAAGGCGATGGAAACGTCCCTAACCGACCCTAAAAAGCCAAATAATAAGATCCGAGAGCAACAGCCGTCCTGATATGTGGTAATATCCAAGTCAGATCATGAAGGCATGATAATATTGATAATATAGTGACAGGTGACTTGTGATTGTTCTACATAAAAATGTAACGTTAAAACGATAATAATGACACATAATCATGATCATGATGATAATAATTAATCATGCTAGTCACGCACGGCCCGACACACATACAAAATATTTCAGCTTGAATATGAATTTACATTTATCATACTCAATATTTTTAACCCTCAATTTGTTTAAAACAACCATTGATAAATTTTGCTGACGACATCACCACTGGTATGTCTCTAGATGTCATAATTCGTAGAAAAATATCATTTGTTGGTTGCATAGTGATAATTCCGGCTATAGAATTAAGCAAGATTTCGCGTTCATTGTTCATGGCACTACAGTGGAAAAGAAGGTGTATTTCGTCGTCAATTTCGTTTGATTCACACCTTGTGCATATTCGTTGGTTTATTGGAGTCATGTGAGCTCATTCTATAACTCGCCATTGCTGTTATGAGGTGGTTCCCCTTTATGTTTAAGATGTATGGTTCCACACACAAAGATATTTTCACTAATGAATATGTGCGCAGCTTACTTGAACTCTCGATATCTTGTCTCCACCGCTGTGTAAATATTCTAACAATTGAATCTTTAAAGGAAAGCATGAATTTATTTGTATTACCAATGTGCTGCGTCTCCCAAGCTTGGTCTAGCCCGGTTAGTTCAAGGACAGACCGAATACGCGAGCACCGGTTTGTGAATCCAGTGCCATCTAGCTGTAGTAGCATATTGTAGGCATTTCTGACAGGGTGGTTCTGGGATAGGTCTAGAATTCTACTCCAATATTTTACAGCTTTAATATGCTGCCTGATAATCAATGGAAACCGTCCTGTGTCACCATAAATTGCAGGAGTGGGTGTTTGCTTTCTAACACCCAGCGTTGATTTAGTAATTTTTTTATTGTACATTCTTGAAATTATGTTTATTCTAAAATTTTATTATCATAATGTTTTCATACGTACACATTAACAGATTAAAACATATTGTGTCTTTTTATATACCTTTTTATTTACACTCTAGTTATATCAAATAATTTATATCCTATTAGTTTCTACGCTTTCAAGAGTGTCTTTTTTGCTACTATTTATAGTAATAGCAGCCAGGGGCGTAGCCAGGGTTATGAACATGTGTACGCACAACGCTAGGGGTACGGATTTACAGAGCTTTTCCGAAACGGGGAGGGAGTGGATTTTCCCTAATTCATTGCTGCTATTTTGTGGGGGGAACCCCCATACCCGCTACGCGCAGCCCAGCGGGGGGCCTCCCCCGAGGAAAATTTGTAAAAGAAGATCGCAAATGGTGGCATCTGATGGTATTTGGGGTAAAGATATTGATTTAAAAATTTTAAGTTTTTTTATATTTTTTGTAAAATTTCAAAATTGAATACAGCAACAAAATTTTAAATTAAATTATATCAAGTTATATTATATTTTAAATTATTTTACTCAGTGATCACATCTTGAAATTTACTGATTATTTTTGGTCAAGTACGATTATCCATAGATAGCCTAAACTTTTTTAAAAACAGACATGGCGGATCCAGCATTTGATATGTAGTCTACGTAGTGTCTTTGTGAGAACTAATAATAGCTAAGCTGGACATTCTGTGATTGGTCATAAGGGGGCCACCACTCAATCGCCAGGGGGGGGGGGTGGAGTGTTTTTAAAGTAAATATTTTGAAATAAATAATTGTCTGAAGGACATGTTGTAAATAAAATATTTAATGGCCCTCAATTTTTTTTAGTCATACATAATTAGAGGCTAGAGTATGTGGAGGGGTTGAAAGATGATTTGTAGGCATACTGATCTATATCCATGATTTTTATTACTATGCCACCTGCCAGACAGTATACAAAACAGATAACCTTACACGTGTCACAGGCTATAGCTTACGAAAACGTTATTTGATCCTTATTACCTGGTTACATGATTCGCTGTGATAGGCATAAATCAGCCCTGAGCAAACATGAGATGTTGAAACAATATTGTTTTAATGTTGGGCCAGTGTCGTAGACAATGAACCGACATTAGTATAACATTGGTTGAATGCCTGCATGGGATTTCACTCTTGTCACCAGTGTCTTCACGTCTGAGAAGCTAGTCAGTGTAGCATGGGATTTAGGCATGTATACATGTCATTGTGCAGCCTATCACTTGTTTAACACAGTGCAGTGCAGGTACAAAAATATATCGTTTAGAATTAGCCCCATAACGTTGCTGAAACAGAACTGCCACAGATTATAATGCCCACTCAAGGGTAAAAAAGTGGGACATTTCTTTGGACGCTCATATCTAAGACTTGCCTCGATTAAGCAGGTTAATAAAAGGTTATTTTGTATACATCGTACGCTCAGTTCATTTGTAAAAAAACAGTAAAATGTTATTAGCATTTTTCCACGTTGGGGTGGATATCGATCTCATTGACTGCCTGGTTGAAAAAAATTGATTTCCCCGGGTAAAACGAATGTAGTAATCCACGGTCCCACATCTTTACGGTATGGGCTCGTCCACGGCAAGTTTAGCGGCACTATAGTCATACATGTCGTGAATTTGTGACTGTCATTGGAAAGAGAAACATTTAGGCCTATTGCATTTGTATCCTACTTTTCCGGCGTTTTATGCAACACCACATAAAGAATAGACTGCTAAGTGCGCATGTATATGTAGGCTAGTCTGCTAGCTTGTTGATTCTTTTTTTGATGGGTCATATTTTTTTTACTCTCCCTTACAATGTGTACGCACGTGCGTACTGGCGTACGGCTGGCTACGCGCCTGGCAGCTATTTTATCTCTGGTTTTAGTGCGGGAAGCATATATCTATCATGTATAGTATCACTATTATGTATAGTTCTTTTAATTATTTTAAAGCATTTTATAGTTGTACATATATTTACACATTTTTTTATTTTATCATATAATGCACTGTATATTATAAAGTATTGTTCATTTTTTATGACGCATAAAGCTACACAGACTTTCTTTCGTCAATAAATATCTATCTATCTAGTAAAACGTAATGAGATTTAAACCATACATTTCTGTAAAAAAAACTTAGAAAAACTCAATATATCTCTACTCTAGGAAAAGCTCTTTTGGCTTTTGTAGATCACTATAAATACCTGGGTGTTATTTTCGAAGAACATTGGAATTCTGAAACACGTGCTGAGCAGCTGGATGCAGTTGGTGGCAGGGTTATATTCTATTGGTTATATTATTAGTGAGTTTTAAACACTGAAAGATATGAGTTTTAGCAAGAAAGAACCTACTTGGCACAATGGAGATGCTGATTTGTGTACACACAGGCTAAACTGGGCGAAGATAACCTTCTGCGGGTGGTGAGATAAATCAGATGACACTGTCCTCCAGACACAGGATTCGAAATTAGAGCCCTGGCGGTCTGAGGTTGCCCTCGGTCAGCATGGTACCATAGCGTGGTTTCAGTTTCAGTACATTAACCTTTTCACTACCATACATGACGGAAATTTCCGTCGTCATTCGTCAATGAACGTAGCAATAAAATGACACAAATTTTCGTCAAATATATACTACATTTATGTATTTTTCGTCATTTGAAGCTGGAAATTGCGTTAGCAATTCCAGCTTTAAATGACGAAAAATAGAACTCCTACACCAGTATATCTGGATCCTGGCATGCACCCCGGCCTGGAAGTCAAAGGGTTAAGACTTATCATTTATAATACAACCCTTTGAAATAACGTCTATTCTCATTTAATGCTGGTTCCTTCACATTATTATCCCATAATATAGCACAGATTCTTCCAGCTAGTTTTCGCCGTCACAGTGGTGCGACGCAGGAACGAGGCTTAGTCCATTGAGTACAACTTCTCTATATATCATGTGGATAAACACCATAGTTGGACACCATTTGGTATGTGGTTCACTCCTGGGATGCTGCTGGACAGATAATAGTTTTATCCTTAGATAATAACATACTCTAATATGGGCAGTATTTGACAATCAAAAACCTTGAATGCAAAACCAGGTGACAATTTACCGACTACGGGACGAGATTGCTTGTGTAGAGAAAAAACTGCTTTACCAGCTTGGGAAGCGAGATGTAGGAACATTTCTTTTAATACATTCTTAGGATATTAAGTGCTATATACAACCCCAAGGTATTTATATTTTTCACTTTTTTATATTATGTCATCACCATAATACTTATACAGGACAGTAATTGCATTTGCAAACCATTTGCAGAATCTGAAAAAAGGACAAGGTCGTCTGCAAATAACAAGTATACAATTAATAAAGTGTCTACGGGGATACCCTCACCTTGATCAAATGACTTGGATATATCCTGCAGAAATTCTGTAAATAATTTGTGGCTGAGCATACCACCTTGCAGGACACCAAATTCGCTTTTTAATATCTCGCTGATGCAGTCTGATTGTGCCCACCAAATGTTACTTTGTCTGCTTTTGAGGTTCTATTGGTCAGGAAATATTGAAATTGTTACCCAAATTGCTTAATGGTCAGAGGAGTTGGTGGAGAACAACATCAAAGGGCTTACTGAAATCTAAAATAATGTATGTCTCGTTTTCATAATTTTGAATGAATTCGCCAGTTGTAACCAAGAGCTGTCTTTCACCTGATTATCTTGATCAGAAGCAATGTTGTACAAGTGTTAATATAGTTTTTTTCTTCGAAAAATTGGACATATTTTGTCTACAATTGATGTGTTCAAGTAATTTAGCACAAACACATATGAGTGATATTGGCCTGTAGTTGGCCGGAAAGTGCGGATCCCTTTTCTTGAAGACTGGAACAACATCAGCCTTCACCCAGTCATCTGGTAATTTGCCCGTCTGTAGAGACTGATCAAAAATAATTTTCAGAAAGGAAGATATTTCGTTGGCAGCATTCTTCAGAATAAAATTCGGGAGCTCGTCTGGTCCGTATGCCTTTTGCCCAGTTTAAACCCTCAAGTAATTAGTAATACCTTGAACAGTAATTTCGAATTTAGGAATTTCAGTATACGGTGGTGTTGGTAATTTAGGTATATTTGTGGTGTCTTCCAATGTAGGTTTTCCCGATGTTAAGTCATTTTGGTTGGTTTAAATGTATACAGACATTTAAGATGGATTTAATTTTCAACCAATTTTGATTAACATAATGGCTGCTGATATTTTCTGAAAAGGAGGTCCAGCAACTCCTATGGATTGCCTGATAGATTCCCAATTAGCATTTTTGAACTGACGCACTGGATAGGGTTTTGAACCTCGAAAAATCATCAGGATTAATAAATCACCTGGATTAGATTTATTATTGAACGAAATTTACATGCGTGGACAAGAACAACTCGCTGAGCCGGTACGGTTTTAACATACCAAGCATATACAAAAAGAAACGAAGTTGAATATAGTTGTATAATTGCACGATTACTCACCTGAATATTTTGGCACAATTATAATTTATATATTATGATGACTATCATGTGATACTGTAAATCGCAATGTCAGCTGACATTAATCTGTTACTTTACAATACCTGTTGTATATATGTATATGGCACAAGAACTACAAGCCTATTGCTTAATAAAATATTATATTATATTATCGTCAATGGGAGTATGCATTCATCTGTGAAATCTTTTTACACTAACACGTACATGCTTTTTATATCCCTTTTTATATACACTCTAGTTATATCAAATATTATATATCCTATTGGTTTCTACGCTTTCTATAGTGTCTTTTTTGCTACTATTTATAGTAATAGCAGCTATTTTATCTCTGGTGTTTTATGACGCATAAAGCTACACAGACTTTCTTTCGTCAATAAATATCTATCTATCTAGTAAAACGTAATGCGATTTAAGCAATACATTTCTGTAGAAAAAACTTAGAAAAACTCAATATATCTTTACTCTAGGAAAAGCTCTTTTGGCTTTTGTAGATCACTATAAATACCTGGGTTTTATTTTCGAAGAACATTTGAATTCTGAAACACGTGCTGAGCAGCTGGATGCAGTTGATGGCAGGGTTATATTCTATTGGTTATATTATTAGTAAGTTTTAAACACTGAAAGATATGAGTTTTAGCAAGAAAGAACCTACTTGGCACAATGGAGATGCTGATTTCTGTACATACAGGCTAAACTGGCCAGGATAACCTTCTGCGGGTGGTGAGATAAATCAGATGACACTGTCCTCCAGACACAGGATTCGAAATTCGAGCCCTGGCGGTCTGAGGTTGCCCTCGGTCAGGATGGTACCATAGCGTGGTTTCAGTACATTAAGACTTATCATGTATAATACAGCCCTTTAAAATAGCGTCTATTCTCATTTGATGCTGGTTCCTTCACAATATTATCTCATAATGTAGCACAGATTATTCCAGCTATAGTCCAGGAATTTTAGGCATTTTCAGGGGTAAAGATGGAAAAAAATAATATAAGGCTGAAAATTTCAGGAGTTGTTCAAATGGTCATCCTTAATGACCTGTAAAAAGTCCCAAAGTTTCCCAGGAGCGGAACATTTTTTTTTTCGCGAAAATCCAAAATGGCCGCCAGAGGCTATTCAAAAATTGAAACATACGAAGACTTTAACATTATATTCCTTTGTAATACCTCTTTTTCACTTAATTTTTTACGGGGAACTCATTTCAGGTCTTCTTTTTAAGTTTTAAAGCCTCATTCTTGTTTCGTTTGCAAAAAAACAAAATGGCCGCCTGATACAATACTGAAATTGTAACTAATGAAGAAATTCAAATATATTCATTTGTAATATCTTTTCTCTTTATACTTTTTCACGAGAAACTTGATTTTGGTCCTATTTTGACATTGTTAAGCTTCTGTCATTGCACAGATCAAAATGGCCGCCATTGAGGAAGAAGAACAGTTTCATAAATTAAGTTATTTTTGTCTACATTTAGAAACATAGTGGCAGTAAAAAGTATTTCTGGAATCAATGGTGGTTATGCTATGTGGTTTAGTCCAGTAAAGTGTCATCGGTGTTGCCCCAGCCATGCATGTGATAATAATAATTATAATATTAATATATAATATTATATTATTATTATATTAAGATGCATGAAATTATTACCGTGACAACAGCGTGCGTTGTGCCATTATGCACGTCACAACAACTTATCACACCAAGACGGCTCAACGTGTCCCTGGTACTACTAATTTTATTTTTCAGCACTAACCATCCTTTAACCATGTTAACAATTCAGTATATTTTCAAAGGTAAGATTTATTAAATTAAATAATGTATGTAAACTTGTATCTGTTATTACTCAATATAATATGATTTAGAGGAAAATCAATTACATCCAAAGCAGACATCAATCAGATATGTAAAAGGATTTGAAAAAAAAACAGATTGAGATTGGAAGCAAAAAATTGGAATCCATTTTTGATGACATGTGTTCAGTATGGTGACTGACAAGTATCTGTTGAACAGGTCAATTTAATAGCAGACTTAAAAAATAGTGGGCATTGTATTTTTTTGTATGGAGAAAAATACTATGTTATAATTAAACACAGTCAGACTTATCTAACGAAGAACTGCCATATGCATTTAGATGCACTAAGAGAACTTCATAATATAATAATCAATATTATTTTTTGTGATGGTTATTTTTTAGTTTGACAGGTTTGTTGATTTTTTGTCAAAATAGAGAAACAAAAATATAGCAATTTAAAAATTGTAAACATGTTACAACATGTTAAAACATCACAATATGAAATAAAAACTAAACAATCGTAAGAGTAACGTCAATAAAATAATCCAGGTAGGCCTATGGTGGTCATATTGAAATTGAGGGTTTGGCTAGCATGCTGTTCTCACAGTACCCTCGGGTGCATACACAGATCAATTTTGGTGCCGTTATCACCATTGATAAATTGATATTACACGCTTATATGCCCCCCCCCCCCACTGAGGTTTTAGGATATGGACCTACCCAGCTGAACCACACTACAAAATATCTGTCATCTATACACGTGTCGTTATTTCAAGTGAATATTGCTTTACGTTGCTTTCTGCACAATCATTGCAATATCGCGAAAGACGGAAGGGTCTATGCCCTACCCTTATCAAATAACTGTCTTCACGGGTTTTTTATAGTGCACAGTGCCATAGACATCACTGCACACTCCATACCTTTCAACAGTTTGGAGCACTGTATATGCACAACCTCGATGACAAACATCCGACCCGATCAGGATTTGAACCCAGTAGCTCTGAGTTTCGAGCCACAGCAGGATCAAATGGGCCATCGGGCCGGCCTCGTTATTCCAAACACAAACAAACTTATTCGGGCTCCTATTATTGTTGCATCAAATATATATAAACATGATAAATGGGGTATGGGACCTTCCCTAGGATCCTGCAGGCTCGGGTATGATACCTTGCATTGGACCCTTATGCCCGCGTGTGAGGTGTGAGATCTTGCCTGTGTAAGTGCTTGCCTAAGACCCTGCAGGCTCCAGTGTATAACCTTGCATAGGACAAACCGGCTCGGGTGTGAGTCCTTGCCTAAGACCATGCGGGCTCATGGTAAAACCTTGCCTAGGACTTTTAGGCTCGGGTTTGAGATCTTGCCTAGGACGCCGCGGGCTCGGGTGTGAGTTCTTGCCTAGGACCTTGGCGGCCCGAATGTAAGTCCTCACCTAAGACCATGCGGGCTCACGCTAAATTCCTGTCTAGGTTTTGAAGGCTCGGGTTTGAGACCATGCCTAGAACGCTGCGGGCTCGGGTGTGAGTCATTGCCTAATACCAAGCGCACCTGTGGTTAATCTTTGCTTATGACCTCTATCTACGCTCGGGTGTGAATCCTTGCCTAGGACCTGTAAGGTCAGGTGTGATATCTTACCCAGGACCTTGTGGACTCGAGTGTGAGTTCTTGCTTAGGACACTACGGGCTCGGATGCGATTCCTTGCCCATGGACCATGCATGTGCGTGTGTGAGTCATTGCCTAGTCACTGGGGGCTCGATTGTGAGACCTTGTCTAGGACCTCAGGCTCGGTTGTGAGTCTTTGCCTAGGACAATGCAGCCTTGTGTGTGAGACCTTGCCTATGAGCCTGTGGAATCGAGTGTAAGCCCTTGCTTAGGACATTTGCTTAGGACCCCAGCTGAAGCAGTAGTAAATAACATTTATCATATATTTGACATATATACATGTACAAGAATTCCATGGGAACAGAATACCACCAACAGGCTGGGTATGGCAATTATAAAATGAAAACCTGTAATCAGTTTTCACGGAGCTTAATACAGCACCTCCCAAATTAAAGAAAATGATTAGGCGTGGTTGCGAAAGTTGGTTACATGTTACGATGCAGCAGGTCTGCGAGGTAGGCTACACACGCTGAATGGGAACTGGGTACAGTAAGTCATCGCAAATTAATCAAATTCAGGTTGATGATTAAGAAAAAAATGGCACAACTCTCTCAGAACAACGTTGTTTTATTGATTGAATATGATGTTTTGGCTATTATGTATTATGAAATAAATACATTAAAATGTGTACTGCATATTTCTTTTGGATATAGAGTTATGTGTTACTGGTTATTAATTACTGGTAATTTATAGATTTAAAAGCTTATAATAATATGTATCCCGAATACGAATGACAATTGCTCCCAATGAAACCTTAAATGGCGGCCATCTTAGATTTATTCTTTAACCTTGAAAGTCACCAATAGCTTCAGAAATGAATTCAGCATTAAAAATCAGGTGCAAATGAGGTATTACATTTAATTATATGTCTAATAGTTCAGGAATTATAACTTCAACATAACGCGTGGCGGCCATTTTGAATTTTGTCAAAAAAAGATGTTCTGCTCAGGGTAAACCTTGGGACTTTTTACAGGTATCAAAGGATGACATACTGGTAGTCTATAGATTTAAAAGCGTATATGTATCTCACATACTAATGACACCAGACTTGCTCCCAATTAAACATCAAATGGCAGCCACCTTGGATTTATTCCTTAACGAAAACCCGAAAGTTACTCCTAGCTTTAGAAATGAATTCAGCATTAAAATCATGTGGAAATGAGGTATTACATTAAAATATACGTCAAATAGTTCAGGAATTACAACTTCAACATGACGCTTGGCGGCCATTTTGAATTTTGTATAAAAAAGATGTTCCGCTCAGGGGAAACTTTGGGACTTTTTATAGGTAATAAAGGAGGACATAATAAACACTTCCTGAAATTTTCAGCTTTATATTATTTTTTTCCATTTCAAAACCTAAAATTCCTGGACTGTAGTTTTCGCCGTCACAGTGGTGCGACGCAGGAACAAGGCTTAGTCCATTGAGTAAAACTTCTCTATATATCATGTGGATAAACACCATAGTTGGACACCATTTGGTATGTGGTTCACTCCTGGGATGCTGTTGGACAGGTAATAGTTTTATCCTATAACTAATCGAATTTGCAGGTTCACAAGAGATTGCAGTATGTCAGTGCATCTGAACCATATCTTCACAATTATTTGTCCGATTATGTTCATATTGGTCACACAGGGTGTCTAGGTGTGCCTTTTGAGATCATTTTGACCTCTGATTTTTGGCCCAATTTAGAGATATTGACATTCACATTGTTTCCAGAGCAGATCTCCAAAATAATTTGGTGGATTATTCCCATATTGCACATTATGTCATCTCAAAGGACCCTAGAAGCTCCATTTTACGTAATTGTACTATTGTATATACAGAAGTTAGTCTCGCACTTTGGTCTAATATAGTATGATGTATTAAGTATTATATCTATTCAACTAAAATATTTTGCAGAATGTCATGACAAATGTTCAAGATAGCTTGACTATTCTTATGAAACAAAATGTGAGGTGTGTGGTTATACCCTGCAAAAACATCAAATTGAGCAAATTTAAAATGTCCGACCAGAGGCCATTATTTTACTATAATGTGCCTGATATTTTGAAAGTTAGACAATCACTATAAAACAAAATGTTAGGTTTCAGAGATGGAAATCTTCACAACATGTTTAACTCTATCAAATTCAAAATGACCAGCTTGCAGCCTTGATAGCTGGATCATTACTATAAAACAAATTGCCAGAACACCATCAATTGAGGTAGACCGTTGCTATAGAGTAAATTATGAGGTTCTGGATGGACCCCACTAAAAAAAGACAAATTTTCTAAATGCAAAATTTAACCAGATTGTCAATGACACATAAGTCATCCTTAATTAGGGTATAAGTTAATTACGAATTAAACTTTCTGAAATCAGCGAGGTGGTTCTATGCACAAGCAGGAACTCTTGTGAATTGTGAACAGAAATTTCTAATTATGTCTTAATTAGATCACAATTTATTAAATTATTAATAATCGAAATTTCTGAAATTCGTGAGATAATTCTTTGCACAGGTACGAGGTATTTCAAGCAAACCAAACAAAATTGACATCAGCTAAGAATTGAGGAAGGGTAAGCATTTCTTGTGAACTGTGTGGACAGAGGACGAACGCGGACGACGGACGACAGACGACAGACGGCACACGATGGCATAAGCTCGCCATGGTCTAAAGGCCGGATGAGCTAAAAATTCAAGTTAATTTGTATGCCGATGTGGGAACGGATTCAGAGTTTTGACTGATTGACTGGTTGAAATGTGGTTGGCCTCATGCGAAGAATGATGAATTTAGGTGACAAACAACGATTTTCTTAACTTGTTTGGGCAATTTCGCCCTTGCAAAAAGGGGGTGCAGGTCACCCTACCCTCCCCCCCCCCGGATTTGCCACTGCTTCTATATTGTATCTATATAAAACAAATCCTCCTTTTTTGTACTGATTTGATTCACGGGCAGCGAGCCTCATTAAAGCTCAATAAACAAGTTCATTATACAGTGAAGATGACATTACTTGGTCTGCACTTACAGACAACGATCCACTGGCAGGTCTTAGATCAGGTCAAATAATTGATGGATCAGTGCATGCACGAGACATTGCCTAATAGTACGTGTTTCAATGTTGGGCCACCGTCGCAGACGCTGGCCCAACATTGAAACAATATTGGGTGAATGTCCCGTGTTTGTTTGGGAGTGCTGCACGCCTCAGGGCGCCCGTCTTGAGCAGTCCGAAAGGCGGAGTGACAAATGACCAGTGGGCACTGGGCAATCAACACGTGCTTGCCAAGGGACACGTGAATGGGCGATATTTCTGCCGGTTATGTAGCGATAAAAGCTAAGCCGTGTAAGATCGACCTCCAGAATGGGTCAAGATGAATGTCGGATTCAGCCATGTGTACTTCCTGCCCTTAGTCACTCCTAACAGCTCCCATCTCCTTGTTTGTTTTTTTGCGTGGATTTTTAGACTGCGTTGGCGTTTGAAAGCCAAGGAAATCAATTTAATGATGTCACTTGACTACAGTACGGTGTAATAAGGCAGTAACTACTTACTTTACACGTAAGCGGATATTGTCTTCCGACGTTCCAGAGCACTACAGAGCAACACCACTAGGTGAAACAGTTGCATAACACTATTTGCTGTAGTCCTAGCGACTACATTGATATAATTATTCTGCATACCATATTTTCTACAATAAGGTTTATTATTATTTTTGGTATTTTCTACAATAAGGATTATTATTATTTTTAGTATCAGAAGCTGTTTTAGTGAACAGTTGTCACCGGGCATGTTACACATGTATCACAGTCCAATGTAGAGGGGTCTGTTTCAGTCACCTCCGTTCACCAAAATTATTAGATTGATACACCAACAAATTGTATATATAGACTGGTATATCTCAAGGGATACTATATAAATTTCGTTTAAAAAAAAACGTAAGACCGCGCTCCTGATCCGTCAGCCAGATTCCAATGGGACACGATTTTATATAAATATATCTAAAATTCAATGGCGTGACCTCAGATTTTGCTTCGTACATTTTTTAGGTTGAAATTCTATCAATTATTTATTTTTTACTCGTTTATTTGTTGAAACATATTTAAACAAGGCATACATTATTAGTATTCAAGCTATTTGACATTATGTGCCCTGTAACATATACATCATATGACCATAATCATTACCTGATTTCACATATACATGTACATCATATGAAAATAATCATAATACCTGATTACAAAATGAGAATGAATTACACGGCGCAACAGCAATTTAAGCTAAATCGTTACCAACATATATCTGACAAAGTCGTGCGTATCACTAGCTTTTTGTAATTTAATATGTTTTCATATTTATTCCATAATAATAATAATTATACACACGCATCAGGTGTGTGCATTTTCCATTGTAAACGTCCTTGGGTGGCCAATTAATCATTCAATAAGCGCTCGTTGCTGCATTGGAGTGGGAAAGATGTTGATGTGCAACACTGGTTCTAACTCATCTGGGAGTATTGGCGGAATCTGTTATGCGGTTATTATGACGATTCTATACAGTAGCCGGTAATTCTGAACCTATGTAGGCCTAGAAGCGAGGCGGTTTTAGGCTACTATTGTGCGAATTCTGACTAAGCTATATGGCAGGAAAGCATCCTTATATAAGATTGCGAGATGCATCAGATGTCACTGCTCTGTGTGCGATACACATGATAGTCTGTAATCATTGTCATTCGTAATTAAATGTTGTGCCCCACAAATGCGACGCGCGTACGATCGATTGCACAATGAATTAATGCGTCATTGTTTGATCAATGATATCTATAAACAAATACAATATTTATCAGATTGGTTGATATATCACAATCCTATCTAGGTTTCCATAAATGCACATATATATAGTACACATGTCTCTATGTGTCGCTCACGTGCGCCAAATATTGTTAATAATAGTATTATTCATAACAACAAATCCTGTTGAATTTAAATAATTAAACATGCAGCAAATCATCAGCTTTGATCATTTAATTAAGTTATGATTATTATCATTATGGTAATTGTTTTTGCATTACAAACATAGTAATAGCCAACTGACTTTTTTATACACACCCCCTCTAAAGCTCTGCTCAGGGGAGAGTACGGGAAATGCGCAGAATAATTACAACTAGCTTTTACACGGGTAAAAGCTAGTTTGGATGGAGGCCGATGTTACTGTCCCTGCATCTATAATGGTAGGGTACAAATTGAGATGAAAACAAAGAATTATGATTACATTGTGATGTGTACAATGATGATTTAACTGTCTAGCACCGGCGACGCTGGCCCAACATTTGACAGACATTGGGTCGGTGTCGGCTTGTAATCGCCGCCAGCAGTAAGCAATACCTGACCAGCTGCTATTCCCTGCAAATATAAAACATTTGTATAACATTTGTACAACGTCGGCCCAACGTCTTCGACGTTGGTCCAACATTGTACAAATGTTATACAAATGTTTTGTTTTTACTAGGTTGAACGTAGCCCAGCAAATATGAGGCTACTATATTTGCTGGGCTGGTTTGATGCTGGCCCAGGGTCGCAGACGGTGGGCCAGCATCGGACCAGCATTGGATCAACATTATGTTTGCTGGGAATGTTGACAATTGTTTCGCGCCAAAACGGAATAATAAATTCCGCTTAGTACATAGTCTCTACTGTCCACAGGAGCCATTTAATAACATTAGGCCTAATTACAAAAAACATTGACATTACATATATTAGCTATCAACCTCTATGGTTATGCTGCTGGAGGGGAGACATCTCCAGTTTTTTGTTCACATAAAACTAGACCCTTCTAGTTTAATATAGCGCACTATCAACATGTGTCTAGTTATCTAATGCTCTTTACACATACAAATCCAATCAGATGAATGAATTTCACTAGCGTTGTATATCATATGAAACGTCATATTTTATGGATATTAAAAAAATATATTGAGAAACTGGAAACCAAAAAGGTATTCTCAGTTATAGTAAACTGTTCATGCGAGTGGCGCCACCTGTGGTTTATCGACCAATAAATGACGAATAAGAAGATGATACATAATTATACTTTCATGTGGAACGGAAAAGAAATACTTTTTTTTCATGTGGAGCGGCAAACCAATACTTCTCGAATGTCCCGCGAGCTGGATTGGAACAGTGTAGATGTCGCACAAGAGTTGCAGGCAATCCATGACAGGTGGAGACGAGTGTTGCTGAAGACATAAATGCACAGCGAAGTATGTAAAAAATGTTTGAAAAAACATTACCAGTATCGACCGTTGCAATCGATGCCAATCAATATCACATGGTCTCCCATAAAACACGCGACTTTAAATCTATGTTGGTATAATGTTCGTACACTGCATTGGACGCTGGCCCAGCATAAAAAGCGCTAAATTAAATAATTTAAATTTTTACCCACTTGAAGTTGTGTCTCGCTGCCGCGATCCACACCTTCAAGTGGGTGCAAATTACTCATAATTTTTTAATTTGAGACCAAACATTTGTAAATGTTGATTAACACACATATATCTTTCCCAATAACAGTGATCTGATCGGCCAATAAAATGGAATAAAAACGACTAATATAATAATAATAATATAATAATAATGTTCAGCGGAATAGTTAAATACATGTAGGGTGAACGATTCGTGCCACTAGGATAATGATTTCTGCAGGTGGTAACATCGGCCTATGGCGGGTTGAAAATTTGGATTGTTTGTAGGTGATCACATAGACGTAATCTTGTGGCATAGCAAGGTGTGCGTGCGACGCAGAGTAGTCCTAGCGTAACGTAACGTAACGTAACGTTGCGTATGGTGGTGGCTGATTATTGTCATTGTGACGGGCGTTGCCCGATGGGAGTTGTCCAATGGGCGTTCCTGGGTACTCTCTGATGGTCTGCAAAGTAATCATAATAGTGCTAATTAAGATTATGACGTTTTAAATCCGGCAGGTTCGAGCACGGAGCTATCCACGGTCCCTAATGACCCAATTTAATAACGCCATTGTGTCATATTTATATTCTCATGACATTACAATCGTGAGGGGGGTTGTTAATTTGGGAAGTGATGCAGTGCAAATATTGTGTCGAATATGCAGAAACATTTCAATAATCACACTAAGATCCACATAAATCTGTCTGAGAGAAAATTTTGCTTGAGCCTTTGGATACTAAAACTGTTAGTCATGCTCAAATTTTGTTATCCAAATATCATAGGGGCATAGAAAATAATACTCACACATGTCAATATAGAATGTCAAAAGTATAACCTCAAATATCATCATAAATATGCTTCGGGAATTTTCTTCGTGACCCTTTAAATGTAAAGTAGGCCACTGTGTCTTGTGCCATAAAGAAATAATATAATAAATATGGTGTAGTTTAACCAGGGGGCTTTGAACACAGAGAATAGGCGCATTAACTCTTCAACCCTTTCAATCCTGGATTTATCATTATAATCTTCATCCACTAAAAGGCGCGAATTGCCGTCGGAATTCTCGACTTGTAGCGACTAAAGGTGACTGGAAGTTGGATGGCATCATGCACAAGTGGGCTAACCCACATTAAAAATACAATGAAAATATATGTCATTGATAGCAACAACTTGATCAGTATACGAGTTTCACATTCAGGATTAGACCATTTGGTCACTGATTTTGTTACCTTTTTGTGTTACTTTGAATTTATTCGTTTTATCCTGTAGGCCTACTTCATGTTGTCAAAATGTGGGTTAGCCCACTTGTGCATGATGCCATCCAGTTGATGTAAATGAGATAAATTACATCGTTATTATTAAAACAGTTCCATGGACATTTCCGTTTTAAGGAAATTAAATCATTCTTCAGAGACACAAAATGACGCCTTGGTGCATCGTGAGGGTTAAAAGGATAACTTTCACCCACTTGAAGTTGTGTCTGTCTTGCTGACGCGATCCACAGTTTCAAGTGAGTCAAGATACAGGTGAATCATTTCTAAATATCGCCCGCTGATTGAATACAAGGTACAAGGTAAAATATTTATTGTTATAAGATATATGCATGAACAGTTTTTGAAGAGCAGTTGAGTTATTTATTCCCACGTGAGATGAGCGATAGGTAAGGGGCAGACTTTCACCTCTATTGTGTAATAACTATATTTCTTTCGGACTTACATTCCTACATAGTCGACACATATAATGGTTTATCAAATAAACAGTTATGGCATAGCGCCAGGTTGCTGGATGATAAACTCGTTACTTATCTAAAGATATATGTAACTTTATTGTGCAGATGACACAATTTTACTCTGTCAGTCAACTAAATAGCATATCGTCGCCTCGGAGCTAAAGGATCCTATCTGACACTCGTCAGAGTGGCAGATAGGATCCTTTAGCTCCGAGGCGACGATATATTCTGATTATTTACATCTTGACGCAGAATTTAAATATTAAAGACATTTTATTAAAGCTTATTGATCAAGAGAATAGTATTTTATTGTCCTGCCAACTGCGTTATGTGGCTGTAAAGTATATGGACATCTGACACCTGCTCTATAATTCAAGACTAAACTGAACTTTCTTTGAATAAATGAGCAGTACATATAATAACATGCTATGGAGAGCTGGGGGAGTTTTCTCGTATGGGGCCCGTTTGATAACGGACCAAAAATGTAAACTGTCATCATTAATTTAAATGTTGTTTTACGGACCTATACATTCATGGATCAATATGATTTTTTTAAAGTATACCAATACTACTTTAATTGACTGTGTTTTCGCAGTATCTGGGATACACACCATATCCCCAATAGCTTCCAATGTTTTAACCCTTTAAGCCCCCACGATGCATTAAAGCATCATTTTACATCCCTGAAAGCAGACTTAATTTTCCTACAACTAAGGGTTTTAGAACGAAAATGTCCATAAAACTGGTTTACCAATACGTGGTAATTTTCGTTAATTTTTAAACCTCATCATGGCATCTTCATTCACTACAAGTCGAGAATTGCGGCAGCAATTCGCGGCTTGTAGTGAATGAAGATGACATGGTAAATTCAGAATTGAAAGGGTTAAACATGTACTTAAAAAACGCCTAGCTAACCGATTTATCATGTTTATACAGAAGAGGTTAAAATAATTGGTCAACAGTGGTAAATTATATAATTTTTGCAGTTTGTTTTGTTAAAAATAAAAAATTTTGGTCGAATATATCTCCCTGGATCCTTATGTATCGCCAAAGTGTTTCATTTCTTGCAATAACTGTATCTTTGCTGGCTACCGTTCTCGTGTTATCTGTATCGAGTGCCCCCAGGCTCCTTGATACGGCAATATGCTAAACTGCTTTTCTGGGTACCATTTAAAACTTATAGTAGAGGAGGAAATCTGAAAATTGACGTTAATTAAGGAGTTAGTTGACACTTAAATTCCTAGGGACAAATAATATATCGCTGGAAAGGTATGAACGTCTCGTTTCACGTAGCGTGAACGGTTTTTGTGGCAAGTGGTCGAGTTTTTCATAAAACGTGCATTTGTGACGTCATGTCGTGATGGTTTTGACGTCACTTTTTTACCAATTTCTACTGGATATTTATAAAGGTGGATCATTTATGAGCTGCGATATACACATGTAGATGCCGTTCAATATCCAGCATTTGTATAAATAATAGTGAATTGGCCTAGGTAGTCACACAAAAATGACATACATGCTTTGTACACATGACATCACTTGATTTTATGCAACAGTCGTGAGCTTTTGTTTTATATGGTCTAATATTTTTATAATAAAATAGGTTCAACATTATTATATTTTTTTTTAATTTGTGTAATTAAAGCATTTCTCTTTTTTCCTCAGAGATAAATAATATATCATTGGAAATGTTTACGACACGTGGTCGAGTTGTGCAATAAATGTTCCTTTTGTGACGTCACGTTTTCATGTACTACGTCATTTTGTCATTTTCTTTCAAATATTGTCAGCATGTGCACTATGAGAATATACAGGATGCCAGGTCATTTAGGTCATTTATTTGGCACCGTAAAACGTGGGAAGCCTAGTTTTATGTACGATATGCACGTGATCCTATGCCAATAAATAGAACGTAGGCCTACATCTGTATCACAACAGCATGGCCGCAACGTCACTTTTTCGTGAATTGAATAACAGAGACACGATAGCCCACAATATTGCAAATCTTGTATGTGGACATTTGATTTTTTATAATCAAGTAAGATATACTGCTGGAAAAGTCACAAAAAATATATTTTCACACAATATGCAACCCGCCTTGTCGAGTTTGAAATAAAACGTGCTTTTAAAAAATATATATAGAATAGATGTTTCATAACTGCCCAGTGAACTCAAAACATTTGTATAACATTTGTACAACTTTGACATTTGTGCAACATTGTAGGCCTACAAATGTTATACAAAATGTTCTGTTTGTTTGGTGGGGCATATAGGCCTATGTAACACGCACACACAATAGTCTACCGGTATGAGTTGAATAAGACTCGTAGCTGAATACTGTTTCTTTTTAAGAATTTATATCTCATGCTCAACATCACTAAAATAAAGATTTCCCACAGTCTAGTTTCAGTTTGTAATAAATGGTCACAAAATTGGGGTTAATTGGTAGGCCACATAACAAGTACCGGTAGGCCTAACACAATATAACTGCACATAGCAAGACTGTGATCATGCGACTACAGAAACAATGCAACACGGCCATTTGTGTTATTCGTATGCAGTATAGCGTCTACATGATATACTCGAGGTAACATAATTATATTATACTCATGTTTCCAAGCAATATCATACCAAGAGGTGTGTTCAGCTCTGGAAACCTAAAATCACATGCTAAAATAAATTATCGTTTCTCCCTTACTCTATTTAACCCTTGAAGCGCTGGAATATTTATATTCAAAATAAGAGATCACGGGGATTTTCACTTTGAAACCATTTTAAATGTCTTAGTTTAGAGGTCTTTCCGCTTCATTTCAATACCTACGTTAAAGGGTCTACGGCCATTATACTTTTTATTTTTTTTTCAGTGCCGGGATAGACTTCAGACGTCAGAATTTGAGGCGTGGCACAACACTTATAGTATCAAGACGAACCGTGTCTGTAGAGCATGAAATGTTGATTCATCATCAGACACTCACTGGCAACTAAAGCCGAGTCCACACAGTAGGCCTACGATTTATCTTTAGGATTTTGTGCGGTACCGATTCAACATATTTATTAGGATTTCCAAATAGCAGTAGTAGGCCTATGTAGCAAGTTGATATGTTTCCGTGGTGTCGTCAATATGCCATTTCTCTACCAAAATCAACGCCAGTCTTAGTGAAAGCCTACTGTTCTACTATATATAGGCCTACTGTATATAAAGTATATCCTTTGTATAATAATTTGTACATTTTAATGTAGAAATAAATAATTATTCTGAGACAACAGATTATTCCTGGATGTAAGCCCATAAATAATATTTTATCCGTCGCGTGATTTCATTTTGCCGAAAATAACTAGGCCCCATACTATTTCTGGCGTAAGCATACCATTTAATAGGGCTAAACAGCTTTGGACAATAACACATCCTTTCTGAATAGACACAATGCTCGAGATAGCCAAAACGTTTTAACAAACTATCTGTCACTGTCCAAAACACGCAAACCTTCTGTTTGCACGGCACATAATCTAGGCCCAATGTTCGACACACAAAGCAGCCTTTGAATGAACACATAATACAGCTGAGTAATTTTATTGACCCTTGAATATGCAGTACGTGATGATATACATTATCAACGAATGTCTGAAATATTATTAGGTAATTACCATTTTTCAAATATTACATAAACATTCGCTTCAATGCAAGGAAATACCGAAGGCAGTTACTAAAATTACATTCTCGCACAGAGTAAACTTCGGTTTGCCAAATAAATGTGTTTTTGATGACAATATATAACGATAGTGTGGAAGTTTAAAAAAATCTGTGATTCAAACGTCAATATCACATTTTTGAGCCTCCACTCGAGTCAGGACCTCAAAGATGTCGAACATGAAGTTATATAATCATATTATTAAGAATGCTGCCACAAAAAAAAACCCACGTAAATGTTACAATTTTGGTTTTAATTTCAGCAGTCAAAGAATGTAATATGACAAAACTTATTAAACTGTTATGCTCACCACTTCTAAAACATGTAACTTGATTTATTTTATGTTACTAGCATCATTATATACATGTGCATTGCATTCATGTATCTGATATAGCAATACCAGTCAGAATTATTAATATATTGCTGCTTATGTTTTCGGAACTATACTTTCTCTAAATATATATCGAAAAAGAAGTCAATTAAAAACAAAGTTTAGAGTGTTTCTGAGAGTGGTTCTCTGGCCCAACTCTTAAAAAAGGCTTCGACTTTGGATTCACGTTTCACACACGTTTTGCCATTACATAAATAACTGCATCTCTATATCTATCTTGTATTATTTGTTAGTGTAATATTGAGGTATCATTGAATTAAATGTACCGATAACAGTTTTCATAAGGTTATTGACATAACGTATATCACATAATTATATGACAAAAATAAATTGATGGATAACGACTTTACACAATCATGATAGCTATAATAGCTCTTTAGATAATAATTTTCTTTCATTTCAGCTTAATTTTCTTTCATTTCAGATTAACTCATTTAATTCTCATTCAAATTGTATAATGTACCGTACATTTATTTATTATGAAAATTATTCTGCAATAAATTAATATGATTTATCGTAGTAGGGCAGAAACTCTAAGTAACTCAAGGCCAGACCATACACGGTTAAGGTCATCTTAACTTCAAACACACTAAATGTTGAGTAAATTTTTTAGACATACGTGCCACAAGGATACATCAGGCCTGCTCTTAACTTACATTCCAGGAATTTAACAACAGCAATGCAAGATCCAGATGGTACTGCCGCCTTTTGCCATCACCATAATATTATGACCAATGTTAGTTTCAACTCTCCCAAATTGGAAGAAAAATATAGGCCTAGCTGCAAGAATGAATTGATGCTACAAATGAATAAAATATCTTTTGCGGAGGATAATTTAGATTCCATGACATCTAAATGCCAGGATTGCGTAATATTTGTTTTATGTACGAAGAACTATTATTGGACTTTGCAATGACCTTAGGTTGTACTTGATATTTGCTTGTTACTGTAAAGGCCAAACCTGCAACCCGAACCGATATAAATTTGTGTTTTCTTTAGCATACCCCTTTCCATTAATGTGTAAAACATTACATTTTTACGCCAAATTGTGAAAGTGCTTGAGGACGGGTGTGAAAACAGTATGATATGACCTTGTTCAGATCAGTTATTCTTTTACTTTTCTAATTTAGTATGTAACACATGACATCATTTAGAATTTTTGTCCTCCAAAAGTGTTAGTTGCGCATTTGACGTCTTGCAATTCAGAATTATGCGCAGATTGGAATTAATTTCTTAAGATTTCTTTTGATTTGGAATTGAAATGACATTATAAAGCACCCATCGGGAAAGGGACCCTCAGTGTATCTGAACAATTACGCTTGGTTCATATTCTAACCTATCATGCAGTTAGTTATGTATATGGGTGATGTGTAGGCTTACTACACGCATATAATGGATAGATGTGCCGGTAATTTACTTGGGAATATATATAATAAAGCTTATCGTAGCATTTTAGGCAATATAATGATGTCGAATGATGGTAGGATTTGTTTTATTGTAGTTCCTGATAAAAAAATATATGGAAAATATGACTTCAGTGATTTCATGGCAGCCATTTTGAATTTCATGTTTTACAAAAAAAATCCACAAGGATAAGAGCTCCACATCCGCCCATATATCTCCATAGGGGAACCAGCCAAGCATAATCAAGACAGGAAAAAAACTATCAGCCAAAACAATGTTAGCCGCAGTTTCACTGCGATATCCGCTTGTTTTTGTTCATATTTGCATAAATATAGACTTTACAATATTTTTTTCTAAAAACTAATGAAAAAATTGGCTTTCTCATACCTGAAAACATAAGAATAGACATATTATTTATGTCTCTAGTGTATGTAGTTGCAAAATTATTCCTAAATATGTTTAATTTTATATACTTTGGCGGCCATCTTTGATTTCGCCAATTGAGACCTTTTATCGACCTATAAGAAAATGCAATCCTTTTTTTCTTGATTTTCATGATATTTTGAGTCAGAATCAAGTGAAAAATCGATTTCACCAGCCAATTGCACGAAAGTGTTATATGTGACATATGAGCCTACACTATAGGAACGTTTGTTTTAAGCATAATTCAGATATGAGGATATAGCCGGCCATGTTCTCAATGCATTAAAAAATAAGTTTATTTGACTTGAAATGACATTGAAATGACCTTAGTGTCATCTCACATCTATGCCACATTAAAACTCCGAGGGTTATACAGCTATGTGCCAAGTTTTATGAAGCCGCTTCTAATGGTTGCTTATGAGGGTCTACTTGAAATAGTACATTACGATTTTTGTCAAATAAACTCATGTTCCAGGGGTATGTCTTTGTGGGGAATTTGAACAAAAAAGAGTTTTAACTATTTTCCTCGAAATATTTTACGGGAGATTTATGCCCATACACATGGGGTGTATTATGGTGGTATTTTAGAAAAAAACGACTGCGATGTTCCGAGTCATCCCCAAAACGGGGTAAATAGGAACATTAACATTTTGTCTACCGCAGTCCCTTATGAGCATAACCCAAACATGGGGTGAACAGAAACAAACAAGTATATTTAAAACAAACAACTGAACATTTCCCACAAAAATATGGAGTCTTTATAATAAAATAGAATAGGATGAATAGGAACGGTGGGGTGACTAGAAACGAACAGCAGAAAGAATGGAAGCTGCTAACAAGGCTTTGAAATGTAACTGCGCCGATTTGTGATGCATTGTTTCAACGGACCGTTTTGTAGTGGCGCAGTATCTTGGTGGTGCGCCACAGCAATGCATTCATATTCACCCCGTTTTTCATCGAAAAATATCACCTGAAACACAAACAAGTTGCCTTTTTGATGGATTAATGTCAGGGAGCCACACATTTTCACAATAAATACCCGGCAAGATACTAGTTATCAAATCTTCCTTTTGTAGCTACTTAGTGTAGGCCTATAGTATCCCGAGATATGGAAAAGTGATGTTTGTCAAAATGTAACACTTGCAGACGATGTCAAAACGTGATCAGTGACCAAAACATAGTTTCAGAATGCATTATACTATTAACAAAGCGTCTTGTTACAAGCAGGATACCTAAGTTATGTGAGCTCCATATTGATATTTTTAATACTACGGTAGGCCTAATATAATCAGGAGAAATCAGCGCTCGACTGCCTGAAGCATAATATTAAAATCCACGATATTGTTTCTGAGAGTGCAAATGTCATATGGAATTCAATGATGACTCACAAAATGTCATTTCATAACAGTTTAACTTCACATTTAGTCCGTAATAACAGATGCTGTGTGCGAAACAGAGTCTGTAATCATTGCCATTCGTAAAGTTGTGCCCCAAAAATCCGATGCGCGAACGATCGATTGCGCAATGAATTCAGGCGTCATTGTTTGATCAATGATTTTTATTTTACAATGACATATTTACATCTAATTCGAATAATGCCTTTACGTGGGTATTTAGACGCCAGTCTTTATCACTGAATTTATCATTTGAACAGGGTTACCCTGGCATTTTGCATGAAATTGTTGATCACAGTGCGTACACTGGCTACCAGCATGTATAAGCTTTTTTGCTAGGCTCTCCAGCTCTGAAACTAACCCATGCGAACCTTGCGTCAAACGCGGACTACGTTACATTATGACTTTAAAGCAACACAATCAGGACAAAATCATCATTTTTATTTTGGCTTCTTGATATGTCCATAATATGTCAACGTGTCCATAGACTAGAATTGCGTAAGTCTTTTACATTTTGTATTGCTCGATAAATAAGGACGAGATTTAATTTCGGACTTGCATGTCCAAAATAAGAAATACGAAAATAAGTGATAACTGTGGCTTTCGGCACACTTGCTAGGTTGCCACAGCAAACCAAAAATTTAAAAGATCTCCACAATTCTAATAAATGTTCACATATATATTATGGACATATAAAGCGAAAATAAAATTTTGGCTTTTGGATGATTTTTGGCTTGCTTGTGTCACTTTAACATGTCACGATATGTCCTTTTATGGTCAATATATTGTACTAAAATGGTATGATATTACAATGAAATGCCAGAATATGAAATTTAAATGTCAGGATATGACTTTTTAATGTCAAGATATGACATTTAAATGTTAGGATATCACATTTGACTGTCAGGATATGATATTATAAAGTCAATATGTGGAATTATAATGTCAGGTTATGGCCTTTTAACGGCTCGATATGGCAATAATATCTCATGAGATTGCACTATATAGTCAGGATATGACATTATACTATCAGGATATGCCACTTTATATCATAATATAGCCTTATATCATTAGATTATACAATTTTTATATCAGTTTTATACCAACCTATAACATTATAATAATTATTGTCATAATGTGGTATTATAATGTCAGTATATAGCATTATAATATCAGTAGCATGGTACATGGTAGCTTTATGCACAATATGGCCTCATAATAAAAGGATGTTATAATATCACGATTTGGCATATTAATGTGAGAATATGGCATTGTTAGATCAGGATATGGCAGTATAACATCACTCTGTGGCGTTTTTTGTCAAGAAATGACATTTTTATGTCAGGATGTGGCATTATATTGTCATCGTATGACATTATATGGCAGTTTATGGTCAGGGGACATCATTTGAATGTAAATATATGCACTATCAATGTCACGATATCACATTTGACTGTCTAATAGACATATCATAGTGTCTATGATAATTTAAAGTCAAGTATGTGGAATTATAATGTCAGGTTATATGGCCTTTTAACGTCTCGATATGGCAATAATATTGCAGGAGATGGCACTATATAGTCAGATATGGCATTATAATATCAGGATATACCACTTTAATGTTATAATATAGCCTTATATCATTAGGTCATACCATTTTTTATATCTTTTTATTACCAAGCTATGCCATTGTATTTTCATAATGTGGTAGATCAGTATATAGCATTATAATATCAGTAGCTATGGTAGCTTAATTGCACAATATGGCCTCATAATAGAAGGATGTGGCATTATAATATCACGATCTGGCATGTTAATGTGCTAATATAGCATTGTAATAATTATAAGGACATGGCAGTATGGCGTCATCATGTGGCATTTGTTGTCAAGAAATGACATTTTTATGTCAGGATGTGGTGCAGTGTATAGTCAGGGGACGAATTTTTTAAGTAAAGTAATTTGTATTAATGATATGACATTATAATGTCATGATTTTGCATTATAATGTAAAGGTAGGCATGTTTGGCATCATTAAATGTCATTTTAATATCTGGATATGACACAATATGCACTAGTCAGAATATGCACTATAAAGTCAAGATATAACAGTTTACCGTCATTATTATATCACTGTGCATGGCACTATGACTATGTTGAGACCAGGATGTGTATTACAATGTCGGGAAGCGGCAGTATAATGTAAGAATATGGCATTTTATTGTCAGAATATGGCGGTATATCGTTAGGACATGGTATTATGTGACTCATCACTTTAAAATGTGAGTAGTCAGGCTGTGCTAACAATAGTTTAAATTTGTAAAACACTGCAATTGGAATGTTGATGCCTAGCGACCTTTAACGACATGTTATATGTGTGTCACAATACACCTTTCCCAATAGCAGCACGCCACACAGTGACTAAAAACTGAACTATTTAGTTGGGAGTCCTGCTTATGCGCAAAATTGTGCAAACAGTGTATAACATGCATGATAACTCATTTTTACTAATAATTAACAATATTCTGGTTATAAATCGGTAGGATAAATACAATATGTTAATTTACCCTATCCCATGTTAATGCATCCCCTTTAAGGCCAATTTCAAACGTATAACCATACTAATATCATGTTCTAAGGGAAAGCTTGGACATTAATACTATTGGAAATACTGTACGGTTTCTGAATTTAATAGTATTTGTGAGCGAATCCACTCAAACTGATAATGTGAAAAAATGACCTAGAATGGTGACCACATAACAAGCAACACATGGTTTCCAGCCCTACCACCCATGTGGTTTTGTTTTCAGAGACATCACACGTGACAGAATAACTCTGTAGAGCGTGTGGTTGATCCCCGCGTATCGATATCTTCAGCATCAATTTAATCTATGCAAAATTGCAATTATACTTTAACCCTTTGTGCACTCTTGTCCAATTGGCTGTAATTCCAGGTGAATGACACAAATCGACGACATTTGTATTGCGCCTGCTATAATAGACCTATTTTATTTTATTATTTTTAATGTATTTTCGAGTACAGGTCATTTTTATTATGTTACAATAATAGCATCTTTTTGTTGCTTCCTCTGTGCAAATATTGAAAATGTAGCTAAATCTGTTTATCATTCCACCCTTTTCACTCAAGTGATATTAAAATCGATATATATATGCGGTCATAATTATCTTGGCATTAATCGCTGCGTGTTTATTTATTTGAGGCAGGCTTTGCCGACGTAATTCCCGCTTCAAATCAATGCAAAATATGCCTACTTTTTAAATTAGACGTGCTATAGTTTATAATTAATGGTTTACTAGAGATACAATTATGTACATTTCATAAATTTCAATCAATATTTCTAGTGAAAAATCAGTTAAAAACGATCCAAAGCGTCAACCACAATGGTAGAATTAACTACAATGGCGACGATTTTGTAAATATTGATATTTATGTTGATAAATACAATATAATAACATATATACTTCATAGGCTTGAAAATAGTCCCAAAAAGACATTTTAAGTTCAAGAACGAGATAGTTACGGCATATTATTCATATCACTCATACAATATGGCGATAATCTTGGATAAGTATTAAGGAAAAAACTGATATTATTCCTTCTCGTACCTCAAATCCTGGATAAACACACAATGAATTATTTTCAAATTATAAAAGTGATGAAGTGCATGGGGTGTACCAAAAATGGCGTTACCGTGATGGCGGCCATATTTAATTTGAAACAAACACAAGGTAGGTTTTAAGGATTTTTAGACATTCGTATGGGTGGATGCCCCGGTATAATTCCTGAAAAAACAGCTTTTAGTATCCTCGGTTACGTAAATTAACCTTTTTTTTCCTTAAGTTTAATTTTTTGGTTTAATCTATCACAGAATCCATTGGTTTCATTTTGTCAACAAGATCCTTGTCAGCAAATTTTAAATAACACGATTCAGCACATATTTTCCCCCACAACAGCGAAAAAAGTGTGAGTATAGCAGCCGTTCTATCAATTACTTATATATACACAAGTAATGAGATAATTTATTGTATGAAAGCCAATTGAAAATAAATTGATGTTTTTGTTGCCTTCAAATCGTGTTATACATAACACTATCTTACACTAATTGACGGATCCAAGATTTGACTGACAGGAGGCGCCTATCATAATTATATCAGACTCAGTCAGCCTCCTTTATTTACAGTCTAGAGGGGTCTGAGGCATGCTCTTCGAGAAATTGTAAAATTTAATTAAGACTTCACATGATGCATTCTAGAGCATATTTCCACCCAAATGTGGCCTTTTTTTTATATCGGGGACACTGAACAGAGGGCATGGGTGACAGGCCCAGCAAGCAGGAGACGTTCAGCCAATGTTGCATTAACGTTGACCCACCGTCTTTGTCGCTGGTCCAACATAAGGGCAACATTGGGTCAACGTGTTGTGTATACTGGGGTATGCTGAGCAAGTCGTGAAGATCAACCTAGTGATAAATAGTGGATAAATCAAAGGTAAGGTTGTTAAATACGAAAAACTATGACGTCATAAAAGAGCGCTGTATTCACCATATGATTATTTTGACGTTACTACCGCTAGCTCATGCAAATGTAGAGATTAATACCTTTCCAATGATGTATTACAAGGGTCGCCGTAATCAGAATTATAAAGATATAACACACAACTTTATTCTCAACAATATTTCGCGTGCATTATTTTTCTAAAACAAAGTATTCGCTTGTATCAAAGACTTATGTAATTTTATGGTCATTAAATGTGAATTTACGACATAATGAATATATATAACTATTGCCAGGTATGCGTAGTATGTGCTGAAACATTAAGAATCGCCACCGCATCATACTCATACCGAGCAGTGGCTTGAACAAGACCCCTGTTTCGTAGTTTATCTGGCCAATTTGGTTCATAAAATGACTTCATTGCCATAGCGACATGACGTCACAAACGTACGTTTAAAAAAAAATCGACCACGTACGGCAAAAACGATATACGCCACCATAAACTAGAGACTTAAACCTTTCCCTTGACATATTTTTTATCTCTAGGAATTTAAGTGTCAACTCAACTCCAAAAATGGGTTCATTCCTCCTGTACTATTAGGGTTGCTTAACCAAATGATTAACGTTAAATATTATTAAACCCGGTTTTCAGGATGAAGCCATTATGGTCGCACACTGGACACAGATAATAATATTTTTTAACAGTCGCACAAGTCATGATAATGAATATCTGTGAGGGCACACCAACAACTTTTTGTGTCCCTTGGTTTTCCGTATGTTTTTCACATTTGTTCTCAATTTCCTGCTTCCATCTATTATTATAATTATGACATATTACCATTGAGTTAATCATTATGTGAGGAAAATAAGATTGGCTTAAATCTGTTAAGAAGCACATTTTAAGTTTAAAACGAACTGGTCGAGGATTATGGCAACGTCCCACTTGTCAAATCCAACGAGAACCGCCCATATATTAACCATTAACCCGCAAAATAAATAAAAA
The DNA here is from genome assembly GCA_964017125.1 of Flabesymbios commensalis. Lineage (NCBI taxonomy): Eukaryota > Metazoa > Annelida > Polychaeta > Terebellida > Flabelligeridae > Flabesymbios > Flabesymbios commensalis. The sequence continues at coordinate 33,301,980 of OZ024903.1, forward strand.
ATTAACAATTTTACCCACTTGAAGTTGTGTCTCGCTACCGCGACCCACAACTTCACGTGGGTGAAAATCACTCATATTTATTCAATTTGAGACCAAATATTTGCAAATCTTGATGTTTAAACACACATTTCGTTCCCAATAACTGCGATTCAAACATCCAATAAAATGGATTGAAACAACTATAGTCGCGCCTGGTGGCTCAAGGGTTAAATGTGACTACAGTGCCACTACAAAACCTGAACACTTTAAAATGGTGGACTTATAAACAAGACTTTGTATTGTCTTTTCACCCAACTTGTAATTTCCACACACCTGTATTCGTCTGTGTTGCCGTGCCAAGCTAAATCCAGTAACTGTTTACTTTTTAAGCGAGCAGCTAGCGCCTTTTGATCTCGCAGAACAGTGTGGTTCTCGAAGGTTAACCCGAGCCTAATCAGTATTTGTTGAAGCGGTAAGGGTCATCACGTCAATCCGGTCTCAAGAGAGGACTTGTTTCCTTCAAAGCCTTCTCATCTCACCTCCATTTTAACCCCCAAAGCGCTAACTTATAAAATTAAAATTTTCACCCATGCACTAGAAGTTGTGGGTCGCGGTAGCGAGACACAACTTCAAGTGCATGGGTGAAAATTTTTAATTTGGGCGAAAATTATTCGTAGTTCTTAAATTTAAAGGGACATCATATGTTGACATATCATTTTTGAAAATTGTATCTATATGAAGTTATAAAGCCTACTGATCTTGAATGAGGATATAAAACTTGACTTGACTTGACTATAAAAATCACAAAAAAAGCAAAAGCACTGAGAAAGACTGCTTTTATTTCAAAGTCGTATATTGCCATGTAAACAAATGTGAGCGCATTACACAAGACGTTATGCCACAAATACCCACCGTCTCCAACCGACTACATGGAAGACCGATCTCATTTGGTGTTTAAAATTCAGGGCATGGGGGGGGGGGGGGGTGTGTAACTTTCAGCACTGATTGTCTGCCAAACACTGGGCCGACGACATCACCATGTGGCCCAATGCTTTGCTAACATTCGATCATCTTTTAGGTGTACAAATGGTGTGTTTATGTTTTCTCTGGGCTCTTAGAAATGTTCATAACAGTGTTTTTTAAAATCTGTAAATTTTGAAAAAATGAGATCATGATCTGCGGGATAAACTGCTTCATACAAAACAAAATACCCAAATTGGCGTCATCCTACGGAATCCCTTTAATATGGGACCAAACATTTTCGTATCTTGATGTTTAAACACTCGTTCCGTTCCCAATAACTGCGATTCAAACAGCAAATAAATTGAACTAAAACCTTGTGTAATCCCCATAAAGGGACAAACATTATTCTGCTTTCCACTCAATCTCCACCTTTCACTGCAAACACAAGCCTACATCATCTGTTTCTATCGCACATTCTATCGCATTTTTTTATCGTTGTCTTACCGGCCTGCCTCCCAGACGATGCCAATACGGAATGATTCGTCTTTACCATTCTGTGCGAAGCTGTGGAAAAGGTCTTCATTACTTCTGTATAGGTTTCTCATTTATTTAGAGATAAATGTGTGTGTCCAAAGGACATGCACCGTGCGTTTTTTACCAGAGAGTGTACACCGTCCACGGCGAGTGGTAGACACAGGAATTGATCCAATGCTGGCTTAATGTTGGGCCACCGTCGTAGACGGTGGACCAACATTAACCCAGCATTGGATCTGCGTTCCGTGTTTGCTAGGCGAGTGGCAGAGAGCATCCTTAGCACCCGAGGCAACGAAGTGATTAATAACTTCTGCTCCACCGTAAGTGATATAGGCCTACATATATATCAAACGATTCTTATTGCTTTGCATCCGTATGTAATATCTCATATCCGTATGTCATTCGAAAAAGACGTATATTATAACACGGGGATACACAACTTAATGACATGGCCTGGCATAGATCTATGTACGTGGAAACTTAATAAATAGGTCTACATTTGTACCCGCGGAAGCCGATCATCTGTAAGCCAGGAAGTCTGTGTGCATCTGCATGTATGATATATGTTTGACTATATAAAATATGACTATGTTTGACTATGTGTAGTTCCATATTATGGGGTTTTTTCAAGGCAATGCAGGGTGAAGGCTGATCAAGATAAGCAAAATAGCATAGCTTAGTACAATAAGCTCTTACTGAGACAGCAGTCACATGTATTGTTTTTATAAATTGTGTGTTTCGCGCACCTGGACGTAAATTTAAAAATACATTTTATCTGGGATATTTATGCAACGTGAAAACAAATTGGATTAGCCTACACTTGCAAGTGTGTTAATTAAAAAAGCTATAGTATATCAGGTTTAAGTGTAAGTGAAAACAGCAGACAGTACTTTGTTATTCAAATCAGTCTAGCATTTGATGTCTGCTAAAAAAAATATTCTGTGAATCGAACCATTATATTCTTTATTGTTGACATTACTTGGTGTGATAAATACTGTGCGTGTTAAATTATTGTATTATTATTTGCATGATCTAATTTGAACGTGAAAGGTAAATCATTGCCCGTGAAAGGTCAATCCACAAAGAATAGTCTCTCACTTCTTTGTCTGCTTCGTAAATCTACAGAAGAATTGTGGTATGTAGCATGCAGTATATGAAAAATTCAAGAAAACAAGGCAGTCCAGTGTCAATCGGATTGGCTTTATCAGCGATGTAAAATGGCGTAATGGTTACATTAGAGGCCTAATGGCAATAATATGGAGATCTGAATGTCGCAGGCTCGGTACACGGTAGCGACCGCTGCAAAAAATATTAAGGGTTTTCTATCCTGGGCAAATTGAAACGGCATTCTCCTCAGAAAAAAACACCGAGCTAAGTTATAGCCCAGACATGACAGACAAGCTAAATAAGTCAGATGCGCTGTCGGCCTCTACGTTCGGGCCATACACTTCTGGATTAGGCCTATTAAAGGACATAGTTTACGCGCAAGGCTTCCTATATATTTAAACCCATGATTAAAAAAGTTAGCCATTAGTGTGTATAGAGAAATCTTTTTCATAAATATCACAGGCAATAATGTAAAATTCACTCACTGACTGACTCACTGACCCACTGACTGACTCACTGACTCACTGACTCACTCACTGACTCACTGACTCACTGATTGGCTGACTAATTGGTTTGTTGGTCGGCAGGCAGGCTGGTAGGCTGGTTGCTTGGTTGGTTGTTCTCATTATTTCATTCGTTTCATTTGTTTATTTGTTTGTTTGTGTGTTTGTGTGTCTGTGTGTTCGTGTGGCAGCTGCCTAGCTCTACATACTGGTAATGTTGACTTATCATAAAAACAATCCTTGACGCTTGTGGATATATATGTTATAAAATCTGTTATTTAAACTTCTGGTTGCTAAAGAAATTCAGATGTCTCATCCAACTATTTCCTATAATAAACGGACCAGTTGTGATATTCATAAAAAATATTTCATCTTATGTCAGATTTGATGTGGGTTAGAAAATCAGGAAAATCCTGAATTCGGGCAATAAATCCATCGCCAAGTTAGTGCAATGTCCTGTCTATCGCTTCATAATCTGTACATGTAGGTTGTAAATCTTTGATAGGGACAAAAAGTTAATTACGGGATAGGAGGGACAGCATGACCAAGTGAATGTTGTATCTTCAAGGCAAACCAGCTAATTAGCTTTGAGCAATAAGTGTGTGATAGGCATTGGCTCTACGGTAGCCAATCATAGCCATCATTGAACCAGATCAGCAAACATAAAACATGTGCATAACATTTGTACAACGTCGGCCCAACGTCTTCGACGTTGGTCCAACATTGTACAAATGTTATACAAATGTTTTGTGTTAACTGGGCAGAGGCTTGTTTTGGGACGTTACATAGTGATGAATCAATCTGTATTGCCTGCAGTGCATTGCACCTCACCAAAACAAAGTTCATTCTCTGGCTATGGAGGTAAAAAGAAAATGACAAATCTGTGATTGAGAACTTGACATACTACAAAGAAAACATGAGCTTTGATCCAATTTTACTACACGGTTAGACCAACTCTGACCCGACTGCATCATTGGCACTTTCATTCAGATTGGGGTTTTGAATACCCACGAATAATAATTGAAGGGAAGGGTTCCTTTGGCGCTAAATAGAGTAAATATTTGAGTATATCGTCCCCTCAGTTCAATAACCTGTCCATTGCTATCATCATTGCAAAAGTGTGAGGTCAATTTAAGAACCGGCCCAGCTGGATAGGCTCGTTTTTAGATCTCGTTTAGTACGATAATACCAATTATGTTGCAAGTGTGTTAAGAACCAGCCCAGTTGGAGAGGCACGTTAAGAACCGGCCCAGTTGGATAGCCACGTTGTTAAGAACCAGCCCAGTTGGTTGCTAAGAACCAGCCCAGTTGGATGGACACGTCGTCAAGAACCGGCCCAGTTGGATAGGCACGTTGCTAAGAACCAGCCCAGTTGGATATACAAAAACTTTGTCAAGAACCGGCCCAGTTGGATAGGCACGTTTTTTTTAGCAAACTGCAGTTAACTGCTTCACATACAGTTAACCATCAGTTAAAAACAGGCCCAATAGCCTGAGCCTTCTCTATCCGTTTATGAACACTTCAGTTTGATATGATATAACACTGTCGAAGTCATTCGTTTTCTTATAAGTTATTGCTGACAATAAGACATACTTTAGTAAATAAGATGCTGAACGCATTTGAATGTTTATTCAATTGAAGCATGATTTCTGCCTGAATATCCTGTTTGGGCAGGTTATTGAATTGAGGGGACGATATACCCTAATTTGGATAGTTGTGATAGGCATTGTGCCTATCTCTGCTAGTAGCAGGTTGGCATTTTAGAAAAAAATTATCTGTTTATTGTAATGTTCTTGAATATGGCGATGAAATCAATGGCAGGGTCATCCTAGTAAACATAAAACATTTGTATAACACTTATACAATGTTGGACTAACGGCGAAGACGTTGGGCCGACGTTGTATAAATGTTATATATATATATTGTGTTTTTAGCTGGGACATAGGGTGATATTAATTTTTAAAAAGCTGTTGCGAGGAAATACCAAGTAAAGGGGGTGTCACCCACTCCAAGACTCTTACTGCCCTCAAATCCACGAGGGTGTGCATTGAAATTCTACTTGATCAAGAACATGTTAACATCAGTCTTTTTTCGTATTTTCCTTCACCACACGTGCAGCTCGAAGTGACGAAAAGAAGATTGACATATCTGTATGATGAGGTTTGACCTTGAAATGACCTTTATATGACTTTCACGCGGCTTTCAGAAGGCACCTCGGTAGCCCATGTCACCCTTCATAACAAATCATGTATCAGGAATACAGTGGTGGGGATACGGTTGTCTCCAGGCCTGCATGGGTTAACCCTTTAACCGCTAAATTATTGTAAAAATGCTATTTTAACCCACTTGAAGTTGTGTTTCGCTGACGCGATCCACAACTTCAAGTGAGCAAAAATTATTCATATTTGACAAAAATGTAGGTCAAAGATTTTCAAATCTTGCTGATTGGTGTCACGTTTTAATCTCTAACATGTTAAAAAGCCGGTATTTAATGTGGTAATAAAAAATGGAAAAAATGAATATAATCGGGACCGGTGATTAGAAGCTTAAGGGGTTAATTTTCCCTACAAACGTGATACTGATACATTATAGATACGTTATAAAGGTACCATAAAGGTACCATGCTTCTGCAGACGATACCTAATATCGTGTTTGCTGGGTATACTGTCTTTTTTGCTCACTGAATTTTATGCTCCTTCTCTGTGATCGAAAAAGCAACGAAAGAAAGCGGCAAGATCGTATCGAGGCAGGAGGTCAGCTCTGCAGGGCAAAGCCAAGAGGCAGTAACCGCTCACTTGAAAAGTGAGCAGTTACTGCCTTCTGACCTTGCACTTTAGAGCAGGATTTGTCTTGGACTGCCAGCCATTGTGGCGGCCATTAATGCGCGGCGTGTGCCACTAGTGGAATTCGCCGACTGATATTATCAGGGCGACTCCCCCGCAGCGCCGCGGCCAAATTACACGTGTGGGGCAAGCGGTCAGTCCGCGCTGCCCAGAACTCTCGTCAAGTCACGCCACCGCGAGATGAACGAGCGATGGAAAAACATGGTGGTCGTACGCGGCGCGCGATCTTTCCCGATTTGCAATGCAAAGCCATAGGATGGTATCTGCTTACTTTTCAAGTAAGCAGTTACTTTTCAAGTAAGCAGTTATTGACGCCGTTTGGGTTTTCATGGCAGCCATGCTCTGGCGGTGCTCGTGGAAAGTGTCACTGATCTACGCGATGAGAAAAAAACATTTTATGTCGACGATTTCCGTTTCTTAGGGGGAATTTGGTTAAGTGTTCTTCTGTCTAAAACCATAAGGTATTAACTGTTTACTTTAGAGCCGGCACAGTTACTGTGTTGTGGTTACCGCACATATATTGTTCACAGGGAATAATCATCTGAAAAATCATGCTATTTTTAAACTGAGAGTTTATTCTAAAATACACGACTGTTGGACTACTTAAACAATAATATGCATGACCCTCTAGCTACCACCCTTGTCGCATTTCTGCGCCACATGGAATATTTTGAATACAATTTGACGAATAAATAATGTTATAATGCATCACAATAAAGAGGTTCTGAGCTTTAATTTGAGATGTTACACTTGGGTACTATGTCATTTTTCTTTGCTTTGAGCACCCTTCCCTCATCAAGGGGTGAGGGGGGGTGGCATTAGGCACTGATTAGGCACTACTATCTTTGCTTGGGTTTGCAATTAATAGTCACCAGGCGGTGATGGTGGGTATTGACCAACCACAGACCACGAAATGGTTAAAATTATTGTCAGATGCTGAGAGAGTTTACTGTCGAATGAACTCGAGGCGCCAACCGGCCGGCAGTGGCGATTATTGGTGGGAAGCTAACAATCTGGGCAGTGTCTGTGAGTGAGCGAGCGGCACTATGCTAGGACAACGCAAAGAAAAATGAGAGATGTATGGATGAATGCTGAAAGGGTTAATGATGTTCAATCTTACACTAGACATTAACCATAACAAAACTACAAAATAAATTATTAGATTTACATTTATATTGATGAAATTCCTTTCATCTTTGAAATCTGTGGGCTAGATGAGTAGCTGCAAACAAAGTGGGAAAATGGAAAAAACCCATATCAATCACTTACACCTCGTAAATATACGTGCCATGCCATTGCATGCTGGACAATGATAATTGCCCAGTTTTCTTGTCTTTATTGGTAAACCATGTATTGGCCTTGCATGTGAGTATATAGTATTAGGGCCACATATTAACCCTTGCACCACTAAGCACGACTATAGTCGGTTTTTACCCATTTTTTTAGCCGTTTAACATGTTCAAATCACTGTTGTTGGTGACGAATGTGTGCTTAAACATCAAGATTTGCAAATGTTTGGTCTAAAATTCTTAGAAACATGAGTAATTTTCACCCACTTGAAGTTGTGGGTCGCGATAGCGAGACACAACTTAAAGTGGCTGAAAATTTAAATTTTAAAGTAACGCTTTAAGAATTAACAATCAGAAGATGAAAGGAAATAAATAATTAGGCCTATTTATACTACACACATCTCCCTTCACAAGGCCCGCTACTCCCGACGTCGCTCCGTCTACGACGTCGGGAGTAGCGGGCCTTGTGAAGGAAGATGACTACACAGTGCATCTCCGGTGACCGCGTCATGGATAAGTGCCTTTTCTGGAGATGTAGCGGTACATACTTGCAATTTTTGCAATCGCTTCCTCACAACACCCTATACGTGGGAAGACGCCTGATAAAGGTTTAGATCTGTTGTTCCAATGTTGTTGAGCCAAAAGATCGGTTTTTAGTGCTATTTTATCTGATCAAATGAACTTAAAAATTATTCAGAATACACTCATTTCTCCCATTTGTCGATATCATTTTGTTCTTTTCAGTTCACACCTGTATCCTACAAACTATTAGTCAGTACCATGCTCGGCTGCGATTGTGGTCAGTACATGTTGTTTTCTTCACAATTTGGGAAAATCAACAATTATTGCAACGCGAAGAAATATATTATCAGCTATTACAGACAGTTTATTGTCCGGCTACTTTTTAATCAAGTTTATTTTTTTCAAAATTCAGAAAAGTAGAATTACTAGTTTGCTGCATGCAATCAGACATTCATAGATAGGCCCCTATAACATAACTGAATAATAATTTGAAATTCTCAGAATTTTCAAATAAACTGCACATTTTATCATTGTTTCCAATCATTAAAACGTTACACGTTATGTGTCTTAACCCTTTAACCGCCAAATTATTCAATTTGAATTTTCACCCACTTGAAATTGTGTCTCGCTGACGCGATCCACAACTTCAAGTCAGTGAAAATTATTCAGATTTGACAAAATGGAGGTCAACTCTTTTGAAATATTGCTGGTTGATGTCACATTTTATCTCCAGCATATCTAAAATGTGGTGCTAAAAAAAGGGAAACCCGAATATATGCGGCACCGGCGGTTAAAGGGTTAACCCTTACACAGCTAAGCATTTTCGTTTTTAATCAGCTTTAATAGCCGTCTAAAACGAACTGAGCGCTTAAACATCAATATTAGCAAATGTTTGGTCTCAAGTTAACCCTTTAACCGCCGGTGTCGTATATATTCGGGTTTTCATTTTTTATTAGCACAATAAGTACCACCTTTTAAACATGTGACAAAGATAAAATGTGACATCAATCAGCAATATTTGAAAACAGTTGATCTCCATTTTGCCAAATCTGAATAATTTTCACTCACTTGAAGTTGTGGATCGCGTCAGCGAGACACAACTTCAAGTGGGTGAAAATTCAAAGTGAATAATTTGGCGGTTAAAGGGTTAAGCAAATATGAGTAATGGAGTATGTGCAGTTGAAGATCTACGAAAGTGCACACGCCACGAAGTCTTCTCTGTTGCCGCCGCCTAGCATGGATGTCAGTGTGAAAAGCAAGAGGACTCTGCCCCCCCTCCCTCATTTTACTTATTATACTAACCCCCTCCCATCTGAATCAGTCATAGATGAGTTCTGTTAAATAATAAAACATTGATATTGCACCTGTGAGGTTAGGTCTTAATCATTTCACTCCTGAATTTACCATTGACATCTTCATCCCCTACAAGCCGCGAATTGCTGTCGCAATTCTTGACTTCTAGTGGATGGGATGACTTAAAGTGGATGAAACATTAAAGAAAATTGTCATGTATTTGTAAAACAGTTTCATGGAAATTTAACTTCTAAAGCTCCTCAGTTGTAAAAAAAAATTGTTTTCATGGATGTAAAATGGTGATGTGATGCACCATGAGGACTTAAGTGATGGTATACTAATACATACAAATATAAACATCATACGATGCCACGATATTTCAGTCAAATGTTCATTTTGGTAATCTTTTTAGATAAACATTAGCTCAACATTGAAACAACATTCAGAAATAACACACTTTATTATTTTAGTCTGCCACATTCACATAAATTGCGTGTCAACTGCTGATTTAAGCATCGAGTTTTCCAGGTTTGTCATCTAATCTACTTTGTTTCCACTTCTGAGGAATCTACGTTGTCAGTTTTTCTCAATCACTGATGTCAAGTCATCACGAACGTGTTCACTTACCATCAGGTCAATCCTAGTTACGTCGCTTCAATATTGAACATCCCCTTGGATATGAAAGGGTGTATCTGCCACTTTGTGGCGGATACACCCTTTCATATCCAAGGGGACTATGTAATTATAATGATTGATGTAAAGTTATCTTACATCACTTACACTTAACTGTGACACGTCCGTAGATAATAGATGGTGCTAATACTGAGCATGATACATGACGGCCTACTCTTAACTTAAACTGTTCAATTTAAATAATATTATGAGTTGTTGGGAATTATCACCTCACTGTACAGTGCAACAACTCCTCTAACAGAGATTTTATTCCCCAGTGATATAAAACATTTTATGTATTTTTTTCTGCGAGCAATTAATATATTTTTTTATGTGAAAAATAATAAAAACTACAATCATATTGATAGTGTGTTATATTTATGTTTATTAACATAATGAAAAATGATTCACGTAAAAATAAAACCGCGATGAATATTCAGACGTCGAACCAAACTGTATTATCCGATTATTAGCTAGTTGAAGACGTTTCCTGCCTACCTTGTTAATAAGGTTGCTGGTATTCATAATCATCGACAACAGGTATAACATTTGCAACTTGGTTTTGGTGATCAGTCCATTTAAAGTACATGAAATAGTGATTAAGCTACTTATTTTATAGACAAAATAAATTATGGGGAGCTATATAATAGGTCGATTAAAAAAATACCTCTATTGTACCGGGTTTTGTCTTGTGATCTTATGTAAGGTTACATCTTTCCGAGCCGCTGATCGAGAAATTGCTACGACTTTTCACCAGAGGTCTCCACTGTACACAGAAACTCCGTGAGAGACACCTGGTGAATATATCAGACATTTTGTTGGTGATTTTCTTGTCACACCATCGCTCTGATACAAGGTTCTTCGTCTCCAATACCACGGATGCCAGTAAACACGGTATATTGAACCAATGTTAATTTAATGTTGATTCAAGTTGATTCAAGTTGGCGAAAAAAACAGTAGATCAACATTCGGTGAACGTTTTGTGCTAGCTGCTAATATGAAATACATACACTACTGAATATCAATACGTACAATCACTGCCAGTGAATCAGGTGTACATAAAAATTATGGGATTGTATTTCCCTTCGATTCGCTGTGACCTGAATTACTACACATAATAGGCCTTGTTTTGTTAATAACTATCACCACCACCTCTCATTTTATTTAGCTTCATCCATAGTTATTTATTGCTTTCTTGATGGTGTTATACTGAAAAAAAAAAAATAATACTAGCAATAAATATATCCCATCTTAAAGTAGTTGCCCCTCATGTAAAACATATCTAGATTTTCTTTCGAGTTTTCTTTTGTGAAATAAGTACACAATACATCTATGTCAAAATCAGATGTGAAAAATTCAATCACGCGCAATTCCCAAACATTTCATTATTCCTTATAACGTCTGCTAAAACTTGATACAATATATAGCTGTTCGGGCGCATGCTTTATAATGTATTTACTTTTGATAGATCGTGATAGCTGATTATAATGGGAACAACCAGTGGACTGCTCAATGGGCGTGATATGTAACATGTGTACAGTATCTATTCACATGACGTATACATGTACGTATCGCCAACAGGTCGTGTTAACCCAGCCCTTTAACCGTCAAATCATTTAATCGGAATTGTCACTCACTTGAAATTCTCCCTCGCTGACGCGATCCACAACTTCGAGTGAGTGAAAATCATTCACATTTGAGTAAATGGAGGTCGACGTTTTTGAAATGAAATGAAATGAATCGGGCTTTAGGCCACCTTTGTGCACATACAGGCTAAACTGGGCCAGGAGAACCTCCTGAGGATGGTGCGATGATTGAGATGACACTGTCCTCCAGACACAAGATTCGAAATTCGAGCCCTGGCGGTCTGAGGCCGAGCACGCTACCTCTCGGTCACGGAGACTCCCCACAATACTAACTTTCACACGTGGATGGGGAAGAAACAATTTTGTTTCTTTCAAACCGCCGAGACCGGGAACCGAACCCCGGACTCTGGCGTGAAAGGCTCGACGTTTTTGAAATCTTGTTGATTGGTGTCACGTTTTATCTTAAGCTGTTCAAAAGCTGCATGGTATGTAATGTGCTAATAACAATAAAAAAAACGAATGTGATCGAATGTGAGCGTTTAACCCCTTAACCGCCGGTGCCGCATATATTCGGGTTTTCATTTTTTATTAGCACATTATGTACCACCTTTTGAACATGCTAAAGATAAAATGTGACATCAATCAGCAATATTTGAAAACAGTTGACCTCCATTTTGTCAAACCTGAATAATTTTCACTCACTTGAAGTTGTGGATCGCGTCAGCGAGACACAACTTCAAGTGGGTGAAAATTCAAATTGAATAATTTGGCGGTTAAAGTGTTAAGCCACCCAGAAAACACGATAAATCGACCTAATGCTGGACCAATGCTGGGCCAGCGTTGTAGAAGTATATAAATACTGGTTCCAATAAATGTACAACTAACCTTAGTATTGTGATCTTAAGGCTTAATTATCCCTTTCAGTACTGGAGGAGTTATTTACAAATGTGTTGAAGGAGGAAATATCAATATCTGCTTACTTTACAAGTAAGCAGATATTGCATTTTTGCTGTGCAGAGAAGTAGTGGATGCTTTAAATCGCTAACGGAGCTTTCCCATCCCTGATTATACACCAATACATATGATCAGGGCACTTTTCTTTCGACTGAAGTGAGTGATCTGTCAAATTAGTCGATCTTCCAAGCATGTTGACTTTGATTTTCGTTGTTTAATCAATCACTAGGCCACTTATTGATAATATTTGATCACGATCACAATGACGTGGAATTATTTTTGGTGAGGACACGAATCACTTAGCAAATGTAATTTGTCTGGATCACAACCATATCGAGTAGACAAGATGAGATGCCCTCGGTTTACCATCGTCGTCTATGTTTGTGGTATCAGTCTTGCTGCCACATATATGTATGTTTCAAACCTGAATCGCAAAGTTGATTTGGTGATTGAAATATTATCAGCGGCGAAAAACAAGAAATTTGAAGCGAGATCAATAAAAATTCATCCTAAGATTGTCACACCTGCAAGAAAAGCATACACTGACGTGCCTCTGCTAAACCTAAAGGCAGTTGACACAAAAGGCGACCGTGGGAAAAGATCCAACATTGTCGTCGACGAGACAATCAAGAGTAGTGTGTCTGATGAAAAGGTGGACGTGATTTTGAAGGAGCGCGATGATCTGAGGAAGTTCTCGATTCCTTTTTTGTCTCATCCTGATTTACCCAGGGTATTGTCAGAAGAAGAGTACCTCCGTATGATGCAGCTGGTACAGTTGATTGACGAGGCCTTAACAGACAATAACGTGACCTACATGCTGTCTTTCGGTACGTTGTTGGGAGCGTACGTCACACACGATGCTCTCCCGTGGGATGACGATCTGGATTTGTCAGCGAAAGTAGAAGACTATGAGAAAATCCTGCGTCTGTTTGGTAACGGGACAAAGTATCCACAACTGGCCACTCTAGATCACGGTGGCGGACAACCCGGCAAAGTGAAGGTATACTTCAAAGACGACCCCAAAGCCGGCAAGTACAGCTGGAGCTGGCCCTTTGCCGATATATCTTTCTTGTTGGATAATGCCACCCGTGTATCGTTTACCACAAATCGAGACTTATTTCTGCTGAAACAACACGTGTACCCCTTACATTATCGCCCGTTTGGTGGTATGTGGCTGCCAGTACCTAGAAATCCGGGATATTTTTTATTGAAACATTTCTCTTATTTCAAATGTGAATCTCATTTCTGGGACCACAGGAGAGAAGTGTGGAAGGATCGGAAGAAGGCGATATGTAACTCCCTTATTTCAACGTATCCCTTTGTAAAACGACGAGGGACACCTCGTGGTGGTATTATGGAAACCCTGATGCTGAACGGTACCTCAATGTACACTCTGTCACTGGAGGAACCATACCACGCATTTGGACATGTAGTATAGTACATCCAGTCATTCTGAATAAGTGAAGAACTATTTTCTCGAAGCTGATTTTTGTTAAAGATTTAATATGTTGTGCTACGACTGAAATAGTTGTTTTTACATCAACATCACACTTTGTCGTTATTTATGGCAATAAATGTACATGTATTTACATCCACACTCTTTATTCTTTATTCAGTTGTTATTGTGGATGCGATTAGACTATTGTGTTTGTATGGTCTGCTACGGTCCCACGAGGGCCAAAATGTCTGGCGATGTACTGGCGATGAATAAGACCTGTTCTGGTGGCGATGGGTGCCGATGTCGAACGTGTGGTCCCACGAGAAAAAACACACGATGTATTGGCGAACCTTCGAGGAAGCATCAGCGATGCATCGCCGAATATTCGGCGATGCATCGGGGGATCTTCGGGGATTGATCGGCGCTACAGCGGCTAACAGTTAACGATGTATGTTTACAATCGGCGACGGTGGGTGATTCTTCGGCGATGCGTCGGGGTGTAATGGTGATATCTTGACGATGTCGTGGCGATGTCTTGACGACGTCTTGGCGATGTTATGGAGCCAGGGATGGGGGAAATAGTAATATGTAATAGTAATAGGTAATAGCAGCAATTTCACAATAATAGTAATGGTAATAGATCGCGAAAAAATAAAAGCAATAGTAATGGATATACAGATGGTCAAGTAATAGATAATCATGATAATAGTCTATTACCTTTCTATTACACTGTTCTATTTTTGCTAGATTATTCACATCAATTTAACCTATACCACCAATCTCAGAAAAAATATTTAATTATAAATATTAAGATTTTGTCAATTATTTATCAGGTCAAATGCGTAATAATATACCAGGCTGATTTGTATTAGTTCTCTTGACTGAGCTGATATTGCAGAGGGCGTGCCAACATTAAAACAACATCTCTTTCGTCTGGGAGGTGTCTCAGTTGGCGGCGTTAGTATATTTGTTTATGTTTTTTTTTCTTAATGTGAAGAGCAACACAGTTTAATTACCGTTATTGTTGGTCAATGAGGTAAAACTTAAAATCTTAATGCTTTACCCCTCCATACAAACAATACTTTGGCAATCCTCCATAACAACTTTAAATATACAACCAATTTCGTATAAATATAATAAAGTTCGTGAATATTTCAAAAAAACCTACATTTGATTATCCTTTTTTATTTGTCACTTAAAGGGACCCCTTGGGATGAGACATTTTCAATGTTGTCAATTTTGAAAATTTATTTTATATGAAGCTATATAGCCTACTGATCTTAACTGAAAATACAAAAAAAGTCTAAAAACAATTTTAAAGCACCGAAAAAGAGTGAAATAGTTGTATTTCCAGGTCGTATATTGCCATGTAAACAAAACAAGTCAGCAATATTCTGCACTTTACATCAAATATTCCCACGTATCAGACGGTAAGATCAGAGCAGTCGCCGCTAATTGGTGTCTTATAGTCAGGACATGGGAGGACACACCTGCAGCACTGATTGTCTACCCAACGCTGGGCCAATGCCATCAGCATGTGGCCCAATGCCGTGAAAACATTCAGTCGTCCTCCAGGTATACAAATAGTTTGTTTGAGTTACTTCTGGTTTCATAGAAATGTTGATTAAAAATATTTGTAAAAATATGAAAATTCTGGAAAAAATTAAAACATGATCCGTGGGATACACTACTTCAGCACGAAATTAAAAATGAAAATTGATGTCATCCCAAGGAGCTGCTTTAACTTAGAATCAATGCCATAAAAAAGTTTTTGCAACTATTATTGATAATGACGCATGGTCCGTACCATGGTTACGCTTAACATTTATTCCACAAAATTAGAATAAATAATAATAATTTTAAATAATTACATCAGATTCACCTTTGAAATGAAATGAATGAGGTTTAGGCCACCTTTGTGCACATACACACTAAACCGCGCCAGGAGAACCTCTTGAGGAGGATAGTAAGATGAATGAGATGACACTGCCCTCCAGACACAAGATTCGAAATTCGAGCCCTGGCGGTCTGAGGTCGAGCACGCTACCTATCGGTCACGGAGGCTTCCCACAATATTAAAGATTCACCTCTGAACATTACTCAAGGTCATCGAACATAAGCAGCTCCCCCGGGGATCAGTTCAGAGAAATAAAACTTATTTTGCTTATTCGATTATATATTCTTATATTGATCTTCGGATCAGGTCATGACACAATGTATTTATAGGTTTCAGAAATCATATTGTTAGTACCTGATACAATCACACAACATTCTACGCTATCACTTTCAATGGGTTATACTAGTGCTCATGTGATCATCGGTGACCAATCAGAAAAGAGATTTCTAACGCTCAGCGAAACATCGCCGTATCACCACCGAGCGTCGCGATGGATCGGCGATGGAACACCAAGCCATCGGCGATATTATCACATCGAATATGCATCGCCGGTGTTTACACGAGCATGGCCGATGTGTCGCCGCTGTGTCACCGATGTGTTTGGGACATTTTTAACCTTCGTGTACATCGCCGAAAGTTCGCCGACTGCTCGGCGGTGTTCGGCGGTATGTCGCCGATGGTATTTGACGTCGAAACATCTGGAGAAAATTTCAATGCATGCATTTAAATTTTTCTCGATGTCACGATGCCTTGGCGAAGCATGGCGATTACTCGCGTACGTCGCCGATCATTCGCCGAACCACTGGTGGCGCTGTCCTGGCGATGCCCAAATCTGTGCATCGCGAGAGCATCGGGAGGCTTAAAAAGCCTAGTGGGCCCGTAGCATTATGGTATCATAGTCTGTAAATTCACTATTTTTATCAATTTAGTGCATAAACCACATTTTTTTTTATTTTCATTTGAAGGTTTACCTTTGTATTGTATTCAGGTTATATTCATCATTTTGTGGGTCACGTAAAAAATAAAATGAATCGGGCTTTAGGCCACCTTTGTGCACATATAGGCTAAACTGGGCCAGGAGAACCTCCTGAGGATGGTGAGATGATTGAAATGACACTGTCCTCCGGACACAGGATTCGAAATTCAAGCTCTGGCGGTCTGAGTTCGAGCACGCTACCTCTCGGTCACGGAGGCTCCCCACAATACTGACTTTCACACGTGAATAGGGAAAAAACTTTTTTATTTCTCTCAAACCGCCGAGACCGGGAACCGAGCCCCGAACTCTGGCGTGAAAGGCAGCGGTGCTAACCACTACCCTAGGGCCCCCGCCCTGTGGGTCACATACTCCTCATCGACGTGTGTATAAACTAAAGAAAATAAATATAATAGTAAGTAGGCTAATGCTGATTCAATTTTTCCGCTATTAAATGAACTATTCGAATATCAACTATTATAAACAAATATTTCTTATTTTAATTCGCGTTAATTATCTCACATCAAAGCAGGTAAAGTGCAATATAGCTGAGCACGAAACAGCAAGAAACAGTAACACAATGAACACACAAATGAAGGATCAAATAGCTAGATCCACAGTAATTTGAATTAATAAGATATCCGTTTAGTTTCATAAAATATATGGTATTATGTGTATTTACATCATTCCCTACAAGCGGGAGCTTAAAAAAGACGCAATTTTGTAGTTTATCGATTCGCGCACTTCAACGAATTTTCCACTGAAGAAACATAATTTATTTTCACAGCATTTATGCAAATAATTCACAAAATGATAACGTTATTCTAGTAGGAATTAGATGACCGTTATTAAAAGTAATCTTCAAGGCCACGCACAAGTAATTCAACATCGTAGGCCATGATAGCTACATGGAAATAATGAAATGAAATGAGCGGGGTTTTAGTGCACATATAGGCTAAAGCTTCCTGAGGATGGGGAGATGAATGAGATGACACTGCCCTCCAGACACAGGATTCGAAATTCGTACCCTGTTGATCTGAGGCCGAGCACGCTACCTTTCGGTTATGGAGGTTCCCCACGATATTAAATCTTTACGAATGAGCCGAGAAGAAACATTTTGTTTCTTTGAAACTAGAATGATAGAGTGAGGTTCGAACCCGAGATCTCCAACTTTCCAAGCAGGCAGTTTTAACCACTGCACCAGGGCCCCCGCCCATGTAGCGCTGACATGTCCACTGGAATTGCGTTATGGTAGTGATATTTGTTTATTTCCGCTATTTTAGATCGTTCCCGGAATAAATCTATCCTGCAAACACAAAACATTTGTATAACATTTGCACAATGTTGGACCAACGTCGAAGACGTTGGGACGACGTTGTACAAATGTTATACAGATGTTTTGTGTTTGCTGGGATAAATCTATTAGTTTATGGATTTGTCAAATTAAAAAAATATTTCAAAAACATAATAACACTTTATATATGATGAAGAAGTCATGAAATCGTTATAATTCCCTTGATAATTACGCATTATCATTTAAATATCTCTAACGTACTTTAAAATAATAAATCATATTACATGTACATTGATAATACATCTTTGTTTAGCATGTGTTATCTAGAGATTCTATACAATGATATGTTTATTGCCGAGCTCTTGAGCATCCGAGTTAACTGCCAAATGGAGTATCAGATTGGGGTTTGAACTGTTCCGTCTACCCAGTCTTTCATCTCAGTCACAGTTAGCTATGTACGGTAATGTCCCAAAACTAATTTTGTTCCAAGCGTGGTGTTGACTATGATGTGGTTGAATGTTTGCCACGTGCTTGTTTGTCACAGATTTACTGGTTACTCATAGTAGGCCTACTTGTTAAGAATTTTGAAAAAAGAAATGAAATTAGTGAGTTATAATATATGACCTTGTTGATCTGTTCAGTACTAGTTTATTTTTTGTTATCGTATAGCCAAGTTAATATTTTAAATTTACAAGGCAGGTTTCGATATTGATTGAAATTACTTTTGGCAAATAATTTGTAGTTTATCTTCAAATTTAATATTACTTGCTAGCGGTTAATCGATTTTGAGGATATATACGTCAGTCCTGATATACGTGAATCAATAGCTCTAATTTGAACAATTAATAAATAAGAGTAGGGAGTTCTTACTCGCTCCCCACCCCTGAATTATGGGTGCACGGTTCAATTATTACTCTAATTTTGTGACGCACACTACTTAACCCTTTAAGCCCTCACGATGCATCAAAGCATCATTGTACATGCCTGAAAACATACTTAATTTTCCTCTAACAAAGGGTTTTAGAACGAAAATATCCATGAAACTGATTGACCAATTCATGACGATTTTTTTTTAATTCTAAAACCACATCAAATCATCTTGATCCACTACAAGTCGAGAATTGCGACAGCAATTCGCTGCTTGTAGTGAATGAAGATGACAATGGTAAATTCAGTCCTGAAAGGGCTAAACACAAGCCATTAACCCAGCATTGACACAACATTAAGACAGAGTTGATGTTAATACTGACCCTAAGAGTGCTAATATCGTCCAAAACCGTTTTCAGCCATTTTATTTGTCGTTAAAAAAACAAAATTGAATGAAAAATTAGCTTAAAATTTGCTGAATGCTTCGATTCAAATTCTACATATGTAAGTATTTTAACCCACTTGAAGTTGTGGGTAGCGGCAGCGACCCACAACTTCAAGTGGTTTAAAAATTAAATTGTGTTATTTTAGCGCTTTAAGGGTTAAGAAGACGTTGAACCAACGCTTGTGAGTGTTGCAAGGGTATCCACCGAGCCATGAATGAACGCAGCCATCTGAAGAGGCACAATCTACAGTACGCCGCATGACGGAGCATAAGACACGCACTTCAGCGTGGGGCCACTGGTGGGCCAACGGCGGGGCAATAGTTTTAGTTGGAAATTCCGCATCATCAGTCACGATCCAGCAAACACGACACGTTTGCCCAATATTGGTTTTAAAGTTGGCCCACCGTCTGCGACGCTGGTCCAACATTGAAGCAATGGGTCATTGTTTAGTATTTGATGTGAACGATCATTCTGATTTACTGTCAATTAGACCAGCAGTCGCCATTTTGTATTGCACTGTTTACATATCTGGTCAACCTCGCTCTTTAAATCAACTCAGTTCCATGGGGTATTTAGAATCACATTTAACTTTACGTTGGATATTTTTCAAGTGAGATATTTCTCTGAGGCATGCTAGATGCGCATGTAAGAAAATGGAACTGCGGTGATCCCTATTGTATATCCGATGAAACACGGTGCTGTTGTGAAAATGAATTATCTGCGCGGTGGCCTCTCATTGACGGTGTGTGTGTACATCTTTCTCACGTACAAGGTGTACACAATTATTGACAAGGGAAACAAATCAAAAAGTGATAATCTAAAACAAGTCACCACAAGAGTGAAATCACGTGTTAATTTTCGAGGGGAGCATGACGATAAGTTAAATTTAATAGACGATATACTCAATGGTGGAACCGGCCAAGACAAAAACAACACAAACTTGTTGGAGAAATTGCTGGATCTGAAGAGTTTTGGTAACAAGTTTGATCATTATTTTGAGAAGCAGATGGAGCTGAACGACCGTCCTATCTGTCAGCCACTAGATTACTCCAAGAAGATGTTACCTCTGACAGCCCTGGCCAGTTTCCCTGGTTCTGGTAACACGTGGATGAGGCATCTAATTCAGCAAGCAACAGGTGAGAAGTCCCAATGTTGTTTTAGTGTTGGGCCACCGTAACACTGAAATAATATTTGTTTAACGTCTCGTATCGTGTCTGGTGGTCAAATTCACTCAGCTAGACTGGCCAGTGGGCATCCATATGCGGAATTCTCAGTGCAGAATCCTCATTTTAATTACTAATTTGAATTATTTTAGACCTGTCGATAGATATCTAAATCACACAGAAATCACATTATTGTATGTCTGAACAATACATTTTAGTTATATCGTACATAAAATGTTAATGTATTACAAGCCTATACTATTAGGCCTACATTTGACTTTTCTTAAACTAGACTAAATTAATTACTTTTTAAGAATTTTTCTCATGAAAATCATAAGTGTATTTTTATAGGAATAACATACCAAAATTTCAATGATAATATTGACAACATTGTACAATGTTTCAGGTGTGTACACCGGGAGTGTCTATACTGACCCTAATCTACAGATGAAGGGATTTCGGGGAGAAGGAATTTTCGATGGTAGAGTGGTGGTCATTAAAACACATGAGAGGCCTGGCAAAGGACCACGTGAACCAATTTACTTTGATAAAGCGCTACTGATCATAAGACATCCAAAGGATGCAGTGATATCCTACTTTCTCACATCACTCGTAGGCCACACCGGACTACCAAAAAGGCTGAAATACTTTAAAAACGTAAGAGAAAGTGAGTTTACAAAAGCATTATAAATATACCTAGTAAACCGTAAACATCTTTACACTGCTGGATGTGAGTGGAATGTGTGAAAATACATCACTCGTTCAATGAATAAGATCTGAGTCTTCAGACAAACAACGCCTTATTCCTTGAACATATGCTGTATTTTTCACACGGAACGAAAAATTAAGAACATTGTTTGACTCTCACACTCGCATCTAGTCAGTCTATATGACGGTTTACTGTCATTGGTCGTCATTCAAACAACCATAAATTAATACAGAGAAGATACAATTTTGTGGATATTCAATAAGCACACGTTATCTCCTCCATGATAATCTCGCAATTTCGAACCTCAAATGGCGAAAAATATTTCTATTTCTTGAAAGATACATCTTCTAAATTGAATTATTTGACTAGCTGAACATCTACAACAAACTATACCACCCATTCTATCGACATATTATTTGGTTTAACACATGTTTGAAAGCGTATATATACGGGCATGGCAGGGCAAGGGACAAGGGTTAAAAGAATGTGTGCCTGATTTGAACTGTGGGGACATTTTTACACGCTAGGGGACGTAGCTCAAAATCTGTCTGGTTAGCATACCAATATCGGACCTATTTTTGAAAAGGACATTTCAAGCTTTGTTCTGGTTTGTGATATTATATGGTTGAGAGGGTTAGCAATGGTAAATCCGGCCAGTTATGTGGAATAGAGGTAGTTTACACGTTTTTCAATAGGACTAGCATTTGGGGTGGTGATACCATATACACCATGTACACTGATGATGATATACGATACATGTATATTCAATTATAAATGTGCAGCATTACTTGACGCTTCTCCCCATTAAATAATTATTTTTTTGTTATGTGTAGACCTATATATATGATAATAACTAAGTGATAACTATGTGATAGGATATTATGTCCATCCCAGCTTTGCCTGGCACTGCATGTAATATACCAATTGGTCGAGATTGCCATCTCGACAATCTCGACCAATCAGAAGCATATTGATATAGATTTATATCTGCTATTTTGTTCTGACAAAAAGTATTCACATTACCTTTACCTGATATTTAAAAGATGCTTTTTTTTAAATATTAAAATAATTTGTGTTCAGTGGAAGCTGCTTTTAAACTAGATATTTTTTTTATTATGTGACACCTATTTATTTTCGCACTATTTTCGCACTAAAATGTAACCAAACTATTTTTAGGATGGCATCTATTTGTTTCTGACATGGTGAAGTCGTGGAGAGATTTCAATTTAAGCTGGTTAAACTTCACGGGTGAATTACGGGTTGTCTGGTATGACGATTTGAAGGTAACGTACACGTGACATTCAACTTTAAATAATATAAACTCTTAACCCATCATGGATCACTGATCTTGACTGCACTCGGCTATGGTATTGTCTTCTTATGTTTTAATGACCTTATATAACCATCCTCCTAAATCTGAGATAATCGTATACATTTCGACTTAAATTTAGTAATTTCAATTAATTTTTTGTCACTTGAAGTTGTGGATCGCGGTAGCGAGACACAACTTCAAGTGACAAAAAGCTGTATTCCTTATAACCCGCTGAGCACGGCTATGGGCGTTTTAACCCTTTCAAGCCTGAGTTTACCATTGTCATCCACTACAAGCCGCGAATTGCTGCCGCAATTCTCGACTTGTAGTGGATGGAGATGATTTGATGTGGATAGAAAATTAAAGAAAATTACCATGTATTGGTAAACCAGATTTATGGAAATTTTCATTCTAAAACCACTAGTTGTAGGAAAATTAGGTCTGTTTTTAGGGATGTATAATGATGCTTTAATGCATCGTGAGGGCTCAAAGGGTTAAATCTGTTTTATTACCTGATGGAACCATGCACTGTTA
This sequence comes from Flabesymbios commensalis, assembly GCA_964017125.1. Lineage (NCBI taxonomy): Eukaryota > Metazoa > Annelida > Polychaeta > Terebellida > Flabelligeridae > Flabesymbios > Flabesymbios commensalis. The sequence continues at coordinate 33,324,858 of OZ024903.1, forward strand.
TTGAACGAAATGTGTGTTTAAACATAAAGATTTGCTAATATTTAGTATCAAATCAAGCAAATATGAGTAATTTTCACCCGCTTGAGGTTGTGGTTCGCGAAAGCGAGACACAATTTCAAGTGGGTCAATTTTTTTTTAATCTGGCGCTTCAATGGTTAATGGTGCTCAGGTGAATTAAAGTCATATATTGGGTACGCTAACTTGTCTTGATGCACTATGTATCTTGAATGGTCTCTATTAAAATGTTACTAAATCATTCAGATTTGCAATTTTTTTATGGGTCAGACATGTCCTGTTAAAACTATATATAATATAAAATCGTGCAATTAGACTCGCCCTATGTCTTTGCATTTTAGAGAAATAAAAGTATGACATGGTCATGGGCGTCTGATAGAACTTGAATATTGCATGTTGAAATTTTATATATTAGTTCTTATATCATCTTCATTGAAACTTGGCATTTTTAAATTATGTACAACTGACATTGCTGAAGTAACTACCTGTTTATAATTAAGAGTGAAAATACCCTTACATTAACAAAAATGGATTTTTTATAATTCAGATTAAGTGGGTTATTTTAGATATATTGCAATTATTGTAAAATACTTTTACTTGGGTATGAAATATGGAGAGACCAACTAAATTTAGCACATTGAATTTTATTTACACACACAACATTTAACAGTTTTGCCAATAATATTTAACAATATTCTATCTAAAATAAAAATATTATTTTAAAAGTAGGTGCTTAACATCACACAATAACCTAACCTAACACTATTTTTGCAGACCAATTTAGAAGATACGTTAAAGTCTGTAGTGAACTACGTTCACCGGGAGAGTAATTCCACCTTACTGAATCACATGGACTGTATCCTGAATAAAACTGACGGCAACTTCAAAAGAGAAAACACAGCTGATCTACATGACTTTATTACATATAACAGCAGCGATCTCATCAACATGCAGGATAGTATGGATACAGTACAGCGTGCTGTACACAGACGATGTAAGCAGTCCTTTATTTGTGAAGGCAACCCGGCGGCGGGTGTACACTCTTCTCAGGACCATATTACATAATATACGATGCAGCGAGCTGTACACATTCAGACGATGTAAACAGTCCTTTATTTGTGAAGGCTACCTGGCGGCGGGTGTACACTCTCCTCAGGACCATATTACATAATATACGATACAGCGTACTGTACACAGACAATGTGAGCCATCATTTATTTGTGAAGGCAACGCGGTGGCGGGTATGCACTCTCCTCAGGACCATATTACGTAATATACAATACAGCGAGCTGTACACATACAATGTAAACATTGCTTTATTTGTGAAGGCAAACAGGCGGCGGGTGTACACTTTCCTCATGACCATATTACGTAATATACAATACAGCGTGCTGTACACAGACAATGTAAACAGTCCTTTATTTGTGAAGGCAAACAGGACCATATTACGTGATATCAAGCAGTCGACCTTAACTCTTTATCCGCGGTTCCGATTATATTCGCATTAGGCCTAAATACCAGTATATTTTACCATGTTGAAGGTAATACGTGACATTAATCAGCCAGATTTGAATATCGCTGACCTACATTTTGACAAATCTGAGTAATTTTAACCATTTGAAGACACAACTTCAATTAAAATAAAATTCCAATTTAAAAACTACAGCCGTTTTTAATTTGTTTTATTAGCTGATCAGATCAGTTTTGTGGGGAATGAAATGAGTTCAAACATCAAGACCTGCAAATATTAGTAAATGAGTAATTTTCACTCACCTAAAGTTGTGGGTCCTGGTAAGATTTTATCTAAACTTCCCTATATTTTCGTTAGAAAAGTAAAGATCTAATGGAAATGAAGGAAAGTTAAGATACGATCGCAGTCGTTTTTTTTAAATTATACAAATTAACAACCTTTGCAAATGAAGCGCGTGTTGAAGCAGTAGGCGCATTTTAATTACTGACCTAAATTCACCGACTTGCAAGCTACCGATCATGGCAGCTTCTAGTGGGTGAAAATCTAAATTTGAATATTAAATTCAATTATTACTTTTCAAGAGTTCAATCACAAACATGTTAGATGTTTGTATGTGTTAACATTTTCTGTTACTTTTTCAAACATGTTTTCTACCGAGTTGCAATTTAAATGCTATGCATTAACAATACATATTTTTCATCCAATTTTATTAGTATTCACACACACACTTGATGTTAACCCCCGCAATTGCTAACCCGATTTCCTGATTCAAATGACAGAAATGTGCTTATTTACGAATAGATATATCGCAAATTGACTTATTTGATGAGCTAGGCATCAATCACAATTTTAACATTTTCATAGAATTTGTTTGGTTTCAAAACCATATAGGGCCTACCCGGTATTATATACGGGTCTGGCAGCATAATAAATAATAAAGTTATAGTCAACTGATAAAATACGCAGCACATGGGTTCCCCAGAATATAATAGTGCCCATGGGTATTTCATAATAATACTATATGCGTTTCATACCCAAAGCCGCATTAAGAGCAAGTTCACAAATTATAGCAAGTCCATACACTTGAGCGACATATATGAGTTAATAATTCGTAGCTGAGCGTTGGGTTTGTGTTACTGTGGGGAGCTAGAAACAGCTGACCCCCACGCATGTATTGACAGGAGGGCTTTTCCAGCAAATATATCACACTCACACAATGCTGGGTTAATGTTGGGACAGTGTCGCAGATGTTGTACTGACATTAAAACAGCGTTGGGTGTGTGTCTCGTTGGAGTAGTATCCAAATTCTTGTAATCAGGTATAGTTACTCCAGCTGAATGCAATCAATCTGTACTGTATACTGCAGGCCTACACGTGACCTACACATGCCAATTCCGAACATGACTGGCGGTTTAAGAATCTCCGATGACCACAGAACAAATCATCCCCACATATCATCTCAAGGTTTGGACTCCATCCACAGCCATAGTTAATTATTTTTCAGGCATTATGATCAGACACTGTTTGAGTTGGCAAGTATCATTAGATACAACAGTGTCTGTGACTGATCATAATGCTTGCAATATAAATAGCTATGCAAATGCCTGTGTTCCATCTTTGACACTTATAACCACGATAACTCACGAAACTATTTTCTTAGTGTGAAGTTTAGACAATCACTTGAAGGTGGACATTGCACTTCCATTTTCAACTTCAAACGATTAAATAAAGTTAAGTAAGTAATCGTTGAACACTTCGCCACCTAAATGAAATTTTACGAAATAGACACAACACATTTTATTTACAACATTATCACAGTATTGCGCATTAAATTACAGCAATGTTATTTGCTGTAAGTACATTAGGTTTGATAGCACAGTTCATTTAAATATATCGTATTGCGTACATACGAGCAATACGATGGGTCAATCAAGTCAAATGTATATGGGGGTATATAGCCTAGTTACTTTTTTCTCATGTCTTTCTGCAGACACATTCGACTGAGAAAACGTCTGTATGATACAAGTGGGGTGATACATACTGCTATAATTAACCATAGTATGAAATGTCCGATAATCTTATAAGAAGAACATAATTCAAATGTTATGCATTTTTATGCATTTTAACATTTGAATCTATGTTTGCAAAGAAACGAAGGCCTCATACCATTTATGATATATTTAAACATAATATTATAATGGTCTGTGTAATGTCAATGCCAATAATATCATAGCATAGCTTAAGACGACCAACATCACAATATATACGTGTGCTACTACCTGACGTACAAAGCCAGGAAATGAAATGAATCGGGCTTTAGGCCACCTTTGTGCACATATAGGCTAAACTGGGCCAGGAGAACCTCCTGTGGATGGTGAGATGATTGAGATGACACTGTCCTCCAGACACAGGATTCGAAATTCGAGCCCTGGCGGTCTGAGGCCGAGCACGCTACCTCTCGGTCACGGAGGCTCCCCACAATACTGACTTTCACACATGGATGGGGAAGAAACATTTTTGTTTCTTTCAAATCGCCGAGACCGGGAACCGAGTGCTAACCACTACCCTAGGGCCCCCGCCCTACAAAGCCAGGAAGCCGTACTTTACAAGTATACTTCTGGCTTTGCAGAGCAGTGTTTTAAAAACAACAAGATGCTGCAGCAGCAATTGTTCACGTAATGTCACTGATGATGCTGAACTGTCGTCACGATGCGAGATCGGTTCTCCTCAGGTTAGTATTTCCATCTTTCGGTGTACATTCTCTAAAGAGGCGTTGTCATAGTTGCCAAGTCAGCTTTATTTTCCCATCTGAACTTTTTTCATTCATCTTATTTCTAGTCATTGCCAGAAATTATTCCACCCCAGCAAACACGAGGCGTTGGTCCAATGTTGGGCTGATGTTGGCCCAGCGTCTACGACGCTGGTCCAACATCAGCCCAACATTGGGTCAGCGCCTCGTGTTTGCTGGACGTCGCCCTGCTCTGGTCAATGTTTGGACAACGTCTGGGCGTTGTTCCATGTTTGCCGATACCTCGAGAACCGCCAATGATCCGTGTCTGTTCTTCCATACTGTGTGCATTATCTGAAACCAGAGGAAAAACACAAACTAAATTATGGACATGCATTATAAAATCTAACCCCACGAAACACTTAGCCATGGCTTTCAAAAAGTCTAACCTCGCCAGGTAAGGTAGGCCTACATTATCACATACATTACACCAGGCCAATTTATTCGATTTTCTACGAAACGTTAATAGTACAAAAATAGAAAGAAACAACATGAACAAAAACAATTGTAGAACATCAGGAGACTTCTAAATAGACTTTAGGTCACCAGCGTAAAAGCCACCCGAAAAAAAAATCAGATTGATTTATATATTATGACTTAATAAAAGTACATGAGAGTCAATGAAGTTATAATGTGTACATGAAGCGAAAACAAAACTAATCATACGACCAAACAAAACAATTGACCAAATTACAGGTAGGTCCCTTCAAATAATTCTCAATAAAAAAACGTTTCATATAGATCACTAAACCAAAGAGACTGTGTAAATAAATCTTTTAAAATAAATTTTAAAAGGACAAATGTTAATAGTAGTTACAATACGAAATGCGATAATTTTTTTGCAAATTATTTTTTAATTCGATCAATTCGATTTAATTAGATCAAATTGAAACGCTTGAAGTTATCGCGCCCACAAGATAAAATTAGCGACGGAAAATTCAAAAAATCGTAATAAATCGGTCATTCTGACTTTTTTCGGTCATTGAACTTTTCCGACATGCATGATATATCGTTACGTGATCATACGTAAATGTTATTAACGCCGATGCTGACGCCAATGCCGATGCCGACACCGACGACGCAGAACTTCAATCACAATAGCCCACCTGTTTTAATTAATTTAATTAAAAGATGGGCTAATTGGTGCCCCGGGAGGGGGGGTGCTGGAGTATTTTTGAAATGAATATTTCACACTGAATTTTTGTGAAAAAAATAATTGCCAGAAGGACAGGTTGTAAATAAATATTAAATGGCACTTAGAACGCTCGGCATAATTAAATGACTCTTTCGCTCGGCTCCTTAACCTCCAGATCAATAGGCCTACTTAACCTAGTTTTCTTTGGGGGGGGGGGGGGGTATATAAAAAAAAGTGAAATACAAATTTTCTTGAGGCAGAGTGTGAAAGTTCTGCAAATAGGAAATAATAATTAGTAATTGAATGGTGGGCCCATAAGACTTTCTGTTAATAGATGTAGGGCAAATCACCATGCTGATTTCTGTGAATAAGAAAGTCGTTTATCATTGTATTCTGAATACCCGAGTAGGTAATTATCACAGGTGTTCGCTTCGTGTTATCACTATAGAACGTAGAAGACGCATGACAGTCCATCAATTTATGTCACCAAAAGACAAATTGACCAAGTACTCATCCGCCAAACGTGAGACTCTGATCCAACTATGGTTTATTGTTGGGACAGTGTTGCAAACAGTCGACCAACATCAAAACATCATTGGGCCAGCGCGCATCGTGTTTGCAGGAAACGAGGACAGTTGTCCAAATATTGGTGTAGTGTTGGGACACCGTCCGCGACGACGGCCCAACAATTCTCAAACATCGGCTCGGCGTCTCGTGCTTGTCGAGTACAGACTATAGGCAGTACCTGCTTACTTGGAAAGTAAGCAGGTACTGCCTTCTGGTTTTGCAGTGCAGGATTATCTGGCAACATTGGTAAAGGTTCTCATTTATCAAATAAAATGTGGCATATGTCACCATGGGTTTATATGAATTATAAATCTGTCCACCCTATATGATTACTATTATGCAGATTATTCTTTTGATTAACAGCCTGTCCAATGAGGTTATTATAAAGCCTCCTTGGTCTGTCAAAACGGTCGAGGTTGCCCTTTAATGTATTCATTTATTCCAATAATCAATCTCCGAGAAGAAACCGTACTAACTCAGCTGAACGCGTATTTGTGACAACGATTTATTGTCTGTATAGTCTGACAAAACAATATAAAAATAGCCAAAAACAATCGTACATCGAAATAAAACTAAATAAAATGTTAAATACTTTCATTCTACAATATGAAATGTACTTTTACCCTCTTCTCGGTATAATTTGTTTATGCCCTGTATATGTTTACCTCTGTAAAAAACTACTGTTTAAAATATATTATTCAAGGTGGACTAATTTGGTGTTGTTTTTATGTGAATTTTACTGCTATTCTCACATCAAAATTTATGAACAATTATCCAAATCAAATGAGCGCTCAGAGCGCCCTTATGGTGGTGGATTGTACTATTTTTAGTCACTGAAAACTATTCATAATATGCCACGTGGTGCAACAAACGCGACATGTAGCATTAAAAAGGGTCAGAGTAGCTGCGCAACGCTCTTAACCCTTGTCCTGATGAATTGCTTCAATTGTATTTTTCGTCATTTGAAGCTGGAATTGCTAACGCAATTCCCAGCTTCAAATGACGAAAAATATTACTATAAATTTATGAAAAAAAACATGACTAAAATTAAATTATTGGATCAACTAAGCATCTACTAAAAACTATTTTATCAAAATTAAGTGATATTTTTATCGATCCAAAACATCCTTAACCCCGTATATATCCGGGCATAGCAGGACAAGGGTTAATCATAAAATAGGCATCCACTAACATGTCATCACACTACATTAACCCTTAGAGCGCTAATGACGTCTATAGCCGATTTTACCCTTTTTATATCTTCTTCAAACTAGAAAGTTGAATGGGAAATGAGCACTGCCAAGTATTTTTTACCCACTTGAAGTTGTGGGTCGCGGCAGCGAGACACAACTTCAAGTGGGTAAAAAATAACATAACTCTAATGTTTATCCACCTATATAATATACAATGTATTTTTAACTGTGGAACATGCACCTCGGTATTTTATAACATCATCGCTAAAAGAGGCTGACTCAACACCACCACAAATTTCAATCAGGACTTAAAGCTATTTATTATATACCCAATAATCCTGTGTGTTTCGCATCGATAAATTATAAGTACGCGGTGATGCAAATTATTGTTGTGTGGTATTTACAATATGGATGGTTTTTCATGTAGGGCTGGGATTCCATCTCGAATGATGTGCACACTTGACATTTGCATACGAGATAAATCAGTAATAAGAGTATGGCATTTGCCAGACTTGACATAAAGTATATTTGCGTAATTAGAAGGTGAAGTACCGTCACCATACAATTAAAAAACATAACATACGGGTTTTGACCGCTTTCGATCCCAACACTTCAATTAGGTTATTTTATTGTAGGCCTGCAATCACTGTTTTAGTTGTTACTATGGCTGAGCCTTTCAAATTACTTGCTGCATTTAAAATACGCCTTTCTCTATGTGAAGTGTCAACAGAAAATTGTCGGGTAGTAGGCCTATTGTTTTACGTATATATTATACGTATATTATTTAATCTTGACATAATTATATTACATTGATAGGATATTGAATGAATGCGAAACGTGAACGAAAATATATATTTGTGGGCTCATTTGGACAACCGTTTGTGATCATGGAAAGCAGGTAAGATATCTGACTGACACAAGGAATTATGGAATTATATATGTAGCATAATTTACGAATTATGTGATGGCACAGCTGTTCTGCAAAGCTACAAAGGTCGTGTCTGCTTATTTGTAAAGTAAACAGATACTGCCTTTTGTCTTTGCACGGTAAGTGGGCAGTCTAATTACTTAGTGTGCGGCTTTCATGTGACAGGTACAAGCTTTCTCCTGCTTTATTACTATACTTCATATGCTTATTTTTTTAATGAATATCAAACACTACTGATTGTGTTCTTTTATCTGTGCATGCCTTGTTGTTATGTTGTTTGATCTTAAATATTACGATGAAAAAAGTGTTCTACCAAGTATTTGGCTGGCAAACCGGAAAATGATACACACCTTCCTAATTACTGCATATATATAAGTGCAAATGAAATGAATCGGGCTTTAGGCCACCTTTGTGCACATATAGGCTAAACTGGGCCAGGAGAACCTCCTGAGGATGGTGAGATGATTGAGATGACACTGTCCTCCAGACACAGGATTCGAAATTCGAGCCCTGGCGGTCTGAGGCCGAGCACGCTACCTCTCGGTCACGGAGGCTCCCCACAATACTAACTTTCACACGTGGATGGGGGAGAAACAATTTTGTTTCTTTCAAACCGCCGAGACCGGGAACCGAACCCCGGTCTCTGGCGTGCAAGGCAGCGGTGCTAACCACTACCCTAGGGCCCCCGCCCTATATATAAGTGCAGGTTATTAAGAGCTAAAGCGCTTTTTTATATAAACCATACACGGAGATCAAAGTTTTTTTTCAATTTTAAATTGCCATAAAGGTCTTAGTTAGCTCTTTCAGTTAAGGATCTACGCCCATTATAACTATTTGAATTCTTACAGTGCGGGGATCGACATTAGACGTCAGAATTTGACGTCAACATACGTCAGACTCTGACGTCTAAAGTCTATCCCTGCGCAGTAAGGGTTAATATAAACAGTACATTCTGCAAATGACGAAATAGACCGGCATAAGCTTTGAAGTACTCTGATTGTACTAAAGACGTATTTATGGATATCACTTTATGTCGTGAGGTGTGATAAAATGTAGCCATGTTTATTAATAGTTGTAATACGGCTTGAGATGTGTGTTACCATAGGATGATCGGTCTTTGACAAAATAACAGTTTATCGAAATTAAATATATGGAGATATGTAACATTACAATGGCGTCATTAATACTCCTGCAGTATATTTACGGTACAGTGATAACAAATAAAAGGGGAAGCATAATTATGTGGCATCAGTGACAGTTCACACATACACATTTGACATAATGACCCTATGGAAATGAAAACCAACGATAACGTCAACGTTACCATAACTCATGATGGTTCTAACGTTTTAGGTCTCGTAAAACTAGACCAAAAAAATGATATAAAAATTATAGCACCTTGTGTTAACCAGCTATAAGTCATTATCGTATATTTCAGTCGGCTAATTTGATACTTGAAATTTGCCACGGGTCTTCTTTGTCTTTGCAAATAAAACTAAAACAAGCTATATATCAACTCAAGAAAAACATTGTATCGCCCCCCCCCCCCCGCATACGATTAATTAAGTATAATTATTGAAAAGGCCTATAATAAATTAAGTTAATGCTTTCATACAAAAATGCTCAATTCAACGGGAGGAATTTATGAGACACAGCCCTATACCACCCAAATCACACCATGATACCGTAAAAAACGCGACGTTATCCTATTATATTGGCCTATTATAATAATATGTAGTTATTTTATCTCTGGTTTTGGCGCGGGCAACATATATCATGTATGTTTTTTAAATACTTTTTATGCTTGAACTTCTTATTCATGTACATAGATATATATAGTTCCTGTCTAGCTTGCAGAGGTTCTGTTCCAGCGCAGCACGACCAATGTTGTATATAATATTATAATGATATAATGTGTACATTATTGTATCTGTAATAATTATATGTATTGGTCAAAAGTTAAATAAAATAAAATAAACTACGGATGGTTACAATGTTTTCAGTGAGCTTAACTCAGCAGTGCTGGTCCATGTTTTTTCACGGGTTGAATGAATGAATGAATGAATGAATGAATGAATGAATGAATGAATGAATGAATGAATGAATGAATGAATGAATGAATGAATGAATGAATGAACGAATGAATGAATGAATGAATGAATTAATTATTTAATGACTAAATTAATTAATGACGCGTTTTTCAGTGAGCTTAACTCAGCAGTGCTGGTCCATGTTTTTTCACGAGTTGAATGAATGAATGAATGAATGAATGAATGAATGAATGAATGAATGAATGAATGAATGAATGAATGAATACATGCTAAACCTAAGGATAGTCAGATGAATCAGATATATGACACCGCCCTCCAGACACAGGATTTGAAATTCGAACTATTGCGGTCTTTGTCATAAAATCTTAAATTTAAACACCATATGATGACATTATCATCTTCCTATCCTTATAATCATAGTGCCACAAAATGACAATATAATGTCATATCCTTTCCGTATAATGCTATATCATTGCACTAACCTGCCATATCGTGACATATTAATACCACAGCTTTACTTTATAATGATTATAACGCGAAATGTTAGGACGAGCACGGGTTCGTATGGAAAATGTTCAACCAATTTAAGCGTTAAGTATGTTGCTCTTCATAATATGAACACTGATGAAGCTTAGTCAGCTTAGTGTTTTTTCGGGTTTGTGCGAAATCAAATCTGATGCTCTCTGATTATAGTCGGCATAGAGAAGACCTCAAGAAATTGTATTTTGCTTGAACAGAATGACACACTAAGAATATAGATGAATATAGTAGAGCCTCGGACACATAACCGGTGTTAACAATATGACCTAAATATGAAGACATGGACATGGTTGTAATTAACAGATGAATAGGTCAACACTAATTCTGTCTGCTATTATATAACGCTTTGAACTTTAAAGACTCACCGCGTTAGAATGATGACAAAAGCGAAATCGAAATATCTATCTGATGTTATTTCGGAAAATTCGGACAATCCCCGTCGCTTATGGAATTCAATAAATAACATTTTGCATAGAATTCCACCTCCTGCTCTGCCAGAATTCACATCAGTAAAATCACTTTGTGATCATTTCTCTAGGTATTTTGTGGGGGATAAGATTGAAACTGTCCGTTCAAAATTTCCAGATAAAGTACAGAATATTCTACAAGTGCAAAAAGAACAGAAATTAGATCCAAAATGAACGTTTTTGAGCGTGCGTAAGGTAATTAAAAAGCTTATTTTGAGCACTTTTTCAAAATCATAAGATCTGAACCCCATTCCTAATTGAAAAATTGTCTTGACATATTATTAACTTCCATCACTGACATAATTAACATTTCAATGGAAACTAGTACATTTTCTCAAAATTCAAAGAAGCTCATGTAAGACCACTACTGCAAAAACATCTCGTCCTCAAAACGAGCTAAACAATTACAGGCCTGTATTTAATTTAAGTTTTATTTTCAAAATTTTAGAAAAGATAGTAGCCAATAGGCTGCAAGCTCTATCTAATCCATTACAATCGGCCTACAGGAAACATCATTCTACAGAATCGGCTCTACTGAAAGTACATAACGATATCATTATTAGTATGGACAAGGGTGAAGTTACGGCTCTGACCTTGCTTGACCTGTCGGCGGCTTTCGACACCATTGACCATGCTACATTAACAGATAGACTTTCTGATTGGTATGGAATATCTTGCCAGTCTCAAATTTGGTTTTCTTCTTTTTTGCAAAATAGGCACCAATCCGTAAAAATTAAAGACACTCTGTCAGATAAAGTCACACTCTCATATGGAGTTTCACAGGGCTCTGTGCTAGGACCAGTGCTTTTTACTTTATACACTACACCACTCAGCGCTTTTATCTCTAGTTTTGACATAAACCACCATCTTTATGCCAATGATACTCACATTTACATGTCTCTATCAGTTTCAAACTTAAGGAATCTCATGAAAAGTTGATACATTGTTTAATGTTTAATACATTGTGTCGGCCTGGATGACAGGGTCTATCTAAGCTGAAGCTTAATCCTAGCAAGACATAATTTCTTCTTATTGGGACCAAACTTCAACGAGAAAAATTCTGGAATAATTCCCCATGCTTAATTCTAGGTCAAAACACAAATCCATCTACATCAGCTAGAAATCTTGGTGTAGTATTCGACAGTAGCCTGAATTTCCGAAAACACATATCCCAAACATGTGAAGCAAGCTTCTATCATATCCGTGACCTGCGTCAAATTCAAAAAAGGTTATCCTTAGATCTTGCCAAGCAAATTGCAGTGGTACTCGTCAGTAGTAAGTTAGATTATTGTAACTCACTTTTTCACAAATATATGCCAGAAAAAGATATCGCTAGATTACAACGCGTTCAAAACTGCCTTGCAAGAGTGGTAACCAAGGCCCCACGATTTAGTCGTTCCGTTATAATTGTAAAACAATTACATTGGCTTCCTGTAAAGTTTCGCATTCATTTTAAAATATGCGCAATAACTTTCCGAACCCTAAATGACAACCAACCTGCATATCTGGCTGACTTACTTGTTCGGCCGAAATGCGCAAAATATCTACGCTCCACAAATTCAAATAGATTTGTTGTTCCGCGTATAAATACTAAGACTGGGTCAAGAGCTTTCTCTATATCTAGTCCAGCCTTATTAACACTTTTATCTACTCATGACACCATTGACCATGCTACATTAACAGATAGACTTTCTGATTGGTATGGAATATCTGGCCAGGCTCAAATTTGGTTTTCTTCTTAATTGCAAAATAGGCACCAATCCGTAAAAAATAAAGACACTCAGATAAAGTTACACTCCCATATGGAGTTCCGCAGGGCTCTGTGCTAAGACCAGTGCCTTTTACACTACACCACTCAGCGCTATTATCTCTAGTTTTGACATAAACCACCATCTGTATGCCGATAATACTCAAATTGACATGTCTCTATCAGTTTCAAACGCTACGGAATCTCTTGAGAAGTCGCAATATTGTTTATTGGGTGTGTCGGCCTGAATGACAGGGTCTAAGCTGAAGCAAGACATAATTTCTTCTTATTGGGACCAATATTGGCCTTTTCAACGAGAGAAATTCTTGAATAATTTCCCATGTTTAATTCTAGGTCAAGACACAAATTCATCTACATCAGCTAAAAATCTTGGTGTAGTATTCGACAGTAGCCTGAATTTCCGATAACACATATCCCAAACATGTAGGGCATGCTTCTATCATATCCGTGACCTGCATCAAATTCGAAAAAGTATGTCCTTAGATCTTGCCAAGCAAATTGAAGTGGCACTCGTCAGTAGTAAGTTAGATTATTGTAACTCACTTTTTCAAAATATGCCAGAAAAGGATATCGCTAGATTACAACGCGTTCAAAACTGCCTTGCAAGAGTGTTAACCAAGGCCCCATGACTTAGGCGTTCCGTTCCAATTCTAAAGCGATTACATTGACTTCCTGTCAAGTTTCGCATTCATTTTAAAATATGCGAAATAACTTTGCGAACCCTAAAAGACAACCAACGTGCATATCTGGCTGACTTACTTGTTCTTAAATATATTGGCTCCACAAATTCAAATATATTTTTGTTGGTCGTATAAAGACTAAGACTGGGTCAAGAGCTTTCTCTATATCTGGTCCAGCCTTATGTAACGCCCTGCCTGTGCCAATACGTAATGCCGAAACAATCTTAACATTCCGGAAATTACTTAAATCTCACCTTTTTGACCTGGCTTTCCCACCCTAGCCCCTCAGCAGCCCGGCTCTCTGTTGACAAACCTGCTTTGGCCTCGATTATGACACATGATCACGCTAAGGATTTATGCGCCTCTGAGCTCGGTCTGCGGAGGATATAGGCGCTATAGAAGTTGTATTGATTGATTGATTGATTGATTGATTGATTGATTGATTGATTGATTGATTGTTATAACGTCATACTTTTTTACCCTGTCATGCTGAATTGTGTCTACTAGTTTGCATTTTTCGTCATTTGAAGCTGGAATTGCGCCCGCAATTTCCAGCTTCAAATGACGAAAAAGACATCTTCTAAATTGAATTATTCCACTAACTGAGCATCTACCACAACCTATATTACCCATTTTCAGTGACATATTATTTAGTTTAAAACCTGCTTGAAATCATCTATATACGAGCGTCGCAGGACAAGGGTTAAAAGTGTTATAATATATGACAAACACGAGCAGTTTCAATGCTGTTTGATGTTGGGCCGGCGGGCATTTGTCCCCGACTCTCGGTATTTGAGTTTCGAAGAAAATTCCTAAGAGTCAATATATTGTGTCTGAGACCGCTGGGGTTCGAAATTTGAATCATGTATCTGGAGGGCACTGTGTCTCATTCTTCTCACCATTAATAACAATATTATTAATTGGGATGTTTGCCTTTGATGTGCACACAGGTTAAAGCGGCACAATCAGGCTAAAATCACAAAAAAATCAATAATTCTATTTTGGCTTTTTAATATGACCATATGATGTAAACAAGTCCATGGACTAGAGCAGCAAAAGTTTTTTTTTAATTTTTGAGTTGCGCATTTACCAGTTAAGCGAGATATAGAGGCGAAATTCCCGTATTTCTTATTTTGGACATGCATGTCCGAAATAAGAAATATTAGGAAGCCAAAATAAAATTACCGATTTTTTAATGATTCGAGCCTGATTGTGTCGCTATGGTCTAAGTTCGCATTCATTCATTTATATCATATCATTATAATAATTTATAATATTTATAAATATTTATAAAATATTTATATAATTTATACATTAAACGACCAAATGAAATCGTTTGGCTTTCTACTTGAATGACAAGTTTACTGTACAATGAGTCACCGTGGATAGTATAGTGACTGCGAGGAGAAACCAAATACAGTCGCCCGTCAATGTATGATTCTGCCCGATTTATTGTGATAAATTTGTGTAAATGATTTATAGTAAGCTAATTTGTTGAATCACATAATAGTTTATTCGGCTCGCAGTTCAGTAGAGGTACATAAATATGTCACAGCGACTGGGACTCTTGAGAATCTTATTTATGGAATAAGAGCTGCTTCTATGTTATACGGTCATTTGTACTAAACGCAAATACTGTGGTACAAAACTTGCAGATAAGGGGACGTGGCGCTTTGGTAGAGTGCCTGATCGCCTCGAAAGAGATGCATGCGTCCCGGTATCGCACCCCGCCGAAACCTGTGTGGGTTTTTCAGAGAAATATCTTTGTTTCTCCCTTCTCAATGTGACTAGGCGATCCCGTTAATGGCGGCCTCGTCAAGTTACACTCTAAGCAATATAGGTTCTTCAAAAAGAACCCTTCAGTACGATTACCATGCAACCCCAGGAAAACCCTGCAAGGGTTCTCCTGGGGTTGCATGGTAATAGTACTGAAGGGTTCCTCTAAAGAACCTATATTTTTAAAGTGCAGGTTGGAAACAAGTGTATGGACCTTAATTTCGCGCAGTGCCACAAGCTGCGCTCGCGGTCACAATAATAATATTCATTCAATAGCTCCATGTAATGCGATGTAACGTAATTTAATTAATTTAATGATAAGATCTGGATGCACACATCACACCCGTCTGTCAAAATATACAAATCTGCGCATCACCACTTATTACGATCTCAAGTGTTTAGGACGTACGCAATTTAAATTATCGATTCAATTGTGAGCAATCACAATGTCGTGTGTGATTTCTTTTAATAATATTTAACTATCTTCATATATAAAGTTGATGATTAACAGCATACTAAAATTTGAGCATGCTCTGACACAGTCACTTATGGCATTCGTGCGATCTAAAAATAAAAGAACGTCCTGTGGAATATGAAACAAATGAAACTATACATTCTAATTAAAATTGACGCGTTTAACTCTCACAACGGCCGGCCCCGATGACTCATTCGTATCGACTGCATGGGGCTTGTAACCTGGAAGTACCAGGTTCGAATCCCGGACGGGCCGGATATTTGTCATCGTGGTTGTTCATATACAGTGCTCCAAACTGTTCCAAGGCATGGAGTGTACAGTGCTGCCTATGGTAATGTGCACTATAAAGAACCCTTGAAGTTGTTCGATATAAGAGTAGCGCATAGTCCCAGCTTCGGGCTTCCTTCTGTTGCGATATTGCCATGATTGTGCAGAAATCGCGTCGTACAGCAATATTCACTCACTCACTCACTCACTCACTCACTCACTCACTCACTCGCCGTCACAACGCTGAACTATTTCTTTTAAACCATGGAGACCAAAGTGTGTTTTTTGAATTTGAAATCATCATAAATGTCTTAGTTATCTCTTTCTGCTTCATTTGAATACCTATGTTATGGGTCTATACCATTATAAATATTTAAATTCTTTCAGTGTGGGGATGGTCTTTATATGTCAGAATCTGACGTCTATAGATGTCAGATTCTGTTCCCGTGTGGAATGTTTGTGTTACAGTGCGCAATTGATGCGTATGGGGTGTTCTAAACACTATGGAACACCAAAATGTAACACTTTCAGAACACTGAACAGCAGTTTTTACCATACATGTACATCGCACCCTAGAACACTAAAACTCCACAACAGAACACCTTTTTGGACACCTGAACATTTTGAACGCGTCAATCTTATTTAGAGGATGAATATGGACCAGTGTTTGAACACAATCACTCCCCACTTTAACCCTTAAACCGCTAAATTAATTAATTTAAATTTCCACCGATTTGAAGTTGTGTCTCGCTAGCGCGACCCACAACTTCAAGTGGGTGAAAATTAATCGTATTTGTTGATTTTGAGACCAAACATTCGCAAATCTTGATGTTTAAAAACACACATTTCGTTCTCAATAACTGCTATTTAACCCTTTGAGTCACATTATTATTTTGGCAAAATGTTATGTAAAATATGATGTTAGCATAGGCCTACTCTTTGCAAAATACCAAATGCATGTACGGAAGCGTACAGTAGCGTATTTATTTCATTTTTTTAGGTGCTACTATAAAAGATATTTCATGACGTCAAATTTTGCGTGCTCTTTATACATCGTGTGTGACGTCATAATGACATGCCTAA
The DNA here is from genome assembly GCA_964017125.1 of Flabesymbios commensalis. Lineage (NCBI taxonomy): Eukaryota > Metazoa > Annelida > Polychaeta > Terebellida > Flabelligeridae > Flabesymbios > Flabesymbios commensalis. Next base: position 33,342,062 of record OZ024903.1, read on the forward strand.
TGACTTGTGCTTCACTATTTATGTATTGGGCGCGCTTTCAAGCGCGGTTGTGACTCAAAGGGTTAAACGGCTAATAAAACGGATTAGAAACGACAATAGTCGCTCATAGTGGCCCAAGGGTTAGTGCCGTTAATGCCAACATTACAAAGGGAACCATACTGTTCCGCTGCGCCACGAGACAGTAACGCTCGATTTACTGAGCCGGTGTTGGATTAATGCCGGGCCAGCGTCGCAGACGCTGGACCTACATTAATCAAACACTGGCTCAAGGCCGTAACGTTCGGTTTATTGCGGCCGTAATTCTTTTAGATTTATCCGGGCGAAAGGATATATATGGTGAACTAATTGTTATGCGTAATTATACCAGATAAGAACATGAAGAACGACTGTATAAAGCTCACATTGTGACGAGTTCAACGGGTCTGTTGTTCAAGGAAGGAATGCGTTCAGATAAATATGCCACATAAAGACCGGGGCTCTTGACTCTCTAGTTTACGAGTGACAAGAAGAGTGCCATGCAAAGTCAAAAGGCAGTAACTGCTCACTTTTTAAGTGAGCAGTTACTGCCTTTTGGCTCTGTAGGGCAGCATAGTGTCTATGTGATTACCTGTACAGCGCAGTATTACGTTCAGTTGAAGTTGTTGAAACGCTGTTGAAAGTTTTTGGTTGTTGCAAGGATACTGATCCAGTATCCTTGGTTGTTGTAACTGCACCAGAGTTACATGTATGGCTGATGACTCAGTTGTCAGAGAAAACAAGAATGGACGCATTGATGGTGTGGATGAAATCTTAAAAATCTCTTCCGAAAAAAACATTCTGTCTAGTGATATCCAGCTCTGTGGGTACATTTTGAAGCAGATGAAGCAAGTTATTATTTTGGAATAATATTTGTGTTTTAGGAGCGAATAACAAACTTGACTGGTTTTATAGCAGAGCCGTTTGTGTCCAAAAAGCGGACCTATCGATTGGTATAAGCGTATCACTACACACTAAGCGGATCTGTCATTTGTAAATAACCCCTCTTCAAACCTAAATGGTTAGTTAGATTTCGCGTTGTGATACAGTTGCAACAACCCAGCTACCTTACAGTAATATGTTCTGCCGGGGAGTTACTCCAATAAGTTCATATGTTATTTCAACATGTCATATGAGACTTATTGTGCGATGTTATCTTTCATTAAAATAATTATGGACAAGATAGCAGATTGCTTTCCCCTGAAAAACGTATCTCATAGTCAGAGAGCCCCTCGACTAGCGCTAATAGTGCTATTTGGGTCATCCAATTGAAATAAATATGCTTACAATACACACAATTTTTTAATTGCCGGGTAGTGTGAAAGAAAGTAATTGCGTGTCATTCATAGTGCCAGCAAACACGAGGCGTTGAAGCAATGCTGGGTTAATGTTGGGCCACCGTCGTAGACGGTGGGCCAACATTAACCCAGCATTGCTTCAACGCCTAGTGTTTGCTGGGTTGTCACATTTACCGTAATTAGAAGTGCATAACAGGCTTATAATAACATGCAGAAAAAAAGGAACAGTGAAATATTTCGTCCCCTTGGATATGAAAGGGTGTATTTTCCACGTCCTAAAGTGGCAGATATACCCTTTCATATCCAAGGGGACGATATGCAAACAGTACATTTCAGCTTCTTATTATGTATAGCCAAAATGAATCCAGACCAAAGACCATGCAACAGGCGTAGCCCTATTCATTATTATTGAAAGCCCTCCGCTGAGAAGATGTATCAATCTTTTAAAGCTGACATTCGAAAATTAGATTTTGGTTAGTCTGACAACAATGATTGATCAGTTGATGTCGGTGATTAATGTTGAATCCATGTTGTGAGTACGTCAAAGACGCTGTCCCAGTATTGAAACAACACACAGCCAACATTAGCGCCTGCGTAGCAGAAAGTCAACCATAATAATGCAAACCATCACTTTGATAGGAAAACCGGCAATTTAACCGACAAGTCTTATTTTTGTAATTGGCAGCCGTCGTCACGGCGACACGTTAACCCTTGAAGCGCTGAAATATTTTTGTATAAACCATGGAGAACAAGGAATCTTTTTCAATTTGAAATCATCATAACTGTCTTGGTTAGCTCCTTCTGCTTCATTTGAATACCTATGTTATGGGTATACGGCCATAATTCTTACAGTGCGGGGATCGACTTTAGACGTCAGAATCTGACGTCTACAGACGTCAGATTCTGACGTCTAAAATCGATCCCCGCGCTGTAAGGGTTAAGATGTTTGTAGGGGGTTATACCGCTCTGCAAAGCAAACGTATAACTGATTATGCTTATTTGAAAAGTAAGCAGTTACTGCCTTTTGGCTTTATACCGTAGTATATCGTGTGCGTCATCTGTCTTCATTTCCCTGTCTCTGTCTTTGCCACCCCCTGTTATTGAGGTACGTTGCATATAATTGCGCAATTTATATTTTTTTGTAAGTGATACATAATTATATCGCCGTATAACGTTATAAATGTTTGTTTTTTGGTCGACCGTTACTGAAGTGGCTCAAGAATACTTTCCAGCTGACTGTATCGGCTGAATTAGTGTTTATGCTTCTTCTTTGAGCATGTTGAGCATGTTGAGCAGCTTTTGGTTGATCAATTATCCGGTTTAAGCACAAAAACTGTCACTATTAAACTGCACATGGTTTAGTGCTAAAGCAGCAGTTTAGTTAAAAAAGTCGTAAACGTTGTGCCTGTTCGGCACTTAAAATAAAGTAGAAAGAATGACGAGTGATTATAACACATGGAATATACCTTATTGTTTGGCTTGACACGTTGAATATAATATTATCTGATGTTTGTTTAGTGAATGTAGGCTATATCACTGATCATTTATCATAGCAGAAATAACGTTCGAGCTGGCGACGTTTGAGTTTCAACAGCTCGAAATCAAATATTACATCCTACCCAGCAGAAACAATATGTTGAATCAATGTTGGTTTAACGTTGGTCCACTGTCTACGACGATGGACCAACGTTAAACCAACATTGATTCAACGTCTTGTGCCTGCTGAGTAGCCTACACATCTGGAAAATATCTGTATATATGTATTGGCGTGGATGCATTTGCGAAACGTAGACCCATCTAATTCTCTGGACTGTGACGACAGAAGAGTCTTTTATGGAGTATATGAAGATGGCGGGGTGAATCATATCACATTACGTCGCGTCAGAGCTAAATGATCCTATCTGCCACTCTAACGAGTGTCAGATAGGATCATTTAGCTCTGACGCGACGATTAACTCTTACGATGTTGAAAAATTTTTGTATAAACAATGGAGGCAAAAGTGTTGTTTTTTAATTTGAAATCATTATAAACGTCTTAGTCAGTTCTTTCTGTTCTCTACGATCATTATAAATGTGTTACTATTCCAGTGCGGGGGTTCGATTTTAGACGTCAGAATCTGAAGTATACAGCGCAAAGGTTTAAAGTCAAACTAATAATGTCATAGCGGGCTAATAAACAATCCTCAGTGATTGCATATGCCATAGATTTTATAACGTGTTACACACTTTGTAATCAATAAATAGAGGTATATAATGTAGCCATGGCAGTATCACCCGATAAAATTTAAGCTACTTTGGATCAAGTATAGTATTCTACCCCGGATCAATGAAAGAGCGGCTTAGCCTGTCACATGTTGGAATGAGATAACCTAATATATAATAAGCATCGCCGTCATTCAGTTATTTGACAATGCGTTAGAATATTGATTGGGGCTGAAATAGCTGGCGAGGTCTGCGGTCACAGCCTGGCTGACCAGTTGCCTATTGAAAAAACACTATAATTATAGAACATGTAGAAGCACAGTTCGAAGTTTTCCCGCCGGCATTGGACTGGGCCCAAATAACACCAGACGAGTTTATTTTAATTATCAATAAGTATCTACAACCACGCTTTTTGTTCAATAATTTTTCTGAAGGTTAAACTACAGCATGACGCAAATTCTCAAAAAATGAATCTAAATGTGGAAGACTTATCAGTCTAAAATCTTATCAGACTTCATTTCTTACAGTTTAAGGAATAGAACACCTGAATTCAGCTCCTAAAAGCCGAAAGGCAGTAACTTTTTTCTTGAAAAGTGAGTAGTTATTGCCCTCTGGACTTGCGCCAAAACAGCATTCTGTAGCTGTCAGTGCGCGAAATGATAAACCAAAGTAGAATGTGTTACCCTATCTTCTGATTAAACGTCGTGTTTCACGTGAACAAACGTCACATTAAACGTAATGAGAGACAGCTGCGGCCTCTCACGTTACCTGGGCGGGGGCCCTAGGGTAGTGGTTAGCACCGCTGCCTTTCACGCCAGAGTTCGGGGTTCGGTTCCCGGTCTCGGCGGTTAAAGAAACAAAAATTGTTTCTTCCCCATCCACGTGTGAAAGTCAATATTGTGGGGAGCCTCCGTGACCGAGAGGTAGCGTGCTCGGCCTCGAATTTCGAATCCTGTGTCTGGAGGACAGTGTCATCTCAATCATCTCACCATCCTCAGGAGGTTCTCCTGGCCAAGTTTAGCCTATATGTGCACAAAAGTGGCCTAAAGCCCGATTCATTTCATTTTCTCACGTTACCTATAATAACACCCTTTATCTGCTAGCGACGCATATATATGTTTTAGTGTTGGATTTGACTTGTTCAATCCGTTTTAATTCGGTTCCGGAAGCGCAGTAATCATGTAATAAAATTAGCCTTATTTGCTCGTGGGTTGTTTGGGAGTGGCTGGCCGGCAGGGAGTATTTAAGTGGCGCCTAAATTGCGATCCAGTGTGGGTTTTTCAGAGAAATATCCCTGTTTCTCCCTTGTCAACGTGACTAGGCGATCACGTTAATGGCGGCCTCGTCTATTTAAGGTAAAAACCAGTGTATCGACGTTAACCCTTTAACCACCAAATTGTGATTGTTTCAGTATATAATGTCGTTTGATTTTAAGTTAGCTTAGCATGCATATGTTAATTTTCATATGATTTTACCGAACTATTCCTGCTGTATATATAGTCATGTACATATTATGTTCATTTTAATGACGCATATGTCTGCATAGACTCACCGTCGTCAATAAATATCTATCTATCTATCTATAAAAAAATTGTCAGTGCTTTAACCCTTTAACCGCCAAATTATTCAATTTGAATTTTCACCCACTTGAAGTTGTGTCTCGCTGACGCGATCCACAACTTCAAATGAGTGAAAATTATTCAGACTTGACAACATGGAGGTCAACTGTTTTCAAATATTGCTGATTGATGTCACATTTTATCTTTACCATATTTGAAATGTGGTATTTAAGGTGTGAATAAAAAACAAAAACCCGAATATATGCGGCACCGGCGGTTAAAGGGTTAATTTGGCTCAGGGATTTGAGCTGCGCGCTCCTTCAGGATCAGCATTGGTCATCTTGCCGCGGCTGGCACAGTGTGTCTTTGTGGCGGTAAATTTAAATTTCATAAAAAAAATTATACAACTCATTAAAAAAGAGGATATTGTAAGTTGAGAACTTATATATATTATAAAATTTGGTGATTTTGGATTACGGTACTAATTGATTCTCAGATTAGGGTGAATGAAAACATGTTGAAATAGCCGAGTAGGTAACGGGTCTGCAAGTGAAGAATGCATGCGTAACCAGGGTTATGTTCAACAGAAGTAATTTTGTAGAAAGCGATGGTCATTGTAAGGAAATTTCTAAGCTATCGTTCTTGATATACTGCACTTCATTATGAAATTAGGTAATTTTAGTGCAGTGAATTAAAATTTGTCGCAATTTCCTAGAATAAGAATAGTAAAGAGCCAAAAAGTCAGTAACTACTTACTCATCAATAACGACAAAAGTATTTCATAAACTGATAAACGGTGACGCTTCCTCATATCGTTTATATTATTGCACCTACGGATTTTATAAAATTAAGTGATTTGGAATATGCGTGAAAATTGCGTGCTGAGAGTTGATAAACCGAGCTGTATCTAAATACGTCTTGACAAATTTCCGGCTCAACTTTGATTGTGACTTATTATATAAAATGTTACATAAGTTGATAAGACGTCTAGCTATTCTCTGGTGAACTTATATAATTACTATAAATCACCAGACTGCACTTTAGCCTACCAATAGGAATGTCTGGTAACAGTTTTTTCTCGTAAATTCCCTACTCTTGTGATTAGTTTCCAGCATTTACAGTATAAAAACGTTTATCAATTTAGTTGCGAGACATATAATCACTATAGTGACGCTAATTACTGTGATGTCATGCATTTAATCACGGGTTCTCACACCAGCAAGCAGTTGCCAAAAACTAACTGCGTTTTTGGCGTAACGGTTGGTCCACCATTTAGCCAAGGCTGGGCCAACGTCTATCGTTGGTTGGTAGATAAGCCGTAAATAACAATTTTCATAGCGGAGCCTGTGACAATAATATGTGGAGATTTAGAAGAGGTCATTCATCTGCGCCCTAATTTGCAGTTAGTCGGTAACTATTGCAAAATCAGAGAATCCATCTGACTGAAATATTTCCGTTTTTTCTAAAATTAAGTGACAGTGGAATAAGTTCAACAGAAAAATGAATGCAACTGAATAAAGTATACATTTAAAGCCGTATAGGGGCTTAGGTGCATATTTACACGGTCTTCTTTATGGCATGATTTGGCCTACACGGTGTGACTCGAAGACCGTATAAAATCCGTGGTGGATACGGGAGCGTCCGTATCACATCCCTGTCATGTACACTATATAGACCGTATGATTGCTGGGATGTCCGGCAACGACCGTGTGAATTCCGCGTAAGTAGGCCTACATGATTGTCACATCTGTGTGAGATCTGGTGTGGGACGCTCAGTCCGTGGGGACCACACGTTGAATATGAAATACTCCTTGAGAACACATTCAGACGTCTAAAGTAGGTCCTCGCACTGAAAAAAATATTTATAATGTCCGTAGACCCATAACGCATGTATTCAAGTTAAGCGGAAAGAGCTAACTAAGACATTTATGATGATTGCAAATTATACAAAAATATTTCAGCGCTGTAAGGGTAAATGTATCACTGCGTAGTATATGCGTAATATTCAGTCAATGGTTAAATCCTTGCAGTTACAGTCGAATATTGTAAGTGGCTGAAACGAAGAAGTACATCTAGGTTAGCATTTTCACTCATTATGCAATGAATAACCAAATGAATGGCCAGGCCTATCGTTTAATAGTGGTGCTCTGTGTTATAATAGATAATGCTCGACGAGGAAGACAAGGGTATGTATACCAGGTATGTATGTGGAACCCTACTGTATATCATTATATGCAAATAGTCATTACCAGGGTTGTTTTTCTATTGTGTTTACTGGGCATTCTCTGAAATAATGCCGTCTTGATTCAGTTCACACAGCATTATTAGATTTGACCTAGGTATTATTAGACGCCCAGACCATTGTTCTGACTGTCTACTGAGCTCTATCTGGCCGTCTACGAAGCGCTATCTGGAAGCCACAAATAGACTGTATTGGTCCAGCATCAGTGTAATGTATTTCCAACGTTTTTGACGTTGGCCAAAAATTAACCAGCTTCGGGCCAAGGCTGCATGTTTTTTGGCTAATAATGCTTGATACCCCTATCTCTGTGAGCAGCTCAGTCACTTGAACAGACGACCCGCAGTAAACACACAGCTCTGTGGCGGATGGAGAGAGGGGTCGCCGGCGGTACCACCTCCTCTGTTCAACGTACCCAAAACAAAAACACGACCATATAAGGCCTATGAGCCGAAATATTTATAATAATTTTTTCACCCTTTTAAAGCCGTATATTTCTCAACACAGTCAGTTGTAGGCCTATAAACGCTGCTTATCTACGTCAAAACAATGTTGGGCTATTGATGGTACAACTTCTGCGATGTTGGCCCAACATTAAACCGACATAATTTGAATGTATCCTGTTTGATGCATGGAACATGATATTGACTCGGCATTGATTTTTATGCTGAGCAATACCTGAAATTATATTTTATTCTCTTGATTTGGTATGATTTGTTATGAGCCATTGACTATTAGTTTGATAGTGAATGTCAAAGAAATATAAACATGAATATAAACATGATAAATTATTAAATATATACATATAAATATTACATTGAATTTTTTTAAATTAACATAAATTGCCTAATAATGTATAAAAAAAAGTTATATTGTACATACCAAATATTTATTAATGATTGGGAAACATCAAGAATCAAGTTACTGTAATGAAGCACGTCTCACCAGCAAGTACTATTTTTTCTAAATGACACCAGATTTACTTTTGTCATCAGTTTCTATGCGCACACAACCCCTCTCCTATAAATGGGCGTGTCCAAATTTCAACAACAAACAAAACTTTGGTTTATGGAATTTTTTGGAGTTTAAAGGTGGTGTAGACACAGGGGAGGGGTTCTGGTAACGACTATGTCCGATAATCAGTTCAGAACACTGGCATTATAAGAAAGAAGCCTCTTCGGGCTACGCCCTCAGAGGCTTCTTTCTAATATTATGCCGTGTTCTTCACTAATTATCTAATACATAGCATTCAAGAACCTTTTGTGTTAAAAGTATATGGGACCGTTCTCCGATATACCATAAAACTATACATGTAGCTACAGTTCCATAGATATACTAAAGAATAATAGTAGATTCGGATAATTGCAGCTGGCGCTCTCGCCAAGTCTTTACCCCTCTCAGCGCGGGGACCGACTTTAGACGTCAGAATCTGACGTCTATTGACATCACATTCTGACGTCTATCGTCGATCCCCACATTGAAAGAGTAACATAATATTAACCCTTGTCCTGCTAGATCCGGATATATACGGTTTTAAGCATATTTTAAGCCAAATAATATGTCACTGAAATTAACAATACAGTTTGTGGTAGATGTTCAGTTAGTAAAATACCTCAATTCAGAAGATGTATATATTCGAAAAATATCTGTATTTTTCGTCATTTGAAGCTGGAAATTGCGTTAGCAATTCCAGCTTCAAATGACGAAAAATACAATTGAAACAATTCAGCAGGACAAGGGTTAAAGGCCGTAGACCCCGAACTTAGGTATTCAAATGAGGCGGAAAGAGCTAACTAAGACAATTATGATGATTTCAAGTTGAAAAAACCTTTGGCCTCGGTCTATATGAACTATTTCAGCGCTCCACGGGTTAATTATAACAATGGCACGGAGCTGGCAAATCATTTGATCGTTCACACCGTGATGAAGACTGATCGTCACCTGATACTCAGATACGCCGCATTGTCGCTGTAATTTATCGTATTCAAAACGCGTTATTATTTGCTGCGCTAAATTACATGCTGGGCCTACGCGAAGGTATGTACAGGGCACGAGTCGTGCACGAGGTAGCATGGAAATATGAACTGCTGACATTTATCTTTATCCGTGACTGGGCACTATAGCATATTTTATCAGATGGTGAAAATCGACTTGGTTGGTATATATTGAGAAAAATTTAGTCGAACTTCACAGAATCCTGCAAGACAAAAATGGAAGGAAATGAAATGAATCGGGCTTTAGGCCACCTTTGTGCACATATAGGCTAAACTGGGCCAGGAGAACCTCCTGAGGGTGATGATATGAATGAGATGACACTGTCCTCCAGACACAGGATTCAAAATTCGAGCCCTGGCGGTCCGAGGCCGAGCACGTTACCTCTCGGTCACGGAGGCTCCCCACAATACACGTAGTTTTACACGTGGATGGGGAAGAAACATTGCTGTTTCTTTCAAACCGCCGAGACCGGGAACCGAACCCCGAACTCTAGCGTGAAAGGCAGCGGTGCTAACCACTAACCTAGGGCCCCTCCCATCCTGCAAGACAAATGAAAAGACATGAATGGGGTTTTAGGCCACTTTTTTGTACATGTAGGCTAAACTGGGCCAGGAGAACCTCCTGAGGATGGTGAGATAAATGAGATGACGCTGCCCTCAAGACACAGGATTTAAAATTCGAACCCTGGTGGTCTGAGGCCGAGCTCGCTACCGCTCGGTTAATCACGAGAAACTGTTGATACCTTTAATACTGCTACAAATCATCAAATGGCAGTATACCCAGATTGTAAAATGAAATTCCCAGTTGTGTGTTGTTTGTGTCTCCAGGGGGGAGGAGGGGGGGGGGTGGTTGGGAGTCTTTCACGGACCCTTCGTGAAATAAATGATTTACTTCAAGAACTGCTCTATATAAACATGTAATAAAATTAGAAAATTTTCAGCGCGCTGCCGAGCCGGGTTGAAATAAATAATTGGACTGCTACAAGAAAATAACCCACCACCCTGGATATTGAATGGTGGCCCCTTATTGGAGTGGAACACTCAACAATTTGGCTGCGACGGGATCCAATGTTGAGTGAGCCGAGTTTGGATGGATACTGGGACTTTGGTAATTTTCTGAATGATACCACAGAAATACTCTACCAGAGATAACACACACCTTAGTCCAGGAGCAGGGACACAAAAAAAAACATTTTCGCTCAACCGGCGGACTATCTTGAATCTGAATTGACAGAATGGTAGAATGGACCTTCGGCAACAACCCCAGGTAGTATGTACAAACAAATTGTGGTATCAGTTTTTTTGTACAGCCTATTTTCTAACATAGGGGGTATTTTTCGCTATGTTTGTCAAAGTGGAGGTCAAGTTCGGAAAATAGCCATATCTTTGCAATGAATGGGCCAATTCCTAAACTTCAATACTAGTCTTAAACTTCACTGCAACATGCAATATATCACTGTAACGGGAATTAAATTCCCATGTGTACATTGGTAAATTAGAACAGCAGCGACAGACAGTTACCTAACTCTACCCCCTAAATCTAAACAGGTTTGGGTGGTCTCAATGACCACTAGAATATATCAATAATCACCAGGACCGTACGCAGCATGAAGTGAGCTCAGTCCCATTAAAGTTACACCTATGGAATCAAATTTGATTTTACTTTTTTCCCGAAGTATTGTTTATTTTGGTCATATAATGCATTTTCAGCCAATACGCTTAGTATAATTTCTGTTTCATCTCTTGTAAAGATTTAGAAAAAAAATCCATAGCGTATTTACGATTGAGATGTGGCTTGATGTAAGTTGTTATATTCTCACAATACACAGTCTTTTTTAAGGCCGGACGAACCGAAAAGTTAGATAAGGTAATACTGAGTGTAGTGATACCAAAAGTATAAGAATTGGTCCATTCATTGCAAAGATATGGCTATTTTTCAAATTTGACCTCCACTTTGACGAGCATAGCAGAAAACACCCCCTATGTTAGAAAATGGGTTGTACAAAAAAACTGCTACCACAATTTGTTTGTATATACTACCTGGGGTTGTTGCCGAAGGTCCATTCTACCATTCTGTCAATTCAGATTGTAGATACTACGCCGGTTGAACGAACTCACTAAATGGGGCCCCTACAAAAACTAGCTCTTGGACTACCTAAATGATATATGGTTCTACGGTGGACTATTGCCGTGCAAAGCCAAAAGGCAGTATCTGCTCACTTTTCAAGTAAGCAGATACTGCCTTTTGGCGTTTGACTTTTCAAGTAAGCAGATACCACCTTTTGGCTTTTGACTTTTCAAGTCAGCAGAAACTACCTTTTGGCTTTTCGAATGAGCAGATACTGCTTTTTGGCTAAATTGACTTTTAAAGTAAGCAGATACTACCTTTTGGCTTTGCGGAACAGTATCCCTGTCAAGTATTCAGTCAGCACTAGAAGTTGACCTGATGTTTTGCTGTTGTAACAGCGTCGCAGACGGTAGGCCAGCATTAAAACAAGATTGGGTACCGTCTCCTATTAATCTTGCTTGGATGAATGGTTCCGTGGCCTATAACTTATACTGATACGCAGTGTACGGTAGCCCACATTTCATACACTGACATATTTATACGATTGTACCGGTATTTAGTACAATTTTCATCCATGTGTCTCTTGACGAATCGATTCATGACGCAGTTACAGACGAGGACATTACACAGTTGACAATATAATAGGGTGCATTGTAATGACTCGTCAGCAATACAGAAGGATAAATTCGAACCATTAATAACACAACAGATTTCAGAGCTAGCTCATATAGCTGTGTAATAAATGACCAGCTCTTGTCCTCAAAGGGTAATGATCTCAAAGTGAAGTCTATAATATTTTCCCAGTTCACGTCGTTATTGTGATTGTCACTGTCTGGTGTAAACCCTTTAGCCCTTTAACCGCCGGTGCCGCATATATTCGGGTTTTCATTTGTTATTAGCACATTATGTACCACCTTTTGAACATGTTAAAGATAAAATGTGACATCAATCAGCAATATTTCAAAACAGTTGACCTCCAGTTTGTCAAACCTGAATAATTTTCACTCGCTTGAAGTTGTGGATCGCGTCAGCGAGACACCACTTCAAGTGGGTGAAAATTCAGATTGAATAATTTGGCGGTTGTAGGGTCAAGTACGGGCGACAACTGTGAGCGTTTTCGAACACTACCCAGGGAGCGCATTAAACACACACATTTTGTTTAGGTTTTCTTGTTTGCTGGAAAATATGCCTTTTTACATGGTCATTGGGTAGCGGAAATATATCAGAGCCTCGGATGCGGATGTAAATAAAGCACCAATAGGTATAAATTAGAAGAGATGTAGTTTTACTAAACTATTTGTTCATCCATTTACAGATGACAATTGTGCAGCAATGCCTGCTGTAAATGGATGAAAAACTGAAAAGTCTAGTTTTTTATTTATTGACACTTAAAGTGTCAATTATCTTATCTTATCGATAACATGCGTGTGGTTTTGAGAACGATTTATAACCGATGCAGACTGCCAATTAACTTTTGCAAACTCATTAATTATTGGGAATTGTGTTTTGTAGCTTTTTGTGTGTCAACGTGTGCAACGAGTAGACTTTTAGATTCACCTATGACAGTATGACAATTTTTTTAATCAGTATACATACATGTACAACTTTAACAAAAAACTGGAATAATTTAAGAATTACTAAATTTTGGGCAATTTTAGCATTGCTAAATTTGGGATTACATTAAATTCCTAGTCGTCACGTACGTTTTGCTGACGACCCTTATACAGCACACTCGCTTATTATAAAGAGTTGCGCGCAGGACACCCCCGTATGAGATCATACACAGGACAGGTATACCCGAGGGGGGGGGGGGGTGAATATCGCTTGCTGTGATTACATGGGACAAAACAGGGACTAAACTCTTAAAGCACTGAAAGAGCAAAGTTTTTTTTCCAATTTTGAACCATTAGTTAGCTCTTTCCGCTTCTTTTGAATACCTATGTTATCGGTCTACGGCCATTATAAATATTTTACTCTTTCGGTGCAGGGATCCGATCACCGCAAGAAAAGGTTAAACCGCTTCTTATTTAGAAGTATTTTAGAAGTTAGACCATTTGACATGTAATAAAATTCTGAGACGAAGCTAATGGGTTTATAGAGGGCAACATTTGTATTTATTTACTACATGTCAAATGGTCTAGCTTCTTAAATATTTATCAAAAAATTCGCGAAACTTTCAAGGTAGTCACGACATGAATGGAAAATAGTGTGTGTAAAATTTCATGAAAATAGGTTGAGAATTGACTGAAAAATCCGCGAAATTCTTTCACCACGTTTAATGTAAATCAGACTATAGTGAAGTCGCAGAATGGTGGCGTGTCCGCGACATTAACAGCAGATTTCTGGCAAGATTAGCCCGTCGTAATTGGATATAATTACGAATAAACACAGGTTAACAAGTTATGTTAAGTAGTTTTAGCATCAGACCACTCTGTCTTTACCACACTGCTCTGCAAAGTCAGAAGGCAGTAACTGCTTACTTGAAAAGTGAGCAGTTACTGCCTTTTGGCTTTGCACGGCGGCATAGGAGTCACATGTCTTGGCTGCCAGGTATATTTGAAGCTGAATATTAATTTTATCGTTTATATTATAACAGTATCCTCCCAGTCTCTGACCACGGCTAAACATTAGACGCACAATATCGGCTTCATGTTTAGCCAACGTAGTTTAAGTTGGCCTAACATTATACAGACTTTGACCCAAGACGTGTGGGGTGACACTTCTTTATCACGTTTGTTTTGTCGATATTTATGTTCCAATGCCAGACAGAAAGACATGGTGTTATTCTGACCTATTGAACCTCAGACATGAGTTGAGTTAGAAAATGTAGACTATTTGCTCCCTTGCTTTGTCTACATTATTACGTAAATATCATAGTGGTGCAAAAATATAAAAATGAAACAGTTTAGATGTACCATAGTGAGAAATATAAATTAAATTAATCGGACATTATGGAACTGTAGTCCAATTTCTGGCTATAGGGTCAATGTATTGGGTTATCTAACTAAACATTGATTGAACTTTGAATCGCCAATACAATTTCTTAAAAGGTAGGTCCTATCTAAATTGATTGGGCTCTTTTTGGGCCACAAGCTTAAACGTATCGCTGTGAACTATCTTCACCCACTTGAAGTTGTGGATCGCGTCAACGAGACATAGCTTCAGGTGGGTGAAAATTAGGATTTGTGTAATATAGCTGTAATATGTAATATAGCTGATTCGATTGATTTGGATATAAATATAAAGTGATTAGACTGTTTTAAAGTCTTGTTTTAAATATAAACTGATTGAATTACATATACTTCTATTAATCCAATGCTTACATAGTTAACGTATCATCCATCTATTTTAATCTATTATATTTATGTTAAAATGTTTTATTATAATTATAATGTTTTTTAAAAGTTTTGTTATAATGTTTATTTTTATTATAAATCAACACAAATAAAAGCACATCAATGACAACGTTATGGATAATACTAACAGCACCATATGTGAAAAATACAATGGATGATTATTTGGGGAAATTTTTTCAGGAATTTGTACTGAATGCACTTCAGCCGCACCACATTATAGTTAATTACTGTCATCAGAAGTTATCACCTATACTGACAGACTTAATCAGCACGTAATTATAATTTCATGCCATGCCTAACTCAGAGTTATCTTCTGATCTGTCAAGTTTAACGAGATGAGTGCAGTTTGTGTAATTATCGTTCTGGAACAAGCTCTACTTGCATGATGGAGCGACATAGTATAATTTAGAAAATAATGTCATTTCCGCAAGATCATTACAATAACAACAAGAAAACTACATTACAACAAGTGCATGTTATCCTAAGGTTCGAAATTTATAAAATCATACGACGCTGCCCAACATTAAACTAACATTTATTTAGCGTTTCGTCTTCACTGGGTTGCCGTTGTTGGGATTTAATTAAAAGTGGGCCTCTGATCATGCTGATGGAATTGCTGCACACAACACTATGTGAAATATTAATGCCCTGTCACACCTACCCACACTCATCCGCCACTGGGCTATGCCGGCAGACACAAGACGTTGAATCAATGTTGGATTAATTTGTGACACCATAATCGTAGAGTAGTTTCTAATTCTATTCTCACTCTAGCTTTTTGATCGCCATAGTTTACTGATCAGTCAAACACATATTGGAAGAGGACTGATTGTGTCGCTTTAAGGTTAATTAGCTGTAACGAGTCGTTTACGTAGTTAAGTACATTTATTACGGTATGGTTACCAGTAGCTAATTATATTTAGGGGTAAGTTAAAAGTAAGTTAAGGGTTGTTAAGTGTAGTTGAGCATAGGTAAATATATTTAAGGGTAGATATGAGTAGTTAAGAGTAAGTAAGGGTATTTAAGATTACGTAACGGGTTCCAAGAGTATAGACTACTTAATGATATTTGAGGGTTTGTAAGGGTATTTACGGTTATTAAAGGGTACTTAGTGATATTTAATTGTACTGGATGATATTAAGGGTTTTAAGGGTATGTATGGAATATGGGGTGTGTAAGGGAATTTAAGGGTATTTATATGTTTTTTTGTATATTTGGTAGTATTAATATTTTCGGGGGTTACCATATCCATCTATCTATCTCGTAAGTCGACGGGGTTGTGGGTCGAGGGTCGAGGGGGTTGTGGGTCGAGGAGATATTATACTATCAGCGATGCGTTTTTATATAAAAAACCCTCAATATTTAACATCAATATTTTCAATATATATATATCAATAGTCAGCATGGAAGACAAAAAACAGTGTTTTTTGAAATTGCAATTTTTTTTCAAAAATACGTTGAAATGACAGAAAAATAAAAACTTCGTAGATTTTGGAGAAATCCTCCAAAAAAGAGCAGGCCTGCGGATTTATATTTTTAATTATTTATTTAATCAATTATGTATTTATTCGAGAAATCATGTTTTCATTTTAAATGTAGTTTTTTAAATATTTTTTATAATATTAAGGTCGCAGTATGATGGCGTATGTGTTGTGATAGGGGCCTTACTTAAGCTCGGTGTTGGCTGGCAAACAGGACACCTCTCCAGTAACCAGGTGAGCAACAAACACATCAGCAGAAAATATATGTGTTAGCCTGCAGCAATGACTCCTTGTCTACACAGGAAAACAATTATCGGCTCTCGTAAACAATCATGTTTTCGTATTTTCCCATCGATTAGCATCTTGCGGAGTATATATTATAATAGAGGTGACATATCCACCAAATAAACTGACGTCTCGGCAAACGCGGAACATTTGCCCACTGCTGATTTAAGGTTGGTCCACCGTCTACGACGCTGGCCCAACCTCAAATCAGCATGTAGGGTGAACGTCTACACATCAAGGTCGTAGGCAATTATGTACAATTATTCCCAAAGTAGAACAGCATATCTTACGCTGATTCAACCCGGGGGTGCTCGCAGAGATAACCTGTTTTCATATCAGTTGGGTCTATAATGAGGTCAACAGGAAGTTCATATCTTAAGTTCCGATTTGCTGGGACGGTTCGATCTGACGTCTATCAGATGATGGTTAGTTAGCATGTAAACCCTTACGACGCTGTATTATTTTTGCTTAAACCCCGGAAAATAAATGGTTGTTCTATTTGAAAAATGTCTTAGTTAGCTCTTTCCGCTTCATTTGGATACCTATGTCATGGGTCTACGACCATTATAAATACGTTAGTTCTTTCAGCGCGGGGACTGTCTTTAGACGTCAGAATCTGACGTCTACAGACGACAGATTCTGACCTCTAAAGACGGTCCCCGCGCTGAAAGGGTTAATCTGTTGACAGTGGCTAAGCATCGAAACATACCTAGACAGAAGTGGAAATGAACGTATGATGGGGGTTCGTCTCATAGCTTTCTGCACTTTGCGCTAATATCGCAAAGAAGCAATGGAAAATTCTCTATTTTCTACTCTTTTCGAAAAATTCAAGGTACAATTCCATAGACATAAGTCCATGCTCCATATTTCTTGAAGGATTAGAGCATCTACCTCTCTATGGCACTGCGACGATGAACATACCCATGATGCATATGCGGTAGGCCTATTCGAACCATGTACCTACAGCCGAGCCGAAAGAACCACGGCCAGTTTGAAGAACGCAAAATGTTGACTACTGTGACACGTATATAATCAGATACTGTCTTTTGGCTTTGCAGAGTAGTATAGTAGTATAGTGATTAACCTAACACCCAATACTTAAGTTAATTCAACCTTATATTCGTTCAGCGAAATTGCGAATCCAACACAGAACCAGTATTCAACTAGAATCAGACAGGAAGACAATCTCGTAAATTGATGCCAGTGTTCAGATTAGATCGACTTTCGTCACATGTGAAAATGACAAACTCGTGTTTTGCCACGCAATCAAACAACTGTATGCTACCCTTCCCCTTAATTATATCTCCTTAGCATGAGATCACACGTAGATCATATGTCTAATATTATAACGCATGTTTTAGCCCGCAGCGCTGGGAAAACTCTTCAACTAGTTAACGGACGTTTTTATTTTTAAATAGTCGGTGAATGCTATTATTTAATTGGTAAAATATGATGAGACAAAGTTTTAACAATTGGAATTGGAATTCACTGTTGATGCACCAGCTTAGACCTTGTAACAACCGTGATTAAATTGACAAACATGTGCATGTAGAGCTCTTAATGTGTTCTATTCGTGTTTCTTCAATTTGTCGTATAGGTCGTGCTAGAAACTCATATGACGACACTCTAGTAGCTGGAGAGTGCAGTATATAAGTCACTCATTTCAGTGACACACTCGTCGTACTAGGGGTTTTTTCAGCTGATTTACAAAATCAAATGCAATCGTGCATCCAATCATTAGAGGCCAACGGTGAATTATTGGCGCACACCTCCGATAAGATTTGAGCTCGGCTCAACGTCGACTTATAGTTGGGACCAAATCAGTATTTTTTTCCAGCAGTAAGCGAAAGTCAGGCCAAATAATCCTGTTCAGTATGTGACATACAATGACCCTCTAAGTTGAGGTCGGGACATTTTTTAACATGACCATAGTACGTAAATGGTTGATGGCCACTCAAACAGAAGCCCCATAATGTTCAACACGGCTCCACTCTGTCGTGCCAAGCCGAAAGGCGATAACTGCTCACCTTTGAGTGAGTAGATACTGCTCTTTGGCTTTGGAGAGAAACACTGACCATTCGCTGAGTGTCATCTATTTTGTTTGTTAATGAGGTGATGATGGCCGAACGCTCGCTGGTGTCAACAAACACTAGACATTCACCTGATGCTGGTTTAATGTTGGCTCAGCGTCTTTGACGCTGGCCCAACAATAAGCCAGCATTGGGTCAACGTCTCGTTCTAGGGTGTCACTGCATGAATCTCTGTGACGCTGGGCCGACTTCTGATGCGTTAGTCAACCATTGTCACGGCGTTTCTTGCTCGCCATGATAACTTCTGCGGAGGTCTCAGACAATAAATTAAAAGTCCTTTTGGCATTGACATATACGTCGTACAAACATTTATATAGACCTAAAGAACTCACGTGGGTATGCCGTACGTAGCCAGGTAGTCTACTTTAACTTGTGTCGTGTAATTTTGAAAAAAAAACTAGGTGAAATATTGAGCATTGTACGATCTCGGGTATTCTCACGATTTTATCTAGGATACATTATACGTATAAACGTAATATTTTCTGGTCCTGCGATTGTCCTACGGTAGTGCTGTAGCAATTACGTGCGTGCTATGCGGCGATTATTTTGCTGTGGCAGTCGTAGGATCTCACATTATGGCACACGATTTGAAGGTATGGAGTTATGTTTTGATCACTTTCGTATTACACATATTTTATAAATATGGGAACGCTACGGTAAAATATTTAAATCCAATAGTAGGACGACAATACATAATGCTATATTTAAATTCACTCAAACCATTTATGAAAAGACAAAATACCCTGAAAACACAATACACCAAAGCAATGTTGGATCAACATTGGACCATAGTCTGCGTCGATGTGTAGTGTTTGCTACGTTAGGTAATTCGTGACAAACTGTGGAGCAGGTTTCTCAAAATACGCCTCGCCTTGACCGGAAGTGATCCACAGTGTAAAGATAGCAAAAATAACTAAGGAAGAAGTAAGCCTATATATTCAACACCGCGCGTAAATGTACAACATCAACAGGAACAGTGAAAAGAGTACTCTTTAAAATTGTAACCCTTATTATAGTCGAGAATTGTTATATGTTACATAATTATAACGTTACAAGTGTGTATATGATAACAAAATCATCGCAGTCAGAGTTACAACTGCATTTTTTAAAAGTTCAGGTTGAAGGGAAATTTGAATGTTTTGAGCGATGTGACAATGTTTTATTCTATATCTCGACCATGATTCCATGAACGAGCATTCCTATGTGCATCTTATGTACTTAGAACATAGTCAAACTGTTTAACCATGGGGCGTCGCCCTATGTGGAGAAATAAAAGACAAAGGCCCATAAACAAAGGTTTAACACCAGTTGGTGTATAGTTCATTCTAGTTTATAGTGACACGTGTGGCACACTGCCGTGCAAAGCCAAAAGGCAGTAACTGCTTATTATACAAGAAATAAGTTACTATTACTGCCTTATGGCTTTGTATTGCTGAGAGGCAGACTTGGGGGCTACTGATTGATAGAACTAGAAAACTTATCTAAACTCTACAGTGCGGAGCAAAATGGCAGTAGCTGCTCATTTTTTCTAGTAAGTAGTTACTGCCTTTTGGCTTCGCTTGTCGGAACTGGCGAACTCGCCCCCCACATTACTGTCCATTAGATAAACTTATAGCGGCCATTGTAAAATATTTGTCATGCATCCATTTCCGCTCAAAAGACATTTACCTTGTGGACAATGGATCATCTTTCTTCGCTGACCATACGATTAGTCCTTGGCAACGACTATAATAGAGTACTGTGGTAGCACATTGTCTTCAATAAATTCACCAAGAAATTGCATACTACACGCCGTGAAAAGCTAAACGTCAGTATCTGCTAACTTCACAAGAAAGCAGATACTGCTTTCTGGCTTTGCAGAGCAAAATAGTGATCCAATGTTCTTATTTGATGGTAGATTTACCTTTCTGCACAACAATAGTAACAATGTTTAATTACTAAGAGTGAATATACTTGAAAGTATTCGTTTTTATTGTATGAGCTGATATAATGTGATACTTGATGTGGTAATGAAAATGACTTAATTTCATGACATAAATAAGAATAATAACAACGTCGTTATTTTATTGGTTTTTCGATTTTGGGGTGTAAATGTATTTGAAATACATGTATGTCCTGTGGTGCAGTACATCTGTACATAAAACGCGAACATGAATGAATTAATCAAGGCATGAATGAATGAATGAATGAATGAATGAATGAATGAATGAATGAATGAATGAATGAATGAATGAATGAATGAATGAATGAATGAATGAATGAATGAATGAATTAATGAATGAATAAATGAATGAATGAATGAATGAATGAATGAATGAATGAATGAATGAATGAATGAATGAATGAATGAATGAATGAATGAATGAATGAATGAATGAATGAATGAATGAATGAATGAATGAATGAATGAATGAATGAATGAATGAATGAATGAATGAGACTTTTTGTACACGTATACAGGCTAATTTGGCCAGGCGAATCATCTGAGAATGATGTGATTCAGATGACAGTACCCTCACAGGATTCTAAATTCGAACTCTGTACTCTACATCTCGGGTAGGGGAAAATAATTATGTTTCTTTGATAGAAATAATTCTACCTATAGTTAACTGACAGGCGATAGTACAACGGGGTCCCATCCTGTCTCGAAAAGTTAGACTATAGGCTGGGACAACGTTTTCAACGATAAATGAAATTAAATGAATCGGGCTTTAGGCCACCTTTGTGCACATATAGGCTAAACTGGGCCAGGAGAACCTCCTGAGGATGGTGAGATGATTGAGATGACACTGCCCTCCAGACACAGGATTCGAAATTCGAGCCCTGGCGGTCTGAGGCTGAGCACGCTACCTCTCGGTCACAGAGGCTCCCCACAATACTGACTTTCACACGTGGATGGGAAAGAAACATTTGTGTTTCTTTCAAACCGCCGAGACCGGGAACCGAACCCCGAACTCTGGCGTGAAAGGCAGCGGTGCTAACCACTACCCTAGGGCCCCCGCCCTTCAACAATAAATGCTTGTTCGATAACAAAACGTTCATCTTTGTTAATCAAGGTGCTGACGGCAGTAACATAAATAATTTTTTTGACAATATAAGTTGAAAAAAATGTAAAACAAATTGTAACAAAAATGTGCCGAAAATACATAATATTGTGTGAAATCTTCAGCAGTGGTCTGAACCCATTTTAAAAAATCACAATGACATCATATCTGCAATTTAAGTTATATTTCAGCACCAGCGGCGAATGTTAATTATAGGCCTACTGCACATGTATACAGACACAAACATAAGCTTGCATGGTGATGATTGATTAATTTAATTCTGATGAGTGCATAGTTAGTTTTTGTTAAGAAATATTAGGCAGATGGCCTGCGCTGCTTTTCGCAGCAACATGAACACAACATGAACACAATGAACATGAAATGAATGGGTTTTAGGCCACCTTTGTGCATATGCAGGCTTAACTGGGCCAGGAGAACCTCTTGAGGATGGTGAGAATAATGAGATGACACTGCCCTCCAGACACAGTATTCGAAATTTGTACCCTGACGGTCTGAGGCCGAGCTCGCTACCTCTCGGTCACGGAGGTTCCCCACAATATTGAATCTTGACGAGTGAACAGGGAAGAACCATTTTGTTTCTTTGAATTTTGAATGGCAGAGCGGGGTTTGAACCCGCGATCTCCGACTTTCCAATCGGGCAGCTTTAACCTCTGCAGCACCAGGACCACCACCCTAAAATTACCATAATTACCCATTGTACTGCAAGAAAGTATTGAACATGTTATGTATGTATGTCATCGTTATTCAGACCACCTTGTCATTGCTGGATTGCGACGTATATTGTAGTTTTAATCTACAGTTGGAACATATCTGTCTCAAAACAGGCATCGGGCGATAAAAAGCACTCTAACATTCAAACGTCGGGCTATTTTTCATTCACTTAAAATAAGTGATTCGGCTCTGAAAAGGTTGACGAAAATAAAAATATCTATCCATAACTCGGTCCCAAAGTGTTTGCACGCTTGTCAGCGCTGGCCGGTCGTACGCCTAGAACGATCGTACTGATCAAGGGCAATAGCAAACACCATAGGCTAAATCGATGCCGATTTAATGTTGGACCGACGTTGGAGACGGCGGGCCAACATTAACGCGGCATTGGTCCAAGGTGTCGTGTTTGCTGGGTCACCACGCCATAGATTAGTGGACAAGTAACGAGGCTGAAGAACTGAACGCCATCAAACTAGAGAGGTTATCCTAATGTTGGCTAGATATCCGGCCAGGGTTGAAGATGATGGGCCAACATCAAACCAACTTTAGGTGAACGTCTTCTGTTTGCTGGGACAGCCGTCCCATTAAGTCACAAACGAGCTATTTTATCGGATGATAAGTCATTATTGGTGATATATATGCGCAACAGACATTATATGTGGCGCGGTAGGCCAATAGCCAAATAATAAATAATAGTTTTTTTGTAATTGGTGACCCAAGTAGGATATAATAATTTTAATAAGAATGGCCTGCGATGTATGTCTAGCGGGGTGTCAACAACGATGTCAAATATTCCGCACAATGTTTCCCGACCCAGCTTAGCCATCTTGCCAAGTCGATACCAGACCCGTGCAGTCGGTCTAGTTTGACTATACGGCATACAACTTGATAATTGAAGGTGAGTTTAGCCTGCGCCATGCGCACAATATGAGTAATTCTCAACTACTTGAAGTTGTGGCTCGCGGTAGCGAGACACAACTTCAAGTGGTTGAAAATTTAAGCAATCCATTCATTTCAGCGTAATCTAGTGTACATGTTTTCATGCAGTTTGATATCTAGATGAAAATCAGTTCTATTCTATGAGCTCTGGTTACCTCGTGGCAAAGATCAGCTTACCAGATATTAATCCTTTCAGCGCGGGGACCGACTTTAGACGTCAATAGACGTCAATAGACGTCAGACTTGGACGTCTAAAGTCGGTCCCCGCACTGAAAGAGTAAAATATTTCTAATGGCCGTAGACCCATAACATAGGCATACTCAAATGAAGTGGAAAGAGCCAACTAAAACATTTATGATGATTTAAAATTGAAAAAAACCCTTTATTCTCTTGGTTTATGTAAACATATTTCTGCGCTTTAAGAGTTTAAAATAACAGTTGTTGTGCAATACAAAACTGCTCGGGTGGATAATGGGTTAATTGATCTGTTACCATGGCTACTATATGATACGGCATATTCTCTCCCATGGATGTGTGTCACCAACTCAGCCTTTCTATCACAAATCTGCTGCACTAGTCAAATATAGTGTAAATATAAACTTTAGTGTGCATTCTTTATTTTAAAGAAATAAAAATGTATATGTATATATGTATATGTGTATAAGTCTGACTCTACACATTTTAAAAGAATGAGAAAATCTGTTTACCATTTCATTTCTAGTCTTGCATGCAAGTGGGCTAATGGTAATTTATTCATACCTATGTCAGTCTATGTGTGATTCACTAATATAACAATGTCAAAGCTGATCATTTTTAATAGACTTTATATACTTTTCTAGAGCATATTTCTCTCGGGTATCAAATTAATCACCGTTAATGTGATTAAATTTCCTTTTTTTGTTAATCGGAAATCATACACGACGCTGTCCCTTAGCTTGTGTAGTTATTATTTACATATTTTCAAAATAACTCGACTTTATAATTTAACTAACATTCTTGTATTATATCGATTAAATCAAAAGCTATCGCGAACTGTTGTTGTAATAGATATCACAACCATTAACTCTTTAACTGTCAAATTATTCAATCTGAGTTTTCACTCACTTGAAATTGTGTGAATGTCTCGCTGACGCGATCCACAACTTAAAGTGAGTGAAAATTATTCAGATTTGACAAAATGGAGATCAACTGTTTTCAAATATTGCTGATTGATGTCATATTTTATCTTTGCCATTTTTAAAAGGTGGTCCTTAATGTGCCAATAAAAAATGAAAAGCCGAATATATGCGACACCGTCGGTTAAAGGGTTGAGGCCACTATGTTTTTTTCTCTGTTTTAGATATGCGCGCGCATTAGATTTAGGCAGCATTACCAAAAAACATGTGTTTTTTTCTGTCCAGCCCGCGCATTGGATTGTTGCCGATTTCTGAAAAAAAACAGGTAATTTCGGGAGATAAAAAAAACATTCCGAAAAAAAACAAGTTTATTTCAAAAGATAAGGTTTTTTTTATTTTGTCGCCCTCATTAACTTTTCTAGAAATTTGTCAAATGTTTTTTTTATTTCGTCGCCCTCATTAACTTTTACAAAAATAGGTTCAATGTTTTTCGTTCCTAAATCATTAGATTTAGGATTTTTTCTGATCTAAAACAGAGAAATTAAACTTAGTGGCCTAAAACACTGGTTCTACCATTTTCACGACCTGTCTCTACGGTCGTGTAGTCTGAGAGCCAAATAATTTATTCAGATTAATGTCATACCTGTTACAGTATGCCTATGTTATGGCATCATTTAACAATGTAATGACTGCATGTAGTATGTTTTGGTAAGTTGTGCCGTACGTAAATGAAATAAAAATAATGTTGTTTAGGTACTGGGGGGGGGGGGGTAGTACCTATAGGCTATTTTGGGCCAGGAGAACCTCCTGAGGATAGTTACAGTAACAGTTACTAACATTTGTATTGCGCCTAAACTCATTGATTCATAAGCGCATGTTCATTACTGTTGAAAACCATTATAATAGCTGCTTATATCCTTCTTTAAACAAGTATGTTTTAAGATGTTTCTTGAATGATGAAATAGTGATGATACAGATCATGCTATCGGCAGGCAAACAGTTCCACGGCCTTGGTGTAGCAGTGCCAGAGGCACGATCGCCGGCTGCCGTTCTGGAACGTGGCTGCTTCAGCATAATATTTTGTGGTGAGATGAATGAGATGACACTGCCCTCTAGACACCGGATTCGAAATTCGAGCCCTGGCGGTCTGAGGCCGAGCAAGCTACCTCTCGGTTACGGAGGCTCCCAACAATATTAAATCTTCACGAATGAGCGGGGACGTACATAAGCCTACTAGTAGTCGGGTAAAGTAAGCGCTAACCCAAGTTGCAACGATGCGTTAACTTTGAAAAATGTTTGTGCTACATTATCGTTCGATGCAAGGCCATGGTTACGTTAGGTAACATTAGTGTAATGTGATACAGACTGTTTACAGTCAGCAGTGACTTAACCCTTTAACCGCCAAATTATTCAATCTGAATTTTCACCCACTTGAAATTGTGTCTCGCTGACGCGATCCACAACTTCAAGTGAGTGAAAATTATTCAGATTTGACAAAGTAGAGGTCAACTGTTTTCAAATATTGCTGATTGATGTCACATTTTATCTTTTAAAAGGTGGTACTTAATGTGCTAATAAAAAATAAAAACCCGAATATATGAGACACCGGCGGTTAAAGGGTTAATGCTTCCATGTGATTCCAGATGAAAACAGTGACCTGGAAAACATACTTCTTCTCCAACGTTCACTACTGAACGTGGTTAAAAGTAGAGGTCGAAGAATATATGTTATAAATATTAGGCCTACAAAATAAGAGTAATTTCGTTTGACACATTGTTCAAAATGGAGGGATTCAATGTAAAATTTAGTATTCATTAATACGTAAGATATATATGAAAACGTATAGAATTGGTAACATGAATGTACAGACTGGTGGCGACAAACTATACGACACTCACCTTCAGTTTACAGATTGCATCAGAAAGATGTTTCAGCTGGCAAATCATTGGATGGCAGACCACAAGAGGTTTAGGGATAAACCGTAGATATAATACACAAAGGTAAAGCACTGAACAATATGTCGCTCTCACCTAAATCGGATTTGCCTGCTTAATTATAATGCTGATTGAATAATTTAAATATTGAATATATTACGTATATTATACAAGGAGTTCAAATACGGGTGGTATTTTCAGTTGAGTAGTTTAGCTTGGTTGTCATTTTTAAGTGACAATAATGTCCACAAAATCTTGTTGTCATTGCTTAGTTTCGGTGATTTAATTGCCTTCTCACTGGTAGAATTGTTTTTATGGACTGTTTCAATTGTATCAGGGGGTGTATCTAGTGACATGTCCTCTTGATGAGACATTCTCAGCAGACGTAGTCCTATGCCTATGTGCTGTACACTGTCCGGAGAGAGAACACCACCTATAGCTGCAGGTCTACGGACCTGAATGGGCACCTCATCCTTGTCTATGTCCACGGACGGCGGTCTCCGTAAATTATACACCACCATCACATACAGCAGTGTGATTATACACGAAGTCCACGCAATTATGTAGCAAGGAGATCGCCTGGAAAAACATCGCTTCCCGCTCATGTCGCTCATTAGACCCAACATGTAGGGTAGGCTGAAATGAGCCTACCGCAAGTAGGTGAATGATGAAAAATGAGTCTTCTAGAAACTACCAAAGGCGATCTAAGTAAACGGGAGGGTTGAACACAAATCCAAGATGATCGCTCCCCTGCAGTCATGCATCCTTCAGTTGTAAATGATGCAGTAGAGTAAACCCTACTCCCGTCAGATATTAGTGTCAGGTAGTGTCTGTGTCTGTGAAAGGATAACCACTGTCTGTGTCAGTGATTGTGTCAGTGTCAGTCAACCCACCCGAGACGACTGACTTATGAAAAAGCAACACGTTCAGCCTGGGCGACGCCTCATCCGTGACCAATAGGCCGCACGCACCATGTCCAATTGTATCTTTGCGATTTTTAGCCGGCACCTCCTTTTGTTTTAACTCACCTAGAGTTGATTTTCTGTGCCCTACCAGACCCAGACACCACGCACTAGCCAAGGGTCACCGGTGTCGCCCCCAGGCACTACATCTACTCGAGTACGGTATCGCACTGTGCCACATGACGCCACCGCCGACCAACTTATAGGCTACTGAACGATATCATGTTTAATGTCTCATCTTACACGGCCGTGGTCCGCCGCCCACCGCCCCTAGATCGCATCAAGTCAAAAATCAACAGCTCATTCTGCTACACTAACAATAACGCGGTTCAGTTGAAGTAAGTGATGGGATATATCACACATACCTTCTGGAGATTTCAACATATTTTCAATTACGTTGAGGTGCGAATTGCTACCGCAATTCGCACCTCAACGTAATTGAAAATTACCTAATGTTATTAAATACTGAAGTGTTGAATACATGCCAACACGAAGCTCTAAATGATCTGATTTTAATGGGTTGTGATACATTCATTGAATGATTTGTATTCAAAATAATTATATTAAATGATGCATATAACGTCAGTGATATCAATTCATGGTCTTTTTGATAAGAACGTAGTTCTATACTTATTAGGATGTTGAAGGTGTCACGAACGTATTCGAGTATTTATGACCTATTATGGTCACTGTCGTACAAAAAGTCTCGCCATCAAAACCCCAATGAATATGCGTGCTCATGATGCACGCAAACAAACATATAGGTTTTGATAAAAGTTCTTTCATGCATGGTATATTGAAGAAACGTATTCAATTTCACCATGATACAACAAAATCCTTTCAGTTATCCTTTTTTTCTAAAGAATGCATGAGCTTTAAAAACAAATTGATTATATCATCTGCTGCAATTGATGTAATGCTATCCAATAAATGAACTGATAACACCGGTACAGGTGATACATACATTCATTCATACTAGTTAGTTTGGGAGCTCAACTTTTAAGAGGAAATTAAATGCAATTCATACAGGCATACAAAGTGCCTGCACCAACTATACCTATGAATATTGCCTTTTATATTGAAATAAAAATGGCAAATATTTTTAGATACATCGCTATCACAACCTTATTCTCAAACGTACGTGGCGGCGTTTTCTAGAGAGTGATATCGAAATGGCCCTGTAGTAGCTGAAGTATTTGTTCAGTGGTGTACGCACACAACATATTATAAAAAAAATTATCATTACTAACAAAATTATTCTAAACGGTCGTCTTTCTCTGTCAGGGAAACTTTATGTTTCTTTTAAGTAGGCCAGGTATATAAACGTAACTGTTGAGGAGCCAACGTCACTCATCCACTGCGACACCGCATGACGCCAACTTAATCGACCCGTGGCAAACGGGTGGGTCATTAGACCTGATCTACTTATTAATCTTCAGGTTAAACCAAGGAAAAATCCTTGATTAAACTAGCAATGCGTCAATGTATCGTGGATTATTAGGATCGGCGGTGACTTTTGGAAGGACATTATATCGTTTCGTATGTAGATATCCTCAGTCACATTCTACCGCGTCATTGTTGTCCAGCTGGTCCGTTTCTTTTTACTGCCCCAGAGTGATTACATGTGCATAATGTCTCTCAGGAGTGATCAGTCACACTTTGAGATCAGACCAATTTGCAGAATGTATACTAAACATGTCACAGATCACTGAACGTCCATGCAAAGCAGAAAGGCAGTAGCCAGGTAGCTGATTACTTGTAAAGTAAGCAGTTACTACATTTTGGCTTTGCAAGACAGTGAAACAAGACAGTCAGGTGAGATCTAGGAAATGATGTTGTGGTTTGAGGTACTCGTCGATAAAGAAAGTTAAAAGTCCTAAGAGGTGATTGAGACCTCTTAGGATCTTTGACGACGTTCTTTGACTTATTTACAAAGAAAATTGTCTAACTGCGTACCATTACATTCAAAAGCTTAGTTTAGAGTCAGATCTATGCGTTGTGTTGCTTAGCAGGCCTATTCTGTGCAGGCTAAAGGGGTCTGTCACTTAAAACACACCACTACATTATTTTCTTTGTTCGACCACTACATCCTAAGCCGGGAATGGAGAGTTATTGTTGATCATCTACAGACCAATTATCATGGTAAGCCTACGGTGCTGTAATCAGTCAGGCGTGACCGAGCTGTTGATTATGAAGGATTCTCATTTGTGGTCGGATGTTTTTTAAGTCAGTTAAAACCACCCTGTAGAGACTTCAGTTGTATTCGTTCTCACTGTAGTGGGACGTACACCCTGCACGCAGGATGGTTAAAACCATCGGAGCTCTACATTCTTAGCTGTGGAAAAGGCCTCGGCCTTTTCCACAGCTAAGAATGTAGTGCTCCTCGGGCTTTATCCTATACTGAAAACTCAGCTGATAAAATCGCATGTGGTTTAGATAATGCGACAGAATACACTATCAGTTATTATTGAAAAAAATCCATTAACCCTGTCAGCGCGGAGACAGACTTTAAACGTCAGAATCTGACGTCTAAAGTCGATCCGCACACCGAAATAATTTTAAAAAATTACTGATCGTAGACCCATAACATAGATATCCAAATGAACCGGAAAGAGCTAACTGAGACATTTATGATGACTTCTAATTGAAACACACCCTTTGGTGTCAATGGTTTATACAAAAATATTTCAGCGTTGTCAGGGTTAACCCTTTAACCGTCAAATTATTCAATTTGAATTTTCACCCACTTGAAGTTGTGCCTCGCTGACGCGATCCACAACTTCAAGTAAGTGAAAATTATTCAGTTTTGACAAAATGGAGGTCAACTGTTTTCAAATATTGCTGATTGATGTCACATTTTATCTTTAACATATTTAAAAGGTGGTACTTGATGTGCTAATAAAATATGAAAACCCGAATATATGAGGCACCGGCGGTTAAAAGGTTAAGCTTGGTTCACACCTTCAGATTTGCTAATACTGATCAGATCTACACACTTTCAGACATGAGGGTCAGAATTTGGACATGATTAGGCCCTATATGTATCATCGTACTTGACATAAAATCACTGTGCATGAGTATCTCTAGAATTTATTCATATATAAAAATGTATTCATATATACCAGTCATGTAAAATATTTTAGAAATAAATTCTACTTCTAGTGACAGACTTTTTTTTAAATCTTGCTCCATTAGAATTTACACGTGGCGCTGTGATGGGACTTCAGATACTTCAAAATAGGAGCATGATTGACGTAGCAGACAACCTGATCAGACATTATCGGATTTGCGCACTCCACAATCAGTCTGGTGTCTGATCAGACAAAAGTCTGACAGTGTGAACCAAGATTTAACCCTTTAACCGCCGGTGCCGCATATATATATTCGGGTTTTAATTTTTTATTAGCACATTAAGCACCACCTTTTGAACATGGTAAAGATAAAATGTGACATCAATCAGCAATATTTAAAAACAGTTGACCTCCATTTTGTCAAATCTGAATAATTTGCACTCACTTGAAGTTGTGAATCGCGTCAGCGAGACACAACTTCAAGTGGGTGAAAATTCAAATTGAATAATTTGGCGGTTAAAGGGTAAAGCGCTGAAGTAGTTCTACATAAAGCAAGAAACTGAAAGTTTTTTTTCAATTTAAAGTATCATAAATGTCGTAGTTAGCTCTTTCCGCTTCATTTGAATACCTATGTCATGGGTGTACGTTCATCATACATATTTTACTCTAAAATCTATCCCCGCTTAAATACCACTTATTACTAGTGGGCCTATATTATAAACATTGTGACCTGGTTCTTGATTTTTAAGAGCTATGATTACAAGGATTTTTTTTATTTCTAGATCAAAACTAGTTAAAACTTTGCCGCTTATTAAAGCATTTAAATTATTTATTGATTACATAAGAAAGGTGGGCATCACTGTAACGAGAAGTGCAAGTATATTTCTAGCTGGTGCGCTATTTGGAAATAAATACCAAATACTCATTTTTTAATTTTTAATTTGTTAAACTAAGCAATGACTGTGTGTGTGTAATTAATATTGATCGTTTCGACAAATGTGACTGTTTATGTTTGTGAATGAGGTGAAGTATTTTTTTGAAATATTCAATTCAATTCAATTTAATTTAGTTGGTGACGATATACAGTACATGAAATATTTGTGTGATATATGTACGTAATAAACAATGTGATAAAGACAATGCAATAAACATAGCATATTAAACAAATATACGAAATATGTAGGCCTATAAGATGACTGACTTATGATGAATGGCAACCTTTCTTTTGATAACGTTACTCATTCAGTGATCATATTATTCTGATACAGTTTTATAGCCATTTAGGTGTACAAACATGACAAATTGGCCGAACATATGCCCGTGTGGTGAGAAAATAAAGTTTTGCTCTATTATTAAAGATATATGTGCTTCGTGGCGTCGCTGTGGTCACCACTACATGTACAAGCGTCGTGACTCACTGTGACACTGGTTTCTGAAAACATTCCTCGGAGCCGTTGTCTGAGCCCAGTGGTTATGAGCTGCATGTTATTGCTGCATGCCCCACGGTGTAGTCATAAATGTTCTTTTGGAATCTAATTGCCTAATATTAACCCTTAAACATTCAAGCGACACAATCAGTTTAAAATCAACACAAAAATGTAAAAACTTTTGCAGTTCTAGTCCCTGAACATGTTTACATCATATGGTCATATTAAGAAGCCTAAATAAAAAGACAGATTTTTTGATGATTTTAGCCTGATTGTGTCGCTTTCACAGATCGTTTGCGATATAATATTTTACATTATTTTCTTTCGTTATTGAATTTCTTTGTAATTTTTTGTCTTCCACCCTTTAACCACCCAGATGTAATAACCCTTGAAGCGCTAAATTAAATAATTTAAATTTCCCCCCACTTGAAGTTGTGTCTCGCTACCGCGACCCACAACCTCAAGTGGGTGAAAATTTCTCATGTATTTTTTAAATTTGAAGCCAAACATTGCCAATCTTGATGTTTAAACTCACATTCCGATCCCCCCAAAAAAGTGATTAAAAGCGACTGTAGTCGCGCTTAGCGGTGTGAGGGTTAATTGATCCACTTTCAGGTGTAGATTCATGCCGTAATGTCTACTTAAACTTCAAGATGAACAGAAATAACCTGATTTTTTCAAATTTCCAAGTCTAATTAACCCTTGAAGCGCTGACATATTTTGTATAAACTATGGACACCAAAGGGTTTTTTCAATTTAAAATCATCATCAATGTCTTAGTTAGCACTTTCCGATTCATTTGAATACCTATGTTATGGGTCTACGGCCATTATTTTATTTCTTTCAGTGCGGGGACCGTCTCTATACGTCAGAATCTGACGTCTACAGACGTCAGATTCTGTCGTATAAAGACGGTCCCCGTGCTGAAAGGGTTAAAACTCACAAAACCTCCTTATTTGAGTATACCGTTTTACGTTGTTTTTGTTTTAGGCAAATTAATCACTATGCTACATTTATATGCGACGTGGGAGCACAACGGTTAATTAGTCATTAGTAATGCTATCATCTGAGAAATCACGCCACCATAATTATTTATGAATAGGCAATATTTTTAAAATGTCCGACGTTTTGTGATACTCGCAACGCATTTTTTACAGACAAATTTTGTTTCCCAGCTATATAATGTTACACACAGATTACATAACCCTTTAGATTCCCATGTTACATTCTACAAGGCATTTTCTAAATACAATTAATTTCAGAGTTAACAACATGATTCGTCCCTTTATTGGCTTTCCTTTGTAATAATAAGACATTACACTTTGGTAAATTATCAAATGAAAATCGTTCATTCAGCAATTCATTTGAGGTGAATGAAAATGATGTGGAATGACGGAATGTTAATATTTGTCTGCTTATCCTTGGATATGAGAGGGTTATCTGCTTTGTAAAGTGGCAGATACACCCTTGAATATCCAAGGGGACGCTTTATTGACAGTTAGTATATTTTTTTGAAATAAAATAGATGATAAACGTTTTGATTAATAAAAAATACACACATCTCCAAAATTGAATTATGTGATCAACTTAGAATGTACCAAAGATAATTATAGCGTATACATATTAGTGGGGGTATTATTTCTTTTAAAAAATGTTGAATCTATACTACGGTCCTAGTAGGACAAGGGTCAATTTATAGAGAGAACATGGCTCCCATCTTGAGCAATTCGGCGAAATTGATCTCCAAGACTTTCGGAAGGGTGGTCTCTTTCTTGCCTTGTAGTCAGGCAGACAGCTCAGCCGTGCAAAACCAAAAGGCAGTAGCTGCTTAATTTTCAAGTAAGCAGTTACCGCCGTTTGACAGGCAGACACGTTATTTTTACCTGTCAAATAAACCAATGATTGATCAGAGTTCATTATTCACTTCAATGCTAGAGGTTCGGTTATCTGAAACCAAGCTATTATCCAGGAAAACATCCCAGCAGACCAAACGTTGAATCAATGTTTGTTTAACGTTGGTCCACCGTCGTAGTATATTTATGATTAAATAATAATAATCATGGTAATGTTAGGCCTACTAATCACGTAAAGTAAAAATTAGTGCCGCTATTTTACGCATTTTGAGGTATTAAACATGATATCGTAGTGCAAAGCCAAAACGCAGTAACTTTTGGCCAACGTACAGAGTGTGGAAATTCAAAGGAAAATGTAAAAATATATGCTGTCGTCTGTCTTGTTAGAGAATTGACCGAGCTGTCGCGATCGTGGAAAGGAGAAGATAATTAAAACAGGGTGAAGGATCTGGCGGGGCGTCGATGATATTTGACACTGAAAAATAGCTCCCGTTTTTATGTTTGAAGACACAGACTCCGTGTAGAAATATGTATACGCAGTATTTACAAACGGTGCTATAGTTTTATTTTCTCATAAAGTAAGTTTGATGGAGTTTCTCTGAAGTAGCCTATGAATCGAGATAAATAGGCTACGGTAACCTTAGTCTGTAATAACAGTAAATTGCCCTAAAGAGCCCCTCCAAAAAATGCACTTTCGCCAACATGAAAAAAATAGTCGAATTCGGTTCACAGACATGGGAGGAGGCTGTGCTATATGTTAGTTGATGAGGTTAACATGTAGGTGTAATTTTTGGTTGTTTCACGCGTTTGTATTTATTTATTATGAAATAATGCAAGAAAAATGATTTTTGGCTGAATGGGGCGCTTTAGGCACCCTGTACTCAAAGGGCCCCTCCAGTATCCTTAAAGCGCCCCCCCCCCCTGGTTTTTCCACTTTATCATAAATGTCTTAGTTAGCTCTTTCCGCTTCATTTAAATACCTATGTTATATCTGCCTACAGCCACTAGAACCATTTTACTTCTTTCAGTGCGGGGACCGTCCTTATACCTCAGATTCTGACGTATAAAGACGGTCCCCGCGCTGAAAGTGTTAATGACGATTTGTGACAGATTTCTTAGCATTATCAGAATTATTCACCAACTGTTCGCTGATTGACAAAAATTGGTGCGAGATACTAAATAGCGACAATTTGGTGACAAAAAAATGCGTAGAATCTGCGATCATTTGGTGATAAAAAGGTGATTGTTTTGAGATCGTTTGGCAAACATGTGTCGAACAATTGGCGATCAACTGTTTGGTGAGAACATGGCGCATCTGGCGATTATCACGTGAATATTGAGCTTAAACTCAGCGAAAAAGTCCCCCAAATAGTCCCAAAATTTGAGGCAAACTGTTCGCTTAATTCCTAGATTAATTACCAAATATTTTAGGTCAAATGTCAGGGTCCCCGAATATTCGCAGAAATTTTGAAAGATTTCCAAAACTTCGACAAATCGTTCGGCGAAAACGGAGAATGTTTGGCGAAAGTGAAGAACGTTTGGGGGGAACTTGAGGAATGTTTGGACAAGATTTGGGGAATTTCAAAAATTCGGCATTTGTCAATGTCGCCAAATAGACCCCTTATGAGTCATAAATTTCTCGCATCTTGCCATTTAAATTCCTTCTATCAGTGAACAATTGGTGCTTCGCCAAATCTTCGCCGATTTTTTTGCAATTTGCAAACTTCGCCAATGATGGACAAACACTAAACTAGCATAGATTCAGCATCTCGCTGTGAATACTACGAGGTATTAACAAATGATGGTCATCAATACAATTAATAAAAATGTTAGGACATTGTTTCGATGTTGTGTCCCTGGGCAAGGCACCTTAACCTCAAATACTTCACTTGACACAGCTTGTGTAAATGAGTGTACGATAAGATAAATGCGCCGAGATGGCTGCAGGACTGTATGTCCTCCGTTAAGTTGAAATGGCACACGAACGAACAGGTGGTAAAATGTAAAGTCGGCTGATGAGTCCTCAGATTTTATTTTAGACTATATAAACCTGCACCTATACATTTTCTACGGATTAGGCCTAAAAGAAAATGTTGACTGAAATAAACCGAACATGTAGGCGTGAACCTCAATAAAGCAATATTTAAAAATAAATTATAATAGATTTAGTTTTTATTATAGTTTGAATATCAATACAAGGAGTAGGCTGATTGAACAAAACATTGTAGGCCTATAAATTATGTGATTAGTCAAAACTCCATTTCTGAAACAAAGCCTATAAAAAGGTCCATGCGGACATCATTAGTAGAATATGGAGACATCCTCATTCTTATAGGAAATTTCCCGTAGAATGCGAAAATCACTGTATATATAGCTGAAGTATAGTCCGATCATCGTCAAATTAGCCTTTCTCAAAATGGCCGCCAAACAGTTGCTGTATAAAATAGCCGGCCTAAAAATACATTCAAACGCTACATTATTACTAATCTATTAGTGCAGAATGTATTGCCGGCCCTATTTTTACTTTTTTGCTCATATAAATTGTCAAAATTCAAGATGGCAGCCAAAATTGCTGACAAATCGTGTTTTTTGATCATAACTTTCAAATTACGCTAACAGGTGAAGGTGATTTCACTAAACAAGTTGACCATGTGTGTTTAGTAAGATTATCTATCAGAGAATATAGCAAATGAAAGCGGGGCTACCTGTATTGGTGATAAAGGTCACCAGAGGTTATTTAATGTCATCATCCAAGGTCAATTCAAAATATAAGGGTGATTTAACTATAAACATAGACCAAGTATGTGTCTGGTATCATTGGAAAGGTTATCTATCTGGCCCGTGGGAGTCTGACAATGGACATTGAGATGCTAGCAGTGGTGGGATTGGTCACCAGAGATTATTAAAGGTCACTAACCAAGGTCATTTGAAGAGGTAAATTGATATAACTGTAAAGTTAGATCAAGTCTGTGTTTAATTATCTATATCGGAGTATGGGAAATGGGTGTTGGAGTGTCAGTAGTGGTGTAAAATGTCCCCAGTGGTTATTTTAGATCATTACCTAAGGGAATTTAAAGTGATAAGGGAAATTGAAGCGAAAAGTTTGACCAGGTTTGTGTTTGGTCTCATCTTGTTATCATCTTTGAATCAGACGCGGGATGCAACTGTTCATCTTCATTTGGAGCATCCTCTTCCAGAATCAAATTGCAGACAATAGTACAGTATAGTGATACAAAGCAAGTTTAATATGACTGTACAGTATCTCATATTTATTGTGTTTAGAGCACCCTTGCTACCTTCTTCATATGTATGTATACTTTAATTATAAATGCTACTCACTATAATTATAGTAGTGATTATTGAGTAAGTGAATGTATTATAAATTTAGGAGGCAGGCACAGGGAGAACTGGGGCAATATGTGTATTAATGTCACATATCGAATGAAAGGCAATAGCCTATAAATGGTTTGAGGTTGCTTAAATATATAATATGAAGTGTAATTATAAAATTGATATATGATTTATATCATTTTTATTATTATATATATCACTATACCTAGGCTTATATGGCTCTATAAAAAGTACTTAAGATGTTTAATTCATGCTCATTTTTTTAATTGACTATGAAAACATATGTAAAGACACCAATTTTATAGATCTACAAAATAATATTGTTAGTTTTATACAGATATTGGTAAACGTTTGCTTTTAGGTAATGTGTTAATTAGTTACATTTTTTTGTGAAATGCGGAAAAATCTCTAGCTCCTTTAGAAAAATAATTAAATAAAAACAGATTATTTTTTGTAATTTGGTCGTATTTAGTGTTTAAATGCAATAGGAGTCCACATTTTGTGGTTGACGTTGATGATGCTCCACCCCAAAGATTTTTGTTTGTATATTCAAGCCAGTTTAGTGCACTTTTTATATTAATTTGTCAAAAAAGCGGTGTGTGAACCCCCCCCCCTCCCCTCCACACACCCCCACGGATCCGCCTATGTCTTGATTAAAATAACTGCTAAAACCATTAATAATTATAATATATATATACGTATAATACACGTAGAAAAATTTCATGAAACATAATTTTTGTTTAATAATTACTTAATATGTTTGAAAAAATATGGTGGGACTAAAAATGGCCTGAACTTTTATCACATTTTGACCCATTTTACTCCATTTAGGGTACTTATTATAATAATTTGTCGAAAAAATGCGCAATGGATCCACCACCGCTTTAATTAAATAAACTGCTAAAAGCAATACTAACCAGTTTTGTAGATATCTTTGGTGAAACATATATTATTTAAAATAATTACTTGAATTAATTGAATAAAATAAAGGGGGCTCGAAAATGCCCTCTACGATTCAGAAGCCCCTACAGTACAGCTACAAGGTGATTGCCCTTACAAAATGGATCAGTATACTCTAGTGCAGCTCTGTGCCAAATTTGGTGCTTTAACACAATGTGAACGATTTTCCCAAAATATTACTCAAATCCCTGCATTAATACGCAGGTTATGATAAAAACACGATTTGGCAGCCATTATGTCGGCCATTTGAATTTGCACAATTTATATGAGCAATAAAGCAAAAATAATGGTGGCAATGAATTGTGCATCCATAGATTAGTAATATTAGAGGTTTTGAATATAATTTTAGTCTGTTTATTAAGATTATATTTTGTTGCGGTAACCTCTTGGCGGCCATTTTGAAAATGGTTAATTTGACGATGAGCGTACAATATTTCAGCTTGGAGACAGTGATTTCTGAAATCTACGCAAAATTTCCTATAAGACTGATGCTGTCTCCAAATTCTAACGTTACTCATGATGTCCGCCTGGGCTTTAGTTTACCAGAATGGAGTCACGACTAGATCGTCTCTTAACGAGACTAATACTTTCAGTCAACAACAGGTACTTCGAGTTGGACCAACATTGTATAAATGTTATACAAATGTTTTGTGTTTACTGGGATAAACTCACATGTAGGCCTATCTGTCGATGGCTAAAATAATAATCATTTTTAAATTTAAATTATATTAAAAATATCCGGTATCCCCTGATTATTACGAATAAAACGTGAATCAAAATTTTAAAGGTGATCTATCACCCCTTATATGGTATGAATAATTATGTCCTTATATGGGGTGATTGGCTATCATGTGACCCTCTCAGAGGGTCACAGGATAACCAATCACCCCATATAGGGAAACACTTGTGCCCCATCTTGTGGCAACTTTGATTTATTTGTCACAAAATTATTCATACTATATAAGGGGTGATAGATCACCTTTAAAATGAAATTCTACAATTAATCAGCGCTAGCCAAAATAATGATATTTTTTAAACTAAAATGTTCCTAACGTTAGGCCTACTGGGGGAAATTCGATCGACCCAACATTAGGCTAATATCTTAGATATTAACCGACAAACATTGCAGACGTTGATCAAGCATTATGAAACCTTGGCCCGTCATTATTTCAGCATTGGGGTATACCTATAGGGCTAATGGTGTCGAGATTGAGAATTCATGTGAAATTAGGTCAGTCACGAACAGTATTTGTAAATTTTATCCCTTTAACCCTTAATTTTTTTAAATTTTCACCCACTTGAACTTGCGTCTCACTACCGCGACTCGCAACTTCAAGTCGCTAAAAATTACACATATTTGTTTATTAAAATTGAGCACTGATATTTGCAAATCTTGATGTTTAGACACACTAATAAAATAAATTAAAAACGACTTTAGTCGTGTTTAACAGGATAAGGGTTAAAAGTACACGGCAGGAGGTGGAGTTTTTGGTAAAACCACGTTTTAACTTCTAAAGCGCTGAATATTTTCAGAAAAAACATGGAAACCAAAGGGCTTTTATCAATTTGACATCATCATAAATGGCTTAGGCCACTATGTTTTTTTCTCTGTTTTAGATGAGCGCGCGCATTAGATTTAGGCCGCGCATTACCAAAAAAC
The DNA here is from genome assembly GCA_964017125.1 of Flabesymbios commensalis. Taxonomy (NCBI): domain Eukaryota; kingdom Metazoa; phylum Annelida; class Polychaeta; order Terebellida; family Flabelligeridae; genus Flabesymbios; species Flabesymbios commensalis. The sequence continues at coordinate 33,381,694 of OZ024903.1, forward strand.
ATGTGTTTTTTTTCTGCCCAGCGCGCGCATTGAATTGTTGCCGATTTGTTGAAAAATAAAACACAGTGGCCTTAGTTATCTCTTTCTGATTCATTTGATTACCTAAGTTATGGGTCTGCGACCATATGTCTAGTTTTACTCTGACAGTAGTATAGGGCCTACGGGGATCGACTTTAGTCGTCAGAATCTGACGTCTACAGACGTCAGATTAACTTCAGATATAACTTCAGATAACTACAGTCATATAACGCACTAAGTAGTTATTCTCACATAAAAATGTTTTCATCACCATTAATGTTTCCATAAGAACGATCATGTTCAGGGGGGGGGGGGGGGAATTGCGCTAAAAATCCGTGCTTTAAATGGACAGAACTTCTTAACATTGGGTCATTAAAACTCATTTAAGTATCAACCCTTCAGTCATGGACGATACAAGAGTATTTATCGGTTATTGGGAAATAATCTACTATAGGCCTAGTGGAGATGTATTTATTCACCAGCTTAAACGATTGTACATTATATTGAAATATATATCATATTGTTTGATTTCTTGGTGACTTTCTGCTTGACTGGTTTTAATTGAATGTACCCATGCACATGAATAACTGTGGATTATTTAGACAATGAGCCGAGCACGATTTCTTGCACAGCTCACTATAATGTGTGGGCCTACTGCTTTACAATCATTTTTAAGAGGTGGATATAAAGCAGTTGGTCAGTGAAACCCTGGTCATCGACTGGATAATGTGAGTAGAAATTAGAACCCCAGTTATTTCCTCACAGAGAGAATACATGTACATGAATAATAATATTATTGTTTTACGTATAGCTTCCTGTAGGCCTACATTGCGACAATATAGTCCGACAGAGCTGCCACTGGATTTTTTATTTTTACATTTTCGTAAATCGTATTTTTCTCTTCCGTGACGTCTAGATCGGCTGGTATGTCGCCTGTAAACTCCTCATATAATCGCTGATTATGGCGTCAGAGGTAAATAATTATACATGGTTATTATTTGAATTACGGGGCACATAATCCTTAACACAACGCCGCGACCGGTCAGACCCCGCCCTCCTCATAACCATGATAACAAATAAGTAGGCCTATGTAAAGATCGGCATATCACTGCCCACGCCTACAAGCCGTCATCAGGTATTAGGCTACCATGCTTATGCTTACATAAATGAAATTTTAATAAAATTTCGCGCACTATAAAAGTGTCGCGAATTATGATTTTGCACACTATCCAATTTGAAAAAAATTCTAAGGAATTAGGCAACCCTGAAAATACTAATTGTAAGAAATTCACAAATTTTTTTACTACAGATAGGGCCCACTTTCTTTTGATAACAGCCGGAAATTGCGTCCAGTAGATTTAACTAGAAAATCGAACTATTGCACAATACATATTATAAAACGCTGGATCATCAAACGCTGGACTATAATCTGTTTTATGCAAAATTCACACATGACAAAATCTCCATGAGACAATTCTAAAAAGGTTAAGAAATATTCAGGGAATAACACTACACTATATTGCATACAATCGAGTTGCCTCTACTTGTAGAATACCAGACTACAAACATGCTCGAGCATTGAGTGGTCGTGGAGGTGGTGTTTGGTTGAATGTAGTTTTTCTGGGGCCTACAATAAATCAGTAAATTTAACACCACGGCGACAAAATGAATTTGTTCCTGCCCTAACTGTATTATTATTAATGACAATATAACGTGTTACTTAAATTGACCATTGCCACCACCAACGTCACGTTGGAAATCACACATATAGACAATTTAACATGTTTAGGATTAATTAGCCTATTAGCCTATTATAAATCATCGAACAAAACAGCACATCATGTAGGCCACCTCCTGTCTCATACTCATACTTGTTTTTGGTAGTGCCGCAAAGTCAATTAGAGTGATATCAAACATTGCATTTTCTTCTGTTTATTTTTTGTTTCGAAATATTACAAACCTGCTTGGTTTCCAAATACATTCTGTTTTTTTCTGTTCCGGGGCTGGAGATAATGCAAGAATGTAAAATTAAAACAAATGGACTCCTTAGGCATATGAGGTTCAAACCGTCAGCGATCATCTTTACTCAAATCAAATATATAAACATTTTAAAATACGATTGTTGAAACAGAAGAGAAAACCCTTAACATTAACATTTTAACCCTTTTATTTCTAATATATGTATTACCACATGCAGTACCGCCTTTTTAACATTTCAACACAATGTGACATAAATCAGCACGATTTGAAAAGAGTTGATCTCCATTTTGTCAAATCTGCATAATTTTCACTCACTTGAAGTTGTGGATCGCGTCAGCGAGACACAACTTCAAGTGGGTGAAAATTAGGCTATTCATCATTTAAAATAATTTTTAATAAATTAAATAAACAACCAAAGATATTGTATCAAAAATATGTATTTTTACATGTAGATAAGTATATTTTATACTAATTTATTAAAAAGAAAAATAATTGAAAAAAATGGTGTCTTCCATAACTTTTGGCATAATTTATATAAATGTCTTGTGCACAGGTAGATCACAGAATATATAAACGTAGATCGCTGGCCACAAGCCTGACGTCCATTTTCCTGGGAAATAGAACTATGTGTCATAATGCAAACTGATATGAAACCTGAATATCTCATTCGGGGATACAGAGCCAAATATTGCCGTAATTGATATTTCGTTCACATTTATAATATAATTATATTCCCGACTGTTTTTCAGTTCACAGTGTTCCATGTGTTTGTAAAACCTTGGTCAGCGCTAAATATTACTCAGTTCAGGACCATTGTCACCCTGTAGAGACTTCAGTTGTATTCGTTGTAGTGGGAAGTACACCCTGCACGCAGGTTGGACCATTGTAGGGACTAACCAGTTTGTTAAATACCATCTCATTAAAACACATTTTTCTGATCACCTCTCCTCTCTGAGAACTAGTCTAAATCCCTATTTTGCTGCACCCCCTAGAAGAACATAGGTTTCACACTTGTTTATCTTTATTTGGAATGTATGTAACTAGTTTCAAAACATTACCCCTCTAAGAATGTGTCCGAAAGAAAAAAAAATCGCCTTGTAATTTTTTTTTAAATTTCTCATTTTTTTGCAGGAAAAAAGTATAAATTTTAATTTATGCCTCGGTAAACACCAATTATTACACTTTTTTTGTATATATAAGTACACTGTTAAATACGTATCAGGTGAAATTTGTAATAGTTGAAATGTTTTTTGTCAGCTACAAGTGTACAAATGGCAATGTTCTCATTTTCACCAGAGCACTATGATCGACTGCAGGAAATGGGCCTCAAAGGGTCTTTCGGACACATTCTGAAAGGGGTAATGTTTTTAAAATGAAGGCTGGTGAACCAAAGAAACAGAATATACTATAAAACCTATGTTCTTCTAGGGGTGCAACAAAAGCTAAGTTTTAAGAATCAGCCCTAGGACTAGAGTGTGTCCACAACCTTTATTCTGTGTAACTTGTGATGTGCAATGTTGTATTGTGGTGGCATAACGACATAATAATTAGGTACCGGTACCGGGTATCATGCTTAGCCAGGCTGATTTACTCGACGAAAATTGATATTGGTCACGTATTGTACGTTACGTGTTGTAAGATGATAGTGAGATGGGCCTACACGACCTGTAGGTCGTCATACTACTAACTTAAATTATGAGACCTAATTGCAGTGCGCTCATCCAGGGGCGCGGGGAGGTGTTGGCGCCCCCCCCCCCTATTTTCCGCCAAATGCATTGAAATGCCCCTAAATCTACAAAAGAAATATTGGAGGCATCCCCCCAAAACCCCCTTTCTTTCCACTACACTGCTTTTCTATAGTGAATTGATATAAACCTATAGCGTATTTTATGTATAAAATGTGTAGTTATTTTATCCATGGTTTTGGAGCGGAAAACATATCTATAGCCTATGTGCTACCCCTATCTACACAGCATGGCTTTAAAGTTAAGGGGACATGCCCAGGTATAAAATCATAAAAAGTTATTTAATTTTTGTGCTGCGCATTCACCAGTTAGGCTATAGAGACAAAATTCCTGATTTCTAATTATTGACAACCATGTCAAAAATAACAAATACGGGAATTTCGTCTCTATATCTGGCCTAACTGGTAAGTGCGCAGCACAGAAATTAAAAAACTTTTGCAGTTCTATGGACATGTTTACATCATATGGTCATATTATTAAGCTAAAATAAAATCACCGATTTTTTATGATTTTAGACCTGGGCATGTCCCTTTATCTTTCATGTATGTTTTCAATAATTTTGCTTAATATATATCACGTATATCATGGCAATGGCGCTTAGTATTATTTTAAATGTAGATACGATATCATGCATATTTTGTAATCATTTTTTTGCAAACTAACTCTCTTGTAATTGCATAGAAGAAATAAAACGAGAGAAACGGTCGAAATATGGTTACATTTGCTCCAAATGCTTTATATTTGGTATAGGCCTATCGAAATGCTAGCCCATGCTTAATTTGTACCAGAAATATTTGAAAAGGTAATTTGAATTTTTTTTAACACAAGCGGCTGTCTAAAATAAATTCAGTAAAGTGTTCGATTATATCCCGGAAGCATTCTCTGGAAGATTTATATTGTGCGTGAAGATATGCAATACTTGTTGTCAGAGGCGCCGCCTATGGAACACAAAAAGTAAAAGGTAGTGCAATATGTTGGAGCGACCTCTGTTGAATAGGGCCTAGTTGCACATTGATTTGCTTCTAATGCTTCTGCGCTTCTAATGTAGGGCCTAGACAGTCGACTTTTTTCTAGAGGGGAATTTTAGGCATTTTGGTAATACAAGTATTAAGAATTAAATAGCAATAGGATAACCTAGATATCGGTACAATAATTATAGCAATTTCCAAGCAGAAATTAGAATAAATATTACCGGAACTGTATCAATATTTTTATTCTGAATTCCCAACATGTATAAGTGCGCATATCTCAAATCAATTATATCAAGATTATTTTCAATTATACACGAATAGTATAGAAGTGACATTTTTCATTTATTTGACTCTGGTATTTGCGACTTGAGTCAATGAAAACGGCTACATTGTCGTCTCAAAACAGATCTTCCAAGTGTATGTCCTTTGACGGCAATTCGACCAAAGTGTACAGTACAAAGCCCTTAAAAAACTTGTAAAGCTTATAAAAAGGAGTAGCCTTTATCTAGTCTTGTTTTAATTTTGTTATATTAAACCTGACGGAATAATATTTATTTTTCTCTCAGAATATCTTTAAAATTTTAAATCATATAAATCCTGTCTTCGCACTGGCCATGACATTGTGGTTATATTTGTGGTTTTACCATTCACATTATTAACATTCAGAGGAGATAAACCGTTTTTAGGTAAACCACTTTCTTGCATACTGCCCTAACAATTAATATCCAATGGAAATAAGAAGGCTCAGACTGTCTCAGAGTTGGCATATGACTGGACCGAATACGTAGAATGGTACACAGTTGCTATAAAAAATGTGAGGTAACGGCTATACATGCAGCTGCCTTATTAACCTAGTACGAAGGCAAACCCGCTGGTTCTCATACCAGAGCAGACAGCATCGTATGAGGTGGGCCACAGGAATTCAGCAGTTGATCACTGATGCCCATATGTCCTTTGTGGTTTCGTCGATGAGTGTAGTTCACTCTACATTTTGATGATGGGCGTCAAAGATGTTGGGGAAAGACCAGGGCTTCGTAGCATCGTCTATATGGCCTGACAATGCCTTAGAATCTATAGTGTTGGCACTCTTTAAAAGATAGGGTACAATTTTGGGATCCATGGTTGCATTGTGTTATATCTGATTCGTGTAGTAACAATTTGTGCTATAGCGGATAACTACTGTACTAGTGTAATATTTTAAATGTGAGCTTTGACTCTTGTATCATTACAAACAAATTACATAATATTAACAAAAACCATCAATAACAATCTACTAATTGCTTACATTATTATTTAGAAGAGTCATGGCAGTTGAGGTGTGGTCAGAGAACAATATCCACAAAATGTTATTTCCCCCGCAATTCAAATAGAAAATACATGGTGCTAGATGAAAACGGACGTTCGGAACTAATTATATCACGTGTCTAACCCTAAAATATTAACCGTTACATTAATTATGTGTTATTGCAATATATATCTTTGTTCATTTTTTTGTAAATAAAATGAAATGAAGTATTCGGATTTGAGCACATGCTGCTATACAAAGCAAGGTGTTCAGCATCGTTTAAATAGGCATCACTTCGGGGGGTGAAGAAACTTTTGTTCACCGTGTATATAAACGTAATACAAAGTCAACAAGACAGCTAACACAATACAGGCACTATATTACGATCACCTGATCACTAGCTATGCGTCCCCTTCGTGTTTGTGTAAGTAGCCTATAATTATGTGTATTTGCTGGATCCACACCTGATGAATGCAACCCGGCCGGGCGACAATAACGCTGCGCGGGACGTTTTTGTTTGTACACGGATAATGGTGGAGCGCTCAGAAAATCCATGGCGTGTCATTGGTATTTAACCCTTTCGTCCCCTTGGGTATGAAAGAAGGGTGTATCTGCCACTTTGTAAAGTGGCAGATACACCCTTTCATATCCAAAGGACCATATCTCGCGCATGTTATTTTTACAAAAAATTATAATAATATACTAGAATAATCCATCACAATAATAATTCTATTTCATTTATTATACTTGGGTGTTTTATAAAATCAGCACATTTTCTTCGCCTTGAGGTAGGAATTGCGGCACTTCGGTTCTATAAGGGTTAATGCGCATGTACTGATTTTTTTGCCGGTTCAGTATAGTACACATAACACAGTAGGTCTATTATATATGCCGGTCTCATGGTTATATGGCTCATTCTTGACAAAAATAGCCTATGTTTGATAGATTGTGACGGCCAAAGTTTCGTCATTTTCACGAAGGGTAACTATATTTTTAAATCAGTGTTCTTCACATCACCCCTCTTCAATCACGATGTAATATAGAAAACAATCAGAATAAGATAAACAGGTCACTAAATGTGGAATATACGTGACACGTAAATGTAACAAGAAAAATGAAATAATGTAACAGTATCACAAAAATGAGCATAATGTTGGCCTTTGTTAGCCCTTGGCGTTCTTAACTGTTCAATCTAAATATAGGTCACTTTTGTGTCTCGCCACAGCGATCCACTAACAACGAGCGACCACCAACGCTGTAAGCATTCTCTCTGTCGGGGTTGCTGCCGCCCTTGGATATGAAAGGGATGTATCTGCCACTTTGTGAAATGACAGATACATCCCTTCCATATCCAAAAGACGTAGTATCCAAAAGTAGACATGCATGGATGGCAAATAAGCACTACAGTAACACAAGATAAGATCAAAACACAGAAAAACTTTTTTAACGAGCTAACATTGCTTATATTAATCAGGTAATTGAAAGCTGTTTCATTATTATTATTATTATTATTATTATTATTATTAACAACAATAGCATTTACACAATAAGTGTGGAGATAAGATTTAATGAGGCTTGAAATGAGTTTTAATTTTGCCTGTGGGTGTACTTCGCAAATACCACGCGTTATACTAAACTCAATATATATAACAAACATAATGAGATTGAGTTGATAAATTTGACATATTGCCAATAAGCCTCATTAGCTACTGTGTTTTCACATCTTAATAAAGAACAAATCAACACATAAGACTAGAAGTCATCTAGAGACTAGGAGTTTCACACAGGTTTAAATATATGTAAATGTATCTGGTGTCAGAATCTGGTAGAGAACGACAATGATATGTGTGAATTAATCAAATTAAGTGATAGAATGGTAGAATGCGTATAATCCAATACGGTCAATACTAATCTAATACCGAATTTGACTTTTTCTAGAACATGAGATATCATGTTAAAAGGTTGACATTGGAATCTAATGGTGGAATTTATCACTCTGGATAACAATCTGAACGGACGGAATAGAGAGATATCGCTGTTTGAAACAATAATATGACAAGATGGCTATTTAACCCTTAAAGCGCTGAATTATTTTGTATAAACCATGGAGACCAAAGGGTTTTTTCAATTTGAAATCAACGTAAATGTCTTAGTTATTTCTTTCCGGTTCATTTGAATACCTATGTTATGGGTCTACGCCCATTAGCACTATTTTAACTCTTTCAGTGCGGGGACCGTCTTTATACGTCAGAATCTGCCGTCTATAGACAGTCATGTTAACCCTTTCAGCCCGGGAATATGACGTCTTTAGACGTCAGATTCTGACGTCTATAGTCGATCCCCGCGCTGAAAGAATTAAAAAAGTAGACTGGCCGTAGATCCATAACATAGGCACTAGTATTAAAATGAAGCGGAAAGAGCTAGCTATGATTTCAAATTGAAACAACCCATAGTTCTCCATAAGCTAACTATGATTTCAAATTGAAACAATCCTTTGGTCTCCATAGTTTATGCAAAAATATTTCAGCGTTGTAAGGGTTAGAATAACTTAATAGTAACCATGGTAATCGGATCTTATGGAGTGGTAGGGCCTTATTTGATGGGTTTTCACTCACTTGAAGTTGTGGATCGCGTCAGCGAGACACAACTTCAAGTGAGTGAAAATTCAGTATATAGGGAGCGTTGAATCAATCATTGACAATTCACCACCGTCATTTCGTGGTTATTTAAATTGGATGTTCAATAAGTTGGGCCTACACTTGTACAGGGTGTAGTAAAACAGAAACATGTCACATTTACCATGTTCACATTATGATTAAGTGAGGTATGTCGACATTTAAACATTATAAGTAACAGTAATAAGGCCTTTTCACGGTAAAAATAACATTATACTTATTTATCCATAAATATGATGAGGAATATACTTGGATAATTGGTATACCACCCTGATTAAACCGTACGTATTTGTCGTGTGTCACATACATGTATCACATGTAAATACGAGGGGGCTGCCAAAAGATATAACTTTTTAGCTGGCAGCCTCAAATCAAATCCAAGCCAACGCCCAATAATATAATTAACCAACCCTTACACTCGCTACGATTTGAATTTACTTCTGTACATTATTCATTAGAAACCATTAGATATCCGGTCCGGACGGAGCTGAGCTGCACAGATGTCTAAAGAACTAGGCCTACTGATTCCATTTTATATCCGTTGGATTCGAACTTTTCGGAAAAAAATGAACATAATGTAAAATCAGAACTGTTTGTCGATGTGATTTTTTGCGCTAGTGGGTAATGGGTTAAGCAATGTATATTTTTACCCACCAGGCATACGATGTTGTTGCGACGTTGAATCAACGTCATTGACGTTGATTCAACATCGCGACAACGTCGTGTGCCTGGTGGGTATGCGTGGCAGGTTATTTAATTTGATCGAAAAGGTCGCCTGACTGATGACGTTGGCTGAAGATCCACGTTGGAAGCTATGTGCATGATGTGGTAGAATTAAATTGTAGCTTCCGACTTTCTATGATATCCTTGGTCACACGGGCTCGTTTGAGCAGACAAACGTCTGAGGACATCGGTACTGTAAAGCAGTCTGGACACGCTGGTAACTCTGCTGGAGCATAGCGTCATCTGAGTCTGTGTATTTTAATACTTGCAAAGAGTCCGTGCTGTTTTTTCTTTTAAAATTGCCCACTGCATTACCGCGCACACACTCTATGATGCTGGGGTCAGCTTGTCCGCTCAGAAATTCCATCACGTCAGTTAAGGACTGACTAATATTTGCCTGAAAAAAGAAGGTCATGTTTTTAAAGTGTAAAATTTCATAAAAATGTGATTTTTTACTAATCATGCTAATTGATTATATCTCGTGTACGACTTTGTTGAATGTATATTAGTCCCACCGGCATGCCCTAGTGGTACACTATCAATTCAATTTATCGAATTTGTCTGGACAATTACTTCACCTGCGTGAAGCAGGACCTTTCGCCTACGATCACTTACATGTTGGAGCCGCCACACAAAAACTATCAACGAAACTGTTCACGTGTCACTGAAATATCAACAACGCTACCAAATAGAAATTCCTGACGCCGCATACCAATTCGTGTCAGTGTCAAAGCAGGGAAATTCGTGTTCGTCAAACAACATTAACACTGTTGATTGATTAAAATACTACACTTGTGATATTCGATATAAATATTGAAAGTATAAAATATACATTTGAGCTGAGCCTGAGTAATAATGAAATCCATGTACCTTCACATCTTCATAGCTTACGACTCGTAAGGGACCTTTGAATTCTAGCCAATGTAAATGAAACTGAACCCAAGTTTCCATCATGTCATCTACAAATTCCCGCCATTCTGTTAAAATAAAAAAATGTGTCGTAACGATGGCATATCTACTGGAAGGATAATCAGTGAAAGAATGATCTGAACATTTACCTGTTTACATAGAATTATATAAAAGTGTCGTGACAGCAATCTTGGATATATGTCGATTAGCCAATTTTTGAACTCATATAAGGTAATTAGTCAGAAAATGGTGTGAGAAAGTTTCGTGAAAATTGGATAAATATTGGCTACTGTAATGTGCTTAAGTCGAATTGTAAAAAAATGCACTTACAGCAATTTTGTATAATAAATCAACCAATTTTCGAACTTAAGACTTAAGCATGTTAAGAGTGAAAATTATCCAACTTTATAAAACATCGATAGTAGACTTTATGAAATATGAATTATATCTTTTTTAATCATTAAAAAATGGCCTGAAGGCATAATGCGTCACCAGGAGGTAAGCAAAGTGGCATATACCAATGTAAATTAGTCACGACCCTTAACCCTTAAAGTGCTGAAATATTTTTGTATAAATCATGGGGACCAAATGGGGTTTTTTTCAATTTGAGATCATCATGAATGCCTTAGTTAGCTTTTTGTGAATTATTCGAATACCTATATGTTATGGGTCTACGGCCATTATAAATATGTTTACTCTTACAGCGCGGAGATCGACTTCAGACGGCAGAATCTGACGTCTAAAGTCGCTCCCCGCGCTGTAAGGGTTAAATATCAATATGTAGCCTACTAAAACCTTATTTTTATGTGTGGCTGCTAGAGAAGAGGAAACAAACTTCTACATCCATACTTTTTTCCATGTTGGCTTTTGACAGATGAATAGATCCTGTATGGCCAACATGTCTGTTCTGAAAGTAAGATCTTAAGGCGTCTTCGGGACGTCTGACAACAAGCAGCGCTCTCTCAAATGTGATTTTGAGTTTCGGTTCGTGACCGGGCCACTCGTGAGTTTTGGTGCATATCACTGTTCCGTCATGAATGCCTTCACCAAGGAATCCACTTCTCTTTAAAGTGTTATCTTTATATATACTGCCCGTATAAATACCTGAAACAGCTCGCATGGTTAGATAAAAAAAAAATACATAAAACTGCAAAAAACCACCTGAAATGTTTCGTATTAGTTGGCATATATACATGATATATATGTCTTTGTAATCAATAATTGTAACAACTTTGTTTTAATTTGTAACTTCGTCTTAAACTGGCCGATGTGAACTCACACAATAGGGCCTACACTACACTGGGTCTGAGTGAAGTCATATAATCTTGACTTATCACCAGCTACTAAGGCACAAGTTAAATTAGTCGATAAATAAGGAACGGTAAACCCATCAGCATAAGTGAGGGCTTAGTAATTTTATGTCAAGTCAAAATCTATTTAAAATACCAATCGCATAAAAAAAAACTTCCTTCTGAAGATAACAGGTTATTCTCCGGCCAGTGAAATACATGCCCATACATATAAAATCACTGGTGATTAATTCTAATACGAGCACTAGATTTAGCCAGTGTCCTTTACATAAAAAGGCGGTCAGTGTGACCGGGTCTGCGACGAAGCAAGTTGGACAGACTGGTCAGGCGGGGTAGCCAGCGGTTTAAGAAAAAAACTCGCTGGACGCGATCAACACCTTTTTATTTCATTTCGTGGCCAGGCAGGCATGTGCCTAAATATACATGAAAAATATCACCAGTGCTTCATTCGACTGTCGGTTCTGGCAATATTGCGTACACAAGAAGGACCAACAAGATCGATATACTGGAATAACCAACCGGAAAAAACAACAGTCGGCATCGTCACTCAATATTCATAATATTGTTGGGATCATCACAGTGTATTAGGACAAACAAATGCCCTGTTCCATTTCACAAAGGAAAACAATGAGAGGAATATTATACTAGTAATCATGGTAACCGAATCAATTCAACTGTACGGTAACCTATAGGCATAATTGACCATGTTTAGAATATGTGAAAGCTTACTAAAAGACTACATGTATATACCCGCCTAACCAGCAATATCCTAGCACAATATCAATATTTATGATCAGATTATGCGGTAACAGAAGGATCTGAAAAAAAACTGGCAGTCATTCTCTCGGAAAATCACGCAGGCAGGACCAAAAATCTCGGTCATTATGTAGTATAATATTATGCGAAGGATACACTATCTAATACAGGGTCACCACTACATTTCGAAAATAAATGAGCGTCCTTAAAATTAAAAATAACTTTTTTTCTCGCAAATCACTGAGGCATGATCCAAAACCTTTTCATTTCTCGGCGAGCCTTTTAAACGCACACATACAGATCACCAGAGATTCGGGATAGCGATCTTTAAGATCCCATTTTCACAAGGAAAACCAATCAGTTTAATAGATGATCAACATGACCTATAAATGAATTATGCGGAACGATGACCCAATCAAAATAATGAGTCATGCAACTTGCACGAATATATCCCACCTACCTTTTGTAGTTATGTGAGCTACCCCAATTTGTTTAAGAGGCAGTCATTTTCTAGAAAATCACTGACTGAATGGCGACCAGTCAGGTCTATTTATATCTGAAAAAATGTTGATTCAGTTTCACGGTTCTCGCGATATTCTGTACACAAAAAAAACTAGCTAACCGTAACGAGAGAAACGTAACGTAAGAATTTCAGTTTATTTCTACTACATAGACTGCAAGTGCATGTGCAATTTGCAGTATGTGTATAGAGTGAGGCCACCTAAAAGTGCACACGCTACCAAGTCCTATAAGATAAGATAAGATAAGATTTATTTTAAGTCGCACATAAAAACATATAACATTAGCTCTAACGAGCTATATGTTGACACCAGATAGTGTTGAAGGGACGGCTAAACTCCCCATCAAGATTACACTTTGTACATAAACTGATGAATATCGCAAAAATTATACAAATTTTAATGGCGGCTGAATGGCCGCTAAACGGCCATTTTCCCAAAAGCTATGTAAGTAAACTAGTAATCATGATAATCGGTTATTATAATAAAAAGCATACATACATACATACATACTTACAAACATACATAAATACATTATTGAGACAAGTGCAAGTAGTAACATATCATATTGTTTGCTGGTGAAGGAGACCACCAAAAGACATGCTGCGATCAGTGCAAAAAAGTAATTTAAGTAAAATAATATTATTATATAACTATGCGCAGTTTTCATGAGATGCCAGAAATTGAACCAAAATATATGCACACATATAGGCGTACGTATACATACAAACACATATTGTCACATATGCATATACATAGATACATCTACATACATCTGCACATATAGGCCTACATATATCTCTCAATTTTGTTGACAAACATAGCACAGAGCAACGATTTAAGTAATTGTCCAACAGTTACTGACATTTTGCATATTTTATAAATGAGGCAAAACTAGGGTGTGAATTTCATTCTATAAGTGGAATTTAATAAACATGATATAGATGTCCCAACATCGAGTAGTCCTATATATGTCCCAGAGGCGGGTACGGGTTTTTTTAAAGGGATGGCGGTCGAAGTAGGGTGGTTTGAGGGCAATTGAGACAATTTTGAAATTTACTATGCTTTCTGCAATCTGGCGTGTGATATATTAAACGAGAGCACACTCGACAACAACCCGCCACCATTATTGAAATTGTCCAAAAAATAGTTATTAGTAGCATGCATAACAAATTTGAGCAGGATACATGGAAAACTTTTGAAGTTATCGAACCCAGAAGGTAAAATTAAAAATAAATCGCCCATTTTGAACGTTCTGTTGCCGTTCAATAACGGAAGAACTTATCCGAACTTGAACTGGTTTCGTTATGAGTAACATGCCAACAAATTTGACCAAGATATATTAAAAACATTTTATTTTTTCACGCCAACAAGGTAAAATAATTATTCACGTAAAATGCCAAAGAAATATCGCACCCATTTTGAATTTCTTTTCAGCCATTATAGAACTTGTGCAAGAACTGATTATTAGTAACATGCATTACCAATTTGACCAAGATATATGAAATCTTTAGAAGTTACCGCGCCCACAAGGCAATATTAGTGAGGTTAAATAAAAAAAAATGCAATAAAACAGCAATTTTTGATTTTTTTCTCAGCCATTAGAACTTGTCCAAGAATTGGTTATTAATAACATGCATGACAAAATTGAGCAGTATACATGAAAAACGTTTGAAGTTATCGCACCCACAAAGTAAGATTATTGACGTAAAATGCGGAAAATTGCAATAAATCGGCCATTTTGAATTTGTTTCAGCAATTATTGAACCTGTCCGAGAACTGCTCACTAGCCACTAACGTCAAGGTTCAATGTTGGGCCGGATAATAATCAACCAAGGCTGGTTCAAGGTTGGACAAGCGTCGCAGACGGTGGGTCAGCTTTAAACCAGCCTTGGGTGAACGCCTCGTGTTTGAATATATCGTGACAACTGCTTCATAACGTTATGATTAGTTGCACGAAGCGATGAATGAACATGCTTTATTAAAATATGTCGCGATGTTTGATGATATAAATCCTTTCTCCATTATAAGTAGGCCTACAACCATGTATTAATTATATTATAGGCTGATACACAATACATCATGCAGGACTAGCACGCCTCACCGTTTACACAATCATGACAATAGGACAATCAATGGCTCCATTCGTATGGAAACAGCTGTTTTCAAGAATAGTGAGACTACTGACCTGTCGCTTGCTGTATTAAATGTCTCATCCACGTATTACCCGAACCTGGCCAGCTGGCCAAAGCCGTAACGGGCAATTTGGTTTCTGAAAAATGCATTTTCTGGCATTCTTTCTCATTTGTCCGACTGCTGTCACGTGGAGGTCCATGATTCCCTCCGCCTAAATGCCTGGCGAGATGTTTTTGTGGATTTATTAGCACTTGCTTTAATTGGTTTGCAGAGTTTGTGAGATTAAACACGTTTTTCATCTGTTGAATAATAGAATTTCCGGCGTCGCCACGTTTTATTTTATCTCCTGCCAATGTTAGCAAAATAGTTGGCTGCATTGATGCTTCATCCGATGATCCCTCGGTGTCCTGGTTCGCAGTGTCCATATCCACAGATTTATAAAGTGTGTATGAAAGTAATACGTACAGGAATATTGCGGCTGTCACACATGTTTTATATCGATCTCTTCGTAACAAAACATTTCTTGCCATATTTCACCACAGCAGCGCCTAGCTGGCCTACAAAAAAACAGAAACACATAAAATATTAATATTGGATAATAATAATATTAAGTGACATCCCAGCAAACACAAAACATTTGTATAACATTTATACAACGTCGGCCCAACGTCTTCGACGTTGGTCCAACATTGTATAAATGTTACACACATGTTTTGTGTTTGCTGTGATCTCATTTTCCTATATCATAGCATACTTACACTAGTGACTATGAGGTTATATTAACCATCGGGATTCCTGTTATTATACACTAAAACATGACACACATGCCATGCAATAATCATGATAATAGCATAGTAGGGTTTATCCGTTTATAAGTAAACGTTTTTCACATAGACGATGGTGCAGCAGAGTTTAATATGATGGGTGACTACCTTTAGTAGGGTATGATTAATATATGATATCAAACGAGTTGCTGACATGTCTGCAGGCTGTACACACGTGTATGCTTAAATGATAGCCAATAGAACTGTGGAACTGCAGTGAGGTTTCTGACTAGTGAAAGCACACCAGTAAAGTTCATGGTCTGCATTGTTGGTCTTCTACTTCATAGTGTGAGTCCTTAAGTGTTGTCACGAACGTGTTTATAAGCCTTTAGGTACACCGCCACAGAAAATGACATATTAGAACCCACAGTCAATCAATACGAATATATAACTTAGAGATGAAAATACGGCAGGCTAAATCTGTCAGACCAGTTAGAGATGAGCACAGCAAACACAAAACATGCATTTTTATAACATTTGTATAACGTCGGCCTAACATTGTACCAATGTTATAAAAATGTTTTCTGTTTGCTGGGAGGCTCTATATTATCATTAAAAATAATAATATTGTTCAAATGTATTTCTTATTGCCTTCAATGATAATAATAGGGCCTATTGGTAATTTATTTATTATGTTGATATTTTTTGTCTGAAATGCGTTTGGAACAGGGACAGACAGTGGTTTGCTTGTATTCAAGTTAATAACCCAGCAGGCACAATGCGTTGGTCCTATGTGGTGATCCAATGCTGGGCCAACGTCGTAGACGGTGGACCAACATTGGATCAATATGGGGCCAACGTAATTGTGTCGGCTGGGAAGGCACAGGTTGCACAGAGACGGAAAGTCACACGAACTAGTCAACATTTCAGTAACTGCTAACTCTCCAAGTAAACAGTTACTGCACTTTGGCTTTGCAGAGTAGGGTATCTCTCACCTCCTACTTTTATACCACTGCAGAAAACATGTATAGGCCTATTGTGAGGAGGGGCCTATGGTCAGACAAGCTCATCCCCAGCAACATTAATTCTGAAAACATAGCTGGTTTAAAAATCATTATTCATTTTTACGACATTGAAACAATGCAATTAACAGCAGTACTGCTGTTAATTGCATTGTTTCAATGTCGTAAAAATTCTATTCTTCAAGAAAAATTTACCGCTTCATTACTTAGTACCAATTAAGCATACTATTTCGAAATCAAACATGACATTTACAGGTAATCATGGTAATAGGCCTGAGTTTGTTAATTTAATTTTACAGGTTGTTGGTTGTACCGTTGTTTTAAACAGCTGAGCGAATGTTGATTCAATCCTGTACAACGAGTGTGAAGAGGAAGTAATATATATACAGTGTAGTTATGTTCAGGGCTCGGTTTGAATTGATAAATCGTGGGAAATTGAAAATATTTTCATTCAAACCCAATCAGTCTCACAAAAAAATCGGTGGATCAAATTTCGTAAAACTCAATAGCTTTGACCTCCAATGTTTTCACTGAGCTATATATCTAATACAATAAAGTAAGGGGGGTCTTATATAACATTGTTTTCACCAAGTACCCATTTAAAAGGGTTCCCGGTGACGTCACTGCGTTTCACAGAATGGTCACACATCTTAGCCACCCTCATGCAAACTTAGGTCATGTAACTGTTGCCGAGGTCACCGAACACTCGCGCCCTTTTTTATTTTGGTGGTCGACATCAAACGCTTTCCTGGAACAGTGAAACCCAACTATTCATGCATATTAATCACATGCCTGTGATATATTTATTAAAGTAATATTGTGACTAGATTCATAATTATGCAGATAAATTGTGTTCATATTAAAGACGATACATATTCGACTAGAAAAATGATAATATACAAATGTATAACGAAGTGCATAGTGTTGCTATGGAGCACGGAATACAGTAGTTAGTTGTGGCTCACAGTAAAGCGACACGAATTCTGAGGTTTCAGCCTTCATTTATCATGTTCAAAATATGCCGAACGCGCAAATAGTTAATGTAACCCTCATCATGCTTATGTGGGAGACCAACTGACTGGGCTGCGATCAAATTATGTAATTTTTAATGTGTTTTTGTTTTAACTAATATATTTTTTAGAATGAATTTGTATGTTTTGCATGTTCTATATATGTATACTGTCTCTATCCTTGGTTAGTTGAACAAATAAATAAATACATATATAATTAAGTTGGTCGAGCAGCCAAGCAGGCGAATTGACACAAAGTTCACTGTGGGCTATTTCTCCCTTCTAATAGCGTCCTCAGATGGTACCAAATGAGAATAAACACCGCTCTGAAGTATACTTTTGCTGTATCGGAGGGTATGACGTCATGAGTACCGCGGGTCCCTATGCATGGGAGTTGGGAACCATGGTACTGCCATCAGAACGTTGAGCGTTGGGGGGTGAAGACCACGCTGATACCACGGTACCCGCTCGGTGGTAGTCTGGAATCAGGCACCTGACACCCAAATCTCGCTCTGTGGTACCCCACCTTCCCAGAAATAAAAATTTCCCCATAACGAAACCATCCTGTTGTCCAACAAAGTTCTGATGGCAGTACATATGACGTAATACCTGAAGACGGATTGTACGTAATGTTTACATATCGTCCCCTATGATATGAAAGGGTGTATCTGCCGCTTAGTAAAGTGGCAGATACACCCTTTAATATGCAAGGGGACGATAATTGTTTGTGTGTGGTTCTAAATCTTATTTAGGGGATGGCGGGGGATTGGACATGTCTGACCGGATGCGTTGTGTTCAGGTTTAGGTGACCCGTAATTTAAATAATAACCCATGTATATTTACATCTCACGGAATAATCAGTGATTTTATGCAGAATTTACGCGAAATAGGTGTGGGGCACGGATTGCCATATTCGTTTTGCGCTGCTCCAATGCTGGTATAATGTCGGGCCACCGTCTACGACGGTGGACCGGCATTATACTAGCATTGGATCAGCGGAGAATCAACTTTTTCTCAGCATGGCGGTGACTGAGATCGAAAAATGCTCATAACCTTTTAATGACATTGCGACAAAAGAGATGCGTATGCGATGTCGTAGGTGAAATGCTGCTGATTCTTATAAAAAAAATAATCAAGCGGATTATAAAAAGAAAATTTTACTTAAAACATTAAGTAAAAGATAAAAGCTTACGCCTGTCAGACGCTAATACCTATATAGGCCTATATAGTCGGGTGGAGATTAGATTGAATCTTACAGTATTCCATTTTTGAGCTAATTGGAGTTAAAAAAAGACGCGTGCCAAGTTGTCTCATCGACCAATTTGATGATTTTCATGTGATAGTAAAATTTTTTCATGAAACTAGGGTGCTCGTAGTAGGTTATGTCGAGTATATGAGTCAATTCAAAACAACGTAGCATTTGTTTATCGAAACATTAGGCTTAGAACATATAACATATATAATAGTCAATATTTGTTTGATGAGACCATATATTAACCGTGCGGTTAATCTATCGTGAGACTTTAGTGCGTGTAAGCGTCCATGCATACAATATATTGATACAGCTATACATTATATGCTAATTTCCAAACATGGTGCACTTGACTTTAGTGGAATGTAGCATCTAACTAGTTTCAACCATCAATACTTGTCGCATTGCGCGTGTAGCGGATGCGATGCGCTGATGTATTGTTTGTGGTTCACCTGGTGGCTTATAGGGAAAGGTCTAAGCAACAATCACACGAAAAAGAAGGCGCTCGTTGAAGTGGAATTATGTTAACAAGTTTCCGTCAGAAAAAAACGTATAGGGTAGTCCACAGATGAAATCATCGTTTTAAAAATAGTGTAATGATTCAATTGCAATAGCTATAGGAAATAATACAAATACTAACTAATTATTATTGAACAAAAAAAGTCATTAAAATTATATATATATATAACATTACAGTGTTTATCGATTTTAAAACTTTCAAGAATTTCGAGTCTATAATTTTTTAGGTAATCCGTAGTTTATTTTAAAAAAGTGACAGCTACCTATTATATAATCATAGGATTAGCATATAATGTATACATTTTGTATACTGAATAAACTTTAGTGAGAAGAAATAATAAAATAGTATATGGGAATTGTCTATGAACAGGCCATAAAATAGTTAGGCCTAATAAGCCTACGGTATACCGTGCTGGGTGATGATTGACCCTTAATGCGCTGAAATACTTTTGTATAAACCATGGAGACCAAAGGGTTTTTTCAATTTGAAATCATCATAAATGTCCTAGTTGGCCCTTTCGGCTTCATTTGAATACCTATGTATAAATGTTATAATTCTTCCAGTGCGGGGGTCGTCTTCATTTATACGTCAGAATCTGACGTCTATAGACGTCAGATTCTGACGTATAAAGACGGTCCTCGCGCAAAAAGGTATCAAAAACCCTTATCGTGATGTACTGCTGCTTTATACACACCAAAGCGAGTACAGGTACAACAAAACACTCAGTAAACACGGGACGTTCACTCAATATAATAAGGGGTTATCTGGAACCAACAGTGAAGACGACAGGCCAACATTAACGCGTCATTGGGTGAACCGTTCCGCTGGGCAAGAGGTAATGTTAAATCTTTGTACAAGATATACTGGGACATCTGTGAAGATGCTTCAAACAAGAGGCTACTTGTTCAGTTGAGTTTAGGCCTACTGTAGTGTAACTTCTCTGTTGACAAAAGCAGTGTTTGCTGGTGTGGAACCCGCTGTAGAAGTCGGTAGTGATAATAATTATTGATAACTTAATAATAATATCACGCAACGTTATAGGAAACAGATTTCGTTTTGTTAAATATGTTTTTTTTTAATTTATCGAAACGGGTCATTACTATGCATATATATATCATGTTATTACATACAAAAATGATTTGACATATCGCTGCGAGTATCTGACTATCTGCTTTTTCTATTTTGAAATTCCCATGAACGATAAACGCTTTATAATATAATATGAATTTACCGGTGTAGCAATTAAACTAGAAAGTAAGCCTACCACAATATAATCATGATTACATAATATGAATTTACCAATTGTAGCAATCAAAAATAATATGAATTTATCGGTGCAGCAATAATATGAATTTACCGGTGTAGCAATCAAACTAGAAAGTCGGCCTACCACAAACAAATTATCTTTAAATCACTTAAAATTACTAAATAAGTATACAATCTGCCTTACCACGTTTTATTATGCAGTGATATCCCTTGTTGACTCGTATCGCTCAATGTCCAGACCAAAAATGGATATGGATTCTACATGCCTGTTTCCCATCGTCATTTAGTGAAATACTCATTTATGTTTTCCTACCAGCCTGTGTATTCACGTCAATATTGACTTTCAACTGCAAATTATTGTTGATCCTATAGAAGGCATGTACACAGGCAGCATCGGGTCCCTGGTCTGAGCTCAGCTTTCATGCGGCAAAGCAAATGTTTATTTTGCGCCTGGTTCACAAACATATTTCCACTTCAAAATATGCCCCATATTTCGTCCCCTTGGATATGAAAGGGTGTATCTTCCACTTAACAAAGTGACAGATACACCCTTTCATGTCCAAGGGGACGATTTAATACATTTATCATCCCTTCAAGCGCTAAGCACGTAAACCAGTTTTTTGTGATAGCACCAGTGTTTAAACATCAAGATTTGCACATTTTTGGTCTCAAATTAAGCACCCACTGGAAGTTGTGGATCGCGGTAGCGAGACACAACTTCAAGTTGGTGAGAAATTAAATAAATTACTTAGCGTGAAAAGGGTTAGGGTCCACGAACATTTTCTTTCAACACTGCTAGTGCTAGTGGTCGTGATCCTTAAAGCACCCAATAAACAGATAAATCTCGAATTCTATCATCTAATATTCCAAGCACCTTTTAAACATTTATAGGCACTTTAGCAGGCACGGAAAGGAATTTCAACGTGGGATACACGTCGCCGAAAAAACGATAGCACGTTTTGACAATTAAAGTGTTTTGGTGAATATGGCAGTGCAAGTGTGCACAAAATATATTCCCCCAAAAAAACACCTAAAAAAAGAGATAAGTGGCCTACTATATAATAGTGGCAAAACGTGAAACGGGGGCATTTTTAATCATAATCTCTCTTTCAATGCCAGCGACCACAGTAATTGGGGAGAAATGGGTTAATTTCAGACAATTTTGCAACAATAGGTACCCAGTAAACACAAAACATTTGTATAACATTTACACAATGTCGGGCCAACGTCGAAGACGTTGGGCCGACGTTGTATAGTAGTAGTAAGTATTTATTTATTATAGTGACATGCATACAAACACAACATAAACATACATATCATGGTCATTAACAGTATAATATGCCGGACCAATTTGGCCTTCAATGTCACTTTATACACGAATATAGCAAAAGAAAAAGGTATACAGTGTGCCGAGGAGGCAAACATCACAGATATAAACAGGTCTTTTTCTTTGACCACGCCTTACACAAAAAATTCAGTGTTTCTCTCCAATATTTGGTGATCAAAAAAGTAAATTTTTGTTCTAAATTAAAATTAATGAAATCGGCGTTATTACGCGTTATTACGTATAAATGTTATGCAAATGTTTTGTGTTTGCTGGGTGAACGGGGTCACAAAATGGATTTTACTTCTATTAAATATATTAAGATTTGGTTGATACAGTTAAGCATTTGAAAGCTTTTTATCAATATAATTATGCTAATTTAAGTTGGATAGATGGATATACGGTATTCAAAATCAACTAAAATGAATTCCACGGGTTGAAAAACACGGGTGTAGACAACAAAAATGACTTTGTAAGTGATTTGTTTAAAAAAAATATAGCACTTCAAATATTTCTATCAATATTTATGCTAATGAATGCTAATTATATGCGAGGGGTATTTCCTAGCCCTGGTTTTTAGTTTCCATGAATATCAATCATCAAAATCATTAAAATATCAATCATCAAAATTAGCAAATTTTTGGTTTCAAATTAAGCAAATGTGAGTAATTTTCACCCACTTGAAGTTGTGGATAGCAGTAGCGAGACACAACTTCAAGTTGGTGACAAATTAAATAAATTACTAAGCGTGAAAAGGGTTAGGGTCCACGCATCATAGATAACATTAGAATTTTTACTTTTATAATTGACTGTTAAATGCAGAATTTCGGTCATGGGGTCGTCCGCATAGCAGTATCATGACCGAAGTGGTTATAAGCCGTATTCAGTGGTATTATATATACGAATGAAAAATGTATCTATATTATATTTCTTACTGTATGTGTTACATACGCATACATAGAGAGCTCTGCACAACTAAAGGAGATTCATGAAATGAATCTTTACAACAGGATGGACTAACGTTACAACGATACAAAACGATACAAAACTCCAATAAACTCCAACTTTCAATACAAAACTCCTCTTGACTGTTCTTTATGCTAACACCGCTCCCCAACCCAAATAGAAAACATATGTCATGTGTAACATCAGAAATGCATTTCTGGTGACATGTATGATGTGTGATGAGGTTATTCAACCACGAAACTGCTCTTCGGATCTCAAATGTCCAGAAACAGATACCAGTATACTGTGTATATATGTCTACACATGCATTATAATCTATATGTTCGTGGGAAACTGTTCCTAAATAGGCCTACTTATAAAACGAGACGACTTTAAGTGTGACATCACCAAATATAAATATAAGATCAGTTTTTTAAGTTTTTTAATTTATATATCCGAGTCGGATATATAAATTATATTCACAGACCTCGTCCAAAGACCAAAATGTATTTCTTAGAAAAATCATTTATCACCAGAAAATCCTCCATACAGGCCTAATGCAAATAAGCCCCCTCCCCCCCTCTCCCATGGTTTTATTTGCCCTCTAATGACACACAAATTTAAATTCACATCCGCTATCCCACCTCTATACTCTCCTCAGAAAATGATTCCGCAACTCGCCCGTCGATAATATGACCAGAAAATGTGGTCACGTGACCTCGCTTCCAACCTCCTCTGGGAGGACACTGAAAGAGCCAATGGAACATATGGCGTAGGCCTACATGTATGCTAGAGGTGTTGTCACCAACAAATTTTATAGTTGAATACATACTTTGTTTAAAACGAAAGGGGAACTGTGATTAGCTCTTCTAAATTTTCTGAAACTGCCAACCATGAGTTTAAATCGAAGCAGACGGTCTCTTTCAACTTTATTTTTGTCCCAGACATTTAATTTGAGGGATAATGAGAGAGTTGAAAAAGTGTATTAAAATTGGCCGGCCCGCTGCGAGTATTAGGGCCTACGTTAGTGCCGCCAATAGGTGCCATTGAGGCCCACATGATCAAATTGTGAGTTGTGCATCGCGGCATTAGTTTCACCCCAGTAATCAGCGTTGTCGGCAAAGAGGTTGAATGGGAACAATGCAAAACATAGGCCTACCAACAACATTTCAATGAAGCAGAAAACGAGCTGTCAGTGATATAAATGTAGGCCTACATATATAGGCCTATTGCTAAACAGTCGAAATGTTGCTGCTTCTGATAAACCAAATATTGTACTGATAAATCTTTGCAGAATTTCATATTAAGTAGCATCGGAAAATCCTTTTGTTAAGGTGACGATTGCGTTAAGCCTACACATCAACCATCACAGGCTACCATGAGTTGGCCTACATGCCCGGCGTGATGTGCAAGCAGATGCACGCATTAAATATCAAGCAAAATGGGTTCAACCCAGGTTCAGCCCCAGGTATCAGATCAATAAAATCAGTATTCAGTGTACCAGTAAATCTGTGTTTTTGTATGAAATAAAAAAATGAATGAAAATTATTGCTATAAAACACCAAAATTATATCTCTAGATTATCACCCCAAATGCCACCAAATGGCACCGTTTGCAGGCTTTTCGTTCATATTTTTAGCGGGGGAGAGCCCCCCCCCCCCCCCCCGGACGGCGACGCGCGCAGCGCGTCGCATAGGGCGCTTTGTGCCATCATGCCTGGGAGTGCTTTTAATTCGAATCTGACAGGCACTTTTCTTTTTCTAGCTAAGTCCCTGGGAACCAGGCGTTAAAGCTTGACCAGCCTTTATAATACGCACTTCATTTAGGAAGTGGAAGCACTGAAGTAAAGTGTACAACAAATACTGCCTTCGTGATAGTTCCTCAGCGGACAGTTGTGCAAACCTAGTGGGGATGCTTGTGTTCATAAATAAATTCCCGTGGGATTTTGATGGTTAAAATATGCCACCTATATCAAAATGTTCAGAATAAACTACAGAATAAGAAAAAGTTTGATGGAGTTAGCAAATTGGTGGCAAAACACTCTTCCCAGGCAAAATTCAAAATGGCCGCCATGAAATCACTAAAGTTATGATATCTTCATCAATAATTGAGATAGAAACAAGATTATTTTAACAAACCATATGTTTTTAGTATCAAGTAGTGCAATAAAACAAACGATACAATTATTTGACATCGTTCTCATGCTTAATTCAAAATGGCCGCCATGAAATCGCCATAATGATCATATCTTCGTTAATAATTGAGATAGAGACGAAATTATTTCACCAAACCATATGTTTTAGCTATCAAGGAGTGCAATAAAACAAACGATACTTTCACTCGATATCATCATCATGCAAATTCAAAATAGCCACCATGAAATCACTAAATTGATCATATTTGCGGTAATAATTGGGATAAAAACGATTTTATTTTACCAAACCATATGTTTTCGGTATCAAGGAATACAATAAAAAGCTGATACTTTATTTCACATTATTATCATGCAAAATTCAAAATGGCCGCCATGAAATCACTAGTCATATATTCATCATTAATTCAGATAGCGCTGATATTATTTCACCAAATCTCGATATAATGTTCACGCAATACAGTTAATCATTCAAGATAGCCGCCATGAACCTGATGAATTTATCACATATAAAGATAAAGACTGTATTTTTTCATCTAACCACATGTTGTCGGCATCAATAATACAATAAAACACATCATACCTTTGTTTGTATATCTTTATATAGCTTCAAAATGTTATGTCATTACCTATTTATCCAATGTCTCAATACTAGTAATGCTAATTACATAGTAGAGCATCTGTACGTAACAGATTTTTTAGCTGAACAATTAGGGCATATCCACACGTGATCGACAGAACAATGTTTTAACTCACTCAAAAACAAATAGATCCATATTGAATTACACCGCTTCTAATTTAATGTATTTTGAAATATCAGCTGTCACTTCTATATGATCATATTGATGCACTAGAGTGCATAATTGTTCATATACACCGATGGTGCACTTCCCGACATCGACCTTACACGTTCTCGATATCAATGATATTCTACACCTCTAAGATGTTTACCTATTTTTAACAAGTTAGCAGCATTATATATAGTGTGTTTAGTTATTAACCACCTGTATCATAATTAGACTACATGAGGTCAACAACAATGGCATAGCATACTATCCTGATAATTGTATTTCTGCCCTTGAGCAGACACTGTTATAAATTTAGTTAAACAATACTAAAAATAGTAATGTAATGTAACACAATGGGGCATAGCAAAAGAGTATCAATATTTGTACATATCATGTTTACAGAGTTAGCGTCTACACTGCAGTGTGTCAAATAGCATATCAAAGTCAAGTTAATGTCATTGCAATGTCAAATCATAGCAAAGTTTGTCTTCAATTAATTGTCATTACACTTTCAGGTGACAAAAAATATTTGACAAAACACAGCGAATATGCATATCATTGAATAGTCAAAATGATTTTTTGTGGGTTTACATTGCCAGGGGTTGTAGAATAGATACTATATAACCCCAAAAAATATACACATAACTTAGGATTTGGGCTTGTTTGACGTTGAGATGTAATGTTTGCACCTAAGTTTCACCGTTCACTTGTCGTGCAATAAACCCAGTGGCGTATCCAGAAATAAATTAGGGGGGTGCTCAGATTTCTAAAAAAACATTCAACAGCAGGGACCTATAGGGGGGGGGGGCATACCTCCGCAAACTTTTGAAAAAAATAAACATCTAATAGCGCCATTTCGTGGTATCTTTGCTGTAAAACAAATATATGAGATACCGGCTGAAATGTCAGTTTTAACTTAATGACAGATTAACCTAGCCTACTCTAGTCAAATTATTAAGGCTAACACAACCACACAATTGGAAAAAAACATAAACATAATCATTAGTTCATTTAATAGCGAGCGCGATCTACTAGGCATATTAAATAAGCTAGATAAAAATAAACAGCTGTCGACCCATTGTTGTGTTAATGTTTGGCCTGCGTAGCAGACGGTGGAGCAACGATAGTATTAATCAAACGTTGGGTCACCCTCATTGTGATAATAATTATGCAACCTTGTTTGTAGAATGCCGTTTATGCAATTATGTAGGGCCTAATTATGCAAAAATCATATATTAAAAGTGAAAATATGTCATTAAAAAAAGTTGTGGACCATTAAAATGCTTACAACGTTCACTAATGATCACTTAAAATTCCTGAGATATTTGTTTTCATTTCACCTTTACTAATTTGCCACCCTCCCCTATGGCTGAATATTTCTGAATGCAAATGTTAGATTCCAGTTCATCATCACTTAGGACTATATCATATATTTTTGTTAGTATTGGTTGTTCTCCCACATTGTTAAAACAACTTTACTGCCAATTTTCAATTATTATCCCTGATTTCTTCTGTGGTAAAAAATAAACTGTTGAGTCCCAGCTGTATCTGAATTATTTCGTGTCAGTGACTATACCGGTGGTTTATATATTGCACTGAAAAAATACGACAATTTCAAATAGTCCTTAAAACAATTAAATTTTGGAAATTGAAATAGCGACCTTGTTTTTTCTCCACTTGTTCTCAAGACCGAATCTCAGAGATGATATCTCTTGAAAAATGAATTCGCCATCACCCAGGTGAAAGAATCATGGTAATTGGCGAATAATCTTTATCTCGTGGTCCTTATTATTTTATTTATATCAATTGCTTGAGAGGGCAGCACGTCCACGTCTGAGTCGTTGTCCGTTTCAAGCAATCCCCATAGCCTACTGTGTATTGTGCCGGGGGGGGGGGGCACTCAAGTACTGGGGATGTGCCGCTGGACAAGGTGCCTTTTTTGAGCTTCCAGCTTTGGCATGTGTTATAATTATCATAGGGTGGGGTAGTCTATGATAATTACTATCAATCTTAGCATATCTACTTTGGAACAACGTTGTTTCAAGGTAGTCTATGATAATTATCATCAATCTTAGCATTTTTATTTCCCATGACGTTTTCAAGTCTCGCTCAACGTTTCAATTATTGGCCAAGACTAACAAAAAGTTGCTATATTTTATTCTGTTTCTTTTTCAAAAAAAATAATGAATGTTTGAAAAATGTTAAGGGTGGACAGAAGAAAGAAGACCAGTCGCAACAAATTCCTACTTTTAGGTGCTCTGAATGGTCGATTTTAAAGATTTTGCTTCTGTCGCCACAATAGGGGCGATGTGGCTAGCACTTGCCCAGGTCATTGTCTGATCTGAGTCTTTAATCTGTCAATGGCGCCAATGATGCATTCCAGACACCAGCCCTTTAAATAGGAAGGGGTATACATTCATGTGTGGAGGGGGCTGGCCCCAACATGTCGGACACTGGTGGATTAATTGTATGTGAAATTATTGTTAGAAAATTACCAGGAAATTAAGGGGGGAGGGTGCTCGAGCACCCTGAGCACCCCACTGGATCCGCCCGGGATTAAACTTATATTCCACAAAACATACGTTCACAACTAGATTAGAGCTGGATAAGATGTTATAATGTAAATAATAGGTTATTGTTCCATTCTGCATTGTATTATTGTCTTCCCATAATTAAATTGAAATATTGTAGATTTATATGGCAATAAAGTACATTATATACTTTAAATTATAAAGCTTATAATGAAATGACATTAATCGAGGTTGCCACGACACCTTAATAACCTGACAAGTCAGGATTGTTTATCATAACCCTGAGTTGTCAAGGAAAACACCTTACGTTAAAACAAATTTTGGCAAAGTCAGGGGAAAGTGAAGAGTTTTGCTCTCAAGATCCCATGAATTGACTTTAATTTAACCGAAAAATCAAAGAGACAAGCCCCCAACACATTTTGGTCATAAAAAGCCAGTAAAAGTCATGATTTACTAAAAAATTTAGCAACACTTAATAATATCTAGGATTTAAAGAGCTTTTATCGCTACGATGATCTAATTGTGATAATTCATTAGCCTTGACGTCACGACTCGATGGCTTGTTTAAAATGTGATATTGACTTACAAGAGGTATAATTAACTATGTAATATCAGATATTTAGCTATATAACATTTTTGTTAAATATAAATATAATTATAATAAACATTTTTTCATTCTTGTGTGCTTAGCACTGTTTATAAATTAACAAACAGCAAGTATTCCATAGGATAATAACATCGCGGCATTATCCCCTAAATATAGGAGGCGGGCTTCCTGCTCTCAAGATATAAGCAAAAAGCGGGGTCAGAATATTTTCACTGACTTATGTAACCTATTGCAGCGGGCGCCTTCCTAACTTTTACATAATGCCTTATTATGCACAAAAAAAACAGTATGAGTATGCGGACAAACAGACTACACTGAATCAGGATCACCCACCAAAGATAGTGAGATGAATCTGATTGTACTATCGTCTAGACCTACGACTGGCAGTCTGAAAGCAAGCACGCTATTTCTAGTTCACAGAGGCTCCCCAAAATACTGAATTCTTAAGTTTGTGAAGGGGGGGGACATTTTTAAACCACCATACCAGAGTGGGGGACGGGCCCATTACATTCACCACTACACAAGACCCACTGTTGCATGCATTTATCTGCTTTTTGGGGGGGGGATACAAGATAACATTCTGCATAAACGTGTTTTATCTGATGTAGTATTTCAGTCAAGATCTTGATTTCTAAAGAATGAATATTGCTTTACGTTGCTTTCTGTTACAATCATGGTAATATCGCGACCGAAGGAAACCCGAAGCCGGGATTATGCCCTACTCTTATTTCGAATGACTTTAAGGGTTCTTTATAGTGCACAGTACCATAGGCAGCACTGTACACTCCAGGCCTTTTAACAGTTTGGAGCACTGTCTATGCACAACCACGACGACAAATATCCTTCCAGACCGGGATTCGAGCCTGGTACCTCCAGGTTATAAGCCCCAGTCGATACGAATGAGCCATCAGGGCCGGCCGTTAATTTTTAAAGCGAGAAAACTTAAAAACGGTGCCATTGTATTCCCTAGTAACACAAAATCAAGCCTCTGTTTGAAATATTGAGGAAGATATGATAACTTTTGTTATGATGTTATGGCGGCCATTTAAATTTTTTTATGATACATGTAGTGATGTCGTTAGAGGTATTCTGTGTATACCGCATCCCTTGATACAGAAAACATGTCGTTTGGTGTAATAAACTCGTCTCTACTCAATTATTGACAAGTACATGCTAACCTCAGTGGTTTCATAGCGGCCATTTCGAATTTTGCATGATAATGATGTCGAATGATCCTCTGAATTATTAACGAAGATATGATCACTTTAGTAATTTCATGGCGGCCATTTAAAATTTTGCATGATATTGATGTCAAATGAATGTATCGTTTGTTTATTGCATTCCTTGATACCGAAAACATGGTTTGGTGAAATAATCTTGTCTATATCTAAATTATAGGTGAAGATATGATAACTCTAGTTATTTCATGTTGAATTTTGCCTGATAAGAGGGTTTTGACACCCATTTGCGAACTCCATCAATTTTTTTTTTATTCTGTGGTTTATTCTGAGGTATAGGTGGCATATTTCAACCACTGAATTCCCACGGGATTACACATGCTCCTGCACTAACCGGTGCAAACACGTAAATGCGTCCGTTCAAGGACTGAATGATAACTCCAGAAGAACTCGTAACGACACAGTTACTAACAGCCTTATCTTCAAACTGAACCGAAAAAACCCCATGTATTCAGTTCAGTTAACACGTATCCGAAAACCACGTCTCACAAGAATTTAGCCACAGGCAACCCACAAGTAGCCTAAGACAGATGGGAAGGGCCTACCTGTCAGGCAATATCTCCATCGTTGTTGACAAAGACTCAGCACTTAAGAGTAGGCCTACCCGAATTAAACCAACCTAGACAGATTTGTGAATCCGTCCAGAACCAGGTACAAATGTTTATAGCCCACATCACAGCGTGTGCGATACGAATCGTGCCATATGCATCCCCAGAACATACACGGTCAGTTCAAGTTGCGGCAAGGTCTCACCCTTCACCGGGGCTACATATAGGCCTACAGGATTTTGACGTAGGATTAACGGTTCGGAAGAATTGGCAAGCAATCCCAGAAAATTAGAGCATCGTGCCATATGCCAAAGAGAATGCGTCACAGAATAGGCCGACATGCAAAGATATGAATATCCCTCTAATATATAACCGATCGACGGGAAAAATTGACGAGGAGTGAAAATTATTTCAAAAGTATAATCTCTGCTAACCAGCCTTGCAAAGCTCATCGCTATGAAACTCGCACTCGCACTAGGCCTACCACTATTGAACAGAATGTTTAAGTAAATTGAATCACCTTGTTTGGTGGCAACAGGAATGGATCCGAGAGGAAATTCATCAGGAGTTGCGTCACATGACACAGCGTCGTGAAAGAAGAGGTCATTGGGATATGAGGGCCACATCCGAGGGTCCATCCATGGAGGACATTCGATCCTCCCGTGTCAAGTTAACACTAGGTACTCCCGAAGATGGAACAAGCAGGTTTGAGTTTAGTATGAGTTAACGTTAGCCTAAATCAGCGCGATGACGCGCTCTTTTAGACCATTTGATCTTCAGGTCATCAGCTTCCACTTTACAAAGAAAGGGTGGTGAGGACCATCGCGATTCGTGCACAACATTCGTGTGGTACGACGATTTGCCTGGCTATTTACTAAATTTAAAGCATTTCTACCAAGCCCCAATTATTGGACGCTTGTCTTTAAGTAGGCCTACCGTACCGATTTTTGTATGCAATCACACTATAGCGCAGAGGGTGGGGGGAGAAGAAATTAATATTGTTGGTACTCATGTCTACTTACATGCAAAGCGCTGGTGCTGGAAGGAGACATTGACTCACGACTCACTACATGAAAAACTTAGCCCAACACAAAGCCGGCAGCTCTCAGAGCAACAAGTCAGCTGCATCAGTCATCAGACCAATAATTACATAATATATTAGGCTAGCTGCTCTCCAGCGCAGCAGAATGACCATTTGGTGACCGGAGAGGCTTATTGGAGTAGCGCTGGCCACTGATAGTGATAATAGCGTTGAACCATTGGGCCAACATCCAGCTGAATCTCCCAAAGTCCTACCATGCACAAGTCACAGCCACCATAAACAGCACCACCAACACAGGGCCAATCCAAGGCTGGCACACCCTGGCCACCCTACATCCAGCTTCCAGAACACTGTCTCTGACAATATCTCTAACACCCCATCTTCACCCATCCTGTTAATTCGTCTGCCCCATACTCCTGGATATCAAGCATGTGCTATGAGTACAGAATTAGAGGTCCATGGCTATGAGTAAGCCTACAGTTCTACCCCCCCCCCCCTCCTCTTTCCAGGCCAACTCAGGCAGGGAAGACAATCTAACCTGAGTGTGACCTCCACACTACAGTCTACAGTCAGTAAACCAGTGACGTCATCATGAATATTCATATTGCTCCCACCCCCTCCCTTTCCTACAGCTGTAAAGGCTCACCTGTTGTCAAGGTCCCGGGTCAAGGTCAGACCAGTGGTCTGACTGTCAGACCTGATCAGGGGCAAGGTGCTGACACCCCAGTGTGTAGCCTACATGCAGGCCATAATATGATACTGATAGTTGAAAGGAGTGTAGTGTACCAGGCCTACTATAGCATAGCCCTAGGTCTAGACTACACAACATCTAACCTAGCTCTGTATGGGCCTCCCGGTGCTCACATACTAGGCAGTTGTAACAAGTTACACAGGCTACATCTAACCCTGTGCCACTATGGGTAGCCTAGTAGGCCTACTAGGGTATTCCCCAACCAGGCCCGGAATTAACTGTCCTGAACAATATTTTAAAGCAAATTGCTATGGACTACAATAAATTACATAAATATGTAGGCATAGGCCTAGGCCCCTACTGTGTAGTAAGTCCAAGGTGATAATCCACACCAACCTACATGTCATAGGCCTAGGCCAATAGACTCTACTAGGCCTACCCTACCATCATACAATAGGCCTTCCACACCAAAACTGCAAGAGAGCTTGTATTCACACAGGTTTAATATCCCAAAAGTTGTCTTGTGGGAAAGTTTAGTAATAAAATTAAAATAATAAGAAAAACGTGATCTAGGTAGCACATCTTTTCCTTTCATAAATGATATACAAACCTCACATATATCATATATGTATAACACAAACACATTGTAAGCCTATTAGTTTTATGTACTCCTACTGCACAAAGAGCTGATCGATGGCTAGGCCTAGATTGACGTTTAAAAATAATTAATTATTTTAGGCCTACATCTATTAGGGGCCTTGTCTAGACTAGGCATAGGCCTAATATTAATAAATCTGACATAAATTTAGTTCCTAGTCTACTAGGCCTAAAGGACTATAGGCCTACCCTCCTTCAGATTAACTTGTATCTCATGTTTTTATCACATTTCTCCAAAATTTGGCAAGGACTATTTTCGAGGCATGTGGCGACTACCGTCTAACGTTAGTACTACTAGTACTAGGCCTACTACTAGGGCTAGGCTATAGCCTAATAGGCCTATATGTCTAACGTTAGACTACAGATAACAGTAAGCCTAGGCCTATATTAGGCCTACTAGGCTATAGGCCTATTGCCTACGGCTAGGCTAGGCCTACATTATGTATTTTCACTTCTCACCTGAGAATGACTTCCGAAGTTCCAAAGTTAACAGATATTTATCAAGTTCCCAAGCACAGTGTAGCTGTAGCCTAGAGAGGGTATCCTAGGAGGCGTAGCCTAGGCTCGGACTAGGAGCTGTAGTGAGCTCCTGTAGAAGATCCCTTCTCAGTAGACCTGATATGCCTGAGGCTGGAGCGACTCCCCTTCTCTTCTTTGTGTCTGCGGCTCATAATAATGGCAGGTTCCACGATAATGTGTACCATAACGTTAACATTAGGCCTATTATGATTTCGAATTACATTTTATTGTTTTAGCATAGGGAAGAGAAAATAGACGTGCTTAAAGATTACCATACTGCCATAGGCCTAGGCCTTAGTAGATCTATGGTTGGGGGGAGGATCAATCGTGTCGCTGATATAAATATGTTGTAGTGTTACGTTCCCCCACCTTCCATCAACTCTTCTGTCGGGACGACGGGAATTAACAACTCTTATTAAATCATTCTTCAGGTGTTTCTCACTTTATTGTAGTCTAGACATTCACACAGTGCACACTGTTCCCAAGCGGAGCACGACAATCGGCGCCATGCGGCTAAGCCCCTGAGCTCACGACTGTACGTCCGTCTGCTTCAGTGGCAACGAGATGAAAGGTGGCGCGCTCGGCTGAGGGCGCGTTCGATTCGCGGCGTAGGCTGATCAGAACGAGGCTTGGCTGGCCCTGGCCACTCATCAGTGGTCGGAGAAGCCAAAGCAGTCCCGAACGGTGAGACGCTTATCCCACATTACCCCGAGTTAAGTGTAAACGTATGAACCAAGCCAACTTGTGGTGATAGCGTCGGTTTGCCACTCTGTTTGGGAAATGCACAAAACCAAAATACAGTAATCAAACAGTAAAACAGTCAGTTGTAACATGGTGGTTGGTAACATCGCAGGCGCAGCATAACGAATTAATATGTAGTAATTATATCTAAGTTCCCATCCTCTTAACACCATTGCTCCTAATCCTCTTAACACCATTGTTCCAATCCTCTTAACACCATTGTTCCAATCCTCTCAACACCATTGTTCCAATCCTCTTAACACCATTGTTCCTTGTTTATGCTGCTGCGCTACGGGTAACGGCCAACCTATATAATTCGTCGCAAAAATACATGTGAGCATGTGTCGATTTCCTTATATTGGAAAATGTTGTTCTGAGGTGAGTCGCGCGGTGGGCAAAGAGGGAGACACGACATGGCTACGCGGAGCTTATCAGAATAGTTATCTAAGTCTTTATGTGTGTCAACAATGTACTTATGTGAAAATTCGCCCGATAGTCTGAGTGTCGTTCCGTAAACAATTTCGGCGGCTGACCTACCCAATAACTCTTTAACGGCGGAACGTGCGCCTAGTAATACAGCAGGTAGTGTTGTGGTCCATGGATTCGGTGATTCGTGTGCCATAATGGCTGCTTTAAGCTGACGGTGGAAACGCTCGATCATGCCATTCGATTGGGGGTTGTGCGGTTTCGTACTATCCCGCACTGGTTACATAAACCATCCCATAATTTTGATTCGAACTGGGCGCCTCTATCCGTGGTGATAGTGGCGGGAGTCCCAAACCGTGCTATCCACCCGCTATAGAAGGCATCGGCGACAGTTTCAGCTCTGATATCCACTAGCGGTATGGCTTCTGGCCAACGTGTGAAACGATCTACACAAGTCAGTAGATATCTGAAACCGTCGGCATACGGAAGAGGTCCGACTATATCGATATGTATGTGATCAAATCTCTCGGTAGGTTTGTCAAATTTGCCGAAAACTGGCTTATTATGGCGAGATATTTTAGCGGTCTGGCAACCTTTGCAAGAACGGCACCATTTAGCAATATTTATATTCATTCCGTGCCAGACGAATCTTGTATTGATCAGCGGCTTTGTACCCTATGCGATGGATGACCTAATCCGTGTAAGTTCGAGAAAACCTGTTTTCGAAATTTTGCTGTAACATACGGCCGGATGTGTCCTGTTGATACATCACACCAAATCAAATTGTCATCAAATGATTTGAGTAATTTAAAATTCATGGTAGATGACTTTGAATGTCGCGACCGCGTAAATTCTGTGTCCAAAACTTGATCTGCGCTTAAATCTTTATAATTTATGGTTGATGTATTGTCTATGAAAGACACTCGGCGACAAACTTTGTGTCTCCTTTTACTTATCTTATATCTTTTGTTAACTCAGCGATAAAAGCCAGCTGCCTTGTTTGTCGCAGTGACGGGCGTTCAGTGACTGATGACATTACGAAAGTGAAAGGTTTATGATCGGTGTTCACGAAAAAATAACAGCCTTCTAAGTTATGCCTACTAAATGTCTAATAGTAGCGTACACTGCTAAAAGTTCGCGATCGAACGCACTGTAACGTATCTCTGCAGGATTTAGTTTTTTACTAAAAAATGCAAGTGGCTGCCATACATTATCGATGTACTGTTGCAAAACGCCTCCTACGGCGAAATCACTAGCGTAGCACGTGACATTCAGAGGTGCAGAGTTGTCTGGGTGTACCAAAAGGGTAGCATTAGCAAGTATTTGCTTATACTCGATAAACGCAGAATCTGCACTTTCATTCCTTATGTGACAATCTTGTATTACCTTCATTAGCGGCAGTGAGTAATTGATTTAACGTTGTCAACTTGTCCGCACAATGTGGTATAAATCTGTGGTAATAGTTTATCATTCCCAAATATCGACGTAAAGCTCTTTGCTTTTTAGAGCCTAAGGAAATTGACTATCGTGTCTACAGCACTGCACTGCTGCACTGCTGCACTGCTGCACTAACATGATGTCGTAGAAGACTTAATTCGGTAGTACCGATCTGACATTTCTCTGGTCCTATGATAATTCCATATTCTGCTAAACGGGTAAAAAAAATTCTCAAATATTTTTTTCGCGTACGATGATCAGGGCTTGTGACAACAAATCGTCCAAATATACGAACACGAAATCTAGTCCGCGCGTAACGTGATCTATAAAATGTTGGAAGGTTTGTCCGGAATTTCTTAAACCAAACGGTGTACTAGTGAAATTGAACAAGCCGAAAGGTGTTGTAACCGCTGTTTTATGTACGTCGGACGGTTCAACCATTATCTGGTAGCATGCCCGTACCAAGTCCATTTTTGAAAAAACTTTTGACCCTGCTAAACGTTGAGTAAAGTCTTGTATATGAGGAATCGGATATCAATCCGGTACTGTCTGAGCGTTCAAACTTCTATATTCTCCGCACAGTCTCCAGTCTCCGTTTTTCTTAGGCACCATATAAAGCGCTGATGACCACTCACTGTCGCTGGGTTCGATACCGCCTAACTTTATTATGTCATCAAACTCGCGTTTCCCAGTGACTTGTTTATCAGGTGCTAAACGTCGTGGGCGCGCAAATACTGGGTGACTTTTGGTCACTATTTTGTGTGTAATACTGTGTTTAACTGGTTCGCCCTTCGTTGTAGGACGAGTCAGTTCCGGAAACTGGCCTAATAATTTTGTGTAGTCGTTTTGAACGGTGTCGACTCAGTGATAACGGTTTAATAGACGATAAAGTAGCTGGTATAACTAAACCGGCTCGCATGTCTTTCAGACAACGACTTTTTAAGTCTACCAGTAAGCTGTAATGTATGAGAAAATCAGCTCCTATGATTGGTTGTTTGACGTCCGCTACTATGAATGTCCACGCGTAATCTCGTTTAAGACCAACGTCGACGACGCGTCTACAATTACCTCAGGTGTTTATAGTAGTATTATTAGCTGCAGCTAGGGTGAGACAGGCAGCGTCTGAAGTCCTGTTAACGCAA
The DNA here is from genome assembly GCA_964017125.1 of Flabesymbios commensalis. Lineage (NCBI taxonomy): Eukaryota > Metazoa > Annelida > Polychaeta > Terebellida > Flabelligeridae > Flabesymbios > Flabesymbios commensalis. The sequence continues at coordinate 33,419,342 of OZ024903.1, forward strand.
GACTTGGGTAACACGCTGACTGCTGCACCCGTGTCGATTAGATAGTTACACTTGTTGTGTTTGTCTGCGACGTATAAAAACTGAGACGGATATGACGCAATATTTGCTACTTCGCGCTGACCTATCGTGCAGCACATGTCAATTCGATTTGATTAAACCACAACTCCACATCTGTTGAGTAAAAGGTGGCTATCTTGAATTTCGGCAGATTGGCTGAACGTCGTTGAGGCTGACGTCTGACCGGCGAAGGGCTTCTTGATGATTCACTCCGTGACAAGCCTCTCCGACGTCTGTTGCGTGCAATCCGAAGGAAATCAGCTTTTAACCTTCTAAACTCTGCATCCGTGTCTCTTAGTTCTGCCGTGTTCGCATCACTCATAGGATAGTATGAATCTTTATGACGAGCCCCTTGTCCGTCGAGGGGTGATGACACGAAACCTTCACTGTCTCCTTTCGCAGCCATTTTGAAATGTGTTGGTTTATTGAAATTAGTTTAAAAAGTGAAACGTCTGAGTTGCTGGCCAGTTGGCCAGAGGTAGCCAAGAAGCGTTTCGTCACCACTTGAGCGTGCATACCTAAAACTTTTTTTAGTATGTCAAGGGGACCTCTGGGCATAACTAACACCCGGTTGTCGGCTTGCAGGTGTGTGTGCATGAGTTTTTGAGGGGCCAAATAAGATTTATTACGAAACCGCAAGAAATTTAATTCCGTGAGAATAAATTAATGTATTACAAATAAACAAAACGTTTTAAAAATGACACAGAATAGACTACATATTTGCACAATATAATTTAAAATGTAGCTTATAATGAAATAAATCACATTTGTTTAGTTATTGGATCACAACGAAAAATTAGTAAACGATTAAACCGAGTGCTTTCCCTATGCAAGTAAAATCTTTGCAATTTATCAAGGAGCAGCATAATTTTAGAGCCAGTATTTTAGGGCGATAGTTATATGATATATGCAGGATACTACTTTGTTGTGATATACCATATACTGTGCATTCAAAATAATACTATAAAACTCGATAGTATATAACACATGACACCTAGGAGAATGCATATGTATGCAAATACATGTGAGATAGATGCATAGAAATAAAGTTAGGGAGACCAGATAAGTATACATAATTATCATAAATATAGTAGTAGAAGAGGAAATCTGAAAATTGACATTATTTAAGGAGTTAGTTGACACTTGAATTCCTAGAGACAAATAATATATCGCTGGAAATGTATGAACGTCTAGTTTTACGTAGCGTGAACAGTTTTTGCTGTGGTCGAGTTTTTCATAAAACGTGCATTTGTGACGTCATGTCGTGATGGTTGTGACTTCACTTTTTAACCAATTTCTACTAGATATTTATAAAGGTGGATCATTTATCAGCTGCGACACAGTATATGCCTAGGTCGTCACACAAAAATGACATACATGTTTTGTCCACATGCCATCACTTGATTTCCTGTTCTACTATGTATATAAAGTATATCCTTTGTATATTAATTTGTATATTTTGATGTAGAAATAATTAATTATAAATGATTCTGAGACAACAGATTATTCCTACATGTATAAATAATATTTTATCCGTCGCGTGATTTAAACGTACTCGGAGAATTAACGTTTGCAAATAACATTTACACAAGCTAAGTCTACATGTAATGAACACGATGGATATATCAAAATATTTGAACCGCTCATATGCTTATTTATCGGTTTATTTATATATTGAGGATAATGTATAGGCCTAGGCAAATAGATGGACTATAAATGTTCTAAAAAGAATCCTGGTAGTGGACGTCCTTCATATATGCGTATGGAACGTCTTACCCTCATAATTATGCCATATTTTATTGAGCTGATGCTTTTGAAAGCTAATTTTACACTAAAAAAACTATACTATACACTATAGAAATGTACGATCAAATTCATGATGTCCCACAACAGGTGAGTATAGAGCCACTTTGGAGGATTGAGTTGGGAACGGGCGTACTCCAAGCTGATTTTTTTTCTCAAAAATTTAGGCCCATCTCTTGGCAACCCCCAAAACGAAAATACCAGAAAACAGCTCGGTGGAACATCGTCAAGATAGCCGCCATTTCACACATTAGGATCCCTTTGTCACACGCAGTTTAAATGTCAAATGTTAAATGTAATCGTATTAGGAACGATATATATATATAAGCATAATTCAGCTATAGGATTTTAGAAAACAAATTGCTGACTTTGCACCCTAATTTAGCTCGATACAATGCTCGTCCAACTACTCATGTTATACAGTAGATTGGTGTTAATCATGTTAAATGGAACGATTCTGGCATATGACTGTGTATGTATATAGTTGTGCTTAATCCTTCTTTGTCCAAGTTCGCAATAATGCGAATCCTCGGTAGACGGCAAGTTCTCAAAAATGCGATTTTCTTACATTAAAAAAAGAAGTTTATTTGACCCTGAAATGACATTGAAATATCCTTGGCGTCATCTTACATCTATTTCACATTAAAGCCCTCAGGGTTATGCAACTATGTGCCAAGTTTTATGAAGCCGCGTCTAATGGTTGCTTTTGAGGGTCTACTTGAAATATTACATCATGATTTTTGTTAAATAAACTCATGTTCCAGGGGTACGGCTTTTGTGTGTATGGGAAATTTATGCCCATACACATCGGGTGTCTAAAGTCCGCGCACCGTAAAAAGTGATATATTTGTAACGGTCGTAGACCTATAACATAGGTATTCAAATGAATCAGACAGAGCTAACTAAGATGGTGGTATTAAAAAAAACTGCGTGTTCCGAGTCACCCTCAAAAGGGGGTAAATAGGAACATCAACATTGTCTATCGCAGTCCCTTGTGGGCATAACCCAACCATGGAGTGAACAGGAACAAACAAGTACATTTAAAACAAACAACTGAACAATAGAATGGGATGAATAGGAACGGTGGGGTGACTAGAGACGATAAGTTAGAAAAATGTACAGAAAAATCTACACAGAAAGAATGGAAGCTGGTAACTAGGCTTTAAAACGTAGCTGCGCCGATTTGTTATACATTTACCCCAAGGACCGGTTTGTAATAGCGCAGTATCTTGGTGGTGCGCCACAGCAATGCATTCATATTCACCCTGTTTTTCATCGAAAAAAAATGTCTGAAACACAAACATGGCAGAGAGCCACACATTTTCACAATAAATACCCGGCAAGATACTAGTATACAACGTTTTCTTTTGTAGTTACTTATTGTAGGCCTAGTTATATAGATATAGATACATCTATAGATAAAGATATAGAAAAGTGATATTTGCCAAAACGTAAGACTTGCAGACGATGTCAAAACGTAATCTTTAATTAGTGACCAAAATAGTTTCAGGATGTATTATACTATTATTAAACAAGGCGTCTTGTTACAAGCAGGATTAGTTAGTGCAGTGGGCAAGTCTCTCGGATGTTCCTCAGATGGATACAAGTCCCAAATTTGGCACAAAGCAAGGTTTTAACATATTAAATACAAATCTGGTCTCAAGCCCAAAAAATTCCGACCGAGACCTCGTTGGTTGAGCAAATTCGAAATGGCCGCCAAAATGGCCGCTATCGAGAAATAAGAATTTCACAATTTTGCGAATAAAGTCACAAAGAATCATTTAATACCCCGTTTTCACGAATATGTTGGGGGAGAATATTTTACGATTCAAGGTCAAGGTCACCCGAAAAAGTCATTTTTAAGGTTGAATATGACATAGAAATGTAACAAAAAATATATATTATAGTCATTTTAAATTTATGTATCCCAGATTGATACAAGTTACAAATTTGGCACAGAGCAAGGTTTTGACAAATTAAATACAATTTTGCTCTCAATCTCAAAAATTTGCGGGTTAATAAATTCAAAATGGCCGCCAAAATGGCCGCCATCAAGAAATGAGAATTTCAAAACTTTACAAATAAAAGTCACAAAGAATCATATAATACCTCGTTTTGTAGTGTTTTCGCGTCACGAAACAGTTCGAGAGGGATTTGTTTTTACAAGGTCAAGGTCACCTAAAAAAGTCCTTTTCACGGTCAAATATGACTTAAAAATGAAAAAAGGAAAAATCATAGTCATTCTAAACGTATTTATTAAATTTATTTGTTTTTCCATTCTCGTATTATGCATAGTTCATTTCTTAGTCACCCAGAGTGAGGCGAGAGCATGTACCATAGCAAACACAGAGAGTTGAACAAACAAATCCCCAAATACAACAAGAACAGTTGCCTGCACAACGCTTCTGGCACTTTAATACTTAAAACATATATCAGCACTAAAATGAAATAAAATCTGAAGGTAATATTTCTGATAAACGTCACAGTATTTTACTGTATTACATCTAACCTTTATCTTATAAATTACCTGCTACATCATTATATAATGTGATATTTTCCCATCATTTACTGTATTACACATACATACAATCATTTCTATATAGCTGGAATTGGTGACGTGATTGTCAGCATCAAATGACGTCGCGTCAGTTTTTCAAACACATTATTTGATCATTGCCAAAACGTACCAGCGCGACGACGTACGCGAGCGCGTTACATTTTCGTCACGCCGGTTGTCGCAAATGAAATGGAATGAATCGGGCTTTAGGCCACCTTTGTGCACATATAGGCTAAACTGGGCCAGGAGAACCTTCTGAGAATGGTGAGATGAATGAGATGACACTGTCCTCCAGACACAGGATTCGAAATTCGAGCCCTGGCGGTCTGAGGCCGAGCACGCTACCTCTCGGTCACGGAGGCTCCCCACAATACTGAGTTTTACACGTGGATGGGGGAGAAACATTTGTTTCTTTCAAACCGCCGAGACGGGGAACCGAACCCCGAACTCTAGCGTGAAAGGCAGCGGTGCTAACCACTACCCTAGGGCACCCGCTCGCCGGTTGTCGCGCCTCACGTCGCGTTCGTCGTCGCGTTGGTGTGTGGACAGTCATGTAATTTTCGCGTCAGTCGTCACGTCACTCGTCACGTGCCTAATCGCGCTGACATTCGCGTTGGTGTGTTTTGCACTTAAACATGTTAAAGTGGAGAAATGTAAATAACCCTATATAATATTTTAACCATCAGTCTGTTCTTTTTCAATATAAAACATAGAAGAGGCATGTGAAACTGACGTATTTTTTATTTGGGCCCATAATAACCTCTTGTCCACTCTCCCCTGAGCGACCTAGCAAAAAAATGAGTGCGGTTTTGATAAGAGCCTAGTTACTGGTAGCGCAAGGACTTCCTGTTACCATATCTTTGCTTATTTCGATGATTTTGCTACAGCAAATCATCACAGAATCGATTCTAATTGGTAGCAAAATGATATATCTGTAATATGTACCACCGAGGCTGCTGCAAAGAGCCACAAATTTTAAAAAAGGAACTAACTTTCTTATTCTTCAACTTTATAATGATACGCGCGAATGAATTTGTGTGGTGAGACCTTAACGCTCGATAATTTCACATTGAAACACATGTGCGATGCTGCCTCCACCTTATTCCACTGCGACTTATCGCAAACTGTGTAAATGGGCTAAATATCGATATGTGTAAAGTTCTGGTCTTTAACAGCTACCTGCACATTTGATTAATGTCAGTTGACGTGTTTTGGAAAACATTTCAACTTCGCCTTGAATCGATAGAATAGATTATGACAGAAATATGAACAGCTCTTCACACAGAATTGGGACCAATGTCTTAGTTAGTACTTTTCGCTTCATTTGAATAGGCCTACCTATGTTATAGGTCTACGGTCATTATAAATATTTTACTCTTTCAGTGCGGGGATCGACTTTAAACAATGAGCACTGTATGAGCTCAACAAATATGACAAATAGATGACTATTTAATTTTAATATTAAATATATTTGCAACGGAATGAAACATTTTCAAAATTCCATAAAAATGAAAAAAAATATATAAAACCGGCTAGACCCGGATTCCAACCTCTCAAGCATGACGCCTGGTCATTTAGTTTTGCGTCATTTTCAGGTATAATGTCAATTATTAGTTTTAACTGTAGAGGTAGCCAACAATATCTGTAGGGATGCCAACCTCTAGAAAAATAAACCCATTAATTTATCTGCTTCTGTCTCTGCCATGTTAGGTGTGTGACGTGTGCAAAGGTATGAGTTAAGTGGAAATGAACGACATAACTATACTGGTTTAATGTTGGTTTATTGTTGGTTTAATGTTGGACCAGATATCCGTAGAATGGTCCAACCAGGATTTAAACATAGGCCTATAGAATTATACCTACGTACAAATTATGACATAAAGAATGATAAAATAAAGTCAATTATCATCCTGCAGCGAGTGCTAGGAAAATCTTACTCAATATTATTATTTTAAATAATATGATAAAGTAGAATTTTCGTATGAGCTGAATAAACAGATGAATATTTAATATCATTAATAAATGCATTTTTCACAGAAGAGAAACACGCCGGTTATTATTTTTTACAGATTCAAATACATGATCTATTTCTAATAAATATTACCGCCGCCTTCAAATTGTATAGATGACATTCTACGCAGGTGAAATATCGTGCCCGCGGACCATATAATAACTTTAACTGGTAAAACAACCTAATCAATCATCTCGAGCTAACGAGCTAACGTTATGTAGTGGAGTTACTGTGGGGGGTGGCAGGGGGGGGGGGGGGGGTTGTTCATGGGGGCAAGCCGTCGACCGTACCTCCTAGATGCCATATTAACATAGAACCCACTTCTGTTTACGCCACTGTTATTTATCTCTAAATATATCAGTTTTTTTTTAAACTGGACTGAAATATATAAAATAAGCCTTACTGCGCAGACGACGATTTTTTCGAAAGTTTTGTAAAGCAAATTTATGACTTGAAATGTATTCAAGGGTTAGAGGAGCTTTTATGTCAGGTATATATGGCAGTGTATGGTCGGGGGACGACATTCTAATATAAGTAAATGAAATTTTAATGTCAGGATATCACATTTGACTGTCAGGCTATGATATTATAAAGTCAATATGTGGAATTATATTATCAGGTTATGGCCGTTTAACGTCTGGATATGGCAATAATATTGCAGGAGATTGCACTATATAGTCAGGATATGGCATTGTAATATCAGGATATGCCACTTTAATGTCACAATATAGTCTTATATAATTAGATCATACCATTTTCGATATCATGTTAATACCAAGCGATGACATTCCATTTTCTTTATGTGGCATATTAATGTCAGTATACAGCATTATATTATCAGTAGCCTATATGGCAGCTTAATGACACAATATGGCCTCATAATAGAAGGATGTGGCATTATAATATCAAGATATGGCATATTAATGTGCCAATAAAGCATTGTAATCATGGTAATATAAGGACATGGCAGTATGGCGTCACCATGTGGCATTTTTTTTGTCAAGAAATTACATTTTTATGTCAGGATGTGGGGCAGTGTATATTCAGGGGACGACATTTTTTATCAGGGTAAGTATTTTTTATTCATGATATGACAATATAATGTCATGATGTTTGCAATATAATATGCATGGATATGCTAAGATATGCATGTTTGGCATCATTAAATGTCATCTTAATGTCTGGATATGGCACAATAATGTCCGAATATGCACTATAAAATCGAGATATAACTAACAGTTCATCGTCATTATTATATCAAGATGCATGGCACTATGACTATGTTAAGATCAGGATGTGTATAACAATGTCGGGATACGGCAGTATTAAGCCAGAATATGGCATTTTATTTTTTCAGAATATGGCGTATATCGTTAGGACATGGTATTATGTGACTCATCACTTTATAATCTGTCGGGTCAGGCTGCGCTAACAACAGGTTAAATTCGTCAAACCCTGCAATTGAAAATGAAATAAAATGAATCGGGCTTTAGGCCACCTTTGTGCATATATAGGCTAAACTGGGCCAGGAGAACCTCCTGAGGATGGTGAGATGATTGAGATGACACTGTCAGGACACAGGATTCGAAATTCGAGCCCTGGCGGTTTGAGGCCGAGCACGCTACCTCCCGGTCACGAAGGCTCCCCACAATACTGACTTTCACACGTGGATGGGGAAGAAACATTTTTTGTTTCTTTCAAACCGCCGAGAGCGAGAACCAAACCCCAAACTCTGGCGTGAAAGGCAGCTGTGCTAACCACTACCCTAGGGCCCCCACCCACCCTATAATTGGAATGTTGATGCCTAGCGACCTTCAACGCCATGTTATATGTGTGTCACAATAACCATTATAACTCATTTTTACTAATAAATAACAATATTCTGGTCAGGGATTTCTACTGCGTCAAAATAAATCGGTGGGATTATTACAATATGAGTGATATAATGTTCTAAGGGAATAATTAGACATTAATACTATTAAAAATACCGTACGGTTTCTGAATTTAATAGTACTCGTGGTACTTCTGAACGAATCCACTCAAACTGATAATTTGAAAAAAAAATGACCTGGAATGGTGACCGCATAAGAAGCAACACATGGTTTCCACCCCTACCACCCATGTGTAGTATTACTTTTTTTTGAGAGACATCACACGTGACAGAATAACTTTGTTAGAGCGTGTGGTTGATCTTGGATATATATTAAGGCAAGAACTTATATTATTCCTTCTCGTACCTCAAATCCTGGGTAAACACACAATAAATTGTAAAAGTGATGAAGTGCATGGAGTGTTCCCTTGGTTTTTCGAAAAATGGCGTTACCGTGATGACGGCCATCTTGAATTAAAAACAAACACAAGGTAGATGTTAAGGATGTTTCAGCATTCGTACGGGTAGAAGCCCCGCTATAATTCCTGAAAATAACAGCTTTTAGTATATTCGGTCACGTAAATTAACCATTTCTTTGCTCTTTGCCCCCCCCCAGAACAGCGAAACAAGAGTGAGTATAACAGCCGTTCTATCTATTACTTATAGATACACAAGTAATGAGGTAATTTATTGTGTGAAAGCCAATTGAAAATAAATTTATGTTTTTGTTGCCTTCAAATCGTATTAGACATAACACTAATAGACTGCTTGCACGAGTTTGCGCAGTGAACAATTGTCTGATTAAAACAGTTCCGAGTTGCTCACTGTGTGGCGTGTTGTCATTGTTAAGTGTGTAACAGTCGTCTGATTAAAACAGTTCAGCGTTGCTCACCGTGTGGCGTGTTGTTATTGAAAAAAGTGTATACTCTTGCACTAATTGACGGATCCAAGATTTGACTGACAGGAAGCGCCTATCATATATCTGACTCAGTCAGCCTCCTTGTATTACTGTCTAGAGGGGTCGGAGGTATGCTCTTCGAGAAATTGTTAAATTGAATTAAGACTCATAATGCATTCTAGAACATATTTCGCCCTAATAAGGCATTTTTTGTTATATTGGGGACATTGAACAAGGGGCATGGGTGACAGAGTCAGAAAACAGGAGACGTTGAGCCAATGTTACATTAACGTTGACCCACCGTCTTTGTCGCTGGTCCAACATAAGGGCACCATTGGGTCAACGTGTTGTGTATGGTGGGGTAGGCTCAGCAAATCGTGAAGATCCACCTAGTGATAAATGGTGGATAAATCAAAGGTAAGCTTGATAAAAACGAAAAACTATGACGTCATAAAAGAGCGCTGTATTCACCATATGATTATTTTGACGTTACTACCGCTAGCTCACGCAAATGTAGAGATACCTTTCCAATGATATATTATAAGGGTTTCCGTAATCAGAATTAAAGATATAACACACAAACCTGTTCTCTAAAATATGTCGCGTGCCTATTTTTCTAAACAATATATTCACTTGTATCAAAGACTTATGTAATTTTATGGTCATTAAATGTGAATTTACGACATCATGAATATATACAACTATTACCAGGTGTGCGTAGTATCTGCTGACACATAAGGAATCGACACCGCATCATACGAATACTGAGCAGTGGATTAAACATGACCCCTATTTCGTAGTTTGTCTGGCTAATTTGGTTCATAAAATGACGTCATTGCCATAGCGACATGACGTCACAAACGTACGTTTGAAAATAATATCGACCACGTACGGCAAAAACGATATTCGCCACCATAAACCTTTCCCGTGATATATTTTTATCTCTAGGAATTTAAGTATCAACTCAACTCCAAAATGTCAAACTCTAAGGCTTAAAATGGTGCTTTCTGGAGCATATAAAAACCCGAATTAGTAGGTTTTTTTTAGATGATATACCCAGGAGAGCAATGTGGGTACAGCACAGACCCTAATAAACTGTTTCGGGTAAGTCGTCCTTTGTGGGTGTTTTTTTCAAGATCTGTTGCTTTTCATCATGGAAATGAATTGACTTCTATATCAGTTGGTGATAAAGGGATAGTACAGTTTGATCACAAATTTATCCGCTTCTTTTAATTTGAATCTGCCATTTTTAACGCTTGAATAAATAGTATGGTTGATGACATTACTCATATCAACAAAGTTAGTTGATAAAGATATAAAATATTTGCTGTGAGATGTCCGCTTCATCTTGCCTAATAAATAGTATAAGAGTAAAGTTAACAGATATGTGCCACGATATGTTATGATTAATGCATCAGAATGATACATTATGTCAGTTTATACTGTAGATCTACATGCATATATGGTACAGTACTATATAGAGTGTACAGAAACGATATTATAGAACCATAAAGTTACAATTTAATGTTAAAATATGGCATCACAATGTAGGTACAATATATTATAATGTCACCATATGATGGTATAATCGTGTCACAAACTTCAAAATTTCATGTTATGGCATGATAGTGTCGATATATGATAATCATAGTAGGGCCTACCATAATATGGAGTTATAATGACAATATATAACAATAAAATGTCGGTATACCGACATTTAAAAGTATAATGAAATCTATGTTTTTATACCCCGGCATGACACTGAAATGGTGGGATATTCCACATTATGTCATACAATTATGGGATGGAGCACTACAGTGTCAGGATGTGTTACATTAATAAAAGAATTATACTAAAATATTGCACTAGTAGCTGTAGTGTAAAAATATTACATCCACATCATTGTATATGGGTTTAAATGTTATCAGCATACTGTCAAAATAGGATGCTATATTTTCAGAATATGGAGTTATAGTATTAGAATATGATACTAATACTAAACAACATGCTATTATAATTTATATATATGACATTAACTATTCGATATATGACATTTTGTTTAACTTTATATGACAGTGTGAGTTCTGGTAATAAAATTATATGTGGAGATATTGTATTCAACGTCAGCATATAATGTCAGAATATGGCTTTATAAAGTGTGAATATATCAATATAATTGGCAATACAGTATAGAACCTGCTGGGAGCAGCCAACGTCCTATGCGAGGCCACTTGGTCATTCCCAAAAATGACATTTTGTATACAAATGAACCTCCTATTATATGTGCAGACACCTATATTAAAATGCCACTTTAACTGTGTCGCAAGGGAGGCGTGATCAAGATCTGCTGAAGGCAAGTCGAAACGTTGCAATTGCAATCGTTTCACACTAAGTTCCAAAGTGAGTACAATTTAATCACAGATCTGACATTTTAGTATCCTATATCAAAGCCATTATAATGGCATGATATTGCTGTATTATGGATATACGTGACACTTAAAAATGTGAAATATTGATAATATAATTGAGGGATGTATTGCATATTATTATGTTCTATATCAGGCCTGCCATAGTGTGGAAATATGGTATTGTAATATCAGGATACGATTTCATGTTAATATCAGAATGTCACTTTAACGTGATAATATGGCATTATATATTATATGTTGACATATATATACATATATAACCATCATGGCTTTAATGTGGCATAGATATAAGATGACGCCAAGGTCATTTAAGGGTCACTTGAAAGTCAAAAAGACTTTTTCTTCTTGGGTGGCTACCGAGGATTCACATTGTTACGAACTTGGGCAAAATAATGGTTACATTTTTTTATTTTAATTTTCTCCGAAAGTAAAGGGTTTCTGCCTTTAAAAACCATGGTCAGGTATGGATTATTAGAGTATTCTGATCATTTCAGCTGGTTTTTGGGCTCAGTAGGTGATTTCGAAGACGATGTATAGAAATAAAAAAATGTTCATTCTCAAAAACTTAGGGACAAAAGGGCGCTGGATTATAGGCATATTTTTCATATTTTCAAATTAAAGAGTTTGAATGGTATGCTTAAATACAAAGTCAAAATGTTCTTTTACTACTCCTCTTTTCATCCTTGATAAAAATATTGTCTTCAAGTATATTATAATAAAGCTATATAACCTCCACATTATTTTTTATTTTCTATCAGGTTTTTTTCTGTGTATAATAATGTTGATTGACTTGTAAAATTGACAATGTAAGGGTGAATTTGTCGGCCATTTTGAAAATAATCTGTGAAATCTGTGAGAATCTTGAAATGGTATTAGTTTGATCGCCACACTCCGCGTGAGGAACTGTGTTCAAAGTTGTCTAGCTTGAGAAAAGTCTAGATGTGTGATAATTCTATGTATGAAGATTGTCCATTTAAATTCGCAGATAGTAGGGGTGCAGGGGTTGCTGAAATAACTGAAAACTCTCTATTCAGAAATGAGCGCGTGGAAGGGGTTATAGTATTTCATTAAACATATGAATTGTGATGATTGTAGGTCGTTAACTGCATGCAAAAATGCCAGAATAAATGCTAAATTGCTTTTCTAAGCTATATGGTAATAATAACTGGTAATTCGACCAGTGTGGAATTTTTTTTTTCAACACAAGTAGAAAAACACACAATGTATCAAAGTAGTCGTCGTAGTTCAACTGTCAAGTCTCAAATTTAGATTTAATAAGTAATAATTAAATCCTGCCCATCCTGAGAAAATTTCGTTCTCGTAAAAATAGGCTGAGTGTGACTGTACTATACGTGTACAGTTCGACTTAATTTATAGAATCATTTGTTGAAATTTTTGACTGACAGATGTCTATAAAGCCTGCCTATATAAATCTATTGATGAATATTTCCCATAATGAACATCCTTTTTTTTAAATGTTCGCCATGAGAATTATTCTTATGGACGTCCAAATCGATCGCTCGCTTCGATTTGTATCGGTGCGTGTAGACTAGTGCCCTTCGATGTAGACTGTACGGTTGTGTGATGTGCGGGTTGTATGCATAGCGGCACATAGCTATGCTTCTATTCGGGTGGTGTGTGCCTCGGCTACCTGCACTGTGTAGGGTAGAACGGGGTAATTTGGGACATGGGGTAAAATGGGACACCACTGGAGTAAATTGGGATACCATTTTGTTAATCTGTTATATTTTTGCCAAGTCAATAGATAATAAAAACCTAGTACGTGTGGTAATTTTCATTTATCAATGATTAATTAAAATTACTTGTTATGTTACACCAGATACTTGCAACTGGATTTGAAGAAATAATGTATATGCAACCCCAGTTGGCTTCTTTCATCTATAGGTTAATACCATACAAACAGAGTTAGCAGTTTTATAGTGGGATTCACATTAAAAATCCATTTTAGGGGGATCATATGGTGCTACTGATTTACTATTTACGCGGAAACTCCTCACAATATTGAATTAAAACTTCGGGTTGATATAAAACATATGTTTTACCATAACAATAACATATTTTCATCCGATTAACTCGAATAATGCCACAGATTGGACGGATTCAAATATTACTTGATATAGTTAAGGTCCTCCAAATGAACACAGATGCAGTTCTGGGCGCGTGTACCCTGTGTACACTTAGACAAGTCTATTACACCTGATGGGTTGATCAGACTGTGTTAATTGTTTCTTGAACATGTGCTTTGTATATCAATCAGCAGTGGTGATTCACCTAGCCTATTGTGTGTATAACAGCCACCCGCATTATTTTGGCACCAGCGTTGCAGGCAGGGCTAGACGAGGCTCCCGAAGAGTGGGTGACATCGCTACTATTTTATTTTATGTGCAATTTTATTGCGCAATTTCCTTTCAATAAGACTGCCAGTTCGAACAAGGGAAGGTTGTTATAAAATAATTATATAGTAACGTTACATAACAGTTAAACTCATAAATAACAATAACATAGAAGGTAAACCAATTAAGTGAATAAAATGAAACTATTTTCTACAAAAATATCGGACACCGGTGATGAAGAATTTCGATCGGGTCTACATCATAAATATATATAGCAAAATAAGCCTACATCAATTGAATTGAAATCATAATTAATTAGACTATCACCTAAAAGGATATCTATAAATAAATAAATGCATCTCACATAGGGACCTACATAAGTTGAAATTATTATTTTTTATAGAAATATAAAAAACAAGCCTATTGACTGAAGACGCATATATATAAGCCCTAATCTATCGCTAGAATCTGGCAAAATGTGACTGACATCATATGATGATTGTTGTTGACAATAAAAGAGATTGATAAATAACGTCTTTGATTGTTGACGACCAAGTAAAAATGGAGATAAGTGAGCATTATAATCGCACCTCACATTGTTCACACCCTATAGCTCTTTACTGCTCTTAAAACAGTGCCACAATTTGGAGAGGCAACTTATAAAGAAACACATTTCTCAGTCAGAGAAATAAAATACAAGAGAGCATCGAGAAGCCGCAATTATGAAAAGCGATTACGGAGAAAAGAAATACGAGAGCCTGGCCCTAAACCATTAAAAATAAAATGTAAAACATATACATCGTAATGAATTAGGCCTAGTGCAATCATAAAAAAGGTACCAGTCCACCTAGGCATGGCTGTTCAAAAGTCGAAACTTGCCTGTTCCATTAAAAGTTGGTTAATTGAGTTTTAATAGCTAACAAATCATTATATTAAAACATTGCAACAATAACAAATTAAAACTAAATGAATCTTGATTTTCCTTTGAAGGTTTGAATTTGGCTAAAACTGGGTGGAGAGCTAGTCTCTAACTATAGAATAATTAGTAGGTGGTTCGTTACGATTGTCTGAGCACATTTTGTAGGCCCACCCCCGTGAGGAGCATGGTCATCGTTTTAAGGAGTTAGAAGTAAAAAATTATTTTGAATCAATGATTCGAAACGAGCTTCAATACACCAGGGGCGGATAAAGGATTTGAAAAGGAGGGGGTTATTGCCCCCCACCCCAATTTTTTTCTGTCTATTTAGGCATAAGACAATTTGGGGGCTTTTTCAGAATTAACACAATTATGTGGTGCAAATGCGACACCGGTATGGTAACTTCCGTGCCTTCCGTGAGGTAATCGCAGCGTGTTTGCAAAAGGACTGGTTTACCCACACAGACGTCGAGGTATTCCGGTCATCATTTCTTTTGTTGTGGAAGACTCTTGTTGACACGTTTGAGTTGCGATTGTTAATTGAAGTTCATGACGAATGGACTGGAGCAGGCGCGGTACCAGAGGGGGGGGGGCGCAAGGGGGCACACGCCCAACTCTTTTTGCGCCAAATACTTTGAAAAGTCCCCTAAATTGGCCAAAAAAATCTTGGGGGCGAGCCCACGAACCCCCTGCGCCCCCTCCTTTTTCAAATCCTGGATCCGCCCCTGTGGAGATCTGGATCTGGATGATACTTCCCAAGTGTCCATGTGGACCAAGACGGAAACTGGGGAAGGCGGCACGCTGTGGCGTCGCAGTTAGGGGGCTGTTGAAGGCATTGGCAGAGCCAGCATGAATAATACTGACTGGGAGAGTATTCAACTCAGAGATAGTTCTGAACACAAATGAGTTTTTCAGCGTGTCCGTGTTGGCTCTCACTTACATATATCATGGAGATACTATCTCCATGCATATATGTAGGCATATTTTACTAATCTTTAAAGTAATTAGATGTAACACTATTTACTACGCAATTACTAAAGACTAATAGTCTTAAGTCAGGTGAAACGACATAAAATTTACTTGATCGACATGATCAAGATGACAAAATCCGAATGTTATCTGCTGCTAGGGTGGAACTGTATACCCAAACAATCCAGCCGCATAAGCATGTACTGCCATACGCATCTGGCCATAAAAAATAGTTATTACGCCCGGCCGTAGGCCAGGAGCCTATTGGGTTTATTTTGCCTGAGTTTGTGTCCTATTTAGGGGAAAGAGGGGTGCTGTGTGTGGGAAATGGTTGAAATTTATGTACACTAGTCCAGTCCTTATCATGCTTATGAACATGTCGAATATAACGTTTGAGGTCGCTAGGTCAAACAGTTGCGTTTTTAAAAAGTGTTAAGAAAAAATAATATTCACGATTATATTTGTGATTAGAGCCTCAATGGTTTTGGTTAGAATAATGTTGGCACAGCCTCACAGTCGGTGGCCCATCATTACATCAGCATTGGGCCAATGTATAGTGTTACCTAGAAGTGGTACGCGGGCAGTTAAGCGTCACCTATAAAGCGTCACCCGCATAACAATACTGGACAGCACGGGACAAGCACCCAATGCTGTTCAAATGTTGGGCCAGCGTCAAAGACTGTTGGTCATCATTGAAACAGCATTGGGTGAATGCCATGTGTTTGCTGTAGTATAGTAAATCATTGCTTTACGTCACTTTTCAGCACAAATGATCTTTTAAGTGACATTGTAATACAATAAAAACATTGTAGTCAATTGGTGACATGAATGATGTACAGATGATGATGTTAAGGTGGGGTGATAGGGCATGGTGGGTTATTGAGAGCGTTTTCCTTCCCTCGCCCAATAAGGAGTTATGGGTATGTCTAGGAGATGTACCCCCAGACATGCCCAGACGGCCGGAGACTTTTTGCCGATGTGCTGGCCCAAATATACAGCAGACCCAGTGTTGGACTAGTGTTGGGCCAGCGTCGTAGAAAATTGACCAGCATTGAACCAGCAATGGTATGCGACGCTGACCCAACATTGCATCGGAATTGGGTGGGTAGGCTTACATGGTGTGTACGGGGTACATGGTAGAGACGCGCACACTGACTTATCAGTGTCACAATGTCACAGTACTTTCGGCAGTGAAAGAGACAAAGGGCGATTTACTGGCAAGTATTGATTGGATATTGGCCAGCGCCGGCGATGGTGGTGGAAGGAATACACAATGAATATATAGTTTAACTTGCCTCCTTGGTTCTTCCCTTAATCATATCATGGACATTTAGGATTCTGGCCCATGAGGAAGACCAATACAGTTATGTTTACAATATATTAAGTCGATTTTTTGCCTATTAATAGCATTCAAACAGACTAAAGCCCGGCCTCGGAGTTCAGGAACTCCTTTTCTAGTATTAAATTATACTCATCTAATTCACGACATTCTCGCACATTTTATTTCATTTTTTCTATAAATAACACCAAAGACTGTCATATTTAATATCATTTTAAACTAGATTATTTGTTCTAACGAATAGCCCCACTATTTTTTTATTGCGCTATATAATCCGTGTCACATGCTTCATAGTATTGTTTTAACACTCGCCTCAACATAAAATGGTAACTACTACAACTCCAGCTTCAGCACATTGTACTAGTGTACTCGTTTGACATAAAATGTATACAGTGGGGACCCGGTATCGGACCGCCTCACAAAGCGGACCATCCCGGAATACGGACCACCTCTAGCCAATCCCAATTTTGTTCCCATTCACATAATGTATTATCAGATTCAGAAAGCGGACCAACCCACGATTCGGGACATGGACCACAATTTTTCAATCCCAAATCATAAAAGGACTCAAAAAAAAAGGACTCAAAAGCTTTGGCTACATCTACTAATAGGACAAGCTGTGACTGGATCTACTAATAAAGGCACCAGGGGCCCATCCCACAAAGTATCTTAAAGTTAAGATCATCTTAACTTTCTCTTATTTGCATTAGAAAAGTTAAGATCATCTTAACTTTTTTAATGCAAATAAGAGAAAGTTAAGATGATCTTAATTTTATGATTCTTTGTGGGATGGACCCCAGCTCTGGTTGAATCCACCAAGTTGGCTGGATCCACTAAGAGGACCACAGCTGGCTGGATCCACAAACGTGGCCAGCGCTGGCTGGATCCACCAAGCTCAGACTGGATGACGTAAAGGATTAGCGCTGATGACATAAATCATACAATGTTATGTCAACATTTAAACATTGTCATCAGTGCAAATTGCAATCACTTGCCTTATATCATGTCCCTCCCTTGAATCGCGCCTCTACGGTTGGTTGCGTTCTCAACGGTGTAGTGTTTTAGCTCCTACGACCGTCTTTCTTTGTTATTACAGTTCAAAATAATTTATAGAGCGCGAACTTACGATAACAGCTTAGTGTGAAAATGTATGTTGCCAAGACAATTTAAGTCTTATTTAAGTCTTATATTTAATAATTTGGTAAATGCAGCGCATCGAATGGTCTTAGACCAGATTTTTGCGCTATATAAGCTTTTATTTATTATTTATTAATAATAATTATAGAAAGTTATATTAGAACTGTTATATCAATAGTTGAGCTGATGGTCTATAGGAACCGAAAGGTTAAACAAAGACGCTTTTGATTTTCCACCAGCTGACAAAAATAACATTCGGCGTGCAACAATCATTTAATTACTCATATACAAGGTCTATGTGTGTTTAATACAGATAGGCCTATAGCGTATAAATATAATTATACTGAAATAGGAACAAATTAATTCAAGCGATACAAACAAACAGATGGTCATATTTATAACATAATCATATTCATAATTCTAGAAGATAATTCGCTAGGCTGTTTTTGTCAACTTGACTTGTCATATATGAGAGGCCCTACGTTCATATAGTGAAACAAAGCATAACAATTCCGTCATGATTTTCTCTATTAGTTTCGCATATTTAACGGAGTAATTACTGGTAATTATCAGATGTCTTTTTACGCGAGGAAGTGTAAATTATATCCAGTTAACTTACTGTAAGTTACATACAGTTAACCACGATTGATTGATTTCCCGTTCACAGATGCAATGGGCTGATCATCCTAAACAAACGATACTATCACACTAGGAACTTAATGAAAGAAATAATTTTTTACTCCAACCTGATAATAATGACTCCGTGTATGACTCCCGTATTGACAAATATGATAAATGGATAAATGTCACTTCGAAATCAATTTTAAAAAAATGAAGTCATAATAAGGGACTTTGGTTGTTATAGGGTTATTCACGGCTAATCGACTTTCAGTTTACAACTTTTTACTGAAATAAATTATGTATAATATTTTTCTCATGTAGCCTACATTTTTATATGCATTTAATAAAAATGTCTTTTTAAAATTGTGTGTTGTTTTTTTATTATATCATTAGGTCATATTCAATACATTAGTTTGATAAGCGACCTAGATATCAACACGTAACAACAAGGCATATCTATAAACAGACTGACTGGCTGGTTTCACAAATCGGACCTACTCCGAAATGGGACCACTTTCAGTCAATCCCACGGGTGGGCCGATTTCCGGATCTCCACTATAGTTATATTTATCAAATATAAAATAGTTTCTCTAGAATTCCAAAAAAAACATGAAATATAAAAATTGTCTAAACTGTTATTTTTCTATGCAAAAAAATGTTTTTATATAAATAATGATATCCCAATGATATGTCCCGATTTATACAGAAATGTGTAAGGGGGGGGGGTAAATCGTGGACATAACAAATTATCATAAATTGCGTAGGCCTGTAGGATCCTGACGTCGTTCAGTTAATGTGGCGTTTATCCCCAGCCTCCTGGACGCGGGGGGATGGGGATGACCGCCTCGTTTCCGTACCTTGGTGACGTGCGCACATAAAGCAATGTGTGCGGCCTTGGTATTTTTCCCGCACTTCAGGCGTTACACTCGGCGACTACGGACGTGCCGTAGCTCGCTCTCGCTAAGTCAATAGAGACGTGCCGTGCGCGGAAGGTTGTGCTTTGCTGTTATCGCATGTTAATCAAATAAACATGACAAGAGAGAAGAGAGTTTTCTGACTTGTTTGAAACCGTCGACCCGACGGAGGAGGAGGAAGTTTGAGTTTTAATGGTGAGATTGGGCGGAGTCCCTCGTCGGCCGTTGTGACCCCATAATGGAACTCCCGGCATAGGCCCATCTTCCCATACTGGTGACCCCTGACGACTGATCGTCTACGCAACAGTGTTTTCACCTAGACGCCAGTTGAAAACCGCTGTTTTCAAGGATAGTTTTCATTAATTTTAAGGGATTTTTTGAAAAAAATCAATAGCATTTTTTTCATAAGGTACGTGAAAGCTGTAGGTCAATATATATATGCCAGTTTAAATTAGTCAGAAAGAGTTATCAGAAGAGAAGCACGTTTCTTTACGTCGAAAACGGCGTAAATTTCTAAACTTTTGATCGAAATCCCACGTGTTTGGCGCCTTTTCAAGATGGCGACCTTGTCGGTTTCTCTAGAAGAATCCAGAAAATTATTCTCATAGACATAGTCTATCATTTTTTATTGTAAGAGTTTGTTTAATGCCTTCATCCTATTAATGCCACTGTAGGCGAGTAGGAAGTGGGTATTTTCTGTAACTCAATTTTTATCGTTGATAACCATAATTGGGTAACTCTCGTCATTTTTTCCGATTTTTTTCTACAAATCAACAGAAATTTTAAATATCGCTTCGACTCGGGTAACCTTTAATAGGTTTAGGGCCAAAATAAATTGTTTCCCTAAATGAATGTCAATAAACGGTCTTATTTGGTCTGTTTAAAAATATTCCCAGGACCGTAGGTCAATATTTTGTACCATTGTCATATGTTATTTCAGAGAATGCTGAATATTGTACTTGTATTTGGTAGGTGTGCGCCATCTTGGACGCTGGTTTCCCTAACTTAGCTCTTCGCCCGCCGTGGGCACCCACGTGTTCCCCCCTAACCGGCATGCATCTGGACAGTGAACCTGTGTCGCCACATCACATTAGCATAAAATAAGCCGCCATTTTGATTTGGTGGAGATCATTTGTCACGTGTTCCAAATTTTACACGGACTGATTAATATAACTTTTTTTTTAAATTGTTTGTAAATCTTCTTTTTCAAAACGATTGAGGGAGAGGAAATGTAAATAAGTTGTTTTGAAAACAAATTCTGCCACTAATTGTGCGAGATTTTTGTTCACTTTGAAACGCCTTTCGGTGTTTGTAATCGTGCTAGGCTATTTAGCGTCTTATTTGGGCACGCAGTAGGTAATGAATATGCTAATGTGAGGCGAGACGGGGATGCTGACTGTATACTATGTACGTACCGCTCAAAGCTTACCGTCACAGACTATAAGCCACATGCTGCCTGCCGCACAGGCTGTGAGCACCGACAATACACCACACACACACCCACCACAGACGACATAAAAACAACCGCACCGAACACAGTCAGTTTATACGTCAACCAATGAATCGATGCGAGCGATTGATTCGGACGTTTATGAGAATGACGTGGAATGTTCATCACAGACATCATTTTTCAGCGAAATGATATACTTTATCATTTATCAGCATAGACTACTGTCAGTCACGTTTTAGATATTATTCTCAAATCATAAATGTCACTGTTTTTCTTCGCAGTCACATTTAGTCTATCAGTTTGAGAACGAAATTTTCTCACGATAGTTTATTTCTGAAGTTTAATTTTTTTATAAATACAGAAATATTCAATTTGACAGTTGCACTATTGCGAAACATTGCAAATATTCGAATGTGTTTTTCGACTTGTGTGAAAAAAAATTTTTTCACCCAGGTCGATTTACAAAATACTATTATCCTAGCTTAGCATAGCTTATCATAGTTGTATCTGGCATATTATTTTATGTACCACTGCGACCTACGGTTTTCACGGTACCATTTTGCATGTGTGTGACTCAGTGAAAACGTTTTATGTCTCATATAGGCCTTCAGTTTTCACTTCAATCAATACATACCTTTTGTGAATTTGTGAACAGCACTTAGGTGAAACTTCAACGACGCATATTTTTTCAACTAATCTGCAACCCCCGTTTCTCGCACCATGCGACATAGCATGAACATTTTCTACAGTCTACACTTCTAAGCTTCAACATATTACAGACATTTTTCATCTGATTTTCACGGCATTGCACAACCTGTCCGCGCATGGCACGTCAAAAATAGTTGGCATGTGTTAATACGACATGCCATTTTAAACACATTCGGGATAGACGCAGAGCCAATAGGCCAGCTATCTCAGATGCTTTATTAGTTAAATAATTTTACAAACACTACTTCATAATGTCAAAGCAGTACGACAGTGAAGGCTTCATGTCAACGCCTCTAGAAGGTTCGGGTGCTAGACCTGAAGATAACTATCATCCCGACAGTGAGGACAATGAGGTTCGATTCCGAGAGGCGGACGAGGAATATCAACGCCTCAAAGCTGATTTCGCTCGAATTGCTCGAGCTAGACGTATTAATTCCCACTCCAGGAGCGACAGACAGTCGCAGAAACGTGCTACCAACTTACCAAAGTTCAGAATCGCAACTTTCTACGCCTCGGATGTAGAGCTCTGGTTCAACCAAATTGAGACTCAGTTCGCTCTCCACCAGATCGATGATGATGACGAGAGGTACAGCTTAACCTGCGCTGCACTTTCGGGCGAGATTGCATCGGACGTGAGGGACGTGCTGCTTCAGCCTTTCAGGTCCAACAAATATGACAGCCTGAAAGCAATTTTAATTGAGAGGCGAGGATTGACCACACCCGAAAGGGTCAACAAAGTTATCTCTGGCGAGAAGATTGGAAATGACATTCCCTCGCGTTTCCTGCGGCGTCTGCAGAAGACTGCAGGTTTCGGCACCAAAGCTGTGGTGGGGAAGGCTGTAATTCGGCAAGCGTTCATACGCCAGATGCCCGCTTCCATCAGAGCCCATTTGGTAATTCAACCCGACAGTGCCACCCTCGAAAGTTTGGCCGTTTTGGCCGACCGGGCACTGGCAGCAGAAGAGGACGTCGAAGAGAGTAAGCCGGGGGTCGCAGAGATTAAAGTCGAAGAAACCACCAAACTAGTTGGTTTGTTAGAGGATCTGTCCAAACGCATCAAGAGATTAGAAACAGTAACAACATCAGAGAGGAAACGAAATAAAGGACGTGGACGAGCAAATAACTATGCTCACGCGCCTGCATTTGCCCCTAATGTTCAGGCCTCAGGTTTCGTTAGCAACCAACCTAGTCAGTATAGAAACGTAAAAGATAATGCTCGACCTTTCGTTCCGCCGTCGAATGTACAGGCCACTGAGTTTGTTTATGAATCAAATAATTGTACTAATGCACAACAAAATGTTCGTCCTTTTGCACCGCCGCCGCAAAATAATGTTGCACAACCGATCGACACAGCCACTGCACAGGTTTGCTATTACCACCACACCACACACGCGCTTGTGCAGTGAACCCTGTTCATACTATGTCACATTAGGTCAGCGCGAAGTAGCAAATATCGCGTTATCTCACTCTAAGTTATTATATGTCGCAGATAAAGGACATAAATGCAGATATTTAATCGACACGGGCGCAGCTGTCAGTGTTCTGCCGAAATCTTGCGCTAACGGGATTTCGGACGCTGGCAGTCTCCCCCTGGTGGCAGCTAATAACAGTACTATACATACTCACGGCAACTGTAAACGCGTCGTCGATGTCGGCTTAAAGCGCGAATATCCGCGGACGTTCATTGCCGCTTCACTATCTTCGATTAAACTCCTCGGCCAGTTCCTGGAACTGACACGCCCTACGACAAAGGGTGAGAACGTCAAAAACGGCATAACTCATAAGATTGTGACTAAAGGTCACCCGGTTTTTGCTCGACCACGACGTTTAGCACCCGATAAGCTGGTTACCGCCAAACGTGAGTTTGACAAGATGATTAAATTAGGGGTCATTGAACCCAGCGACAGTGAGTGGTCCTCAGCGCTTCACATGGTGCCAAAGAAAAACGGCGATTGGAGACCATGCGGGGACTACCGTAGTTTGAATGCACAGACCGTACCGGACCGTTATCCGATTCCTCATATTCAAGATTTCACGCAGCGGTTAGCCGGATCGAAATTTTTTTCGAAGATCGACTTAGTCAGGGCTTATTACCAAATTCCGGTGGAACCGTCCGACGTACACAAGACTGCTGTTACCACACCCTTTGGCTTGTTTAATTTCACTAGAACACCATTTGGTCTAACAAATTCCGGTCAAACGTTTCAGCGATTTATAGACCACGTGACACGCGGACTTGATTTCGTTTTTGTTTATTTGGATGACCTACTGGTAACCAGCCCAGATCATAAAACGCATAAGAAACATCTACGAATTCCTTTTGCTCGACTATCGGAGTACGGAATTATCATTGGTCCTGAAAAGTGTCAGTTCGGAACAACTGAATTAAGTTTCCTAGGTCACCACGTTTGCGCCGAAGGCATTTCGCCGTTACCCAGCGCCGTTGACGCGATCGTTAATTTCGTTAAACCCGAAAAGCAACGAGCATTGCGTAGATATCTGGGAATGGTGAATTATTACCACCGTTTCATACCGCATTGCGCCGCGAAGCTGACGCCACTCAATAATCTACTGACTTCTGCCAATGAAGGCCATACCAGACTGTCACCGAAATCAAATTTCGATTTGAAGTGGAATAAAAACGCAGAGTCAGCATTTTTTGAGTCAAAACAGATATTGGCAAACGCTACGCTTCTGGTGCACCCAGATTCTACGGCCCAGCTTAACATCACGTGTGACGCTAGTGATGTCGCCGTCGGTGGCGTTTTGCAGCAATTTTTAAACGGTATGTGGCAGCCACTTTCGTTTTTCAGCAAGAAGCTGAACCCAGCAGAGACACGCTACAGTGCGTTCGATCGTGAGCTTTTGGCAGTATACGCTACAATTAAACATTTCAGACACAATTTAGAAGGACGAAATTTTTTCGTTAATACAGATCATAAACCGTTGACATTCGTAATGTCATCCGTGACTGAGCGCGCATCCCTACGACAAACACGTCATTTAGCGTTCATCGCTGAATTCACCACCGATATTAGATATGTAAAAGGAGAGACAAATTTCGTCGCTGATGCGCTGTCACGACCATCAGTGTCAGCGATACACGATGGACCAGTAATAGACTATAAAGAGTTAAGTCTCGACCAAGCTAATGACGCGGAATTCACACGGTTGAGACACTCGACTACATCAACTATGAATTTCAAACTATTAAAATCGTTCGATAATCAATTGATCTGGTGTGATGTGTCCACGGGACACAACCGGCCGTACCTTACCGCGAAATTTCGCCGAAAAGTTTTTTCAAACTTGCACGGTTTAGGCCATCCATCGCATAGAGCTACCAGACCTTTGATTAATACCCGATTTGTATGGCACGGCATGAACATAGATATTGCTAGATGGTGTCGTACCTGTCAGGGTTGCCAGACCGCTAAAGTTTCACATCACAACACTCCAGTTTTCGGAAAGTTCACTGAACCTACCGAGCGATTCGATCATCTCCACGTGGACATAGTCGGACCTTTACCTTATGCCGATGGTTTTAGATATCTACTGACTTGCGTCGGCCGTTTTACACGTTGGCCCGAAGCTATACCTATGGTAGATATTAGAGCCGAAACGGTCGCCGATGCCTTCTTCAACGGGTGGATAGCACGTTATGGTACCCCAGCCACTATCACCACTGATAGCCCAATTCGAGTCCAAATTGTGGGACAGTTTATGTAATCAATTCGGGATTATTCGGAATCGTACCACGAGTTATCACCCTCAGTCGAATGGCATGGTCGAACATTTCCACCGTCAATTGAAAGCCGCCATTATGGCGCACGAGTCACCGAACCCGTGGACTATCACGTTACCTGCTGTACTTTTAGGAGTTCGTTCAGCCGTGAAAGAGTGACTGGGCAGGTCAGCTGCCGAGATGATTTACGGGACAACCCTTAGACTCCCAGGAGAGTTTACTAAACAGTACAACGTCGACGCCAACACTGATTTGGAGAATTATTCAGACAAGCTACGTGTGGCCATGTCGCGTCTCCGTCTATGTCCGCCACGTGACACACAACAACACAACATTTTCCAATTCAAAGAAATAGCTACATGTACTCATGTATTCTTGCGCCGAATCGCAATTGCACCGCCTCTGACCGCCCCTTACGACGGACCATACAAGGTCGTCGCGAGGAGTGGCAGAGTAATGAAAATCCTAGTTAAAGGCAAGGTTGAGACGTTCTCTTTAGATCGCGTTAAACCCGCACATATGGAGTGCAAGCCTACGACAGGTACGACAATACAGCGTAAAACGCCAAGCAAACCACGGAAGTCGACGGCTACCAGGACATCTAGTAAGAATCCACAGGGTCCACCTAGACCTGGTAGTGCGGACACTCCGACGTCCAACGGGACGAGAGTCAACACAAAAAAGTCGACGGCAGTCAGAAGCAGTCAAAAATCGGCCACAGTCCCAAAGCAAATAGAGAAAAAAGTCAACTTGTCTAACAGAGACAATACTTACGTAGCGCCGCATTCGCGAGCTCCTGCCGCGTCCCGCGCTAACGGGCACGGCAGTGGTTTACGAACGTATTCCCGCATACCTTTACATCTACGGGGTAAAACCCCGGGTGCTGCTGACGCCGTAATCGACTCGACAAAAAGCAAACATGCGCATATCGCTAATCGCGAAAAAATTTCGACCGACCAAACAGTGCGAAAAACTAGAGTCGGACGAATAATCCAGACTCCTGCCCGATTCGTGCAGATGGTTCACGCCATAGTTGCGCCTAACGACATCTATGGCGGGCCCAACCGCATACCTCGTAATAACAATGTTGTTAAATTGTAAATGAATATGCCAGGCCTGGCAGCATTGTGTACAGATATATAAATGTAAAGACATTTTTTTTAGCAAGCTCATTGCTAAATCACTAATAGAAATTATGTTAATTAAATGAATGGGTTGATCGCAGCTTGCAGCAAATGAATCATACATAAAGGACAGTTGGTGTTAAGAGGATAGGACAATTCAGGTATAATGCTGCGCTTTCAACCACCCACGCTGTAACCACACTCGCTATATATATATTTTTTTTTTTAAAACAGCTTAGTTATAAGAGGTTACATATTTTACAACCCCGCTACTTGCACGAAGCAGTCTCCTACACGTCAGTTTGGTCCTACGTTATCACTCACCCGGGGGTAATGTAGGATCCTGACGTCGTTCAGTTAATGTGGCGTTTATCCCCAGCCTCCTGGACGCTGGGGGGATGGGGATGACCGCCTCGTTTCCGTACCTTGGTGACGTGCGCACATAAAGCAATGTGTGCGGCCTTGGTATTTTTCCCGCACTTCAGGCGTTACACTCAGCGACTACGGACGTGCCGTAGCTCGCTCTCGCTAAGTCAATAGAGACGTGCCGTGCGCGGAAGGTTGTGCTTTGCTGTTATCGCATGTTAATCAAATAAACATGACAAGAGAGAAGAGAGTTTTCTGACTTGTTTGAAACCGTCGACCCGACGGAGGAGGAGGAAGTTTGAGTTTTAATGGTGAGATTGGGCGGAGTCCCTCGTCGGCCGTTGTGACCCCATAATGGAACTCCCGGCGTAGGCCCATCTTCCCATAGGCCTACATGTAGGCCACACCAATAAGC
The DNA here is from genome assembly GCA_964017125.1 of Flabesymbios commensalis. NCBI lineage: Eukaryota > Metazoa > Annelida > Polychaeta > Terebellida > Flabelligeridae > Flabesymbios > Flabesymbios commensalis. The sequence goes on from OZ024903.1 coordinate 33,447,025, forward strand.
TATACAATCGCATATTTTTTATTTTTTTTAAATAAGTCTTTTTTTCATTTTATTAAACAAATAGTAATAAGATAATATTATTATATATATATATATATATATAATATATAATGGCTTGAATTTGTGATTGTGAGGTAAGACAGTGCCCGACAGGCCTATGCCTTAGTCTTAGAGGAAGCCTTTGAGAAAGCAAAATTTTGCGGGATGTGGATGCCTTTGGACCCCCGTAAAGCGTCCTTTGCCATGTTCTACTCCCCTCCGACCCTTAATGAAAATCCAATAAAATCCGCCCCTGACACACCACTCAGTTAGGTTTACAAAAAAGCTAGGCATAGCCTATATGTGCAAACACTTGCATAGTCTTGGCCTATTGTAGATTTGATACCAGATATTTTATATAAAAACACTCTACCTGTGCTACCATGCTTGCATAGAAACATTCTTTCATCTTCTTTTTACTCTATTAAAAAGTCCTAGTCGTTCAATAACTATTTGTATTTAATGGTTTGGTAGTCCAGCGTAAAAATAACACGTCTGTTCAATATGCCAGTGGTATATACATTCAGCTTCTAGACCCTCCCTCCACCCTCCCCCAAAGATATGCCTGCATCACCTTTCCCAAAAAGAAGCCTGAACCCTGCTGAACACAAAAGACCAGGATGTACCCCATGTGCAGCAGACAGAGATGACAACAAACATGCTGGCCCAACTTTGGATGAGATGTTTTTTTATTTTCTCACTTTACAGCCAGTAACCACACCGAATTCAATAATCGTCTGAAAATAAAACCGCCCCATCATACAAAGTAATTGAATATGTAAAAAAATCGCCCAAAAACGGTAAATATCGATATGAGAGCGAAAAAGCATCCACCACGGTGAAGGTGAATTTGGGTATAGTTGCTCAATTATTCTTTAAAAGTAGCAGTGAGAAAAGAGCTAAATCTATTTGACGAATCTCCCTGCTTCTAATTTGAGATGTTATAAGCTGTTGTGAAATCAGTTAACTGGAGTAGCATGTTTCTGGAAGTAAGAAGTAGAAATGGGTGTTTCTTGTTACAGTGTAAGATGAAAAATACAGTTGGATGTTCTTATTGCTGAACATATAAGGGAAATATTATATTATTTTAATGTTTATAGGGAATAACTAAATTTAACCTTTCACATTGTTATTCAACGAGTTTAATTTCAAGTGTTGACAACAATTTTAACAAGTTAATTCACTTAAAGTTGATATGTTCAGAAAAAAACTGGGTTCGCTATTTTACGATTATTTCTCTGTTAACTAAAATACAGGATCTCTAGTTTTAGTGACAAAAAATGTATAACCCAGGTGAATTTTCAGAAAACTAAATACGCTCACTAACATCCTGTTTGCTCAAAGCACGTTTTGACAGTTAGCACCTATCACCTTTAAGCCGACGATATGTAAATATCATTATATATATTCATTAACGCTGCATTTCATGAGATATATATGATAATTACATCTAGTGGCTGGACTCTTCAGCACTAACATCTTCATCATGGACTACGTCCTGCTGGCTGTTAAAACAGCTTTGTACACATTGACAACCTGCATTGCAAAATAACTTTTCTAACTTTTCTGCATGTGCACCGCAGAGAAGAACATTAGTTTTACAGCCGCATGTGAGAAGTTCAGTACACACAGATAGGATGGGATGCAATGTCATCAAACGTGGCTGCAACATGTCGCCTTCTAATTTCCACCCAGATTTTTTAGGCAATGGAAGGGTAGGACATGCCACTGATGCATTGCACCATGGCTTGATAGCTGCTTCTCATGACTTGCAGCGTTAAGGGATCATGTGGGGGTGGCAATTTTGCCATGACCATAAAACCGGCTGGTTGAGTCTGACCCAGTTAGTGCGTGAAAACTCAGAATATTATGAACTACACTAGGTTCAAGGCTCTCTCGTACTTGGTGAACATTTATGTATCGTTTCTCTTTACTTGTGCTGATATTCATTCAATTGGGATAGCATGGTGAATAAGACGAATGAGAATATCAGTATCCCTTGTGTTAACAACTACTCTCTCAAAGCCCTGTGCATGAGCATCAAGTGCATGCATAACAATCTTTGTGTCAGCTTCTTCGTGTGATGTACTTCAATTATCAATCATGAGATGAAGAAGCAGGGAAATCATCAATTACTTCGAACTACTCAGTGATGAGTTGGGCTTTCATGTTGATAAATAGAAGTAATGTTGATATCATATCAACGTAAGAAAGCAAATGTGGGGTTGCTTATATGTTTATCAAAATATTGCTTATCTATAGATCATTCATTAGCTCATCTGAATGCGCCATGAATGATTTCATTGTCGCTTCACTTCCTTTGTTACTGAAACACGTCTCCAAGGCTGCGACGAATGCATCAACTTTTGCAATACTCGTCTATTTTTTGTCTCCGTGTTGTGCCAGATTCGGAATAATTGGTGTAATAGTAGGCATACTCTCCACATAGCTTCAACTGTCAGTTTATGAGCTGGCTGCCGAGTTAGCTCAGATGTATCAATACAAGTAACATCACAGAATAGTAATTTCAAATTAAATAAACAATGACAAAGCGGAATTCACTGTTTAAATGAATAAATCTATGATAATTTTAGTGGCATTGTTAGCATCTAGTAGGCCTAATGAGAGTTAAATTCGTAATGAAATTATCGTTATATTGTATATCACACGCCTGATTATCATGATTATTTTGATTTTATCACCCGAAATAACGCTGAAAACGACTTTGGGATCAAAGGGTAAATTCACTATAATCAAAATAATGGTAATATTTTTTTTTAGAAAAAAACACCTATCGGCTACCTTCATTTTAGTAGTGAATGCTATGACCTTTACTACATCGATCATAACTTGGTAGTGCATACATTAAAAACTTTACAACCGGCTGTTTCTCATCCCCAGATAGCCCCTCTACAACATTAAATATGTTTAAGGTATATTTGTAATAAAATTATCGTTATATTGTATATCACACGCCTGATTATTTTGATTTTATCACCAGAAATAACGCTGAAAACCACTTTGGGATCAAAGGGTTAATTCACTGTAATCAAAATAATGGGATTATATTTTTATTTCATTATAATTAAAATAATATTTTTTTTAGAAAAAACGCATATCGGCTACCGTCATTTTAGTAGTACAATTATATGTTTATGTTGATTATTGACCATTGTATTATTTTTCTAAAAAAATTTCAGATTGCACCCCTCGGCCGCCCTATGACCTTTACTAAATCAGTCATAACATGGTAGTGCACACCTTAAAAACTTTTCAACCGGTTGTTTCTCATCCCCAGATAGCACCTCTACAACATTAAATAGGCTTAGGGTATACTCGTAATGAAATTATCGTTATATTGTATATCACCGCCTAATTGTTTTGATTTTATCACCAGAAATAACGATGAAAAACGACTTTGGGATCAAAGCGTTAATTCACTATAATCAAAATAATGGTAATATTTTTTTTAGAAAAAACACCTATCGGCTACCTTTATTTTAGTAGTAAAATTATATGTTGATTATTAATCATTGTATTAATTTTCTAAATATTTTTCAGTTATGACCTTTACTAAATCGGTCATAACTTGGTAGTGCACACCTTAACAACTTTACAACCGGTTGTTTCTCATCCCCAGATAGCCCCTCTACAACATTAAATAGGTTTAAGGTATATACATTCTGGTGAAAACGGGACCAAAAAATAAGCCATTTTTTCACAATTAGTCCATGGGCCAGATCCAGAAATATGCATTTTCGTTGCACCCCCTCGCAACTTTGGTTTGATGGTATCAGTAGGTTCCCATACCATAGAAGATCACATTTTCACTTGTTGTCATTTGCATAACCTGGGTAGTAATTTTTACAACAGCTTTTTGTAAGCGGGGGGTCGGCGAAAAAAAGGGTTTTCCGTCCATTATGGGTACAGTGTGCTGGCGGATTAAAATGGTGTTCCATTCATTTTAGGGGGCCTCATTATGTTCACACACCCTCAACGAAGTTGAAATTTACCTAATTAACATGTTTATTATGTAATTAGGTAAATTTAGAACATCTTTATTGCGATTTTGGGCCAAAATATGTGACTTTTTCATGCTTTTATTGTTTTTGATATTCTATATAAATATTATATGAATATTTATGATTATGTTTTTTTAATAAATGTTATTCAGCTGATTCGGTGAGAAGACAGCACCTCTTATCTCAGCAAAATGCCCTTGTGACCTACCGAAGAAATAATTTGCGTAACTTCATTATTTTCCGCGATTGTGTGTAATGCAGCAAATGTATTATTTCCAGAATCTTTGTTACCAGAGTTATGAACAGGATTGCAGTAAGTGGTTGTTTTCGGTTTTCAGCCTGACATCACAGATTATTATAAAAAAATATTTTAATATTTTAAAAATGTAATTAGGGTTATAGTCAGGTAACATATTTGACTACAACACTTTACTTCAGAACTGTAGCTCTGCTTACGGGTCCCGATTCTTACCACCAGGCTGACATGTAATAGGCCTATAAGTCAAAATGTGAGATACCATGCCTAAGTCTTATAGTAATGTAAGTTGACACGCTAGTGAAAAACAAAATGAAGCCACATTCAGGATATGGCTGAGTCTGAGTGCCCCTACTGCAAAAATTCCTCGTCAGGACCCAAACTGGAAACACTGTTTATGCCATATGAAGCCCGTCTCTGGTGGACTGACTCCTTTAACGGCAGGGATCGAGTTGGAAAAAGCTTCAAGAATCAGCTGAACAGAGCCAAGATGATGCTCACGAGCAGCTGAAGGCACACTGGGACGAGAGTCCAGCTGAAGCTTATCGTCGTCCGTGCTACCAGACATACATCAACAAGACCCTAATCAAGAGACTGTAAGACAAAAGGGAACGGGCATCCACGACTGCACAAGCAGACAGCAGCACTAATGTGAGAGGAAGTCGATCATCAACGCCTACACCAAGGGAAGATAGTTGCATCTTCCGTCATCAGAAACGGCGGCGGTCAGGGAAGAAATCGTGAAACACTGACGCAATGTCTACCCAGGCACGTCAGAAACTACTAGAAGTCGCAGAGCAAAAAGGCTTAACAGCTAGCTGATGTTGTAGATGAGAAGGTATTTGATAACATGGACATCATGAAGATGACAGAGCTGCGGGACACCTCCCTCGACAATGCTGGATGAGGTTGACAAAGCCAGACGCAGAAGCAGAAGCACTACGGTGACAGACTGTCATTTTGGCAGCCACACAGCAAGATGGTAACAGAGATCATTTTCTCAAAGGATGTATCTACTGGCCACGCAGTTGAAGCTGTTGTTGTTGCAACTGAAATGACTAATGCCCCACTACCATCACAAGTAGAAGAAACTACCCATAACAAGACTCAACAAGTGTTCAGATGTGCACAAAAAATTCGAGCAGAGCTCATGACCGTCCGCGATAGAATGGCATGGCCACCAACACCTGAATATCTTGTCGAGAACAACGTCGACATCCCTGATCTGGTAGCAAGGGTGCTGTGTGGAGATTCAGATGACGAGGCGATGTCTGCAGACCGACCTACACCGTCCGACCAAAAGCACAGGCACGTCATGTCAATTGCTCAAGATTTCCTGCACTGCGTTTCGAGTGGACGGGTGATGACTCCAGTGACAGTGAAACATTTGACGGAAAGCTCACAGCTGGTCAAGATACTCAACCATTTCGGTCACTCACTTTCGAACAGTCTTATCCAGGAGGTGGAGACAGCAATTAGTCAGGCAGAATGCTGATATAACCTGGAAATTCATACAGAAGTTTTTATTTTGATTGATTTGTGTTCAGTAGAGACTAGTGTCATCATTTCCACTGGGAGTACTAAATTTTACCCAGTGGCAATTTTTTTGCTTGCATATTTCCAAGATGGCCGCCAATCCATAGGCTCAAATCTATAAAATAACATATATCTGGGCCTACGTGTTCAAATTTGATGAACTGGGAGTCGATTTTTATCAAACCAAATGCCATAAGTAAATTTATGACATTTAAAAATTATTTGGAAGTCAAGGTCAAAGGTCAAGGCCTTTTTATGGGTCTGATAAGGTTAAAAAGGCATCAAATGTGGCACGTGACTGATTTTCACCCACCAAAACAACATTTATTTACCCCCTTCAGGTCTTCAGGATTAGTGCAACCTATGGACTAGCATGGCGGGTATGCATGCAGTCATATTTTAGCACACATCCCAATAGCTGTTTGCAAAGTAGCCTAAACATGGTAAATATACGCAGAGACCTACAATTCATAGTGGGACAGCTATAAGTGTTTTTTCCTGGGGAATCTTTCAAATCCGGATACAAGCATCAAAATTGGCATGACTACTACCTGTGGGCTACTTATTGAGAAACAATTTTAGCTGATCAAAATATCAAGATGGCCGCCATATTTCAAGATGTCCGCCATTTTGATACTCAAAATATACATTTTTGAATAAAACCCCAGATAATTTTCCTATTTCAACGATATTGGTGTCAAATCATATATCTTTGGCTATGGAGAATCTGAATTTTTATTTTGCGAGATCGAAAATTCAAGATGGCGGCGATTTTTAAAGGTGGCTGACTTTTCCATCATTAAAATAATCACTTTGCGGGGTAGTTTTGTCACAACTTTCGCGGCAGTTGCAGAATAGGGTTGTGTAGTAGATGTATAGTACTGTGTTTTAGGAGTCATCCACATCCTCTGGATGGATTCCTGGAACTGGTCCTTGCAATGGAACCTTGTCGTGGTGAAATAAAGCTCTTGGTGATTGATTGAGTATGCTCGGCACAGAAGTAATGTCATGGCACAACCAGGGCGCACTGGTGACGTCACTGCTGTGGGACTGGTGACGTCGCTGCAAGTGGTTAGATTAGATTTTGCTAGATGGCGACGCCTGAATAGACAAGGTGTGACCGAGAGCAGAACCAAGGAAAATGGGACTTATCCCATACCTGAAGGTGGTAAAAGAATGACCTTGAATAAACTGTCCATAAAGAACTGGAAGAAGTGCTGTATTTTCAAGAGGAGAAAAATGAAGATCTCACCCATAGGTCTACTTTTTCTCCTGAGTATGGCTGTTATAACATGATTGCGACAGACATGCAGTACTTCTCTTCTATGCCTTCGAGGTCCTTTGTTCTGGATCATACAAGGCTTGACAAAGGCGGAAGCACTGAGGGGGAACAAGGCACTAGCACCCGGCTGATGCACCAAGTAACAGGATGCAGCTCTTTGTAAAGCATATCCTGACTACTACGGCGAGACTGAAAACACTGAGAAAGCTCTCGAGGTCGAATCGTGGCGTGAGAGTCACCCTACTTCTAGTTCTGGTACCTGGTGTTAGCAATCCTCTTGTTGATCCAATAATTCGAGAAGGCAACTTCAATCTGTACTGTCAGTCACTGACCGAGCTGATACCATTCTTATTCACCTAAAACGATGAAGTTATGCACAGTATACGCCTGTCCACTACAAAGACAATATGACTCAACAGAAACAACCTCAGATGGCTCAGGATTTCTGAACTGAAATATTATTGTGCATAAATCGAGCCGACAGTTCTCACCTATAATTATTGACCAGGCTCTTGCGCAAGCGAACGCAGTCGTAAAGGCTAATGGTGGAGCATTTGGTGTGACTGAAGATCCTGCCGCACTGGATGGGCACTGGTCCTGAAGTCAGATGCTTGATCACGCAGTAGGAGACAGCTTGCACAGCAGAAGAAGACACTGAATCCACCATGCAGCCATCATGAGTACCAAGTCACCAAGGAGCACAAGGACATTTGAAGAACATGCCACATTTGATGTTCTCTCCACAATACAGGCACACTCTGCCAAGCACAATAGGACGGACATTGTGTTCAACGTATGTAGGCCTACAGGTCCAATAGTTTGACAATTGCCAAGTCAACTGAAGCGAGGACGTGAGTGAGATAAAGGGTGTCAAACAAGTGCAAAATTCCAGCCAACTGGCGCATTTGTCTCAGAAACAGTGAGAGAATATGACCATTGATATCAAAAGAAGATTTTACCAGAAACCACATGATCGACCTAGATGAATTTGCCCTCTGTACTCATGAGGAGGCGGACACGATGATCTTCGTACACACCAATCATGCGACAAAAGGAGGAAGCTCCGAGGGGGTCCTGATGGCAAAAGCCATTGACACTGACATTCTTTTCATAGCAGTCAGTATGGTGTCACCTCGACTTGTCTACAGCAGCTGTGAATTGCATATGGCCAAGGTCAGCACTGGAGATGGATTCCTGTCCATGAACTGTGCGTCTCCATCGGGCCAAAGAAGAGCAGGGGCGTTCACGCCTTCACCAATCAAGGGATTTTATGTTGATGTTGTGTCTACATTCTGCGACAAAGGAAAAAAGATGTGATGAGATAACCGATGTCTTCCATAAATTAAGTCAGTTCTCATCATCAGGAATTGACGATGACATGGAGATCTTGGTGAGGTTTGTGTCTGAATGTATGACAGATCCAGCACAGCTGAGGGCGTCGACGATGCAAGACTGGGTATGTTTGCGAGGAGCTGTCACCAGGCGGGCAACAGTATTCCAGCCAGACATAGCGAGCTCTGCAGACTGGATATGGACGAAGAAGACAATATTTGGCAGATCTCCTTGACATACCTTCTACTACTGCGGGGAGATGCCAGCAGCTGATTAAATGTGACTGCAAATCAGTATGTCATGAGTGGTAAAAATGCCACCGCTTTGGTCTGACTTGCACCACACTATGCACTATGCAATTATTACCAGGATTCACGTTGAGATCTTGTAATCTGACTGAAACTGTTGTGTTCATTACTTCATGACAGTATATTACTTCTAAGTAGTTTTATTTCTACGTATTTTTTGGTCAGGCATGGGGTAGTCGTACTGAGTATGTATAATAGGTGAAATGTAACAGGTATAACCTAATTTCCTATTATATTTTTCCTTGTCGTGGTATTGGGATTGTGTCTGTCATTATATAAAGTGACAGAAGCGAGCCATTTGTACTGGCTAATGACTACATCGGGGCAGATACAGGATATCGACCCGTACCGGTGTTGGTCCAATATTAGTCTGACGTCTTCGACGCTGGCCCAGCGTTGCCTTGTCGGTGGGTCGATGATGGTATTTGCTGGGATGAATATTACATTATTATGTAAAAATAAGTTATTTTTTTAGCTGTCTCTTTCAGCATACATCTTATTACCAGTATTATATGTTGGAGTGACTTATAAGCCCACACGGGCTGGACACGATCTTGTGATCTTGATTCATTTGTACATGTCACTATAATAAAAATATACAATACAATACAGTACAATAAAAAAATTCATTTATTCATTTACATATTTTCCCCTTTCAACATAATTATATTTCGAAATGATACCTCACACAAATAACCTCTAAACTAAAAGTATATTCTGCTTTTGCCTTAGATCGAGATCACATTTCATGCTGACCAACATGATGTATTTTACCTCTTTGTCTCATATTTTGTAAAATATTTTTTTACTGAATTCAGAAGGTCGAAATTCAGATTCTGCATGGTCAAAAACGTATGATTTGATACCAAGATCATTGAAATCGTACTAGTTTGGAGAAAACTATCCAGTGACTTTCATGCTGGAAATGGTCGCAATCTTGAAAAATGGCAGCCATCACTTTCTGGAATATTGTTGTGCATCATTTGAGCCGACAGTTTTCACCTATATGTTTTCTTACGCTTTCAGCTTCGGTGATTTTGTGAATAATCGTAATCAGAAAATAGTTCACGAGCCACATTAGATGCCTTTTCTAACCTTACCAGACCCATAAATGGCACTGACCTTTGACCCCCAATTAATTATTCTAATGTCATAAATGTACTTATGGCTTTTTGTTTCATGGAAATCGACTCCATTATCATCAAATTTGAACAAATATACGCAGATTTGAGTTTAGTGTTTGGCGGCCATCTTGGAAATATGCAAATTAAAAGATTGCCACTAGGTGAAATGTAGTACTCCCGGTGGAAATGATGACTCTAGCCTCTGCTGAACACAAATCAATCAAAAAATAAACTTCTGTATGAATTTCCAGGTTAGGTTCAATTTTGCCAATATTCTGCCTGACTAAATGGCAGAGAGACACATTGGGTTAGTTGGAGATGGTGCCATCTACACACATCCCAACATCAAACCCGATGTACTTGTTGTCATGTGCTAGGACAACACTGACAGCAACGAAGAAACTCTGAGTGGCCATGGCACTATACCACTGCACAAATAGAATCATCATACAGAGAGCTGTTCAGCCTACGTATAGTGGAGCTGCGGCATTTGAACCGCGTGCACAAACTACCAGTACTAGAGGGAAGTGAAAGAGGTCATTCACTCCTCAGCCTAGCAGAATTCTGCCATACATTGCTGGAACACGGTGCAGTCCTGGAAATTGGCCATCAGTGATGAAGAACTGAGATCTCCAGAATTTCTCGACTCTGTAGACGAAGCTAGGTGGAAAGATGCTGCCCGGTTTATGCGACGATGCCGGCATTATGATGGTAATGAAGATGCCCCGCAGAAAGTGCCAGGCTGGTCCGGGTTCAATGCAGCCGTGAGCAGCACCACCCCAGCACCCAGTGTCGTCGGCTACTGTTCAGTGATAGAGGCTTCCTCAACAGAACTGTTGACAGTGTACACTCTCCTACAGAAATCGATGGGGATGGGCAGGATGCTAGGATTAGACGAGATCATCATTGCCATGGACTCTATGTGCCAAAGCGCAAGAGATTGTTTGGAAACAACAAGGAGTTCAGCAATGTGATCCTGAGGATGGGAGCCTTCCATACCAGGATGACATTCCTAGCTGTCATTGGAAAGAGGCTTGGGGATACTGGACTGTCAGACATCTTCATTGAAGCTGGCATTGTTGCTGCAGGATCAGTATCTGGCGTAGTAGAAGGTCGTCAGTACAATCGGGCCATGCGAGCCCACAAGATCGTCATGGAGGCGATGCAACGACTTCGTATGAAATATTTCAAGGAATAAATGGATGAGAACAAGAAGGATGCCTACCAGGCTGTCGCAGATGAGATGGACACAGTTTGCCCTGACACCACTTCAGATGCCCTCGGTGTCTTGCTCTCTTCACCGAAGTTCCAACTACTTCTTGAACTGTTCCGCGCAACCTTCGGGGGAAGATGGCTGTCTTCTGGCATTCATACATAGACCTTGAGAGCGGCCAGTTTGCAGTCCAGCGCAGCTCAAATAGTACCAATGGACCAGATGATCAAATAATCCATGAACAGGGAATGCAACACAAAGGGAGGCATCAGTTTTAACAGAGGTGCAGTACAATGCTGGATCCTGACCGTTGACTACAGAGCCAAGACCTTGCAAACTTCCAGAGAAATGACATGTATCTACGACGCTGAAAGCAAGCAGTACAAGGATGCCAGTGTGCCAAGCATGAAGAAGGATGAAAATAAATGTCCGCAAAGGCATGGACATCGAGAGCTGGATTAACCCGTGCGTGCACCACTGTCGTTGAGAAGAGACTGCAAACAAGTGACGTCGACTTGTTCGGTCAACTGCCAAATGCCAAACTACAAACGTTCCAAAATCTGGTCATGTCAAAACCAAAGCCACTGAAAGTGATATCATCATCAAGGCTGACAGAGGCTTGTTTGCCAGGATGAACGTCATAGGGCAACATAGGCATTTGAACATGCAAGATGTGTTGAAGTCTCTATTTGTCATGGTCAACTGCAACTTCAGACGGTGCCCCTGCGAAGATATTTGGTCTCTAGGTGGCGGCCATTTTGATTATCGGTAACTTCAAGTAAAAAATTGGGGAGATCCAATAAAAAAAATTCAAGTTATCGCGTTAACAAGATTTTTTTTTAATCTTCGACCTTGACCTTTGACCTATAACCTTGACCTTGGGTAAAAAAAAATTGCCGGGATCGGTTGAATGCTTGTATGAATTATGAATTTAATTGTTGCACCATGTTGGTGTAGTAGCCAAAAGGCTGTGTGCGGAGACGGCCGCGGCGGAGACGGCGGCGCACGAAGGGGACGACAATACATGCCTCCCTTCGGGCCCAAGGGGGGATAAAAATGATTTCATACTACGGCTACTTTGATACACATGCATGTATGTGCTTGTAAATGTTTTGTGACTTTACACAAGATGAAACATAAAGATTCAAGCTCATAGTTGCATTGTCTGATTTTCGCGAATTTTCGCCGACCCCTCACTTACAAAATGCTGTTGTCAAAATTACTGCCCAGGTTGTGCAACTGACAACAAGTGAAAATGTAGTCCTATATGACCCAGGAACCTGCTAGAAGCATCAAACCAAAGTTGCAAGGGGGTGCAACGAACTCCTTAAATATAGCCTTTTCTGAATCTGGCCCATGGACTAAATTGGTTCCTAGACTATTGTGTCTTGTGTGAGCGGAGAGACTTGTTAAAATAGCGTATATCTCGTACAATTTCGTAGCATAGCGTTATGTGACATTCGACACCAGGAATTGGCACCAAATACTAAAGCTTAATATATCGTCTTTTGTTATGTGCTATGATACCTCAATCCACAAACAGCATTTCATTTTCGTGGGATTTTTTCACGATAAATTTCTATAGTTGACATTATAGAAAAAATGTCATTAAAAACGTGATGAAGTGTAAAATCTGCATAATTTGTTTAAATCACAATCACTATTTTTTTCGTGACTTTTTTAGAATTCGACTTAAAAACGTCGCCTGTACTGAGAGCGTTGTTCACGTGGCTCTTATTAGCAAACGCGAGACGTTGACCCAATGTTTAATTATTGTTGGGCCAGCGTCGGAGACGGTGGACCAATATTAAATCAACACTGGGCCAGTATTTTGTGTTTGCTGGGTTGGTAGCCGTAGTTTGTCTACAAATTTTCTTTTTATTTTGTTATATATATGCTAACAGAGACAAAATGGCCGCCACTAAATTACAGATCACTAAATTTATCATATCTTCATCAATACTTGAGATAGAGACAAGATTATTTTACCAAACCATATGTTTTCGGTATCAGAGACAATTTTTTTTTCAAATATTTTTGGCGAGTCCAACCGGGGCTCATTTTTATTTTGATTGGTTGTCATTGTCGGGTTAAATAAGGGTTTTAGTTTTCTTGCACACCCCGTGACGGGGTAAATAGACACTTCCTAAATGTTAACCCCACCTCGTTCTTCTAGTCACTTATTAAATATTTATCTTGTCTTTTTTATTATAATCTGTAGGGATACTCGTATTGATGACAAAATGCTCAATATGAAATGAAATGAATGGGGTTTTAGGCCACCTTTGTGCACATATAGGCTGCTAAATGAGATGACACTGCCCTCCAGACACAGACTTCGAAATTCTAGCCCTGGCGGTCTGAGGCCGAGCACGCTACCTCTCGGACACGAAGACTCTCCACAATATTGAATCCTTACGAGTGAGCGGGAAAGAAACATTTTGTTTCTTTGAAACTCGGAGGCCAGATTGGGGTTCGAACCCGCGATCTCCGACTGTCCAAGCAGACAGCTTTAACCACGGCGCCACGCCGCCCGCCTATAATGCTCAATATACAATATATTAAATCTCAAGCATTGTTCTTTATATTAAAATAGAACTAAATAGCCTCAGCATATAAAGTGCATTTATATATATATTACTGTTGTTCTCCATAAAGAATTAAACATCAATATGCGACTAACATAAAATATGTATACTAATCATAATAATAGCAAGAATATTTATAGTATTTTACAAACAAAAAATCTGCCCTAGCATTGAAACTGTATAAAACAATTACATTTTACCTTGTTCTTCCAGCTAGTTATTAAATATAATATATTTATCCTGTGCTTATTATTATAATATCTATGGATATCTGGATAACGTCACATCGGTCAACATACACGTCTTAAGTATTGTGCTTTATTATGCATTATCTTTGATTTATTAAAATAAACTCAGCCTTGGCATTCAAAGTGTCATTATGCATATTATTTGGTTTTCCATCAAACATTTAAACACATACATCAATATGGGACTAATATTAAATATTTATATTACATACAATATTAAATATCCACAGTATATACACTGTAAACATGTAAACATAAACATCAATGTGAGATTAACACAAAATATTCATAATAAATATAATGATAAATATCCACAGCATGAGTTAACTTTTATATAATAGCCTATTGGAGGCAGATATATCAGCACATTTGAATTTTACCGCAAATTAGAGTTAGCGATAATGACGCGCGTATCTTAAATATGTTGTTATAAAAAAAGATTGGCCCTGGGGTTTTTAATTTTTTAACTTCCGGTCTCCTGGGGGCATAATGGGGACACTTTTTGAGAATTAGCTTGCTTCTAAGTAGCACGCAACAAAAATAACAGATTTACAAACTTGACACATATTTTATAATGTTTGTATTTTTTAGGCGCCAGTATTGATAAAAAGGTTGAAAAAAATATTCAAAATTAAATCTGGGCAAAAATGTTTTTTCAGTGACCTGCATGTGTATATGGCCGAGGGCTATGAATAAAACACTAGTGAAAATAAGTAAAACTACTACTATTTTGAACAATTTTTCGAATTGCTGTCAATTTTATTTTGGTGTCCTAAAAAATGGTAAAATTGGCCCTAGGACTTAAAGCGTCCTGTTTGGCAAAAAAGAATCAAAACTCGCTATGTCCCAATGGTCAAGCTAAATAAAAATCGCAGTGAAAAATTCTTAGCTTTTGTGAGTACGAGGGCTAGATCTGGCTCCCGGCCTATTATCAGTTAGACCAGTGTGAGAGGAATGCCTCGCACCCACTCCCTCTGCCCTGCGAAATATGATTAATCGCACCAAGCTTATATACCCATAAAAAAAATATATAATTGTAGGCCTATGTTACTATTCTTTATTTTTATTTTATTAGTAACTGAGAAAAAAAGAAAAACAATTTGGGATTTTTGTGATAAATGGCATGTATTCAAAATGTATTCAAATAGTATTCATCAATACAGGGCTTTTAAAGAAGTATTTGAATACAGTACGAATAGGCCTACTTGTATTCATATTTTTTATGAATACTGAATACACATGAATACACAAAAAAATGTAATCGAATACAGATGAATACGAATACTGAATACGAATACCCCATGTCTGCCTTGATTACAAAAAGCCATCATATTGATATGTTCAAAGTAAATTGCCAAAATTACAAGACTTCCCATGATAATTTTTTTTATATAGTAACTTAACGTCATGAGGGGAGATAAACAGAGATAAAAAAATATGAAACCATGAAACTGAAATTCAAAATCTTGCTCTGTCTACTGATTGACAAATATAGGCTATATTATAGTCCAATCAAAACTATAATGGTTGATGCCCTTACCTGTATTTCCAGACATGGTGGTGTGGTAGCCATGACGTCCTCTCTCTGTTTCAGCCACTGGGGCTAGTGGTGTGGGATGCCTCACTGGCCAGTGGTCAAAATGGCTAAATTAAATTTGAAACGATCATTCTGATTGGTCGCATGGGTAATATCATGAAGGGTGTGTGGTCGTGACCAACGTGGCTCGCACCTCACGCCCGCCAGGCGCGCATGATTATTCTCACCACTGATGCTCGTGAGTTGTCACAGCTGACGCGCGTAATTTAGCACTATACTGACGCGTCAGACGCGCGCTACTTCTATGAGATTATTAGGTCACGGGCGCCAGACGCGCGCTACCTCTACGGGATTATTCGATATACCGCCATACATACGGCCCATAGTGTCTCTACGTACAGTCATCATTGAAACAGGCACCACCAACACCAAATAACAAACGCTATATTATAATTATACACATCTGAATTGTCTCACAGTTATCGTCCTAAGGGCATTTAGCAATTATTCATTTACTGTTATTCATTTACCTTTTAAGCGCTAACCATGACCATGAATTGTTTTTAGATTACGGTTATAATTAGATTATATTTGTGGCAAGTGAAATTAAGGTTGAAGTCCCAACAAACAGAATAGGTTCGGCTCATGTTTTTTAATGCTGGCTTACAATCTGCGATGCTGGCCCTGCATCAAACCAACATGGGATCAGCGCCGCATGTTTGTGCCACGACTTGCCTGTAGGAAAGGTCAGGCTGTCTCTTCGACGATTGAACCCTCTATGTCTCTATGTGTCGATGACAACTATATTATTTTTAATATTTTATCAATATTTCAATAGTAGGCATACATTTTCAAGGTGAATTTTGACTTCAATCCACAGAAAGATTTAAACATGACTGTTTGACAAATCTGTGATAAAAAAACAGAAATACAAATGTTCTCTCATGTGAAGCTGTGTATCGCGTCAGGAAGACACAGCTTCAAGTGAGAGAAACTTTCTCAAATAAGTCACTTAATGGGTTAAATAAGATGACGTGTCAGGTAATTATAATGTACGGAACACTGACTTTCTGCTGCACTATGGCTCCGTTAATTATCTCCCATCACATATTTGTGAATGTCTGACGTCGAAGAAGACGACAATGCCATAATAGGCCTAATATAAATCACATTGACACATCAGACATGCCGGTATGTGTTTGAATATACAGCACAAACAACACCTCCGAGATGATTGTTTCACAGTTATTGGAAAGTGGCTGTAGGCCTTATGTAGGATATACATATTTTTTAAAAGCTATTCATCCCTGAGTTTCCTTGCTATTCTGTAAATATCAAATTGTTTCTGAACTCATACAACGGACAAGCCCCAAAAGCAAAACAAAATTACCCTCATTTACAGTCTAATGGGAGAGAAAGCTGCGTCCTAACATATATTTAGGTAATGGAAACGATAATGATTTTGTTACCTCATACTTCGACAGCATAACCCATATTGAAGCACGTGTTGTCATGACAACGTGTATGTTACAGGCTAAATCAACTTTAAATCACCTCTAATGCATGAAATATTAGAAAACGATCACAATATTAATCCTGTTTAATATAAGAAAAACTTGTGTAGGTGACAAAGACCACTGTATTTGGCCATGTCTTATAGTTACGTGTAGATTACAACAAGCATGGACATATTGCGTGAGCAATATGTATGTAATCTCACCATGGCTTTCTTAGATATGCTCCGGAAACGTGATTGTTAGGGTCTAATATGTAATAAATCCCCATGGGTTTCTTCTGAAAACCTGAAATATATTCGTTTTTATTTCACATAGCCAATTGCCATAGATATGCTCTTCCCAATATAAGAATTTTTTTTTTATTGAAAACGACGCTATTGTATAAAAAAATGTTATTTTTTATAGTGTAAGACCGAAATCAATTCACGTTTCAGTTGCATTACCATATTTACCAGAAAGAGTATTCAAGACATAAACATTAACTAAGACATACAGACCACCCACCAATGTGTGTTTAATCTACATCAGTCAATACCTCAGCGAACTTAAGCATAAAACGTAAACATACAGGCCATAATGTGGGCTCAGGCTGCCTCAACCAACCCATTGATCCATCCATTCATTAATCCATGAATGGATAGACCAATGTTGATTGATTGATTGATTGATTGATTGATTGATTGATTGATTGATTAATTGATTGATTGATTGATTGATTGATGGATTGATTGATTGATTGATTGATTGATTGATTGATTGATTGATTGATTGATTGATCGATCGATCGATCGATCGGATCGATCGATTGGATGGATGGATGGATGGATGGCTTATGTGCAACATTTTTAAGTGGTTATAAACTGATTACAGCTGATAAAAGAAAAAAACCGATAAAAAGTAACAGAAATGATAGTATGAATGTTTCGATATATATATATATATATATATATATATATATATATATATATATATATATATATATATATCGTCATCTGGTCATCCGGCAAACAAGCCCTATGCCGATTCAATGCCGGTCCACCGCCTACGACGCCGGTCCGGCACCAAATCAGCACTGCCAATGCCAATACTAGTAGAGCAGGTAGCAAAACCATTGTGCAAAAGTTCATAAAGCATGAAATTTTCCACACATCATATCTATGCCTTCCAGCTTCTATTTAGATGTGGAACCACCCTGAGTCTGTTTTCGGATGACCTTGAGAGCTCTTCAAAGTCTAGGTCAATGCATATTGTTACAAGTTTAAACTATTACAAGTCAACTTTTCTTCATTATATCGACATGTTGTAGCCTTTATTGACCAACTGATTAAAAGTAGTATCAGTAATATTGTAATATTGACTTTGATTGACCCTGAAAGTCAAATATGAGAAAATTGTAGACCTACAGTGTATTTGTGTACTTTCCGAGTTTGCATCGTCTAATATCACTTTCACACTGTTACCATGTACGACCTAGATGTAAGTGTTCAGGCAACGTTTTCCTAGTTACCTACGCCAAAGGAGGTTATGTTTTATGTCGTGTTGGTTTGTTTGTTTGTCTGTCTGTCTGTCTGTCACAAGGACTACTTACCAAGTAATGAACGGATTTGCGCGAAACTTTTACCAGAGGTGTGTATCGAACCAAGGAACAAACAAGTACATTTTGTTGATGATCCGGATTACGATCCGTATCTGCGATCCGGAATTCTATTCCGATCGCGCTCGATTACAATCCGGATATTGACTGCCCTGTTTCCACTATATTGAAGGTCTTTCAATAGGTCATTTTTATTTTGTGTTTTTCACACTGGCAATTGAAAATAGGTTCATAATTGCTTTTTTGTGATTAGTAATCGCCGGCATAACACTAGCACAACATCTTCTAATTTTGGTGAGGAAATGTAGAATGTGTATAATTATGCTTGTAATGTAAGCTGCCCGGTCTAAGTAGAACTGTGCATATATATTTCGTCAGCCTCACCTGCTTCCTCAAATTTGAAAAGGAACACTTTCTTATATTCTATTGATGCATCTTCACTATGCTGATTTCTGCTTGTCGCAGATCTTCTTGGTAATAGTAGTATAGCCTTGACCTCTCTTCCCACTGGACCCACGACGTTGGCGTAATGTTGAATCAACGTCATTGATGTGATTCAGCATCGCAACAACGTTGTGTGCCAAGTGGGTTAGTTCGGGACAGCTCATGGTGCTGGTTAGAACTGCTTGAAACTATTAGAAAATATGTTTTCAGTATGACCAAACATGCCAACACAACGTCGTGTCTATTTAACAGCAGCTCACATCATCATGGTCCTGCCCAGCAAACACGAGACGCCGACCCAACACCGGGCCGACGTCTCGTGACTGCCTGGCATGAATCTGATCGCCCATATACATACATAGCAAGCAGAGATATAAAGACCTCCCGGTTCAATGCTGGTCCACCGTCTACGACAATGGACCAGCATCGAACCAGCAAGGTATACCGGGGTCTAGCTGGCTTTGGCTAAAGAAGAAAACACGACACGCCGGTCAATCCCTGTTCCGCCGTTGAACTAATACTGGCCCGACGGCCAAACAAGCCTCGACCAACGTCTCGGAAACACGATACATCGAATATATATTTCAAATATAACATTATTATAATTTTACGTTTATACATTATGCTGTTGCTATTGTGGTATTCTTAGTTTATTCAACCCTCTGAGGTGTCCATATCACTAGAAAGTACAATCAACGGTGGCCCAACACAAATATTCAGAACCAAACTGAGCAATTATTGTACAGTTACTTAGTCTAATGTGATTATTGTCTAAGTCATACATTTTTTATATTGACAATGTGTAACTTGGCTTAATTTTTTTCTGTTTCAAAAGAGAGCAAAATAGAAAACTAAATCAGTCACAAACACATTCGACTTGCGAGCACGGAACATACTTTATGAGCTGGAGAACAAAAGGAGCTGGTGATGATGACGTGTGTTTGATTGCATCAGGTGTAGCTAATATAACACACGTCTCTCTACCTTCCAATAGCCTTTATATACACATCTGGCCTGTTTACCCCATCATTAGTAAACTTCCACCACACCAGAAAACGTGATGTACAGACTGTAACAACAAGTCAAATATATTAAATACTAATATTATCAATATTTGAATAATTTTTTATAAGTGTTTGAAATAAAATATAATGTTATGTGCATTAAATAAATCTACCTGTCAGTATTCTTCTCTCCATCCAGCCATTTGTAAGTGAGTCTGAATGGAGTTGTTTCCAGCATGCCTGTGTTTCCAACATGTCTGCTTTTCCATGCGGAAAACTGTTTGATAATAGACTTTAAAACACATTCATGGACAAGTTAAATTTTATTTTGTCAGATCAAAGCTTGAATTTCTACGTTGTATTTCAAAATTATAAAAACTGGATGAATCTGACAAACTTGACGAATTTCTACTATTGACTAATAACGTTTCCGTTCCATTGATATTAAAGGGTGGAATCTGCTACTTTCCAGGTGCGTTTGTTCAAAGTTAGTTTAATTCTAATCCAACATTAGTTTAACATCTTCTGTCGACTTGGTGAATGAGTGGACTTTAGAACCACATAACGAAGTCAATATAATAATGAGTAAATAAACGAATGAATCAATGAAAAATAGTAAATAAATGACTATTTGAATGAATAGATAAGCAAGAGAAAGAATGAATAATTGCATGAATGAATATATGATTGAAAGAATGAATGATTGAATGAATGAATGAATGAATGAATGAATGAATGAATGAATGAATGAATGAATAAATGAATGAATGAATGATTGAATGAATGAATGAATGAATGAATGAATGAATGAATGAATGAATGAATGAATGAAAAAATGAATGAATGAATATATAAAGCAATGAATGAAGAAATGAATGGGTAGGAATATGAATGAGTGAATTGATGACTCAATGAATGAATAAATAAATGAACTAATTAGTAAATAATGAAACGATCGAGGTCCGAAATCACCGTAAGTCATTTTAATTTTGGACGGTGTGCGGTGAATTCAGACGCCGCGGTGATTTTGGTCGGTGATTATGGACGGTGTGCGTTGAATTCGGACGCCCAACATAGTATTCTTATATGCGCACACTTATATTATGCGTTTTGTGGCTTCAATGTAGCACGCTGCCCATTTCAAATCACTAGTTCGTCTGCGAAGCTGGACCTCAAAGGTGTGTGATATCTTGTCAGTGAAACAATTCTGTGAAACTCAATTACCTCGACCTCCTGTGTTTTCACCGAGCTGGCTAATACAATGAAGTATGGGGGAGGGTTCTTATATAACCTTGTTTCCACCGAGTGATGTCACTGCGTTTCATAGAATGAAGTATGGGGGAGGAGGTGTTATACAACCTTGTTTTCACCGAGTGACATCACTGCGTTTCACAGAATACTATATCGTTCCCCAGGTATTTATAGATTATTTGAAAAATAACTTTCAATTGAGCTGGGAAATAATGAAGAAAAATATCTTAATATAGTTTTTCAACTTTACTGGTAAATAATAACATACAGTTATATCAAAACGCACCATAACTATTCTACTCTACTATTCTGACTCAGCCTGTCATATGACGGCATTAATAAATTATGGGTAGAATATCATACTTGGGCCATTACCCCTCCCCCCCCCCTTATAATGGCCAGTGATCCACTAACCATAACGTGTGTTGAAAAATGATTTTATCAATAATTATTAACCTCACATGTTAATTCTCCACAAAAGCGTATTCCTCGAACCCAATTTTTTCAAATGACACATAACTATATAAACATTCAGGCTTTAATGTGGCATAGTTGTAAGATGACACCAAGGTGATTTCATGGCCATTTCAAGATAAAATAAGCAGATATTTTAGTGTAAGAAAATTGCATTATTGCAAACTTGGGCGGCTAACGAAGATACGTATTATTGCAAACTTGGTTGGCCACCGAGGATACGTATTATTGTAAACTTGGGCAGAGAACGGTTAACGACTCGACCATATATGTGTGGGCGTCTTATTTTAGAATGATTCACATTATTGAATAATTATAGCAACATTTCGTATGAACTTGCGTGATGAATATGCTTCTTAGAAAAATGGTTTTAATTTGTCATTTTCATTACCAAATATTTCATGTCGTGTTAACGTACGCATTGCACGTGGGTAGCCCGGCAATTGATAAGTGGTTGCCCTCATATCGTTGAATCATTTGCATTTGATATCTACATGTCGTCGTCTCGGATTTAAAGGTCTTCTGAGCCACTCAAATGAGTGGCAAATAGGACCCCTTAACCTCGATATGACGATAGGATTCACATAGATGCAGAAAAGAATCTTACAAGACAATATTGTGAATTGTGACGAAATATTATGGGTAAAATATATTTTAAATTAAAGAGTATTTCATCAATAGGTAAGCAAACAAGAGTACAAAAAGATTTGTCAATTTTATTTTATGGTAAAGTGTAATTATTGTTGTGCAAAAAGTTTTACTGTGAAACACATAATTAATAACTGTATAGACAGCTTTTTTCTATTACCGAGTTGGGAAAAAGAACGATGTTATGTAATGAGTAAAATATATTGTCACTTTAAAACCACTAAATAGTTATTTTTGCCAGTATTCTTCATTCGACCATGTAAATAAATATATAAATTAAAATAAAACAGGACGGCGTTGTGTTCTTGACGTTATCTCGCAAATTAAATTTAGGGGCGCAGATTCTGTCCAGGCTTCTCAAATCGGTGTCATTAATGTACACCGTGTATATCGTGTCACAACTTTAAATACTATAAAAGTATTTCGCTAGGACAAATATTATCAATGTTATGTCAAATAAATAAAATACAGAAAATGATACTGATGTGACGATAGCACTTTAATATTATGATATGTCAAGCGGGAATGCAGCCCCTTATTTTATTTCATTTGGCTTGATGCATACAATACATATCACTTACAAAATAATATTAACATGACATATATACTGTAAACATGTATGCAAGGGATGTCACTGCAGGTGACCATACAACCTGGTTTTACATCGAAAACTAATCTTTTACTAAATACCATTTTGGTATTTTATGTTGTGTGCAATGTGAACTTTTGTAAGAGTAAAATTTCGAAATTTCCTTCACCAGGAAAAATATTTAATTTTTGCACTTGTATGTTGAGATATTTTCAATATAGTTTGCAGTCTTCGGAATCTGTTTCAGAAGCAGTGGAGTGTGTGGCAAAACATGTAAACCACACCACAGTCATCTACCGTGCTGTAGGCCTATGTACGCGAGGTCAACATTGTGAAAGCACTGCACATTAATTAATTATGCAAAGACAGCCTAATGCTAGACTGTTTCTACCAACAAAAACCAGCATTAACAAATGTAATGATTTTTGTAGTTGAATAGAATTTTGGAAATGGATGGATGAAACCGATGGAACATACAAGTTTAGAACAATAGGTTACTGTATACCGATCATCGACGACTACCCATTTGGCAAAACACGTTGAAAACACGTGATTATTACCTTTTTTGAAGACGTTGTATGACCAGCTAAAATACGTTGTATTAGTTAGGCTGACTGGCTGTTATATATGAAGGAATTGTTCATTTAATGATAAAAGCATGAAATTTTACATGCTGTAAGAGAACACCCTTAAGAATGTTTTTAGCTATAGGGCCATCAAAATGACCTGTGATCTCGCTGTCGGCCATTTTACAAAATGGCCGCCAAAACTGTATATAAGTGTCAATATCTCAGCGCCTAATCCACTTAGAATCGAGATATTTTAGCCTAAATATACAATTTCAGGGGTACTGATAATAAATGAAGTATTTTTAAACACTTTAATCAAACACAGAGCATTTTATTGGCAGTTATTTTACAAAATGGCTGACCAAATATATGATAAGTGTCTATAATTTTTATGCCAGCTTCTAGTCCACAAATATTCTGAATATCTATGTCTAAATATATATTTTGAAGACCACTTGTAACAAAACACAATATTTTTAAGAGACAAAAAAATGTTTGACTTCAGTGGTTGCCATTTTAAAAATGGCCGACAAAGTCGACATACGACGCGTGTCAATATCTCAGCTTCTAATCCACCTAAAATCGAAATATTTTTTATCTAAATATACATTTTCAGGGGTACTGATAAAGAATAAAGTATTTGTAAACACATTAATCCAACAGAATAACAAACATTTTACTGACTCTAGTGGTGGCCATTCTACAAAATGGCCGACCAAATCTGAGTACGTATCAATATCTCAGCTTCTAATCCACTTCAAATCGAAATATTTTTTATCTAAATATACATTTTCAGGGGTACTAATACTAAAAAAAAGTATTTTTAAACACATTAATCCAAGAAAAAAATATTTTTACTGACTCCATTGGTGGTCATTGTACAAACTGGCCCGACCAAATCTACATGTATACGTGTCAATATCACAGCTTATAATCCAAGTAAAATCGGAATATTTGTATCTGAATATACATTTTCAGAGGAACTGATAAAAAAGTATTTTTTAGAAATTTTAATCAAACAAAAGAACATTTTCATGAATTTAATGGCAGCCAGTTTACAAAAAGGCCGGCCGATTATATTTAGGTGTCAATATCAGCTAACTATGCATTTATAAGCGATTTTTATACAACAAAAAACATTTTACAGACCACAACTGCGGGCATTAAAAAAATAGCTATTTTAATAGATAAAAAAGTATTTTTTAGAAATTTTAATCAAACAAAAGAACATTTTCATGAATTTAATGGCAGCCAGTTTACAAAAAGGCCGGCCGATTATATTTAGGTGTCAATATCAGCTAACTATGCATTTATAAGCGATTTTTATACAACAAAAAACATTTTACAGACCACAACTGCGGGCATTAAAAAAATAGCTATTTTAATAGATATATGTTTCAACACTGTCTCATACTCGAGGGCAAGGATTACAAAAAATAGACCCTAAACACTTTAATTCTACAGAAGAATTCAATGGCAGTCATATCATTGTCGGTCAAAAATATATAAAATAAATGTAGATCAATTTCTTAGATTTCCTGGTAATTTTTAGTTATATAGTCCAGTTACCGGTGATGTGCTCTATGAAGAGCCCTTGAAATCATTCGATAAAAGTAGGACATAAGGCTTCCTCCAGTCGCGATATTGCCATGAATGTGCAGAAAGCGACGTAAACTATATTCACCCATAATCCAGTCACAATGTAATTGATGTATCTAAATATAATTTGTTAGTGGCAGTGGTGTATACAGAAATAAATTAGGGGGGGTGCTCATATTTCAAAGAAACCAATCAACAACAGGGACCTATAGGGGGCATGCCTCCGCAAAATTTTGAAAAAATAAACATCAAATAATGCGATTTCGTGGTATCTTCGCTGTAAAACGAAGATATGAGATACTGGCTGAAATGTCAGTTTTAACTTAATGACAGATTAACCTAGCCTACTCTAGTCCAACTATTTAAGCTAACACAACCTCACAATGGAAAAAAACGTAAACATGATCATTAGCTCATTTAATAGTGAGTGCGAACTACTAGGCATATTAAATGAGCTAGATAAAAATAAACAGCTGTCGATCCAATGTTGCGTTAATGTTTGTCCACCGTAGTAGACCTTGTTTGTGGAATGCCGAGTATGCAATTATGTACGGCCTAATTATGCAACAATCATCTATTAAAAGTGATAACATGTCATTGAAAAAAGCTGTGGACCATTAAAATGCTTACAACGTTTACTAATGATCACTTAAAAATCCTAAGATATTTATTATTATTTCACCCTTATGAATTTGCCACCCTCCCCTATGGCAGAATATTTTTTAATGCAAATGTTATAATCCAGTTCATCATCAGTTAGGCCTATATCAGATATTTGTTTTAGTATTGGTTGTAGTTCCACATTTTTAAAACAATTTTACTGCCAATTTTAAATTCTTATTCTTGATTTCGTCTCTGGTAAAAAAAAAACTGTTGAGTCCCAGCTGTATCTGAATTATTTCGTGTCAGTGGCTATACTGGAGGTCTATATATTGCACTGAGAAAATACGAAAAATTCAAATAGGCCCTAAAACAATTAAATTTTGGAAATTGAAAAAGCGAACCTGTTTTTTATCCATCTGTTCACAAAACTGAGTCTCAGAGATGATATCTCTTGAGAAATAAATACGCCATCACCCAGGTGAAAAAATCATGGTAATTGAGGAATAATCTTTATCCCGTGGTCCTTATTATTTTATTTTATGCAACCCCAAGTGCTTGAGAGGGCAGCACGTCCAACTCTAAGCCGTTGTCCGTTTCAAGCGATCCCCATAGCCTACTGTGGATTGTGCTTGTGGTGTGTTATAATTATCATAGGGTACGATAGTCTATGATAATTACTATCAATCTTAGCATATCTACTTTGGAACAACGTTGTTTCAAGGTATTCTATGATAATTATCATGAATCTTATCATATTTATTCTCCATAACGTCGTGTCAAGTTTCGCTCAACGTTTCAATTATTGGCCAAGACTAACACAAAGTTGATATATTTTACTCTGTTTCTTTTAAAAAAATAAAAAAATGAATGTTTGAAAAATATGTACATCTCATACTAATTAAGGGTGGACAGGAGAAAGAAAACCATTCGCAACAAATTCCTACTTTTAGATGCTCTGAACGGGCAAATTTTAAAGATTTGCATTGTAAAGATTTGCTTCTGTCGCCACATAGGGGCTATGTGGTTATTATTTATTTGACTTCCAGTTAAAAACATGCAAAAATGGTACATTATCATTATTATTAATTGGGTCTTTTTTTGAACATGTTATTAACTTTGGTTGACGGGAACAGGTCAATACGACCTCTACAATGCCTGTCAACCATATTAGTGAATTAAAATTATATAATAAAATAATATGACAGTAAAACATAAAACCAACTGTTCACTGGCTATATGTGTTGCCATACTTATCATGTAAGGCAGCATCATATCCAGAGTTTAAAATAGCAATGCTTTTGTGTACATGCTATTTAAAAATGTACATACATAGTATAGATTATAAATTTTGCGATATGTACACATAAAATAAAATAATCGATAATTGTCTGTCATCTGTTTCCCGCAACAAAACCAGAGATAAAATAGCTACACTGTGTTCTACACACAGTGTAGCAAAAAAGGACACTCTGGAAAACGTAGAAACCTAATTAAAACCTCTAAATCCTTCAGTTGTTTATTATATAAACGGACAGACAACTAGAGTATGTGTGAAGGAAAAAGAGTAAAAACTAATGACACTCTTAATTTTACCATGGGCCTACATACATCCCTAAATAAAAGTAATACTTTAAACCTAGATTACATCTACTGACGTCAGCTCATATAGCCGTCGCGCAGCCGAAATATGCTGAGTAGTACCACATATGCAATATTAGACTGGAGGAAAAACAATCCCTAACTCAAGGAGTAAATCAGTTGATTAGAGATCTTTGAAATTCAGCGTAAGGACCCACCTCGTCTGGAAACAAAGGCGACTGAAAAATCACTGAACCTAAAAATAAAACAGAAAAAAACAAATAATAATTTTGAGGGGAACAGCCATCCATGCCATGTGGTAATACTCCAAGTCAGATCATGACAAGCGTGATCATGTAGAGTGATGTCGGTCTGCTCCGAACAGTAGCAGAGACTGTCTCCGGCCTGAATTCGAGCCAGGCAGACAACACAATGCAACATTCGCAGATTATCGTTCAAAGGTCGATCACTTAAGGTGCCATTTGTGCTGGATATATAGATATATATTCAATACACTAGTATAAGTTAGGCGGGGCGGCTCGTCAGCTGCCAACACATGAGTATCGACAACGGAGCCCTCCGTCCTTAGTCATGCGTGGCTGGTGACAGCTCAAATAGCCGTCTCACAGTCGATTCAAATAAGTAGTTTGAGACACAAAATATTCCGCTATATTCGACAATTTCCAGGCACAAGCCAGGCTCCAGGACATCGATTATTCACATCATGGTGAGATATAATTCATTCAGGTTCTTCTTAAAAATCTGCAAGCTACTAGCATCTCGGATAACAAAAGGTAAAGTGTTCCATAAGCGAGCAGTGCGATAAAAATAAGTACATAGGAACTGAACAGTCTTGCACAGAGGTAATTTGAATAGAACACCCTGTTTTGCCCAGTTCATTGTCTAATCTGAGTCTTTAATCTGTTAATGGCGCCAATGATGCATCACAGACACCAGCCCTTTAAATCGGAAGGGGTATATATTTAGGTGTGGAGGGGGCTGAAACCAACATGTCGGACACTGGTGGATTAATTGTATATAAAATTATTGGTTGGAAAATTACCACTATGGAAATTAAGGGGGGGGGGGTGCTCGAGCACCCTGAGCACCCCCCTGGATACGTCCCTGAGTGGAAGGGATTAATAGATATATGAAAAAATGTCTTTATCCTACAAAAAACGCATATTAATTAGTAGCTTCAATATCTTTAAATCCAGTTAGAATGGAAATATATAGTTTAAAAATATATATATATTTTAAAGTACTTTTATAAATCTTGAATATAGAATGATTTAAAAAACGGCATCTTAATAATTCAGACTAATTATATTGGTAGAAAACTCATTTTAGATAGTTATTATTAGAATCAAACATTGTTACCATTGAAACCTTCTGTTTCATATGAAAATATAAATAGTTTTTATCCTGTTCTTGTTACAAATAAAATAGTTTATAGATCAAAGAGCTTTTATCTTGCCTACTTCACTTCTCAGCTCCCATTGTCTGTTGGCACTTACCCTAATTCACAATATCCAAACTGCCCAGATATTACTATATGTGACAGTAAGGTTTGTTTTTAACTTGGATAATTACGTGTTTGTGCATTATGAATACACATACTATTTACATGAATTCTCTCTCATTGATAGCGTCAGGTATGAAATTATAGTCTGACTTATTAGGTCCAGCAAACATAAGAAGCCGGATAACCCACCCCCACCCCGGGTAATTTGGTGGAGTGTATGACTGTTGTAGCTCAGAGTATTATGGTAAAAAAGATCGATGGCTAGCAGGGTGTTTGGCCTTGAGCTTTGGTGCATATACAGCATGATCTGTGTTAAAATAATGACAGAGATTGTTGCCCAACCTTGTAGAACTGTTTATGACACTACCATTATGATAATACACAGTGCCAATTTAAATAGAACCTCAACCAGTTCTTCATCTTGTTGTGGATCAGCACTATGCTGATGTCTTCTTTCTTCGTCAAGTTGTCTCCCCTTTCTTGTCATGCGCGGTTGTAGAGGTTCATTTACCATGTTTATAAGACACCAATATGGTACTTGACCTTCTAAATAATAACATCATCTTTGTATAGTTTAGCCAGCATACTTGCATCTTGTAGGTGTCGGGCATATTTTCTGCCCGGAGCATCAAGATCAAGCGTATGGTACAATAATTATGTGTCTGTTGTTGGTTCCATACAAAAAACAGATCTGTCATGCCACTATTTTGACGAAAATAAGGCCTATAGGCCCTATCCTTTGGAAACATAATGTAATGTCTGCTAATGCTGTTTTTTTCTTATCAATTTGTTCAAACTTAGTCTTGTTAAATTGTAAAGAAAATTCATCAAGCCATTGCCTTTTTGGTTTTAAACGTTCCGCCTAGTCAAGTAGCTGACATGTAGACAAGAAATAATATTTGATGGCAAAATATCATTTTTTAATGCTACCGATCACAGCCTGTATCAACCAAAAAGCGGTACCATGCATATCTTATCTGCATTCATATTAATGTTGCGATGATTTGTAAATAAATCAATAGAGAAATGCCTACCATTGATATAAAAATATTAAATTAGGGTATTTTTAATTGCATTTTGTGTAATCCTTGGTCCCGAAAATGTATATTTGGACACCAAAAATAAAACACATAAATTCTGGCGGCCATTTTGGAAAAAATGACTGCCACGATAGCCAAATATTAAATTTGGGTATTTATAATTGTCTTTTTTTGCAATCCTCGGCTCAGAAAATGTATGTTTAGACACCAACATTGTTTTTCTACGTGGATTAGAAACTGAGATATTAAAACATGTATATTCCGGCGGCCATTTTTAAAAATGGCCACCATTAGGTCAAATGTCAAATTTGCGTATTTGTTATTGTCTTTTTTGTAATACTTGGTTCTGATAATGTATATTTAGACACCAAGAACATTTTTAAAAGTGATTTAAAAACTGAGATATTGAGACATGTATATTCTGACGGCCATTTTGAAAAGATGGCCGCCATTAAGGTCAAATTTGGAATGGCCTATAGCTAAAATTTACCGTCATGGTATGTTCTCCTAGCATGCAAAATTTCATGCTTTTATCATTAAATGAACAATTGTTTTACCAGTCAGCCTAACTAATATGAAAGTTGAAATCACATAGTTTTCTGACCAAATCTCAACGTGAAAATTCTGATGTCACCTTTATATCAGAATAAAACATCATTTACACATCAATAAATGTCATGTTTTTTATGACCATTTAGACTTAAAATTCAAGACAAATCAACATGTTATATTGACGTGATGGTGCAACGTGTATTTCAAAGCCTCTTTTGACGTCAGATTGCGACATGTAGAAGATGTCAGAGACTGGCGTCTGGGAGACGTCATTAAAAAACATATTCCCCACTACGCTGGCAGGAGCGTGTATAAGACACCGGTGACTGACGTTTGGAAGACGTCATTAATACTCATCATCTCAACTCCAGACATGAACAAGACTCAATGACGGATATATAAAACACGTGTTAAATTAACGTCATTTTAACTGTACAGCGAAAGACATAAACAAAACGTTTTATGTCCGACCTTTGAAATACGTCATTAATCAAAGACTCCCTAACTGCAGCACGAGAAAAACACGCCACTGACTGACGTGTGGAAAACGCAATTTATAACATCTTCACTAAATCAACAAGAGACATGTAAAATACGTCGTTTTTATAACACCTTATGACATCAATATGAAATGTATCGATGATATTATCAGTAACCATTATTTGTAAAAAAATCGTTTTCGCGGCTTTTATAAAAGCTAACCTATGATTGCATCCTGCACTTCCATGCAAAATGCTTGAAACACCAAGTTACGTCTTGTGCGAATAATATCGTAAGATGACCGCCTACTTACCCGGACAAACGAAGGCGAATACACGCACGAGAAAGCATTATAGTAAAAAGTTAGTCCACCAGAGAATGTACAATATAAAAACAATATAGTGGAGAGGCCAATTTGAAAAATATCAACATCCTAGCTATCCGAATTATATGAAGATACAGAATGATGAGGTCAAGTTGAAATAGAAATGTCTTTATTTAAATAAAACTGAATAAAACCAACATGTATTTATCAGTGAACTTAGTAGTGAAAACAATTATAAAAGAGCACATGAAATATTAAAAAAAAACATTATTTAAAAATATATTACCATGATCACAAATCTTTAAAAGAGATACAAGTTGACACTGGCATTGGAACAAATGGTGAAATGCACCTTGATAAGTCTTTTTATCCGCATACTATTTGAGCGAAATTTCACTGAACGATGGCACAGCAGACATCCAGATTTGTCCGTTTTTTAAGTGTTATTTCTAATAGTATACATATACCAGGCTTAATGTATATCAGCCTTCATTCTGAAGACAATGACATGCTATTATGCGATATTTTCTCGAAAATTCTCACATTCTGTTTTACAGTAATGGTCTATGTATTTAGCACAGTATGCCATGAATATTACAGATATTAAAACCACACAATCAGGATAAATCAGTATTTTTATTTTGGCTTCTTAATATGGCCATAAGATGTGAACATGTCCCTAGACTTGAATTTCGGACGTCTGTTAAATTTTGTGTTGATGTGGCAACGTAGCAAGTTATTTTGGACATATTTGTCCAAAATTAAATTTCGTCCCTGTTTCGCTTAACTGATAAATGCAAAACACAGAATTTAAAAGACGCAATTCTACTCTATGGATATGTCCACATCTTATGGACATATTAAGAAGCCAAAATAAAAATACTGATCTTTTGATGATTTTAGCTGATTGTGTCGCTTTAAAGACTCAATAATGATCTCAAGTGAAGTCAGTTATTTTTTAAATCGATCAAAGTGGACATTTTTTCAGGCAATATCCCTCTCTGAATAACACATTTTGTTTCATAATAATGGTCTAGATATCTGCCAGTGTGTCCGATATTACCCATATAAATGTCAATAATGGCTATCTGGCATTGTTTACCAAATATCAGGCCAATAAATTTAATTATGGCCCATAGTCGGCCATTTTGAATTTGATAAATTTGAATTTTTTTCAGGGCATATCCCTACCTAAAACCACACATTTTGTTTTAAAGTAATGGTCTAGCTATCTGGCATGGTTGTGATTTCTATATTACCCAGCTGCTTTTCTGTGGGTTAAATAAGAAGGCTGTTATGTAAACTTTTATAACCCAGATACTTTGTTGTGGGCTAAATACGAAGGTTGAAATAGGTATATAGTCTGGGTTCTTAAATGCGGTTAAATTAGAAGGTTGGAATTGTTATTTAGCCCGGGTTGTTTGATGTGGAAATAGTTATTTAGCCTGGATGTTTTTTTGTGGGTTAAATAAGTAGGCCACATTTACCCCTGTCACACGAGCACTTTAACGCGGATTGAATCCGGGATAAATAATATATCCTGGGTTTACCACGGGATCGTTCACATAGTAAGCGGGACAAATTCGGGTTAAATGATATAACACGAGATATTTTAAAAAATTCTCGCCCCTACTCAGAAGGTGGGGCAAATGTTTTATCCCGGGATAAAGCGTGTAACTGATACTATATCCCGATATATATTGTACGTCTGACTGCAAGATGAGTCAGACACGGGTTTAACCTGATAATTTGCATAGCATTCCAGGTAGATGGATAAGCCCTTCACGAATCAAATATCTTTGGTAGATACAGTATTAAACAACAGAAAGCAACAGAATGTATGTTTGTTGTGATTATTCGGATAAAGTTTTGTCTTAATTGAAAGTTCTGTCATAAAATTAAATACACAATAAAAGTTTTGTCATAATTATATACACTCTGCAGACTCCTTCGAATCTGTACCACTTAATAGCACATTTTATTGGAAAAAAGGGGCCCCAAAATGTATAAATGTATGCATCTGGAACCCTTCTTTATAAATTTGACATAAAGTACATAACCTTCAAGAACCATTTATATTGTAAATGTAGACTAGTAGTATAGTAGACGGATAAAGCTATCAGCAAATTGATGAGGACTTAAATCATACTGATAAATGTGAACATCTGTGCATTTGTCTTCTAGGACAATTTACTGCCTCCAGTGTCAATCTGCATTCGAAAAATAGTGCATCAGGGCATGTCGTATTCTCTTAGATGATTGTCCTATATCTAGCAGATCCTATATTCAGAAGGTCCTACGTTCAGAATTTCCTATGTTCAGAAAATATTTCTTCAGAAGGTCCTATGTCAGATGATCTTTTATTCAGAAGGTCATATGTTTGGAATGTCCTATCTTCAGAAGGTCCTGTATTCAGAAGATCTTTGTTCAGAAGGTCTTATATCGGAACACATTTCCATTTTTCAGTTTCAGGTATAGAAACATTTTTTTTTCATCTCAGTTCAATTCACGTTTATTTTTTCTTTCCTTCATAATTCTATTATTCACTTCTTCTTGGGATACACGCGAATGAGCTCCGAAGATCCGACGTTCTTCGAAGTTCCCCAAGTTCCCAGAGCTTGGAAATCCAAGCGAACCCGAGTTTCGATGTTCAGAAGCTCCGTCGTCATGCATATGCGTTTTGCGCTGCGTCTTTTTGTAATTGACGGATATTTAGGTTTTTTTACAATAATATCTGACCACACTTCTGCATTAAAATTGTAATTTATTGTGCTGCGTCTTGCGTTATATATTGCGCTGTGCCATGCGCTGTGTGCCATTCGCCCCTCGTCCCTTCTTGCACTGCGTTTTTGTTCCGTGTCTTGTGCCGCTCATTTATCTGTGTCTAATGTCTTGCGCTGCGTCTTGATTTACGTAGTCCCCTACTCCTCATGAAATCACCTTTTCATGTGCAGCTGCTGTTTGCTTTTTGTTCATCGTTCCGCGCCTTGTGTCTTTTCTTGTGGCGCCGTTATGTTTGTCTTTTTTTAATAAAGGACATTCTGACCATGTATGATCTGAATATAAGAGGTTCTGAACATAGGACCTTCTGAACAAGAACCTTCTGAACATAGGACATTTTAAACATAGAGGCTATTGCATATAGGACCTTCTGAACATAGGAGCTACTGAACATAAAATCTTCCGAACAAAAACCTTCTGAACATATAAACGTCTGAGCATATGACCTTTCGACCATATGACCTTCTGAGCATATAATTATGACCTTCTGAACATATGACCTTCTGGACATAGGACCTTTAGAACGTAGGACCTACCGAACAAAGGACCTTCTGACCCGTTAGGACATTCTGAAAACAAAATTGAACACATAGTCAGGGGGCCAGGAGCTGAACCTGGAAAGTGGGTCCAAAGTTTTTTTCTCAATGTTTTCATATTATATAGTTATTGCACTCTATGAAACCGCGTGATGGCATTCGCACAGCATTGAGCATTTTTAAATAACGCGTTTTACATTTTTTCGCCTATCGCGGTACAAAATAGTGGTTTTAGGTGATCGGGAAAAACAGAAAATCCCTGTATATATTCACATAACTGATAGCTATTAGTTTGATTGTTTGTATATTGCTGTATATTAATAATAAATATCATTGGGTCAAAGGTCAAGGCTATAATTCAAGGTCAAAGGTCAATAATTCAGGTTATCATGCCTAATTCAGTATCGTTTGTATATTACACCCTCCACATTTTTATATGTTTATATAGCTGAACCTGCATTCATTGTCTTATAATTTAGGTTTTTGTTATGAAGTTCCATGCATCTTGATAAACTAGATAACCTGTCGCTCACCTATTCTCGTTCCTCTAGGCCCCACTCCTAATGTGGCCTATTTTACCGTATCTATTTGCTGGGATGAAATATAATGGTAACATTATATGGCTTGAATTGTGTAGCAATGGATTATACGTTGCCATTCTATTGTATGGGCCAGTCAACATGATTCACTAACCCAATGTTGGGTCATCATCTGCGACGCTGTCACACCATGAAATCACTATTAAAGCGCTGCATTGACTCAACGCTCCCCCAATGTTTAGATGCCCGGCCGTTATTGAGACACTCAGAAAAAAATTGTGAGCCTTAATAAGGTAAATTCAAATGCCAATTGGCTAGCCTCTGTGTCAGGCATATGCCTAAATTAAATTATAAATTTTAATTTAATTTATTTTCAAAAAAATATAAATTTTGTTCATCAATGACAATGCGGTTTGCATTTAACTATGACGTAACTATGTTCCATTCTTGTGGTATGAAAGTTTAACAGATGAGTAATTCATGATTTTTTCTTTTTTTTATAGTTCCAATATCACAGCATATCTATATCTGACTATATGGATACATCAATTATCAATAATGTGGTGTAATAATTCAGAGGTTGCTGTAAACCATGTAAATTGCACGTAATCGTTATTTAAAAAAAGTTCTTTATCTTAAACAAGTTAAATAATCAGCAATGACATCGAGATAAGAAGGGTCCTGGCAGCAGGTTTGAAATGAGGTCAGAATATTCGGCAGTGACCAAGACCAGTTTGTTTGTGGCCAAGATCACCTTTGTGGTGGCTGAGATCATTTTCAAAGTGACTGTGATGGCGTATTTAATGGTCAAGTTTACTTCTGCAGTGTCCGAGATCACTTTTTTCAGGGGCTGACATAAGATTGTTAGTGGCCAAGATCACTTTTATAGCGGCTGAGAAACTATTAAAGTGGCTGTGATCACTTCGTCAGAGCCAAGATCACTTTGTAGTGGCTTAGATATTTTTTTCAGTGGCTGACACCAGTTTGTTTGTGGCCAAGATCTCCTTTGTAATGGCTGAGGTAACCTTTAAAGAGGCTGTGATCACTTCTTCTTTGGCCAAGATCACTGTTGTAGTGGCTGAGATAACATTTAATGCGGCTGTGATCACTCCTTCAGTGGTCAAGATCACCTTTCTAGTGGCTTAGATAATTTTCAAAGTGGCTGTGACCACTTCTTCAGTGGCCAATATCACTTTTGTAGAGGCTGAGATAACTTTTGAAGTCGCTGTGGTCACTAAATCTTCTTCAGTGGCCAAGGTCGCTTTTGTAGCGGCTGAGATAGTTTTTAAAGTGGTTGAGATCACTTCTTCAGTGGCAAAGATCACTTTTGTGGACCTTATAAAGTTAACATGAGAGAGAAGTCCTGCTGGTATTCACTAAAAAACGTTGTAAATTGTTCAAATGGAGAGATAAAATACAAACTTAGCGCTGTGTTGTACATTTTCGTATTTAACAGAAATACAATATTATGCATCCACGTTAAAGCCCTTGATAGTAACTTTCAACTGATATCAAAGATGCTGGTACATTGTTTAAATTTTAGAACTCATTGGGCAAAAATATGAGACACAGTCTATTTTCCTGAGCCGAAAGAAAAGTGCTCAAATTTTACGTCCAACAAAAAAAGTGTGTAATATGTTGAAATAGCTAATTATTTTTTACTTCCAAATGGGTTTATTTTAAGTCAACAATAGTTTTAGAACATGTTTGAATCAAAACTAAACATATATACCATACAAAAATCGGCTAAGAGAAAAGTATTTTGACAATTTAAAGTAATAAAAATAGGTGAAATTAAGGGTTAAAATACCAACTTGAAGCTTGTGCATTTTTCAAAAATCGGACATAAAATATGTTACTTCCACGGGAAAGCCTGTTCCAGTAGCTTTCTGTTGGTATCAAATATATTGATATAGCTTCATTACTCAGTGGGCGAAGATGTTTAATACGCTAGTTTTTTTCCAAATCGGAAAAAATC
Source organism: Flabesymbios commensalis (assembly GCA_964017125.1). Classification (NCBI taxonomy): domain Eukaryota; kingdom Metazoa; phylum Annelida; class Polychaeta; order Terebellida; family Flabelligeridae; genus Flabesymbios; species Flabesymbios commensalis. The sequence goes on from OZ024903.1 coordinate 33,484,136, forward strand.
GCAAAAATGTACACCTTTGGCCATATTTCAGTAAAGCAGCTACAGGTTGATTCTGGCTCCTGAATAGTCCAACTTTGTGAAAATAATAGTTGCCTAAATTCGCATTCCGTGTGACACCTTACCCCCAGCCACGTCTGGTCTAATAATCCTGCTGACGGATAAACAAACAGACAAACCATCCCGACTAAAAACATAACCTCTTATGGCGGAGGTAATAAACCACACAATGATTTCTTTCAAGAAAATGTATAAATATATAAACAAATATTTCGATGTTAAGTGTTAACATCATTGGAAGACGTAATATATATAACATTTTAGAACGTATGGCCACAATTACACATTATATTATCTCGTCGATATATATATAAATAATAATTATTGCGGTACAAATGTTTTATAGTTGCTTTGCGATATCACATTGAGGTTCGTAATGAAATTCCCTTCATTTTGATATGTCACACGCTTATATTATTATAAAATTTGCTAACTGGTAATTGGGTTTATGCAAGACCTTGGGGTCAAAGGGTTCACATAACTCAAAACTTCTGGTTCAATCAATTTATACAATTATGAAATCACTTTTGCTAATATTGAATACATACTAGTTCAAATAATGGCAAATATAGATTAGGTTAGTGCTTTATATAAATCTTTATATTTTTCGAACCGTGGGAAACCATTATTTTGCATCCCGATTGACGTGATTTTATAAAACGTGTTATATAAAAATGCTCAATGTTGTGAGAATGCCATCATGCAGTTTTATGGACTACAATACCTATATAACATGAAAACACTTAGAAAAAAACTTTGGACCCACTTTCCAGGTTCGCCCAAAAATATGCATTTGACCCCCTGACTAACAGGGCCTTAACCACACCAGAACCCGGAAATGTGGACTAGCCCGAGTTACATATTGCGGGATAAACCCGTGATAAATAATACGAGTCTATAGCGAATTCAACCCGAATTAAGCTGTGCCCGTGTGACGGGGGTAACAGATTGATATAGTTATTTATTCCGGGTGATTTGATGTGCGCTGAAGACGAAGATTGAAATAGCTCTATGACCCACTTGTTTTTATGTGGGTTATATTATAAGAAGGCTTTTATTGTTATTTAGCCCAGGTTTTTTTCAGGATTTGAAAAAAATTAGCGTGGGGGGGGGCGGCCCTCAAGTTTTTTGTTGGTAGCCTATATTTAGGTCAATTTAGGTGGCTTTTTAAAATAATGTGGCGAAAAAAGCGGGGCCGTCAACCCCCCCGCCCTGGATCTGCGGCCGGCATTTCCCGTCATGGGCGGGGGCCCTAGGGTAGTGGTTAGCACCGCTGCCTTTCACTCCAGAGTTCGGGGTTCGGTTCCCGGTCTCGGCGGTTTGAAAGAAACAAAAATGTTTCTTCCCCATCCACGTGTGAAAGTCAGTATTGTGGGGAGCCTCCGTGACCGAGAGGTAGCGTGCTCGGCCTCAGACTGCCAGGGCTCGAATTTAGAATCTTGTGTCTGGAGGACAGTGTCATCTCAATCTTCTCACCATCCTCAGGAGGTTCTCCTGGCCCAGTTTAGCCTATATGTGCACAAAGGTGGCCTAAAGCACGATTCATTTCATTTCATTTCCCGTCATTAAGTTGACTATATGCCTATATTTACCTAATGTTGGTTTAATGTTGGCCCATTGTCGTAGACAGTGGACCAACAATAAAGTAACCTTGGGTGAATGTCTCAGATACTAAGCAATGTAAAATGCACAACGGGCGTCGTAATCAAATGCGGCCACGGACGATAATATGCGTAGGCCTAGTTGTCAATTCACATATATTTGGTAGTATTCCAGCTTTCATATTTTTTTTAAATGTTGCAAGCGATAATAGTTGTCATGTGTCAGGGATAGGCCTATGTTTACGTTGTACAAGTTTATTTTCACGCGGCATAACTGACCTGTTCATTTTCATAAGGTCCTGGTGTAGGCTATATCCCAAATGGGCCATAGCTCCGAGTCCGAGATGCCCCCCAATGTCGCATCCTTTTAGTGGATGAATCTCGGTGGCTTGACCTACCCATTGAGCCTGTGTTGAACTCATCCTGGGTTGGGGCCGGCCGTAGAAAAATCACCATCATGTCCGATGTGGGATTCGAAACCACGACCTCCCGACTTTGAGCCCGCAGCTCTAACCACTAGACTACGGCAGCCGGTTCAGAGAGACAAGATTATTTCACGAAACCACGCAAATGTACTTTTGGGCCATTTGTCTTACGAGCCATTGTTGGGCCATTGGTCCTACGGGCCATTGGTTTACTAGTCCTACGGTAACGGGCCATTGGTCCTACCGTTCATTGGTCCTTGGGTGAACTTTGGTCAGCACAACCAGCTCTTCAAACTCGAAAGACCTTCATCCAATTGCTCATTCGGCTGGACTCACCGTGACAGTGGGCTGAAACACAGTGGTACTGGTTTCGAATCCCAGTTAGGTTAAAAGTTAGTGAAACGGCTGGTTCCAAAAAGTTAAAACCCTCAGTAACTTTGGCTTAACTTGTAGCTTATTGGTACCTACATCTTCTTCTCCACTGTAGCGCTATGAATAATGTACCCGAAATCTTGCTTGATTTTGTAGCCGCAATTAATAATATAGGCCCTACAACCGACAAATGAAATGTTTCTACGAATTATGACATCTAGAGACATAACAGTGATGAAGTCACTAGCACAATTTTTTATGGCTGTTTCAAACAAATTAAGGGTTAAAAATACTGAGTAGGCCCTATAATAAATCTGTCACCTGTCGCTATATTATTCATATTATCATGCCCTTATGATCTGACTTGGGTATTACCACATATCAGGACGGCTGTTGCTCTCGGATCTTATTATTTGGCTTTTTAGGGCCGGTTAGGGACGTTTCCGTCGCCTTTGTTATCAGACGAGGTGGGGCCTTACGGAGGATTTCAGAGTTGCTAAGTCAACTGATTTTCTCTATGAGGTCGGGAATGTTTTTCTTCGATTGTAACTCCGAGTATGTGGTACTAACTAGGTCGTGAGTGTGAATTAATCAATATAGTGAATTAAAATAACCTGTAACGTTTTTGTGCAAGGGCAATGTCCTGTGTGAATTGCACAAATAATTTTTAACCGCCATTACTACTGTTATTACGTCGTTAAGTTTGCACCACTAGTCAATATCAGGGAATCTCTGAGCTCATAGCGACTGTGCTTGCATGGTCACATGAGCTACCTGTTTATGCCACATTTATGGTACTTGCATGATATTATATTTAATTTAAAAAAATACCGTATAATTTTTACCATTTTCTTATAGCATACTCCAGTTACTGTAGCATAATCATAAATTATGTGATAATTATGCACTTGTATATATTTTAGGTTTCTACGCTTTCCAGAGTGTCTTTTTTGCTACTATATATATATTTAGTATGTCATACATAGTAGCTATTTTATCTCTGGTTTTGGTGCGGGGAAAAAATGATAGACCTCTCTGTTATCTTGGCAATGCCTTTCAATTTATTTTAAGTAGTAGTCATTTTTTTATCGAAATTCCCAGTTTTTATTTTGGCAATGCCATTTAACATGATTTTAGTTGTGTAGGCTATGTCATACCATGTATATTGTCATATGATTTTAACAAATTAACAATCTTGTATATACATGTACATATATCTCTTTCATTTCTATGACAAATAAGTCTGTAATGACTTTTTTTACTGTCAATTAAATATCTGTCTGTCTAGTACCGCTAATGGCTATAGACAGAACCATGTAAGGAGGTAACATTTGATTTTCGGGGAGGAGTAGGCCCCTATTTATTAAAATGTAATTGCTTGTTAAGTAACATTAAAAATAAATCTATATTCATCAAGTGATATTCCAAGGTAATTGTTTATTTCAACGTACAGTGAATGACGAGCATTAAAAAACAATGTTTAAGGGGGCTCGCACACTAGAGAAAAAAATTTGGCTAACATGTCGGCATACCCGATACGTTAAAAAAATGACTTTTTGAAGAGACTGTTAGCGTTCAGGTAACGTATGCCTGAACATTGCGTATGGGTACGTAGCGTTCTTAAACATGTTCTTGTCGTGTTATAGCGTGTAGTAGCGTGTTATAACGTGTTATATTACAAACGAATGTCCAACGTATTTATAGTGTTTGTGTAGCGCCAGAGTTGCGTATTCGTAACTCACAAAACAAATTTCTAACCAAAGCTAATCAATCAACTCAACTGATCAATACTGTGTGTAGCAGTTGCTATAGGCCTATAGCCTATGTGTTATCATCTTGATAAAAACGAAATATCTGGTACTTGCTGAAGTTGCAGATCTCAACAAACAGGACTATGCTGACACAATATTGGGTTAACCACTGTTAACCCTTCCTTTGTCAATTTTGCATTTATGCGAAAATTACTTTTCTTTGCCAATTTCGCAATTATACGAAATTCACATTTTTCCTTTGCATCCATTGCCTTTGGGGATCTTTTATTAGATGCATAGTTGAATATCGCTGATAAAATATGCCTTTGTTACCGCCTTGTCATTGATAGATCAACTATTTTGCACTACATGCCTTCCTCGCTCATATTGATAGGGCCTACATTTCTTATGTCTTAATTCTGCACAAGCAATGACATTGCCCCTGAGGATCGCCAATGAGCATTTACATTTGAACTAACCTACTGGAAGCGCTTCCGGTAAACACAAAACGCTGTACCAATGTTGGTTTAATGCTGGCCTAGCGTCAAAACTCAACATCCAGTAAACACGACGGCCACCTTGGCAGCATGCCTCCACAGGAGCGAATATATTGTAAGCAACAGGCTATCTAGTAGACACAACCTCAGTGTTGGTTTAATTACAACACTAGATGGCACCTAACTATGCTATCATAAATAAATTTAAAAATGGTTAAAATATATTTTAAGAATAAGAACATCCATTAGGTAAACCATTCACCTTCTTACAATGTTAATGTTAAATTGCTGCTTGTGTGCTCAGAGCACACAAGCTATCAGGTATAGGTAAAGCTTTGTATGTATACACATATACACTAATCACACAATGACATAAAATATATAGACACTGAACACACAATCTATTAGACACACAGGTATAGTTGTATGTGTAAATGGTTGATTCCCACAAAAGTGATGCATATCAGCCAAAACGACCTTGTTGCATAGTCGTGAATTCCTCATTTTTTTTGCAGACAAGTGGAACTTTCACAAACAAATACATGCGAGCTCTTAATATATGATACTTGCAACATGAATGCAGTTCAGGTTCATTATTGAACACCAGAGTAGCCTTACGAATGCATATTTGTAATATGTAAATGTCATAATGTAATTAAAACTTAGTTGAATCACTGTTGCAAAAATTTGATACCGCACATAATGATTTGTAGCCAACTTTAACTCTGCTGCAATTAATCAATTTTCAGAAATTATACAGAAAAGACATGCCAAACATAATAATTCTTTCAATTCAAGGCTTAGAGTGGAAATAGCTGTTGACTGTTAAAATGTAAAAGGAGTATTTTGTTTAAAATCATGATTTCATATCATTTGTTCACCTAAACGTTTTCTATGACAACTCATCACAATACTTCAATATTGACGGCTCATTATGTTATATAAACACGTGTGTGCTTTCCTGTATGATACTGCTCGATATCCAATACATTTCAATCAATCAATCAATCAATCAATCAATCAATCAATCAATCAATAAAACTTCTATAGCGCATATATCATCAGCGGACCTAGCTCAGAGGCGGACACATCCTTAGCGTGATCATGTGTCATAATCGAGGCCAAAACAGGTTCGTCAACAGGGAGCCGGGCTACTGAGGGCGTAGGGTGGAAAAGCCAGGTCAAATTGGTGAGATTTAAGTAATTTCCGAAATGTTAAGATTGTTTTGGCATTACGTATTGGCACAGGCAGGGCGTTTCATAAGGCTGGACCAGATATAGAGAAAGCTCTTGACCCAGTCTTAGTCTTTATACGACCAACAAAAATATATTTGAATTTGTGGAGCCTATATATTTAAGAACAAGTAAGTCAGCCAGATATGCACGTTGGTTGTCTTTTAGGGTTTGCAAAGTTATTTCGCATATTTAAAATGAATGCGAAACTTGACAGGAAGCCAATGTAATCGCTTTAGAATTGGAACGGAACGCCTAAGCCCCTAATGGGGCCTTGGTTAACACTCTCGCAGGGCAGTTTTGAACGCGTTGTAATCTAGCGATATCCTTTTCTGGCATTTTTTGAAAAAGTGAGTTACAATAATCTAATTTACTACTGACGAGTGCCACTTCAATTTGCTTGGCAAGATCTAAGGACAGACTTTTTCGAATTTGACGCAGGTCACGGATATGATAGAAGCATGCCATACATGTTTGGGATATCTGTTATCGGAAATTCAGGCTACTGTCGAATACTACACCAAGATTTTTATCTGATGTAGATGAATTTGTGTCTAGACCTAGAATTAAACATGGGAAATTATTCAAGAATTTCTCTAGTTGAAAAGCCAATTATTGGTCCCAATAAGAAGAAATTATGTCTTGCTAGGATTAAGCTTCAGCTTAGACCCTGTCATTCAGGCCGACACCCCCAATAAACAATATTGCGACTTCTCAAGAGATTCCGTAGCGTTTGAAACTGATAGAGACATGTCAATTTGAGTATCATCGGCATACAGGTGGTGGTTTATGTCAAAACTAGAGATAATAGCGCTGAGTGGTGTAGTGTAAAAGGCACTGGTCCTAGCACAGAGCCCTGTGGAACTCCATATGAGAGTCTGACTTTATCTGAGTGTCTTTATTTTTTACTGATTGGTGCCTATTTTGCAAATAAGAAGAAAACTAAATTTGAGCCTGGCCAGATATTCCATACCAATCAGAAAGTCTATCTGTTATTGTAGCATGGTCAATGGTGTCGAAAGCGGCCGACAAGTCAAGCAAGGTCAGAGCCGTAACTTCACCCTTGTCCATACTAATAATGATAGCGTTATTCACTTTCAGTAGAGCCGATTCTGTAGAATAATGTTTCCTGTAGGCCGATTGTAATGGATTAGATAGATGGTTATTTTTTATATGAGCTTGCAGCCTATTGGCTACTATTTTTTCTAAGATTTTGGAAATGAAACTTAAGTTGAATAAAGGCCTGTAATTTTTCAGCTCGTTTTTAGGAAGAGATGTTTTTTTCAGTAGTGGTCTTACAGGAGCTTCTTTGAAATTTTGGGGAAATGTACTAGTTTCCATTGAAATGTTAATTATGTCAGTGATGGGAGTTATTAATATGTCAAGACAATTTTTCAACACGCTTGTAGTAATGGGCTCCAGACCACATGATTTTGACGATGAGCTCAAAATAAGCTTTTTAATTTCATCTTCTGACGCACGTTCAAAAACGTTCATTTTGGATCTAATTTCTGTTTTTTGCACTTGTGGAATATTCTGTACTTTATCTGAAAATTTGGAACGGATGGTTTCAATTTTATCCACAAAATACCCAGAGATATAATCACAAAGTGATTTTACTGATGGTAATTCTGGCAGAGCAGGAGGTGAAATTCTATGCAGAATGCTATTTATTGAATTGATTGTCCGAATTTTCTGAAATAACATCAGCTCAATATTTCGATTTAGCTTTTGTTATCATTGTATTGCACATGTGGCATTGATGTTTGTAACGAGAACGATCTAGATGTGTGCAAGATCTGCGCAATGTTCGTTCGAGATTGTGTCGAAGGGTTTTGCCTTCATTATTTCCGGAGTCATCCATGGAGTTGGTGGTTTTCTGGGCATGCTCTAATTAACTTCACATAGATCATTGAACAAAATATCTAATTTGTCAAATAATATTATGTATTTCCAACTGGGGAAGTCAGACAGTGATTATGGCACTTTTGAATAACACACGTTTTAACATACCAGTTGTTGTTTTTTGGCTTGAAAGAATGTTTTTTGAAAAATATCGTGTTTTTAGAGAATGCCAATTAAAAAAAATATTGTTAGTCAGGCAGAATGCTGATTTAACCTGGAAATTTATATAGAAGTTTATATTTTGATCGATTTGTGTTCAGTAGAGGCTAGAGTCATCATTTTCACCTGGAGTACTAAATTTTACCCGGTGGCAATTTTTTTATTTGCATATTTCGAAAGATGACCGCCAATCGCTAGGCTCAAATCTATAAATTGACATATATCTGGGACTACTTGTTCAAATGTGATGATCTTGCGGTCGATTTCTATCAAACCAAAGGACATAAGTAAACTTATTACGTTTTAAAGGTCAAGGTCATTTTATGGGTCTGATAAGGTTAAAAAGCATCAAATGAACTAGCATGACGGGTATGCCGTCATACTTTCAAAGTCATACTATCCTGAACTGGTCATGGTAGATATATACGCGGAGATACACAGTTCATAGTTGGGCAGCTATGAGTGGGTTTTTTGGGTAATCTTTGAAATCCGGATGCAAGCTTCAAAATTGGCATGCATACTCCCTGGGGGCTACTTGTTTGGTTGTGTGTTATGTGTATATACACAGACACTAAGGGGTTTTGTCAAGTTAAAAAAATTCAAAAAATCCGAGAAAAACTCGGATTATAATTTTTTTTTGAAAATGTTGTGTTTTTTGTGATTTTTGTGTTGTTTTCATGTTTACAAATGTATCAAAAAAAATGGATAGGGGATGGGTGGGTGCAGTCTGATTAATCCGAATTTTTCTCGGATTTTTGGATTTTTTTAACTTGACAAGACCCCTAAACACACAACGACCATGATATAGAAAGACACTGAACACACAAGCTAATTGGCATACAGGTGTAGTTGTGTATGTATATACACATACACTAAACACACAACGACCATGATATAGAAAGACACTGAATACACAAGCTACTAGACACACAGGTATAGTTGTGTTCGTATATATACGGACACTAAACACACAACGACCATGACATAGAAATACACTGAACACACAAGCTAATAGGCATACAGGTAAAGTTGTGTGTGTATATACACGGACACTGAACACACAAGGACCATGATATTGAAAGACACTGAACACACAAGCTATTAGGCACACAGGTATAGTTGTGTATGTATATACATATACATTAAACTCACAACGATCATAACATAGAACGACACTGAAAACACAAGCTATTAGGCATATAGGTAGACCTTTGTAAGTATACAGATTTACACTAATCACACAATGGCATAACATATAAAGACTCTGAACACACACGCCATTAGACACACATATATAGTTGTGTGTGTATATACACAGATACTAAACACACAACGACCATCAAATATAAAGATTCCGAACACACAAGCTATTAGGCACACAGGTATAGTTGTATATGTATTAACACAGACACTATACCTGGATTCACCTTTCACCGTGGTGGATGCTTTTTCGCTCTCATATCGATATTTACCGTTTTTGGTCGACTTTTTTTACATATTCACTTACTTTGTATGATGGGGCGATTTAATTTTCAGACGATTATTGAATTGAGTGAGGTTACTGGCTGTGAAGTGAGAAAATAAAAAAACATCTCCACAAAATTCCGCCAATCATGTTTGTTGATCTTTCCTCTTGTCCACATTGTCTGTCATCCTGGTACTTTGGCTCAGCCCACTCATTGGAAAAGGTGATGGGGGTTATCTCCCGGCTGGGTGGCACGGGGGTCTACATTCTCAATTCCTATACCATTCGCTTATTAACAAGCGGGCCATGTTCATGCTACGCTAGCAGCTAAATGAAAATAGTTTGGAGAACTATTTAATGTAAAGTAAATAGACTATGACAATCAATGCTTGTTTTGCACGCATGGTAGCACACACAGAATATATATGGTATGACATGTAGAGATATATCAGATAAAGGCATCTAGGCATATGTGTCGTGATTCACTCTCCAAAATGTGAATGTTCCCGTTGTAAACTTTCAGGCACATTTTGGGAATAAGGCCTATCCGGTATCAGCTATGTGCCTTTTTCATTATAATAGGTTGAAGCTTTTTTTTATGTAGCTCATTTTATGATTATGAGAAAAGTAGCAGACTTTAATTCATATTTCTGTAAATATATGGAAACTATCAGAAACTGTTATAATAGTCTACACGAATAACAACATTACCGCTATGAGGCCCTATGTATAAAACAATTTTCGGGTTGACATTTTTTATAAGGAAAAAATAGGCCCTAAGGAGAAAATATGAATTATAATAGGCCTACGCCTATATAAATTATATTAGGCCCCTACCTACATTTTATTTGTCATATTAATAAGAACACCCCCTGTGATTAGAGGCGGGGGGAGTATTAGAGTAGGCTATTTAATTATCATATATATAGTGTACATGCTATATCGTGGGGTTTATTTCAAATCAGGGGTGTAGGCGTTTTTTTTATTATGGCCATTATTCGATTGAATACGGTATAGCTAAACCTTCAAAAAATGACTAAGAAATTCATGACTGTACACTAATCTAATCTCATATTACCCCTGTGACTCCCTTCAATATAAACTCAATTTTTATCATGTGCATATGGTGGTCCGAGCGTGATAAACAGCAAGATATCAGAGAGACTCCAGAAACCCAGATGACGAAAAATAAGAGGCAAAATGACTGACAAGCGAGACGGAATTATAAATAAGCAGATAAATTATTTTTAAAAATAATAGCCAAAATGGTATCAATCACTAATTCAAGCCTTTATATATTATATAGGCCTAATGTATTGTAGTATAGGTCTATTCATTATATGTCACTTATAGTTGTTATTCCGATGTCTGATCCTTGACGTGGTGAAGGTGCAACAGCATATCACCAGAAGTGACTGTATTATCGAGTTGTTATCGTCAATTGCTCTTTAAAAAAGATACATGGGACAATCGACATGTCAGGTGCGACCCCCACAGTGACAGCACTATGAGTTGTGACTTGTGGCTGTCAATTAGGCCAACATCATGGTTATCTATATATGACCTATAATAATGTTATCTTCTTATTAAAATATTGAAATCAAATAGTAGACGTATTTCAAAGAAAAAATATTATTAGGTACCAGGATTTCCGCCAGTGGGGGTACGGACCCCCTCCCACTCAGCACCTAAGGGGGAATATCACCCCCCCCCCCTTTGGTGGCAAAGAAAATGAAAGTATTTTCTATATTTTACTGTTATTTTAGTTTAAAGAGGCCATTTCAAGCACTAAAATTTGAAACTCCAATTCTTTTTCTCCGCCAGACCCTCCAATTCTTTTTCTCTCCCCAGACCCCCCCCCCCCCCCCCAATCAAACATTTCTGGTGGAAACCCTGGTTACACAGCTCGATTTTATAACTTATTGATGTGGCCTACGCGATTTATACTACATTATTATGTCCATGATTCCCCCCTTACACATTTTTGTATAGTTCTGAACATGTAGCGATATCATTATTCACACATTTCTTAATTGAAATATACAATTGAAATATTTCATGTTTTTGAAATTCTAGAGAAACTATTCACCATAGTTGACCATAGTTGTTTTGTGGATAATCATTCGCACTATATGTTATATTTCGTGAATACATTATTGTTTCAAACGAGTACAATATGTGATGAAGCTGGAGTGGTAGTAGCTACCCTTTCATGTTGAGGCGAGAGTGTTTTAAACATATTATGGAGCATGAAATTGTTGCAATGATAAAAGAGCAATAAAAAAATACTCTGTAGGGCTATTCGTTAAGGTGTGGTTGGATTGTTTGGGTATACAGTTCCACCCAGTCAGCTGTTAAAATTAGGATATATAATACCAGGCTTTATTTAGCAGGATCAGGGCTCTAATAACAACGAAATAGACTTCAAATTGTCTCTCAGTTACAGAACTTTCGGATTTTGTCATCTTAATCATGTGGTGGGTTGATTGTGTATACATGCTCTCCGCGAGCTGCGATTATGTACAGCAAAAAATTGACAATCATAGCCCGGGGATTACAGCTCAGAAAGCCTACAGAAAAAAATGGCTGGGGGGGGGGGGGGTTGTGCCCAAAAAGCCCCTTTTTTCAGGCGATGTTTCGAATCATTCATTCAAAATATTTACTTCTGGGGTTAATTTACCTCATGGGGGTGGGCCTACACAACCTGTGCACAGAGCATCGCAACCTAGTACCTACTAACTGATCAATTTAAAAACTAGCCCACCACCCAATTTTAGCCAAATTCAAACCTTGCAAGGAGTATCAAGATTCTTTCAGTTTATGTTATTTTTTATTGTTGAAATGATTTAATCTATTTTAGAAATTCAAACTTTTAATGTACCAGGCAAGTTTCTACTTTTGTAGGTGGACCATTCTCATTCATCAAATCCACTATCCTTCCACTAGCGTCAGCTAGTGCTAGTGTGGCCCTGAGAAGGAGGCTGTAGGTGGACTAGTACCTAGCCTTAGTGGCTGAAACAGGTTTCGGCCACAGATTGACCCCCATACTGACTGCTCAGTGTCTTTTTCTGTGACATGTGCACATGTCTTACAGGCCCTGGTCAGCGAGGTTGATTGACCCCGTACAAAATCGTGTAACATTTCTTTGGACGATCATATCAAGGACTTGCCCTTGAATAATCAGGTCGAAAATAGTTTTTTTACTTAGAATCAGTAACATTTCAGTTAGGCATACATGCCCGCATGCTCAGCCCACAGCCTGCACAGTCATTAAAAAGGGTTAGCTTCATTACCCCCTCGACCCCACGACCCACAACCCTTGACCTTCTACCCTCAACCCACAACCCCTCGACCCACAACCCCCTCGACCCACAACCTTTCCGAATTACACCTCAACCAAAGTTAAAAATGGGTTAATTTTGGTTTAATTTATAGGCCTAATCGTGTAAGGCCTATTGATGGGCCCTTTTCATTTATATCGTAGGCCCAATTTTTTTATCAGGCCCAAAATCAATGAATAGGGCATAATAGATTCTGTGTCGGTAGACCTATATCCTATTCCTATATGCGTGCGGCGTTTACAAGTCATAGCGTCCCTGTGCAGACAATGTTGTGCCAGCTGTGGAAATGCTGGCCCAGTATTGAGACAACACTGGGTGAATTCCCCGAGTCACCGCTTGTGTTTGCTTTGATGCCCGCTACAGCGCCCATGTTACTGAAACTGGGCTCATAATCTATAAATAGCACACGCTCACCGAGCTATCTGATACAATGAAGTATGGGAGAGGGGTGTCTATGTAGCACTGTTTTCACTGAGTAACCATTAAAGGAATTCCTGTGTTTCACAGAATAGGCTTAATTATATATATTAATCACATAATTGATTTAACAGCCTGCAGTGGGTCCCATATATGCATGGAGACTTGAAGTTCCCGGAACGGGTTAACTAATTTTGAATGTGGGAACTTCGGAAACTTGTAGCGTCCCGATATATATTAGGCCTACTTGATGTAGAAATATTTGGTTACTAGACGGGATGCCTGCCTGACATTTCGTTTCCATTTTCGGGCTGTGATCGCTATTTGTTTACCATCAGGGGTAACAAATATTTTGTTGTTGTTGTGGGTCGTGGGGTTGTGGGTCGAGGGGCTTGTGCGTCGAAGGTCGAGGTTTGTTTGTGAGGGTGGTCATGGGGGTTATGAGGGTAACCATTTAAAAGTTATAATGGAGATTTTTCGGACCTTGGGGTCGAGATCGCTCTCAGTCACCGCCATGTTGAATTTTCGGGTAAAGCAAATACATCTATCAACGGCCTCAGAGAGGACGACACGGCTATGGTACCTTATGACTATGATTGCACAAGACCTACTTCATTGTGATTAATATTTTACATTTTATTTTTAATGTTTCAGGGCTAGGCTCTCTGGTATTTATTGTCTCTCTTTATCTTTATCTGCAGTAAAGGGGATGTGAACCATGTGAGGTGCGATTATAATGCTCAGTTATTGGGCGTATATCCCTTTATGCTTGGTCATCAATAATCAGAGACATTATATATATTTTTTATTATTATTGACCGTTTAGGTTACATGTCAACTTTGACATATTGGTCATTTTGTTTTCTCTATTTCTTTATATGTTTTTCGATGCGGCGCAAATCGGTTATGAATATGTTTCTGTCGTCATTATCCCACGAATTTGAACAGTTTGGGTCGCTGCATATGTGTGTACCAAGGAAAGATATCGGCCGTCGTAGGACTCGAGCCTGATACCCCCTGAGTTAGCCGATGAGCCAACCTGGCGCCACAATATATGAATGATTTTTATTGTCAACATCAATCAATCACCCATATTAGGCCTATATAGGCTATGTCGGTCACTTATTAAATTTCTAGCCATATATGCCCAGCAAACTTATGAGACGTTGGACCTATTTGCAACGCTGGTTTCCCGCTGGACCTGCGTCGCAAACGGATATCTCGAAAACCTCCTCTACCCCCTCGCCCCTCGACCCACAACCCTCGACCCACGACCCTCGACCCTCGACTTCATTTTTTTTATTGTTTTTTTTATAGTCTGTTTATAAAATTCGGGAAACAATATCAGGTCAATGTTGGCTCACCGTCTGCGACGCTGGCCTAACATTGGCTGGAAGCCTCATGTATATTATTTTGGATAGAGGCACGATACGCAATATATGCGGGCACTTGATTAGGCGTTACTAGACTGCCATCTGAGTCCCACCACTGTCTGACATTAAAGCTGGCCCAACAATGTTCCAGTCCAATGATAGCTATAAGCACATAAAACACTAAGCATTGAACCAATGTTGGATTATTGCTGGGGCAACTTCTGTAACGCTGGCGCACCGCTTGCGATGCCGGTGCCAAAGCGTGTGACTGAATGAAGCTGGGGAGTGATATGCCGGGTGATATGACTGGCAAGTGTTTTTTACGCACCAAAAAACAAGAGGCATTCAATCCCATGCTTGGGTTAATATACATAACAGTTAAAGTTAGACAAGCAAAAAATGAAATGAATCGGGCTTTAGGCCACCTTTGTGCACATATAGGCTAAACTGGGCCAGGAGAACCTCCTGAGGATGGTGAGATGATTGAGATGACACTGTCCTCCAGACACAGGATTCGAAATTCGAGCCCTGGCGGTCTGAGGCCGAGCACGCTACCTCTCGGTCACGGAGGCTCCCCACAATACTAACTTTCACACGTGGATGGGGAAGAAACAATTTTTGTTTCTTTCAAACCGCCGAGACCGGGAACCGAACCCCGGACTCTGGCGTGAAAGGCAGCGGTGCTAACCACTACCCTAGGGCCCCCGCCCAGTTAGACAAGCGTCCTACACAGTCACAGTGACTCAACATTAAAATGTGTTTGGCCAGCTGTAGGCCTACGTGTATTCATAAAACTATATTCGATGGCCACCCATAAAACAAGATACATTAAAGCAACGTCGGGTGAATGCTGGACCAGCGTAGCAGACGGTCAGACAACATCACTTGATAGCCAGGTTAGCATCACAATAGGCCTATATAAATTTCCCGAATGTTATTATTATAGACCCTACAAAAGTTCTAATTATATAAACAAACAAAATCTGTTTTTAAATTCATTCTATTCACTTATCTTGTTCAACATTTGTGTTGCTTACCAGTTATGTACTATATTAAATCTAATCAAATCAATATAATTTATTTAAACAAAATACAAATATATCAACGTATACAGTGATATTAAAAGTACATAAAAGTAAGGCACCTTACATTATATTGGCATGAAATTATTGTTTGAAAGGAAGTGAAATGAAATCAATGACTATGTTCACTTCCCATTTACCGTGTTTAGGCTACATTGAGTAATAATACATCTGTGATTGACGCTAAATAGGTAAATGTTATTTTACAACAACATTCACTTGTCAAAACTGATAATTGAAAATAAATTGCGCAATCAAATTGCACATGGTGGCAATGTTTCCCACCCATCAGGAGCCCCAGCCAACCCTCACCTGCAAGGCCGCGTGCTGATCAGCTCATGCTGGTACCTGCATACACAATAAGCTAAGTGGATAACAGCGCCTGATTGATATACAACGCACCTGCACAACTAACAATTAAAAACAACCTGCTCAACCCGTCAGACTTGATTGACTTGTCCACGTGTACACGTGCAGCCAACATAAGTTGTTTATTTGGTTGAGTGGTGGACCGTAACTATATCAAGTAATATTTTAACCCGTTCAATCTGTGGCATTATTTCAGCTAAGCAAATTAAAATAAGTTGGTGTTAAGGTAGAACATATGTTTTATACTGACTCACAGTTTTAGGTCGATATTGTGAGTACTTTCCACGTAATTGGTGAATCAGTAACACCATATGATCCCCCTAAAATGCGATTTTTATTGTGAATGCCACTATAATCACACAATGACACAAAATATAAAGATACTAAAAACACAAGCTATTAGACACACAGGTATAGTTGTATGTGTATATACACAGACTCTAAACACACAACGACCATGATATAGAAAGACACTGAACACACAAGGTATTGGGTATATAGGTAAACCTTTGCAAGTATACATATATACACTGATCACACAATGACATAAAATATAAGCTATTAGGCACACAGGTATAGTTGTGTGTATATATATACAGACACTAAACACACAACGACCATGAAAAAGAAAGACACTGAACACACAAGCTATTAGGCACACAGGTATAGTTGTGTGTATATACACAGACACTAAACACACAATGACCACGAAAAAGAAAGACACTGAACACACAAGCTATTAGGCACAGAGGTATAGTTGTGTATTTATATACACAGACACTAAACACACAACGACTATGAGACAGAAATACACTGAACACACAAGCTATTAGGCACACAGGTATAGTTGTGTATATATATACACATAAACTAAGCATACATCGACCATTATATTGAAAGACATTGAATACACAAGCTGTTAGACACACAGGTATAGTTGTGTATGTATATACACAGACACTAAACACACAACGACCATGAAAAAGAAAGACACTGAGCACACAAGCTTATTAGGCACACAGGTATAGTTGTGTATGTATATACACATACACTAAACACACAATGATCATGATATTGAAAGACACTGGACACACAAGCTATTAGACACACAGGTATAGTTGTGTATGTATATACACAGACACTAAACACACAACGACTATGAGAAAAAAATACACTGAACACACAAGCTATTAGGCACACAGGTATAGTTGTGTATGCATATACACATAGACTAAACAGACAACGACCATGATATTGAAAGACGCTGAACACACAAGCTATTAGACATAAGGTATAGTTGTGTATGTATATACACAGATACTAAACACACAACGACCATGAAAAAGAAAGACACTGAACACACAAGCTATTACGCACATAGGTAGAGCTGTGTATGTATATAGGGCCTACACAGACACTAAACACACAACGACCATGGAAATGAAAGACACTGAACACACAATGTAATAGGCACACAGGTATAGTTGTGTGTGTATATATACAGACACTAAACACACAACGACCATGAAAAAGAAAGACACTGAACAAACAAGCTATTAGGCACACAGGTATAGTTGTGTATGTATATACACAGACACTAAACACACAACGACCATGAAAAAGAAAGACATTAAACACACAATGTAATAGGCACACAGGTATAGTTGTGTGTGTATATACACAGACACTAAACACACAACGACCATGAAAAAGAAATACACGGAACACACAACGTAATAGGCTCACGGGTATAGTTGTGTGTGTATATATGCAGACACTTACCGCACAATTACCATTAAATATATGGACACTTAACACACAAGTCAGAAGGCACACAGGTACATTTTCGTGAGTAAACAAAAGTTGTAGTCACACAAGGTTGTTTCGTACTGATAGTGTAGCCACACAAGTAAAAAAACACACAAGTGCAGTTGCGTATGTCCTGGTGTGTGACCAGTAAGATGGGTGTGTGACCAGTAGGATGGGTGTGTGACCTGTAGGATGGGTGTGTGACCTGTAGAATAGTGTGTGGTCAGTAGAATGTGTGTGTGACTAGTAGAATGGATGTGCGACCAATAGGATGGGTGTGCGACCAACAGGATGGGTATGTGACCAGTAGGATAGTGTGTGACCAACAGGATGGGTATGTGACCAGTAGGATAGTGTGTGACTAGATTGGATGGGTATGTGACCAATAGGATGGGTGTTTGACCAGTAGGATGGGTGTGTCACCAGTAGTATGGATGTGTGGCCGGTAATATGGATGTGTGACCAGTAGAATGAGTGTGTGAGGATTAGATGGGTGTGTGACTAGTAGGATGGGTATGTGCCCAGTAGGATGTGTATGTGACCAATAGGATGGGTATGTGACCAGTAGGATGTGTGTGTGACTAGTAGGATGAGTGTGTGACTAGTAGGATGAGTATGTGACCAGTAGGATGGGTGTGAGTGACCAGTAGGATGTGAATGACCAGTAGGATGTGTGTGACTAGTGGGATGGCTGTGTGATCAGTACGATGGGTGTGTGATCAATAGGATGGGTATGTGACCAATAGGATAGTAGGATGAGTGTGTGACCAGTTGGATGGGTGTGTAACCAATAGGGTGGGTGTGTGACCAATAGAATGAGTGCGAGACCAGTAGGATGGGTGTGTGACCAGTCGAATGGATGTGTGACCAGTAGGATGTGTGTGTGACCAGTAGGATGTATGTAAGTGACCAGTAGAATGTGTGTGACTAGTAGGATGGATGTGGGATCAGTAGGATAAGTGTGTGACCAGTAGGATGGGTGTGTGGTCAGTAGGATGGGTACACTGTTTCACTAACCCATTTCTAACATGGCGCAGCGCCATGATTCCCTTTGCTAGCGCCATGTTGCCCTCGTGACCGCCATGATGCCCATCTAGAAGGCGCCGTGCCCCTTTTAACTGTTGTCATATCATACTTAACCCCACACAGCTAGATGCTAGGCCATTGTGACTAATTACAATAATGACTAAAACACCCTGGTAACGTTTGTACACCATACAAACTAATGTCGTGCGCCTGCGTTCATACCTATGACGTAATGCCTGGAAGAGGCGTGCCCATAGTGATCCTGACTGACGATGTTTACATACGTAATTGATACTTCCTAGGCAACAGGTTCTCTTAGTAAGCCTAATAGGGGGGGGGGGGGTGCACTGGGAATGTATAGACCGGGTGCCCATCGTGCATTATTGGGTGCCCCCAATGACAGGCCCCATGCCTCTTCTAAACCCTAGATTAAACACTGGGGTGTGTGACCAAAAGGATAAGGATGAAACACTGGTGTGTGTGACCAGGAGGATGGGGATGAAACACCGGTGTGTATGACCAGGCGGTTGGGGATGAAACACTGGTGTGTATGACCAGGAGGATGGGGATGAAACACTGGTGTGTATGACCAGGAGGATGGGGATGAAACACTGGTGTGTATGACCAGGAGGATGGGGATGAAACACTGGTGTGTATGACCAGGAGGATGGGGATGAAACACTGGTGTGTGTGACCAAGAGGATGGGGATGAAACACTTGTGTGTGTGACCAGGAGGATGGGGATGAAACACTGGTGTGTATGACCAGGAGGATGGGGATGAAACACTGGTGTGTGTGACCAAGAGGATGGGGATGAAACACTTGTGTGTGTGACCATGAGGATGGGGATGAAACACCGGGGTGTGTGACCAGGAGGATGGGGATGAAACACTTGTGTGTGTGACCAGGAGGATGGGGATGAAACACTTTGGTGTGTTGCCAGGAGGATCATGGGTGTGTGACAAGCATATGGGTTTGTGACCAGTAGGATGGTACGTGTGTGACATGTAGGATGTCTTATGTGAGCGGAACGATGGTCATGCGCCCTGTTGTATGGGTGTGTTATCTTTAGAATAGGTAAGTGATAACAATATATAGGACAAGGGGGATTGGTCTGTGAACATCGGGATGGGTGTGTGACCAGAAGGAAGGGTGTGTGACCAGGTGGATGGGTGTGTGACCATTAAGATGGGTGTGTAACCAGTAGGATGGGTGTGTGACCAGTATTTTCTAAGTTTTTATCCTATTATATTTGGCTTGTGGGAAGAAAAAAATAGCTCTAAAGTTGTTTTTAGTGAATTTTCTCAAAAAACCAGCCACAATATCGAGAGAAATGACTTTTTATAAACTTAGGTTTCTGGGGTAATTTGGGACACCATCTTCTCTTTTTAGACATATTTGAAATTGTATTTCTTTTTGATAGTTATGAAGCTGAAAATAGTTGTAAGAAAATATTTTGCATATTTTCGTAGCATTGTCACCTCTCTCAGTCAATTTTTCTAAGGAATAAATTGGGACACCTTGACCTTCCGACTAAAAAGATCTATTATATCGAGAAAGAAGTAATTTATCTGATATAATCCTATACATTATATTAACAGACATATACAATGTATAGAAAATCTAAAAACCAAAGCGGAATATTATTATAAGAATGGCTGCGATACAAAAAACTGGAAAAGTGTTCCAATTCACCCCACTTCATCTACGTGGTGTGCGTATGATCGCTTGGCGTGCCACATCAGCTCATTAACATATTTAGCAGCTAAGTGTGTCGCCGACATTTCGTGTCAGACGAGACGGTCTGGAAAAAGTAAACTAGAGGGGTCTACCAAATTTTCATTCACAAAATATCACACAATGTGTGACCTGATTTGCAATATTTAGTAACACATATTAAAATAATATGGTGTGTGTGTGACCAGTAGGATGTATGTAAGTGACCAGTAGAATGTGTGTGACTAGTAGGATGGATGTGGGATCAGTAGGATAAGTGTGTGACCAGTAGGATGGGTGTGTGGTCAGTAGGATGGGTACACTGTTTCACTAACCCATTTCTAACATGGCGCAGCGCCATGATTCCCTTTGCTAGCGCCATGTTGCCCTCGTAACCGCCATGATGCCCATCTAGAAGGCGCCGTGCCCCTTTTAACTGTTGTCATATCATACTTAACCCCACACAGCTAGATGCTAGGCCATTGTGACTAATTACAATAATGACTAAAACACCCTGGTAACGTTTGTACACCATACAAACTAATGTCGTGCGCCTGCGTTCATACCTATGACGTAATGCCTGGAAGAGGCGTGCCCATAGTGATCCTGACTGACGATGTTTACATACGTAATTGATACTTCCTAGGCAACAGGTTCTCTTAGTAAGCCTAATAGGGGGGGGGGTGCACTGGGAATGTATAGACCGGGTGCCCATCGTGCATTATTGGGTGCCCCCAATGACAGGCCCCATGCCTCTTCTAAACCCTAGATTAAACACTGGGGTGTGTGACCAAAAGGATAAGGATGAAACACTGGTGTGTGTGACCAGGAGGATGGGGATGAAACACTGGTGTGTATGACCAGGCGGTTGGGGATGAAACACTGGTGTGTATGACCAGGAGGATGGGGATGAAACACTGGTGTGTATGACCAGGAGGATGGGGATGAAACACTGGTGTGTATGACCAGGAGGATGGGGATGAAACACTGGTGTGTATGACCAGGAGGATGGGGATGAAACACTGGTGTGTGTGACCAAGAGGATGGGGATGAAACACTTGTGTGTGTGACCAGGAGGATGGGGATGAAACACTGGTGTGTATGACCAGGAGGATGGGGATGAAACACTGGTGTGTGTGACCAAGAGGATGGGGATGAAACACTTGTGTGTGTGACCATGAGGATGGGGATGAAACACCGGGGTGTGTGACCAGGAGGATGGGGATGAAACACTGGTGTGTGTGACCAAGAGGATGGGGATGAAACACTTGTGTGTGTGACCATGAGGATGGGGATGAAACACCGGGGTGTGTGACCAGGAGGATGGGGATGAAACACTTGTGTGTGTGACCAGGAGGATGGGGATGAAACACTTTCGTGTGTGGCCAGGAGGATCATGGGTGTGTGACAAGCATATGGGTTTGTGACCAGTAGGATGGTACGTGTGTGACATGTAGGATGTCTTATGTGAGCGGAACGATGGTCATGCGCCCTGTTGTATGGGTGTGTTATCTTTAGAATAGGTAAGTGATAACAATATATAGGACAAGGGGGATTGGTCTGTGAACATCGGGATGGGTGTGTGACCAGAAGGAAGGGTGTGTGACCAGGTGGATGGGTGTGTGACCATTAAGATGGGTGTGTAACCAGTAGGATGGGTGTGTGACCAGTAGTTTCTAAGTTTTTATCCTATAATATTTGGCTTGTGGGAAGAAAAAAATAGCTCTAAAGTTGTTTTTAGTGAATTTTCTCAAAAAACCAGCCACAATATCGAGAGAAATGACTTTTTATAAACTTAGGTTTCTGGGGTAATTTGGGACACCATCTTCTCTTTTTAGACATATTTGAAATTGTATTTCTTTTTGATAGTTATGAAGCTGAAAATAGTTGTAAGAAAATATTTTGCATATTTTCGTAGCATTGTCACCTCTCTCAGTCAATTTTTCTAAGGAATAAATTGGGACACCTTGACCTTCCGACTAAAAAGATCTATTATATCGAGAAAGAAGTAATTTATCTGATATAATCCTATACATTATATTAACAGACATATACAATGTATAGAAAATCTAAAAACCAAAGCGGAATATTATTATAAGAATGGCTGCGATACAAAAAACTGGAAAAGTGTTCCAATTCACCCCACTTCATCTACGTGGTGTGCGTATGATCGCTTGGCGTGCCACATCAGCTCATTAACATATTTAGCAGCTAAGTGTGTCGCCGACATTTCGTGTCAGACGAGACGGTCTGGAAAAAGTAAACTAGAGGGGTCTACCAAATTTTCATTCACAAAATATCACACAATGTGTGACCTGATTTGCAATATTTAGTAACACATATTAAAATAAAATCAGTCTATCTCTCCTAACTGAGAAAGATATTTTGGAAAGATTTATTCTTGTCTAAACTTTATTTCCAGACGCTGTGCAGGCCTATGTGGCCTTGACATGTGAGCGGCATTTGCCGTGCGCGCCGTTGATTCAAGATGGCGGCCTAATTTATGCTAATTATGCCGATCTGAGCTGATGGGGTGGTGGCGCAGTGCATGACGCGTAGGAGGGAACACATGAGGCTATACGGCAGCCAATTGAGCTGAGGTTAGGGTGAGCGGCTGCCAAGATGGCGGCCTCTTACCAATTCACATTAAAATAACTCTGCTGCCACTGAAATAAAAATTATGATTACAGTCATAATGTCGACATACAGTCCTAACAATGATGTATTTATAGACCAAATAAGACCTTTTATTCACATATATATTATTGTCATGCCTGAGGGTGGATCTCCTACATGCCCAGAACCCCTTATCGGGCGAGCCGAAGAAAAGGCTGGCAATAACCCACCATGCCCTATCACACCCACCCTCACATCATCATCTGTACATCATTCATCTCATCAAGTGACTACGACGTTTTTATCATATTACAATGTCACTTAAAAGACCATTTGAGCCGAGAAGTGATTTACTGCTACATATATATAAGATTATAATTATTGAAAGTCTAATGTAACTTAAAACAAGTTTTGACAAAAATAGATGTGTTTAAAAATGACACTTAAAATGTGATTTTGTACATTAAAGATTAGCAAAATTAAAAGTCTTTGTACGTCAAACTATATATTCACACCATTATTATGAACCTGAGCAATTGACTAGGCAATTGGTTTGTCTACACAAATACATAACACACAAAGTTATAATATTAAATGTCTACATATAGTGGCATGTATTTTTCAGTCACGAATTTCGCTGTCGTATTTTGCATAACAATAGCACTGTCAGCTTACACACTGTGCAGCAAGAGATAGGTATACTAGCTGCCTGGCACGTGACATAGTTTTGTAATGTGTGGCTATTGACCCCACGTGTTAGTTCAGAAAAATACCGCTATGAGTTAGGCATGTTCGTAAAATGTATTGGTCAAAATGTATACCACCAGTTCTGTGATGATTCAGTAGTAACGATAACATTTTTGGTTTGTGAAGATTTGACAATTCAGGCCCGTTAAGTGCCCAGTATGTACCTCTGAACACCAGGAGCGTATACATTTATGTATAACCGGGACCTCTTACGATTGTTGGGACCTCTTATGTAACCACATACTGGGCGTTAGGGGAGTGGCACGGCATTGGACGCAGAGGTGTCAGGGAGAGGGAGGGTGACGCTGGCTTAGGCTACTGGTAGGTGAGGGGGCTGTCCTGAGGTCGAGCCTTGACCAGTGAGCCTACCATGGTGGGGGCTGGGCAGTCAAGTTAAAAGTCGTGGTTAAAAGTCAAGGAAAAAACACAAACACAATTGTAACGTGCCATATTGCTATATGCTCACAACTTTTATTATTAAGCAGGCCTACGGCCGGTATCCTATTAAGTTTATTTTGCCTGAGTTTGTGTCCTATTTAGGGGAGAGAGGGGTGCTGTGTGTGGGAAACAGTTCACATTTCTGTACACCAGTCCTTATGCATATGTGCAATATAACGTTTCAAGTCCTTAAGTTAAGACTACCTTTGTCTTTAACAAGTGTTCAGAAAAAAATTTATTCACGATAATACTTGTGGTTAAAAGCTTAAAGGGTTTTAGTTGTATTGTTTTGTTTGAATAATGTTAGCCCAGCGTCGCAGACGGTGGCTCAGCATTACATCAGCATTAGGCCAATGTATCGTGTTATCTGGTGTTTCTGGCTCCGGGATGGGAAGCGTCACCAGTATAATGGAGCAGTCATAAAACACGGTACAATCACCCAATGCTGTTTCAATGACGGGCCAGCGTCGAAGACTGTGGGTCAACATTAAAACAGCATTGGGTGAATTCCACGTCTTTGCGCAAAGTATACAGCAGACCCAGTGATGGATTAGTGTTGGGCCAGCGTCGTAGACGATTGACCGGCATTGGACCAGCAATGGGCTGCGACGCTGGCCCAACATTGAACCGGAATTTGATGGGTAGGCGCTGTACGAGGTCGTAGGCAAGTATTGAATGAATGTTGGCCAGCACCAGCGATGGTGGTGGAAAGAATACACGTCGAAGATATATTTGAAAATGTCTCCTTGGTTCTTTCCTTAATTATATCCTGGACATTTAGGATTTTAATTGCTAAAAGGCCAATCTCTTTAAGTTAAAAGTTATCTATTTTTTTGTATTTATAAAAAAACATCTACTAGTCATGCAAAGTAACACAAATTATCAATAGCCATGCCTAGAACAAACTGTATCAGGGAAGTGTGGGACTTGATGCAATGGTCAGAGCATATAACTTAGCAATTAGCCGCTGCCTGCTTTGCGAGTTTAAGGCTCGCTTGGTGCAGGCTTTTCATAGAAATTTCATGTTTCTCCCCTCTTCACACTGGGACATTGATGTGTCAATGTTGCGCCATCACGTGTTTTATTTCACTCAGTTGTAAGAGAATAGGCTTACGATACCTAGTGGAAATGAGTTGGAAATTATATACGATAAGTAAAACAATTACTAGCACAAAACTTGCTCCCCGGGGAGTTGAAATGGTACATGAATAGACAGGTCCAATGACCAGGAATAATATGATGTAAGGCGCCATATAAATATACTCCTATTATTATTAGACCCTATTATGTGAAGTAGGGCCTACATGCTAACGTGATTTATACGTACAGATGTACAGCTTGAAACGTCATGTTAGCATTTTTTTTGCTTAATCAACATTAAAAACAATTAAGCAAAATAAAGGTAACAATATGATACTTTGTGTTACTATTGATGAATTTCATGTATCGGTGACACATGAATTATTTGTGAGTGACTGTTATTAAAACAACAAACATTCTCTATTTCCTATTGCAAGACTTCACAAATGAATGTTTTTTTTAACATTACAAAATTCATGAATTATATCGAATTGATCAAAAACATGTAGTTTGTTCATTCTGCAAACATATTGAAATGTCAAAATAAAAATTTAGACTATTTAATTTTTAGGTCCACGCGGTAGGTTGGTGGTGCACATTATCGTGGAGCCTGCTTAGTAGAAACAGTTGGTGTAAACAATTTAAATCAATATATTTTAGTAGTAAGACAATACAATTTCTCGAGCTGGAAATGTACAAAGTATTATGTGATATGGCTGTGCCTTATATAGACAGAATTCCGGGCTCTTTATCACGTGACAGGCCTCGAAATTTGCACCAATCAGAGGCCTTGCTCAAGAGCCAATCATGAGCCACCTAGCCAAAATTAATGAGCAAAACGAAACTCATGACTTTCTAAAAAAAAATTGCATGTCACCTCAAAAATTTGCATGTGAACCAAAGTGGGCGTGGCCAAATAATGTAGACATTTTTTTGGCCTATTATTTCGTTTTCAGATATCATTCCCATTGGCTTAGTATCTCATTAGTAGCCTTTTCACTACTTATTATTCAATAAGCTCGACTGGAGTTGGAAACCCATTTATGTCGCTACTATTTCGGCCGTCGTACAGCTTTTTAATATTAAAACAACTATTTTAATACGCTTCGCGTCAAAATTGATATAGTTTTATGCACCTACTGCCCATTGATACTGATAGCCTAGGCCTATATCTTGGGAATCGATTAAAAACACGTGTTTTTCGCGCATTGCCGGCAAACATTGTTAGGTATTAATTTAGCTGATTTATACAAAAATAAGATTTGCACTGATTTAATAATAGTATGCCCATATAGGCCTACCTGATCTTGACTCTATAAATATCCCGTTGAAAAAATAAGACATAACAAATGATGATCCGAGCAATTTATTTCTTAAGTTATTGACGGGACATAGGATATACTGGTTCATTTATTGTGATTCATTCCAATAACGAATGAATGAACGAATGAATGGATGAATGAATAAATAAATGACTGAAATCGTATAGGGCCCATGTAGCACATGACTGTATCCAGCTGGAAGCTGTTCAGAGCACTGAACATTCGAAAAAAGTCACTTATTGTACGAGGTCACCAAGCGCTTGTCGAAATATGTTCTTCTGAAAGAGGTCAGGTTTTCTGCAGACGGCTCTCCAAACTGTTCCAGAGTGCTGGAGCCGCAGTTGCAAAACTCCTGGCACCGAAGTTTTTAAGTCTAGACTTTTGGAATACCAAAAGCTGATCTCTGCTCGAGCGTGTTCTGGGTGATGTATAAGACACTAGTAGCTCTGTGATGTAGCTTGGGGCAAGGCCATGTAGAGCATGTCAGTAGCAGGATCTTAATATACTTTATGCGGAATTCGACCGGTAGCAAATGAAGTTTGAAGAGAATTGGTGAGATATGGTCCCTTCTGCCGATTTTAGCAATCACTCTAGCTGCTGCATTTTGCATCCTCTGCAACCTCTTTATGAGTAGTATGATGGAAATCCACATAACAGAGCGTTGCAGTAGTCAATCTGGAAATGACTAGGGCCTGACAGCTCCCGGTGACAGCTGTCTTCATGTCCAGCACCTAATGTAAACAGTAGTGGCCCTAATACAGAGCCTTGGGGCACACCATAGCTTAGCAATCTCGCCTTTGAGGTGGTGTTGTGAATCCTCACAGACGGTGTCCTGCCAGTCAGGTAAGACCTAAACAATGCCAAGGCTGTGCCACATAGGCCTACACCTCCGCTCACTCTGAGACGCTCTGACAGGATTTCGTGGTCAAGGGAGTCAAAAGCAACAGAAAGATCTAATAGTAGCAGCATCAGACATTTTTCCTATCTATGACCTGCAGTAGGCCTATGTCGTTTTGGAAAGGCAATCTCCATATGCTGATGTTTTCGGCAAGGAGACTGTGACGGCTCTAATATAGAGTTTTGAGTCATATGTGTGTCTAATTTAGAGCGAAACAATCAGAACAAAATAATCATTTTTATTTTAGCTCCTTGATATTTTGTGTTGACATTTATCAGTTTAAAGAGAAATAAGGACGATGTTTAATTTCATACATGCATGTTCAAAACAAGAAATACAAAATAACTGATAAACAAGGCTTTCGGTACACTTGCTACGTTGCCACAGCAACCCAATATTTAAAAGAAACTTCTGCAATGCTAGTCTAAGGACATGTTCATATATTATGGACATATCAAAGAGTCAAAATACAATTTTGCTTTTTGGATGCTTTTTGGCCTGATTATGTCGCTTTAATTATGCTTGGCGGATTTTTTACTAAATTTCGAAAAGGGTACTCATAAGTCAAGGCAGGCCAGGGGTTCTTATCGTTCATGGCGAAATGGTGTTTTACGACTAATGCAAGAGATTAGTAATTTTTGACATATGACAAATTCATTTATGCCATTCATTAATTCAATAGGCTTTTGGACCTCGCATCCCTCATTCTATTGGACAGATCTCCAATGCAAATATAAAAACGAAAAGTTCGGGCAGATGCCACGTGGAGTGAACATTTCATAGTGAGTCTACAGTTCACTGGCCAAATAGCCGCATCAAATTTGCTGACAGCAGAAAAAATAATAAAACATTTGAAAAAGTTTTTAATAACCTTTTCAGTATGGGGACAAAATATCCATTGGGATTCACAAAATTTCATGTCGAATAAATCATTGTCATGTCTCCCCTCTGTTAGTTTACCTCTGTCCGCTTAGTGTTTCTGTCGCGTTCTGTGAGTCTGTGTGTCCCATTCATATCTGTCCAACGCTTTCTATCTGCACCAAGGTCAAACACGAGACGTTGACCCAATGCTCGGCTAATGTTGGCCCAGTATTGGGCTACTGTGTCGTGTTTGGCGCCACGCTGAATGTCGGCCAGCGTCACAGACGGCAGACAACATCACCCCAGCTTTGCCGGTACCGCCAGCATGCCTGTACCGCCAGCATGAAGTAATGACTAGAGCTGAATGGATACGGCCCAACATTTAACAGATATTGGGTCGGTGTCGACTTGTACTCACCGCCAGCAGTAAGCACTACCAAGGAGGTTATATAACCTCCTTGACACTACCAGAGCAGCGTGCTATTGAACGCAGTGTTGACAAACCACATTGTGTTTCGCACATCGGCGTGGTCCCAAAACATAATAATAAGTATTAGATAACTAGTGAAGAACACGGTATTAATAGAAAGAATAATACCAGTCTTTCTGAACTGATTATCGGACATAGTCGTTACCAGAACCACTCCCCTGTGTCTACCTCACCCTTAAACTCCGAAAAATGCTATGAATCCAAGTTTTGTTTATTGTTAAAATTTGGACACGCCCATTTATAGGAGAGGGGTTGATGACAAAAGTAAAACTGGTGTTATTTAGAAAAATAGTAGTTGCTGGGGAGACGTGCTTCATCACAGTAACCTGATTCTTGTTTCCAATAAATAATAAATAATAAATATTTGGTATGTGCGATATAACCGTTTTTATGAATTATAAAGCCCCACCTTCAGCTTTCAAGTTGTCTGCTACTGGCAGACCTGTGGTCTGACTGGCTGACATGATTCGGCAAGATAATACTGCCCCTACTCCCGAAATATAGGCATATCAATGGCGGATCCATAAGGACCGGTTGCCCTCCCCCCATATTTTTGTCCAATATGCTCTTAAAACACGTTGAAAAAGTTGAATATAGGCTGTGGCAGATCTATAGGCGGGGTCAGACTTATATAAATACAAATCGGTGTAAGGTCAACCAAAATTCCATCGGATCCCCATTTTATTGTGATCACCCACATATAAATGCGACATGAAAAATACATACAAAACTGTAAAAATACCGGTATCGTCTCTTCTAAATTCAGATGTCCTCCTATATTTAGGGGTTACTTTCTTGTATCACTATCAGAAGTATTCTCCGTTGTAGTCGACTAAATCCAGGTTTATGTCTCCATTATTCATTGTTATGTGGACTTCACGGGAGCTTGTGGCTAAATGTCCAGTAAGCATTTGTGTTTTGGTTGTAGAGACACTACTTGCTGATGAAAGATACCGACCACATCATCCGACGGTAGGCCCCTTAACCCTTTAACCGCCGGTGCCGCATATATTCGGTTTTCATTTTTTATTAGCACATTAATTACCACATTTCAAATATGTAAAAGATAAAACGTGACATCAACCAGCAAGATTTGAAAACAGTTGACCTCCATTTTGGCAAATCTAAATAATTTTCACTCACTTAAAGTTGTGGATCGCGTCAGCGAGACACCACTTGGTGAAAATTCAGATTGAATAATTTGGCGGTTAAAGGGTTAAAAGTCATTATTAGTATCACTGTGGCTTCAGAGCCGGTGTACACATATAGGTTATTGTTTCTTAGTATACTGTGAGTAATATGCAAACTCATAATATTTTGGCCACAATCATGTGACTGTGATCATGGACTTGGTGTATAATTGTCATTAGTATGCGTGTCTTATGTCCACTAGTGATAGCCGTCTTCGTGATGAACCTCCTCCCAACAAACACGAGGCGTTGGCCCAATGTTAGGTTAATGTTGGGCCAGCGTCGAAGACGATGAGCCAACATTAGACCAACGTCTCGTGTTAGCTGGGCTGATATTATAATATAATAGCGACCATATGCGGACAATTCGTGACATAGTTACAAAACTATGTGTGTGTGAGAGGGGTATGAATGAATCTCACTTAAAAAGCACGCCACCCACCTTGGGTCTGTTACATCAGGTACATTTAGGTATTTAAAACAGATGACGTTTTTTTTATAAAATTGCAAAGCCAAAAGGCAGCACCGGTGAACTACGTAAAGTAGACCGTTACCGGGTATATAGGCACCTACTGCCTTTTGGCTTTGCTCCTCAAGCTATTATTGTTCCCCTGTTTGTGAGACATCAGCAGCACACAACCAACCATTAATATTTTAAGTCGGTTCATATCATTCCATGCTATATGTATCATTTCTACGTAAATGACATGCATTCAATCTCTCCCTAGTCCGCAAAAAATCATCACTATGCCTATAAGTAGACACCATATAATTAGATTTAAAAAACAGCTGTATTCAAATTAGCGCAGGGTGAAAAACATGGATGGCATCCGACAGGGGCCCCTCTGGCATGGATTCGTACGGGGCGGTAAAAAACACCCAGGGAACAAATGCTCGGTTGCATGGGCCCCTTCTTTTCTGAGTTGTCACCACTGAATTATCTAAAGAAAACAGCGGGATAATTTTCAGGTGGAGCCGGTAATGCAGATGTGTTTCTTTGCGAATTAATGGAGGGATGAATTAATAAATGCACATATTGAATATTTACGAGTGGGCGGAGAAGAAACATTTTCTTTCTTTGAAACCTGAATAGCAGAGCGGGGCACGAAACCGTGAGTGTCGACGTGACAGGGCGGTAGAGCTAAACACTACACCATACCCACTCTGCTTAGGAGTGCATGCTTACAGTAAAATGTGTAATTTGGTAGTTGTGCTAGAATATGTGCAAAGTAACTTTTCGGTGTAATAGTTTTAAGTCACCTTATAAAAATAATTATGCCGATTCAAATTATGACGCTTGTATTGCTTCGTGCAGTCTTAATGACACTTGAGATGATTTGGTTGAATAAAACTTGGCAAAGAATGCCATATTATCTCAGGAAGTGTACATCGGAGCTACTTCCGATATAACACAGAACGTTTTCGTAGCATTTCAAATTTATCTGAAACACTTTGCAATAAAATGTTTTTTAAAAAACTTTCTATTTTAACCCTTTGACTTCCAGGCCGGGGTGCATACCAGGATCCAGATATACTGGTGTAGGAGTTCTATTTTTCGTCATTTGAAGCTGGAATTGCTAACGCAATTTCCAGCTTCAAATGACGAAAAATACATAAATGTAGTATATATTTGACGAAAATTTGTGTCATTTTATGGTTACGTTCATTGACGAGTGACGACGGAAATTTCCGTCATGTATGGTAGTGAAAAGGTTAAGACATTTTATACAATTAATAAACATATTTTAAATTTTATGTCACAATTGACAAAAGCTCCGCCATCACCACAATTTTGCTGAAACAGACCTGGTAACTGCTAAATGGCGGCAGTTTTGGAAAATGTTATTATGTTATTTTTTTAAGTATTCATCTCAGATATGTACAGCTCAGCTCCATTCTTATCCCAACAATTATAAAAGAAAAAAAAACAAATATTATAATATTGATAGCACATTTATTGACGATATACACTTTGATTATTCTTGTAAATCATTTAAATACAATTCAGTTAAATTTTGGCATAAAACATCAAAATATCAACGATTTAGGACAAGTACAATGAAAGATTTATAAATAAATTTACCCTGTGAATATGACATTTTAACTTCCAATAATTATCATGTAATACTTATGGCATGGTCATATTAATACTACAACATCTTCAAATTGTTATATCACAACGAAGCTTAAATGAAATTGCTAAAATTTAGTAGTTGTGGGCGAGACCAGATCAGACATGAACCCAGCATTGATCCAATGCTGAGCCAATGTCTGAGACAGCCTCAGTATCAGTTTATCATGTGCGTATAATGATATGCCATTTTTCACAATATCTCTGGCCAGACTGAATGGGTGGGTCTCTAATTATACTACAAATGTGCAAGCGTGTGTAAGTGTGAGCGGCTGTCATTGACAGGGGGACGTAGACGCACCATGTGCGGTGACGTTTTCCCCCTGAGCTGGGATACAGGATGTGTGGGATGCATCAGGGTGCGTAAAACTGTGAATTAAATGGTTTCTAAGCCCAGATCTTAGCCATGGGATTGGTCGAGATGGTCATCTCGACCAATCACATGCCTAATATCTGGATCAATCGCTTTGGGAACACCTGCTGGGAATAGGTCTGTTCAGGCAAAATGATATAGGTCACGTGAGCATTACCTCAGTTACAACGCAGCAGCCGTGTTTTGGTGCGGTAAACAGAATGATAGACCCCTATCTCCTTGGCAATGCCTTTTAATTATTTCAAGTAGTAATCATTTACATGATTTATATTATCGAGTATCCAGTGTACTGGTTTATTTTGACAATGCCACTTAACATGATTTAAATTCTGTATGTGATACCATGTCTATTGTCATGTAATTTTACCAAATTAACCATCTTGTACATACAGGTACATATTATATCTCTATCATGTCTATGAGAAAGAAGTCTGTAATGACTTTTCTTTATGTCAGTAAAATATATGTCTGTCTGTCTGTCGTTATGTCGGTCAGTGTACAGTGTAATCGATGGTATGCAGTTTCATTTCTAAAAAAACACCACAATATTGGGCTTTTATATTTTGACCAGAAATATTTATATCATAGTGGAATCTCGAGGTATTAAATCACCCTGTATGGTAACAGGAAAAAAACATTGCGTCGGAGTACTGCTGAAATTATGTCATTTATGCCATTACCTGAGGATAGATCACCGGACATTATGCTCTGCTTCCGTCAGTATTAACATGATTGGAAAAAATCGCATTAGCTATGGTTGGAAAAGAAGTCAAACAGCTTAGTACGATTCCTATTTAAAAGATTCAATATTGTGTGGAGCCTCCGTGACCGAGAGGTAGCGTTCTCGGCCTCGAATCCTGTGTATGGAAGGCAGTGTCATCTCGCCATCCTAAGGAGGTTCTCCTGGCCCAGTTGAGCATTAGTATGCGCACAAATGTGGCCTAAAACTCCATTTCATTTTCAATTTCAGTTTTGAACGACCAGTTTCACAGTAAGACATTGATTGCTTACACCGCATTATCACATATAATTACAATAAACCTGTACACACTGTAACATTGTCAATTTTCAGTATAAGTAGTTATACTATTGCACTGACTGATAACATTTCTAGATATTGTCATCGACACAGCATGAAAATGAATCGTTGAAATCAATGTGTCATGAAAAAGCAGTGTATATGCAAAACAATCACATTATAACTCAAAAGTGAATACAATCTAGCAGTTGTATATCTCTGCTGCGGTTTTCATTCTTTTTTTTCGTGCATACCCAGCAAACACAAAACATTTGTATAACATTTATACAACGGGCCAACGTCTTCGACGTTGGCCCGTTGTATAAATGTTATACAAATGTTTTGTGTATACTGGGTATTATCCAATGGCACATTACGCCAACATTGAATCAACGTGTTTCACGATGATTCGACGTTATTATGACGTCATATGCCAGGCGGGATACAATCCATGATCCTAAATTTTCAAAGACATAGGTAATAAATGACCGATATTTTGATCAATTAACACAAGGATTGTAAAACTAAAAATATAAAGCAAATAAAAAACGACACCGCGTTCCCGGTGCGATGTGTGTCACATCGATATAAATTAAAAACAAATAAATCTTTATTTAAGAAAACCCCCCCAGCAGACACAACAGGTGGAATCAATGTGGTTTAACGTTGGTCCACCGTCTACGACGCTGCACCAACGTTAAACCAACACTGATTCAACATCATGCATGCATCCGTGTCATAATCTGCTCAGATAAGTGTCGTTTATATCGAGAAGGTGATTACAAATATCATATTAAGATTATCATAATTATAGGCAAATTTGCCACACAACACCACTGGAAGAAAATGTATCGTCTCCACGGATATGTCATAATGCGGAGCTGTCATGTCTATGGCGTTGCATATAGCCTTGATTGGTTGTGACGTCATGCCGTACGTGTGATAAAAATATGATGACATAGTTGACATAAAATGATACATAATTATGTATATAATGGCCTACATGAAGATCTACTGATCTTTTTTCAAGCAACAAACCAAGACGAAACAGGTTAACAGCTACAAATATAAAAAAACGTATATCGTCACCTCAAATATGAAAGGGTGTAACTGCCACTTTGTGAATTGGCAAATACACCCTTTCATATCTAAGGGGACGATATATATACTAAAATAATCTATATCACAGTCGTCAAATGGGACACTAAATGCCTTATTATGTGTTGATATGATCAAGGAATCTATATTCCTTGAAATCCCAGCAAACACGAGATGTTCAACCAATGTCGTTTTAATATTGGGCCACTGTCTTCGACGCTGGCCCAACATTGAAACAACATTGGGTGAAAGTATCGTCTTAGCCGGGATGATGAACGTGTATGACCACAAAGCTTATGGATATGTACCCACAAACACGATACGTTGACCCAATGTTGGTTCAATGTTGGGCCACCGTCTGCGACGCTGGCCCAACATTAAACCAACATTGGGTCAACGTATCGTGTTTGCTGGTTAAGATGAGATTGATATTATGACAACAAATTGTTACTTTCCTCAACAAGCATGAAATGCTGGTCCAACGCAGGGTCACAATCCGAGACAATGACCCTACATAGAACCAATTGTCTGTCATGAAAGCCAAAAGACAATAACTGCTCACTTGAAAAGTTAGCAGTTACTACCTTTTAGCTTTGTGCGTGCTACCGCTTCTCCTCTTTCTCCCACACGGCCAGTTGGTCCTTCAGGAATGAGCGAGTCTCTCGCTTGCCTTTCGCCGTGGAGCAGCGATTGGGTTTTGACACGGCTAAATCGTCCATGCTGATTTTGTTTGTTTTGGGTGAGGAGGTGGCGGTCATCATGGTGGACCTGGGTCTGCAGGGGGCTGCGGAGCGGGCGCGAAGCTTGGCCGGAGCGGACACTGCCCTGTTCACCGGTTTACTCTGTACACGGGCACTCCTGATGTACCTGGAGCTCTGTGACGTGTGCGGGCGACGTACTACAAAAATAAATAAACTTTTAAAGTGGTGATAAATTTAAAGATGGAATTGCAAAATACAAACGAGAATTGATAAACACCTGGGCCCAAATGTCACTCCTTTTTAGCCTCGGACGCACAGTTTTCGAGATATGGCAGTTTGAAAAAATTAGCGGCCATTTTTGTTGCATTTTGGATGATTCTGGATGATTTCCATAAAAAAAATTTGGCGGCCATTTTGCACTTCAAAACCCGTTGGGCTCAAATTCAACTCCTTTTTAGCCTCACATAGACGGTTCCCGAGATACGGCGGCTTACAATTCCGCAATGCATTTTCAATGGGAAAATCTGACTTTGATCCATGAGTACTCGCGCGCTATTGACTGGATCACTTTAAAAAAGCCATAGCACGCCTCTCCCCCCCCCCCCCCACCTTCTTACCCAAGGATCATTATGTGAACATATCGGATTATCCGATTCATCGGTTCAAAACTCGAGGAGAAATAACGGTGGACAAATCCCCGTAAAATAATAAGAATTAAAAAGATCCAAAGCAAAAACAACAGTTTGGCCGAAGGGAACTCCGTCCAAACTAATCAACTAGGTATCTTGATTATTTGAATGTATAACTCATAATTATGTAGATTAAATTACGGTCATGCAGTTTTTTGTTTATAAACATTAACCCTTTACTCGCTATAAGCGCGACTATAGTCGTTTTTAATCCGATTTATTAGTGTATAAAATTACTGCTATTGAGAACGAAATGTGTTTTAAACTAAAACTTTGCAATGTTTGGTCGGAAATTAAACAAATATGAGTAATTTTCACCCACTTAAAGATGTTGGTCACGGTACCGAGACACACCATTCAAGTTTAAGTTATTTAATTTAGGGTAAAGCTACATCACTGATGTCTCCTAAAATCAAGATATAAATTGAATGAAAATACACGTATATGACGATATAAAATTGTGAGTAAATGTGAATTTAGATGGCTTACCGTGTTTTGTTAGGTGGGGATCTACAGGTGGTCCACCGTGTATTTCCAGACTAAAATAAAAAACATACATAATTATATGAATCAATATAATTATAATAACTACTACCAAGGATAATACAAAGATGTCATAGTATCCTTGAGCGATGAGCATGAGCGATAACTAAATAATTAAAATAATTTTGAGAAAAGACACAACTATGTGGTATATAAATTGGAAAGTTAATGTAAAACAACTCACTTACTCATATCATACTGGCAAAGATTTTAGCCGGTACAATAAGCATGTAGACACTATCACGCTATGTGAATATTAAATATTTAAAAAACGTAAAAAAGAATTAATAATAATTTTCATTGCGGTTAACCATCAAAATGATTACCTTAAACACGGCAGTCCCACAATTTGACACCTTTTGAATTCTTCTGTGAAGTCGGGGCTAATGCGTGGATCCTTCCCTATGTTTTTAATGAGTTTTTCAAACAGACCAGGAGTGTTTCTGCAGGCAGTCAGTAGAAGTCTGGTTGCTTTGCGATTAAATGTAAGGTATCCCAATGCCACCGCACAATTAAAACGGACCTGACAAAAATGAAACAATACATAAAAACATACATTTTATTGGGCTTGTGATACACTTATTGATGAATTATTAAATAATTCTATCATATTGTCAGCATTTGAACTTTTTTGATGTGTGTAGCAAATGGTTGTCCAGCAGATTATGACATCATTCAACTTATCAAGGTGATCCAAGTAATTACATAATAAACAGTTTAACCCTCTAACCGCCAAATTATTCAATCTGAATTTTCACCCACTTGAAGTTGTGTCTCGCTGACGCGATCCACAACTTCAAGTGAGTGAAAATTATTCAGATTTGGCAAAATGGAGGTCGACTGTTTTTAAATATTGCCGATTAATGTCACATTTTATCTTTGTCACATGTTTGAAAGGTAGTACTTGATGTGCTAATAAAAAATGAAAACCCGAATATATGCGACACCTGCGGTTAAAGGGTTAAAGCACTGAATTAAATAAATTTTCACCCACTTGAAGTTGTGCGTCGCGGTCCAAGTGAGTGAAAATTACTCATATAGGTTTAATTTGACACCAGCCATTTGCAAATCTTGATGTTTAAACACACATTTCGTTCCACATAACTGCGATTTCGACGGCTGAGAAAATGGATTAAAAACGACTAAAGTCGTCCTCAGCGGTGTAAGGGTTATTTTTTTTTAGATGATATTGTTAG
This sequence comes from Flabesymbios commensalis, assembly GCA_964017125.1. Taxonomy (NCBI): domain Eukaryota; kingdom Metazoa; phylum Annelida; class Polychaeta; order Terebellida; family Flabelligeridae; genus Flabesymbios; species Flabesymbios commensalis. Next base: position 33,522,125 of record OZ024903.1, read on the forward strand.
TGGTGGCAAACATGAGACATTAGATGCATGCCTGATAACCCGACCGGTAGAATTACTTAATTTCCTATACTACACCAGGGGCTTTGAGAACGAACATTTTTATGGAACTGTTTTAATAACAACAATATACTTTTTCGCCATCCACTATAAGTCATCTTCATCCACTGCAAGTCGAGAATCGCGACAGCAATTCGCGGCTTGTAGTGGATGAAGATGACAATGGTAAATTCACGCTTGAAAGGGTTATAACACTTTGGATTCTATGCTAAAAAACGTCATAAATTTGCTGTTATCAGCCGACGTGGTGGTAGTACCTGATCATCTCCAGAGTATAGTTTATCTATAAGTAAATCCAGTGCACCCACAGTGATCATGGCGTCTGTGATACCGGCCCGCGTGTGCGCCAAGCTGGACATAAGACTGGCTGATAGACAAAAAACATAAAAATTAAAATTGTAGATATTTTCACACAATATTATATCTGTTAAGTGATCCATTATAAACATGTCGCTTTATTTTTTTATTAGATGCTAATGATTTTTAAAATGGCATAAATTGGTGGCTTAGCCTAATTTATAGTATCTGAATACAATATGTGAAATCGTTGAGTAGCTGTTGTCTTAACTCATACAGATATCACGTGCAAATTGACTTGGGATTAAATATAAACGTAATATTTGTTTTATGTTAACTTTAGCCGTCAGATACGAGTTTAATCTATCAAGTTATCAAATAACACGGGATAATATCCAGCTTCAAATGAATGAAAAATATTCATAATCACGAAAAATCTCCAATGTTGAATTATACATCTACCAAAACTATTTTATCGACTGAGTTTGGTGATATTTCTATTGATCCAACACATGCCTGAAACCGTATATATACGGCCCCAGCAGGACAAGGGTTAATAAGGCGAGGGGATCGTCTTTAGATGTCAATTCTGACGTTTAAAGACCCCTAACATAGTTATTCAAATGAAGCGGGAAGAGCTAACTGATACATTTATGATGATTTCAAATTGAAAAAACTCCGTGGTCTACAGTAATGGTTTGTACAAAAATATTTCAGCACCCTTGTCCTGCTGAATTGTTTGAATTGTATTTTTCGTCATTTGAAGCTGGAATTGCTAACGCAATTTCCAGCTTCAAATGACGAAAAATATTTTTATTTCTTGAAAAAATACATCTTCTTGATTGAGTTACTAGACTAACTGAACATCTACCACGAACTATATTATCCATTTCATATTATTTGGCTTAAAATATGCTTAACACCGTATATATCCGGGTCTAGCAGGACAAGGGTTAAGAGAAGATGACGTCATACCGGCGAGGATAACAGCGTTGTTCTCATCTGAGCTGAGCACATGTACCAGCTGAGAGATACCCTGTGCAGTCAGCGTCACCTGATCCATGTCCACTATCACACGAGCCAGTACTACTGTCTGCAAAAACAGAAGAGGTTCACAGTATGCCTATCACACGAGCCAGTACTACTGTCTGCAAAAAACAGAAGAGGTTCACAGTATACCGATCACAAGAGCCAGTACTACTGTCTGCAAAAAACAGAAGAGGTTCACAGTATACCGATCACAAGAGCCAGTACTACTGTCTGCAAAAAACACAAGAGGTTCACAGTATGCCTATCACAAGAGCCAGTACTACTGTCTGCAAAAAACAGAAGAGGTTCACAGTATGCCTATCACACGAGCCAGTACTACTGTCTGCAAAAAACACAAGAGGTTCACAGTATACCGATCACAAGAGCCAGTACTACTGTCTGCAAAAACACAAGAGGTTCACAGTATACCGATCACAAGAGCCAGTACTACTGTCTGCAAAAAACACAAGAGGTTCACAGTATGCCTATCACACGAGCCAGTACTACTGTCTGCAAAAAACACAAGAGGTTCACAGTATACCGATCACAAGAGCCAGTACTACTGTCTGCAAAAACACAAGAGGTTCACAGTATACCGATCACAAGAGCCAGTACTACTGTCTGCAAAAACACAAGAGGTTCACAGTATGCCTATCACACGAGCCAGTACTACTGTCTGCAAAAAACACAAGAGGTTCACAGTATGCCTATCACACGAGCCAGTACTACTGTCTGCAAAAAACACAAGAGGTTCACAGTATACCGATCACAAGAGCCAGTACTACTGTCTGCAAGAAACACAAGAGGTTCACAGTATGCCTATCACACGAGCCAGTACTACTGTCTGCAAAAAACACAAGAGGTTCACAGTATACCGATCACAAGAGCCAGTACTACTGTCTGCAAAAAACACAAGAGGTTCACAGTATACCGATCACAAGAGCCAGTACTACTGTCTGCAAGAAACACAAGAGGTTCACAGTATGCCTATCACACGAGCCAGTACTACTGTCTGCAAAAAACACAAGAGGTTCACAGTATACCGATCACAAGAGCCAGTACTACTGTCTGCAAAAAACACAAGAGGTTCACAGTATACCGATCACAAGAGCCAGTACTACTGTCTGCAAGAAACACAAGAGGTTCACAGTATGTCTATCACAAGAGCCAGTACTACTGTCTGCAAAAAACACAAGAGGTTCACAGTATACCTATCACAAGAGCCAGTACTACTGTCTGCAAAAAACACAAGAGGTTCACAGTATACCTATCACAAGAGCCAGTACTACTGTCTGCAAGAAACACAAGAGGTTCACAGTATGCCTATCACAAGAGCCAGTACTACTGTCTGCAAAAACACAAGAGGTTCACAGTATACCTATCACACGAGCCAGTACTACTGTCTGCAAAAAACACAAGAGGTTCACAGTATGCCCATCACAAGAACCAGTACTACTGTCTGCAAGAAACACAAGAGGTTCACAGTATTCCCATCACAAGAGCCAGTACTACTGTCTGCAAGAAACAGAAGAGATTCACAGTATACCTATCACAAGAGCCAGTACTACTGTCTGCAAGAAACACAAGAGGTTCACAGTATACCTATCACAAGAGCCTGTACTACTGTCTGCAAAAAAACAGAAGAGATTCACAGTATACCTATCACACGAGCCAGTACTACTGTCTGCAAGAAACAGAAGAGATTCACAGTGAACCTATCACACGTGCCAGTACTACTGTCTGCAAAAACACAACAAATTCACAGTATACCAGCAAACACAAAACGTTTGGATAGCATTTATACAAGTTGTGGGTCGCGGTAGCGAGACACAACTCCAAGTGGGTAAAAATTTAAATTCTACAATTTAGCGCTTTAACCCTTTAACCGCCGGTGTCGCATATATTAGGGTTTTCATTTTTTATTACCACATTAAGTACCATCTTTTAAACATGTTAAAGATAAAATGAGACATAAATCAGCAATATATAAAAACAGTTGACCTCCATTTTGTCGAATCTGAATAATTTTCACTCACTTGAAGTTGTGGATCGCGTCAGCGAGACACAACTTCACTTACTCTTATCTTTAATTAATCAACAAGTCACTTACTCTTATCTTTAATTAAATACCTTAACCTAAATGATGACACACATAAAATACGTGTTATAGATAAACTATAAAAAATGAGACACGCCCAGAGATATGTACAATGACATAGAAATAGAACCGTGAACGTTTGTGACTAGAATTAAGTTAATTTCGGGGTGTATCCCTGAATGAACCGTGGGCACTGACAAAATAGCCAACGAATAATATGAAAGCCAGATATCGTATACTGACATTCGCAATCACCTATGGGCAATATGACCAAGCGGCAATACCCACACTATATTTTTTAGATCTGTTCCGGGAAAAAAGTGTATGTAAAATGCCCAAATCAGGCTACAATTCTGCCGTGCAAGGTCAAAAGGTGCATGTACATGTAATTTACAAGTAAGCATATACGGCCTTTTGGCTTTGCAGAGCAGAATACTGTACCAAACGTAGGTCAAGTATAGACAGGGATATATCCTAACCAATCTAATAAACATGTCTGTCAAACTTTTCTCAACGGTTTCTATTGTATTTTTTCCCGTAGATTTCAAATCTGCCAGATACCATTCGAGATTTTGCATATTTAATTAGCTAATTTGCCTATTTCCAAAATGGCCGCCGAAAAAAGTAATCGGCTATCAATACATTTCCGGCAATCCTAGAAATGTGTTTTTTGGCCCTAAGTTCGGGTTTTGAGATCCCATAATGCAATTTTGACGACAATATTAATTTTGGGGTCATTGGAATGTCATATATCACGTGACCATTGAAATACAATATCCAACATTCACGTTTTAGCAAAAAGTGCACAACTTGACCTTTTTTGGATAAAATGATGGTTTGAATGCCTGCTAATATATATTTAATTTCAGAGAGTTACATCTTATACACAATACTATATTTATTAATACAAGATGGCCGCCATAATTCAAAATGGCCGCCAGCCGAATCCAAAATCAAGATATCCTAGTTTCTGGATATCATATCTAAGCGATCTTAGTGGCTTGATTAAGGTTTTTTGGATCAAGGAATACAATCCATATACGCCACCATAGTTATATTTGAATGACTTCCTCCCAGAATGAGTTTATCATCCGCACACTGTTCTGAATTCACATACTAACATGATATAAAGTTAAACCATATAAATTACAAAATAGGTAAATAAACATCATTTACATTATAATACGGAACTGTTATGTTGTAGAGTATGTAAAACTACTACCCAGTATTGTTGTAGTGTTGTAAACGGTTGGGCACCCGAAATGATGTCTACATATATTTAGGTTCACAACCTAGGTACACAACCTTGCAAATCGACTACTGGAAATTGACAGGAGGCCAATAATGGCGGCCATTACCAAGAGACCTTAAGTTGTCAATATCTCGGTCAAGATTTAGGATAATTTGCTTTTAAAGTTGTCTAAACCTATCTTTTTATGGTCAATGATCAATATGGAGACAACCCTGAAGTGATTTTATGTCTTCTTAACAAGATAGTACACAAAGCCATGCATTTGATAGTGTGAAATTAATGTTTTGCGCTAGATATTATTATCTCGTTTGATAAGAAAACATTTGATGTGATAATAATGGTAAGTTTATTGATTATAATCTAACATAAGTATTAATTCTTGTTGTGTTACATCACTTGTTACAATAATCACTTCAAAACATAATTAGCCGAATGTTACATGAAACAAAAATTAAGAGCGCTGAAAATATGTGGTGGCGACGGTGGGTTTGTACATGTAGACTGAACAGGAATCAGCTTGCCATTTTCTACAACCCATCCATAGTCCTAAGGCTTGAGGATGGCTTGGCTGCATGTTTTACATGCTGTTGGAAAGCATTTTCATTGGGTGGCAACAACTTCAGCAGTGTTGACTTAATAATATTATTTAGGAACGTTTTGTCTCTGAGCGTATCTATATCACAGCCTTCTCTTGTTGAAATATGAGTTCACAAAAAGCTGCTGTGACTGGTCACACACATATATCGTGATTTCAATGGGAGCACCATCATCAGCAAAGTCTACCAGTGTAGTTATATTATTCAGCCAACTTTAACATGCCAGTAGAGAATGAATAGCCGATGGTATCTCGTCCGCTAATAATGTGAATAAATGACAGTGCCCTAAAGTTTGCATGACCCATTGCAGCGGCAAAACTCGTTAATGGATAGCTGTCTTGAGATGAACGACCAATCACCAAATATACAATGCAATGTATGTGACTGTAATTAGTACACTCTGTTTTATCCACCACCTAAGTGAAATTTAGTTGAACAAATGGAAGGATCACTTTGTTCTTCCTGGTACCATGTCTGACATAGAAAAGCAAGAAAGCGAGTCATGTTGGAAAAACTCTTTGAAAACCACTTGGATCGCTCCCTGGTAGCTATTTTGCTATGTTCAACAGAGCTTCTGGTCTTGATGTGAAAGAAATGGTGTCCAAAGCTGCCATCACTTTCAAGATCATAATTATAGGAAGCTCTTGTCACCCGTGAATGACTAGACTCAGAACCAGAAACCAAAATAGTATTATAAGCGAAATTGATTCGTCTGACAAGAGTAATGACATTTCTACTCTTCGGCAAATAACACACAAAAAGTAAGTGGTGGAGACATTAAAATTAATAACTTTATTGGTGACAATGAATGTAGCAATATGCCTCCATCATTGTTCGCAGAAAACGGAACTAGCATGATAGCTGATGATGCCATGGTGCTCACATTGAAATAACGGTAGATGTGTATGACCAGGCAAAGTAGCTTCTTGCGAACACATAATCCAACTTCGAAGGCTGTGATATAGCTATATAAACTCCGATTCATCAAGTTTTATAATAACAAATCACTGCTGAAACTACTGCCACCCCCCTTGCTTTAGAACATCATCTAAAGCGGGTAGCAGTGGCAACAGCACTTGACAAGTCAGCTTACATAGCCAAGCTTACCTGCAAGCCTGAGGACTATGGACAGGTTGTATAAAATGATAAACTGATCCTAGGTAAATCTACAAACCCCCCAAGGCCATCATATATGACAGACACAATGGCAAGTGGCTGCAAGAAGGGTTGCAACAAAAACTGCTGGAGTAAGAGAAGAAAAATCACCTGCTATGTAGAAGACTGTCAGAGATATTTAAGCAAAGGTAGCTGCGTACAACACCTTGTTACCTTGATGACGTGAGCGTGGGGTGATAGGGCATGGTGGGTTACTGCCCGATGTTCTGGGCATGTCTAGGGGATTTACCCTCAGACATGCCCAGACGATCAAAGACTTAGGTTTTGATATGCAATTTAATGCTGAAACACGGAGGCCTTTAGCACAGCTCCGCTATCCTCTGGTCGGATAGTCCTCAAGAGTCACAATAGTTGAGGGTAACTCCATTCATCCCACATGAGAGACCTAATGTCAAACACTATTGCCTGTATTGCTGTAGCATGGCCAACATCAGTGCCTGTACTGATGCGGCAGCTGCATTGATGCCACTATTGAGTGGAGGAAACAGGCTACCCCGCTGGCAATCCACCACAATATTATAGCCAGCCACGTGTAGACTGCAGCTTCCCCAACATGCAACAGACGGGACAGATCCCAAATGGCCCTCCCCAGGTGGGTGCGAAAAGTACTACTACTAGCAATCATCCCAGTACCCCTTAGACTGACTATGTTATGAAGTGATTATAATACCAAATGCTATATCACTGCAAGGGCTAATACTTATTCTATTATCAAGTTTTTGATCAATAAACATTATCATTGTTCTGACATCGTACGCTCGCGATGTTTTCTTATCAAAAGTGATTATTAATATACAGTGTGAAATATTATTTCCAAAACATAAAAGTAGAGTTGTGTGTATATAGGCCTACTGGTATACATATTTACAAGACATAACATCACTTCAGGTCTGATTTTATATTGATCCTTGACCCTGAAAATACTGGTCTGGACAACTTTAAAAACAAATTATCTTAAATATTGACCGAAATATTGACAAATTCAAGTTTTTCGGTAATGGCCGCCATTATTGGCTTCCTGCCAATTTCCAATTTATTTAGTCGATTTGCAATGTTGTGCACCAAGGTTGTGATCCAAAATATATGTAGATATCATTTCAGGTGCCCAAACTTTTACAACACGCCGTGTCAGTTTTCCAGAAAATATGATGTTTATCCCTTGGGTAGTAGTTTTGGGTAGTAGTTCTACATACGCTACAAAATAACAGTGCGGTATTATAATGTAAATGATATGTCTATTTATCTCTTTTATCGCTGTCATATACATGTGATGTTTATGGTTTTACTTTAAATCATGTTAGCATGTGAATTCAGAACAGTGTGCGGATGATAACCTCATTCTTAGAGGAAGTTATTCAAATATAACTATGCTATAACACTATTTTGCCAAAATATCAAACTATAGAGATTAAAAAGACATTAAAAATCATTTGAAAGTATAATGATGTCTGACATTGTATTCCTTGATCCACAACACCCCAATCTAGACACTAAGATAGCTTAAATATGATATCTAGAAGCTCAGATATCTTGATTTTAGGTTCGGCTGGCGGCCATTTTGAATTATGGCGGCCATCTTGTATTAATAAATATGGTCTTGTGTATGAGATGTAACCCTCTGAAATTAAATATATAATATCAGGCATTCTAATCATCATTTTATCCCCAAAAAGTCCATTTGTGCACTTTTTGCTAAAACGTAAAGGTGGGATATTGTATTTCAATGGTCACGTGACCTATGACCTTCCAATGACCCCAAAAATAACATTGTCGTCAAAATGGCATTATGGGATCTCAAAACCCGAACTTAGGGCCAAAAAAACACATTTCTATGATTGCCGTGATTGTATTCATAGCCGATTACTTTTTTTTGACGGCCATTTTGGAAATATGCAAATTAGCTAATTAAATATGCAAAATCTCGAAAGGTATCTGGCAGATTTGAAATCTACGGGAAAAAACACAATAGAAACCGTTGAGAAAAGTTTGACAGACATGTTTATTAGATTGGTTAGGATATATCCCTGTCTAGTAGTTATCCTGAAGGCACATCTAAACTCCCAGAGGAGTTGTGTGACAAATATGAAGAGAATCAAACCCACGCGCCGGGTACTAGTTCGAGAGAAATTTGTCAAGAAACGAAAGTGTGGAGACGAGACAGACGGGAGACCTAACACCCTTAAATCACTTCTGGGGCCTTGTAATTTCAATCGAGGTCAACAATATTTTAATCTGTACGACAACATAGGCCTACTTGAAAAGAACCGGATGTTAATATTTTCACCATATATATGTTTTCTTCCCAATCACAATTCCACTACACAACCAGAATGAAAGGACGTGAATTAATATGGTATATCTAGTTTTGTGAGTGCTTTGAATTTTGCTGTTTTGGTAGGCCTACCTGAAACGCAGCATTACACTGATGATATATGTCCTCAGATTCGAGAAAGTCTATGAATGCTTGATAACTTATTCCACCTTCTTCACGGATGAGATACTGTTGTGGTGTGTTGTTGAAGGCAAAGATGGCCAGAGCAAATCCTGCTCTCAGTCTTACCGTCTGCAATTGAAATACATTGAATACACATACAACGCATTTTATACTAACAGTTATTTGGCAGCCGTACAAATAAACAATTTATACAACTATGGTATGGTATTGTGGTACATGTTCTGCAAAAAAAGCAATATCAAGCTTTGTAAAATATAGATAGTTTTCATCATTTTAAATATGTATGAGGTAAAATGTATCAACGCATGCTTGTTCTCATTTGGAGGGGCCTGCTCCGATGGCTCATTCGGTAAGGTTGGGGATGCTTGTCACCGAGGTTGCATATACAGTGCTCCAAAATGTTCAAAGGCCTAGGGTATGCAGTGCTGTCTATGGTAATGAATACTATAAAGAACCCTTGAAGTCATCCAATAAGAGTAGGTCATTCTGTCCCGCTATTGCCATGATTATGCAGAAAACGACATAAAGCAATATTCACTCACTCCCATAAGGAGGCCCCCCTCACAACCCTCATTACACAGCCCGTACATCTCCAGCCTTGACTGAAATCTGTATCGCGTTCTTCTGGTGCTCACATAAACATAGTTTAAGAACTTCTAGAAAAGGATAACTAATAGTGAAAAAATAAACAATCTATACTTTATTGCTCTTTGCACATACTCCGGAATCTGGTAAACAATTGCAATCTGAATAACTAGACAACGACCAGCGATACAGGTGTCGCTGACAAACAGCCAATGGTGGTGAAGTGCTCGATGTTAGAGGACAAAGCACACACCCCCCCCCGTTTCAGCGACACGTGTATCGCTGGTTTGATCTGGCGAAGAATGAACATGGTCGGGCAGAAAGCACATCCTGTAGAATTGTTTTCACTTTTTTAAACACAACTACGACGCTTTGCGATTGGCTAGTGCTTATGCCACAGGAGGAGCTTATGAATTATGGCCAGTACAGAACATACGCATAACGGTCTATGCTTTGGAGAATAATTAGGGCAATAACACAATAACTCACGAACCAGATACGTTTGTTAACCCTTAGCACAATGATGTCGACTACAGTTGACTATAGTATTGTTTCATCATGTTTTAATTGTCTTGTATAACCAGGTTTTAAAAATTAAATATGTCTCGAATCTGTGATAATCAAATACATTTCAACCGAGATTTTGCAAACTAAACTAATTTTTAGTCACTTGAAGTTGTGGATCGCGGTAGCGAGACACCAACTTCAAGTGGCTGAAAATTTAAATTTCTTGGCTCAGTGCTCTAAGGGTTAACACGAATAAGGGCGAGGTAACCAACATTAATCGACATCATGGCCCAAAACATTGACAGTGGTAAGCCAATGGTGTTATATAATGTAAGCTTACAAGTGAAATCTCGTCTATAACATAAAACGTTTAAATTTCTTCAATTCAAAATGTAAACGTAGGTGATACTGTGTAAATGTTAAATGATGATTGCCTTGTCGTAAATTACATGATTTAATCGTATTTAATGACATTATATTTAAATATATATCATAACAATCTGCATACATCTGTGAAATCGACGCCTAAATATCTGCAGCTAAACAAACCTCATCTGAACTTTCAAGAAGTTCTAGAAGTATCTGGAAACTAAACCCCGGTTCTTCTCTCATCTTCTCCTGATTTTCTTTGTTACCAAGAACAACGCAGCCCAGGCTGTAAGCTACCTCCACCTGAATTTCCACACTGGGTGGTGAGACTAGTAGTTGCACCAATGTTGAGATTGCACCCTCCTCGGCTATTTTATCCTGAGTGACACGGTTATTTCGATGCGCCAAACCTAAAAATAGACATGGTACCTCATTATGTGGTACATTGTTTTTTTTATGAAATACAATGAATTAAAAAACAAGTACATTTTATTCTCAGTTTCCACTGAAAGAAATAATGTACTCAAATTCGAGTGGGGTCTCGACATTTATTAAAATACTGTATGGTTGAATAGAAGTACAACAATACTAATCTTAATGTGGTAATCGCAAAAAGTTGATTAAACTAACCCTTTCAGTGCGGAGACTGACTTTAGACGTCAGAATAGTAGATCCCCGCAGTGAAAGAATTACCAATTTATAATTGCGGCAGACCCATAACAAAGGTATTCAAGTGAAACGAAAAGAGCTAACCAAGACAATTATGATGACTTCAAATTGAACATAACCCTTTGATCTCTGTGGTTTATAAAAAGATATGTCAGGGTTAAATAAAATTCCACGAACTCACCAATGCACATCGTCCCCAGCACTTTAATGACAGTGAGTAATACATTTTCAGAAGTCTTAGGTGAGCGAAGAAGACGGACGAGAGGAGGAAGTCCTCCTTGAGCAGCCACTCTGTTCTGACTCTCCATGTCCTCTTTACCCAAGGCGTTCATTCCCATACAACCTGGAATATGGAATCATATCGAGTTTGACCCTTATCCTGCTGATCACGAATATTGCCATTTTAAATCTGTTTTATTGGTCGACCAAATCACTGTTATTGGAAATGAAATGTGTGTCTATACATCAAGATTTGCGGATATTTGTGCTCAAATTAAACAAATTTTCAGCCACTTGAAGTTGTGAGTCGCGGTAGCAAGACACCCTTTAAGCCCCCACGATGCATTAAACCATCATTTTACATCTCTAAAAACAGACCTAATTTTCCTACAACAAAGGGTTTTAGAACGAAAATTCCCATGAAACTGGTTTACCAAGACGTAGTAATTTTCTTTAATTTTTAAAACACATCAAGTCATCTCCATCTACTACAAGTCGAGAATTGCGGCAGCAATTCGCGGCTTGTAGTGGATGAAGATGACAATGGTAAATTCAAGATTGAAAGGTTAAGTGGGTTGAAATTTAAATAAATTAACTTAGCAGGATAAGGGTTAAGTACATGTGGTCTCCATTTTATTGATGCCGTTGACGGTTACTGCTCAGTCTGCATGAAGGAAGTGTGATCAGGTCAGTACAGTAAATTACGAATTATTTATTTGAACGGTTGGTTTTAAATTAGTCAAGCTATGTTTAATAATGATACTAAATCAATTAACAAATCTTTGAAAATTGGTGACAACATTAATACGATCCAACTGTTGTTGTTTGATAAAATTTACATTTACCAGTAATCACATCTTGAATACTAACACGTTCTCATTAACCCCTAGAGCACTGCGGTATTCAATTTAAGTTGTGTCTCGCTACCGCGACACACACCTTACAGTGACTGAAAATGTATGTGATTTGTGAAAATAGGGTCCTAACATATATCAGTGTTCCAAGATTGAAGGCATATTCTACTTTCAACAACTGGTTAAACAGGGGCTAATAAAAAAGACAGAATGTCTACTGTAGTCGACATCAGTACTCTGAGGGTCAATGTTAATGAACATACAGGTTATGACTTTAGATTATAATATAAGTGGACTACACCTGGTCTGATTGCTACTCACCCACGTATTGTAGTTTGTCACTGGATGTAAGCAGCATGTCCATCAAATGTGAAATAGATATTCTCTCGGCAATATACTTTTGCTGCATCTTACCACTGCCAGCCAGAGACCACAAAGAACAAGCACCCTGCTCCTTCACTTGCATGGACCAGACCTTATCATGAAATCAAACAAAAATATAACTCATGGAAGACAATTTTTAATCACTTCACGTCACCACCTGATCAACATTGTCAGTAAAAGAGATTGCATAGTGGTAGTTAGATCTAGATTAATGACAATAGATGTTTGTGTGGCTACTCATCGTTGATGTGAATGTATGGTTACATCTGCAGTGAGTTTTTTAAAATATCACCTTTGTAAATATTTAGTCTCAAATTCACTAAATATTAGTAATTATACCGCGATCCACAACTTCAAATGGTTGAAAATAAAATAACTTCAACCCCAAATTACTGCAGTGCAAAACGTGTGCCTGTGCAGAACAGCACAAATTATTTAAGATTAACCCCTTTTCTTCTATCGCTTTATAGTTCTGATTAAATTCCAATTGGATTGACAATTATCACCCCTCCACCTGATTAATATAAGGGTTGTGAGGGGTTTTCATAGTGCTTCTATACAGTATTGCAATACAGTTATCTAAATGCATTATATTTGAATACCTTTAGAAGTTTCATGACAGCCTTCGGTGCATCCAGTTCTAGAAACCTTTCTTGACTGTTATGATTGTTATTACACAATGCTTCCAGAGCACTGGCTGCCTTCACCTCAACTGTAATATTGTGGCTCTTGATCAGCTTTACCAGTGGACTAAAACATATTGTAGCATTGATAATCAACTTCATAAAATGATTATATACCATTGTGATGATGAAGAAATATGACACATTTTGAATAAAGTGAATAAATAAAATGAGTAAATGATTTCTGCAATTTGATACATTCAAAGCGAATTTATAGTACTTCTTGGATGCTCTATATCATTTCAGTTTACAGCTTTGTAATGTATAAGGGCCTTACTATTAAACATTTCTATGTACAAATTACCTTTTCTTTGCTCATTATTAATTCCTTAAAAGTCAGGTTATGCCATTTTTTAGTCCATTCATTTACAAAACTTGTTGTGTTTTATTGACCATATTGTAAGCTTATATCACTATTTGTTGTCCACGTGTAATGGTTGTGATACAAAGCACGTTAACCCTTTGCCGGCTAATCAGTTTTATTAGCCGATTAAACCACAGCTATTGGGAAAGAAATTCCTGTCTAAACATAAAGATTTGTAAATAATTTAGTCTCAAATTCAACAAGTATGAGTAATTTTCAACCACTTGAGGTTGTGGATCGCGGTAGCGAGACACAACCTCGAATGGTTGAAAATTTAAATATATTAACTCAGCAGGAAAAGGATTAAATCACCATCTAGATAATACAAACTCACTCTGCTGCCCCTTCCCTCATCACTGCATCCTGATTCTTCCGCATGCTGCTACAGAGAGCAGATATCGCGGCAGCTGCTGCAGCCTTCAGTATATCTTAAAGAAACAGAGTAATAGAATGAAGTATACTATTCACTTGATTTTATATCTCATTAATGAATGATCACGAGCAGTGTTGTTGCTGTGACCTACACAACATATCGCGTCTGATTTCTATGATGTAAACCTAGTAGCATATCTTTATGTCTATACATTTCACTTTTATAAACTATGTCCCGTGTGACACAGGAATTAGGCTACAATACATGTACACTTTACAAACATTATACACCACTTCTTAATCTGTTAATAGGCTAACAAGTCATTCTTTAATCCATTGAAACATATTAACCCTTACAACGCTGAAATATTTTTGCATAAACAATGGAGACCAATGGGTTTTTTAATTTGAAATCATCATAAATTTCTGCTTCTACGTATAAATACGGTCCCCACGCTTAAAGCGTTAATTAGAAGACTATCATTGACTGCATAGGCAATAGCAAGCCAGTAGTTGTCCACCACCTTGAACTATTACGGTAGCTTAGAAGTCAGTATGGCTACACAGCAAACACCAGACGATGGAGAAATGTTGGCTAGATGGCACGAGACGTTGACCCAATGTTGTTTTAACGCTGGCCCGCCGTCTTCGACGTCGGCCAAACATTAAAACAACATCGGGTCAGCGCCTCGTGTTTGCCGGGAATTACCTGTGTCCAGAGAGAGGAACTCTACCAGCGGCTCAATGACCCCGTGATTGGCGAACGAGATCTGGTTTTGCGGCGAGGCCGAGCACATTACCCGCACGGCGTTCACGGCGTTCACCAATACGTCCTCAACCTCTGAGTCCAGAAGTTCCACGAGGGCCGAGATGGCGCCCTGCTCGGCCAGAGAGCTCTGGTTGCCGTCCACGCACGCCAGGTCGGCGATCACGATGGCAGATCTGCTCTGTATGTCATCAACGGGTGAGGTGAGGAGACGCACCAAGATGGGACCCGCGTCCGCCACGGTCAGGGAGCGACGGACCTCGTCGTGCATGGAGATGTTACACAGTACGGCCAGCGCCACGGCGGGGATGTCCTCACAGTCAAGTGTGAGTAACGCGACCAAAGCTGCCACACCACCTGATGTATGTAAAACAAAGTGTATAATCACAAATAATTCTGTACGACAGTGAACGTTGTTTATCCATTCTAACATCGGGTCATATTGCTGCGGATTTTTTCCAGGGAATTAACCCGTAACACCGTTAAACACAACTACACTCTAAACAATATAGGTTCCTTAGAAGGAACCCTTCAGTACTATTACCATGCAACCCCAGGAGAAACCTTGTGATGTTCTCCTGGGGTTGCATGGTAATAGTACTGAAGGGTTCTTTTTAAAGAACCGATATTGTTTAGAGTGTATAGTCGTTTTTAGCCTTTTTATTTCACCCTCAGACAAGAAAATTTGACTTTGAAGAATAAATTAGCAATAACTATATCATATTGGAATATTGATTGAAAATGTACAAATATGAGTACTTTTTAGCCACTTGAAGTACAAAATTAAATTATTAAATTAGGCGCTTTAGGAGTTAATACTGTACTGCATAAAGAAGAACAATATCTAGTTCGTTTCCAAGGTAGAATGATTTGGCAATATTTTTTTAGTGGCTGCACTACTTGGGATAAGCATGTGTATTGACTTTTATTTATTTAAACGTATACTACAATAACAAACAATCCAAGACTCTAGAGGGAATTAAGACGCACCCGCTTCCATGACGTCGGACCAAGGAAATGACTTAGCCGCAGACATAACCTCCAAGCACTTCACAGCGGCGTCTTTCTTCTTCCTGTCATCTTCATTCAGCATGCCTTGAAGCAAAAGCAATATGGTGATGAGCAGAATTAGTAAATTTTCATGGTGCTCCGGCATGCTGCACATAAATATAGGCCATGTAATGCACGTATTCTACAATCCACCATGTTGAAAACGTTACGCGGTGATTTGTTCAGTTCACTCCTAAAAGACGGTGATTTTGAAAACAAAATGTCACAATATTTATCAATATTATTCTATCCTGCAAAGCCAAAAGCCATTAACTGTTGTCACTTTCCGCATAATAAATTAGTGTATTTTGGTTTTGCAGAGCATTATTGTTTTCTGCATTTAAAACATTGTGTTTCATAAGATAATATTTTATAATATTTATTGAAACCATATAATACACAGCCATGTGAGCTAAAGGGTGACACCCAATGAATTCGATAGCATGAAATGAAACGCTACTTTGTTTTAATTACACGTGCAATTCACAGCACAATGTTTTGTTGTTGTTTAACCCTTTAACCGCCAATTATTCAATTTGAATTTTCACCCACTTGAAGTTGTGTCTCGCTGACGCGATCCACAACTTCAAGTGAGTGAAAATTATTCAGATTTGACAAAATGGAGGTCAACTCTTTTCAAATATTGCTGATTGATTTCACATTTTATCTTTAACTTAATTATTTAAAATTTCCACCGAATCGCTACGTTTTCATCAGTTCATGACAAGAGCAATTTCTTACCGATTAATAATGCCCAAACCGGTACTTCTGGATGATTCCACTCGATGAAAAAGCCGAGAATATTCGTGTGGAAGTTGAGAGCGGCTACAGATATGATGTTATTCCCCTCGTCATCTCGTCTTAATAGATACGTTCCCAGGCTGATGAGACAGCGGACAGACGTGAGGGCCCCGGAGCTGGCCGCCAGGAGAAGGGGTGTGGAGCGAATACTGTACAATAAAAAGAGAATCAGTTCTTATAAATGAATAGTATTAATAGGGAAAAATCACAATGTGTATATTTAACAGAACTCCTTTAACCCTTGTCGTGCTAAATTGTTTATATTGTATTTTTCGTCATTTGAAGCTGGAATTGCTAACGCAATTTCCAGCTTCAAATGACGAAAGACATATATATATATTTTTTTAAATAAAAAACTTTGAAATTGAATTATTTCACTAACCGAGCATCTACCACAAAGAATAGTATCCGTATAAGTGACATATTATCGTCCCTTAGATATGAAATGGTGTATCTGCCACTTTGCCAAGTGGCAGATACACCTTTTCATATCCAAGGGGACGTTATTTGATTTAAGATCTGCTTGGGAACGTATATGTGACAATTTCGCTTGACAATGTCGAATTCTCGCTTGACGAAATAAATGATATGTTAAAGTAATTTGTGTATGTTTGCACAGAATGATTTTAAAATTGACACCAGATTATTTTAACTTTTTTCTCTCTCTTTTCTTTCACAATTGTATAATGTAATATGTTCTTTGAATGAATGAAGATTTATTATATATACGGGCGTAGCAGGACAAGGGTTAAACGCCACCATAATAATATGACATACTACTACTCAGAGAGAATGTAACCAGTGTAGAGTAATGTTGTCACTCACTCATTTTTGGTTTGTAGTTCTAGCATGGCTTCATTTCGTCTGATCAGAAGACGAATGATGGGTTCGTGGTTGAAGTATGCCGCATGGTGGATGGGAGACCAGCCATCCTCATCAGTGGCGAGTATATTAGCATAGTTAGCCAAAAGACAACACACTGCATCCAGTGAGCCACATCTAGCAGCCAAGTGTAGTGGGGTGGGACCTGATAAAGTTATAATATGATACACATTCAGTGTGTCGGCACATTAGAGTTATGCCTTCTAGACTTTGTGAAATAAAAACACACCCGTTCAATGTTAAATTGCAAACACAATATTTCAGCAGGTGCTAGTTAGTAGGCTAGTAATCATGTAATGTGAAGAAAATACAAGAACATAAAGCATTGGTTATTGCATTGTAATCTACATTTCTGTAAAATATTTTCAGGTTCCAAATAATCATGATAATATATTCATAGATAAAAAGGACAGGAAATGTAAATGGTGTTATAGGCAAGCTAGTGTGACTTATCAAAATAGAGCTGCTTCAACAGTAGGCATAATTATATTGTAATACCACGGCATCATACCCTGGATAGAGGTATTTTAAAAGTACGTAGGCCTATAAATTTACGCCCGATTAGGACTTGGAACGTATTCACTGGGCACATAACGGGCTTTCCACGTAGAAACATCCTCAACAGATTTTTGGTATAGTTCCTAGAGCACGGTGTGTTAATTGGTGATAGAGAATGCGTGTTTGCATTGCTTCATAAAGTCATTCTAAATTCAAAATATTATAATATATAACATAATTATAATATTACAAGAAATTATAATAGGCCATTTCGTTTGTTCTGCCAAATACCGGTACTAGAAATAAACAGTAGTCTCCTGACGAATTCTATCAACACAGCAGTAAAAATCCCAGTAGGCCACCCAGTAAACACGAGACGTACACCCAAAGTCAATTCAATGTTGGCCCAACGTTTCCGACGCTGGAGCAGCATTGAAACAACCTTGTGTGAACGTATCTGTGTTTTCTGGGATGATAACAGTTAGAAGCGTGTGTAGCTTGTTTTGCTGTGCGTATTCCTTGTTGTGATATTAACTGTTAACTACGTACCCAGCAACACGAGACATTGAGCCACTGTTGGGCTAATGTTGTGCCAACGTCGTAGACGCTGGTCCAAAATTAGCCCAACAGTGGCTCAATGTCAAGCTGGTATACACGTTTAAACCATCACATATCTAGCGTGGGCATACGATAACTTTAATGTGCAGTAGGCTATGTAACAAGGCGAACTGAATGCACACATGCACACCGTGATGAAAAAATATGATGATTTACCGGTCTTAAATGCACTGGCGACATGCTCTCCTAAAAAATGTGATAATAGAGAAATAAAACAACATACTACATATATAGTACAATAACAAAGAAAATGACACACACAGCATCGTCCAAAAAGGGGCACCACTTATCATATAGCGGCCCACTCTTATTATAGTCAAGTCAGGAATGTGCACCCGTTTGCTTTATGGTGAATAAATAAAAAGACCGTTCAAAACATTTCAGATTTCATCAGGGCCTAATGATTTTAAACGGAAGTAGTAGGCCAATTACTGGAATGGTCGTACTGCTCTCATTCAGAATTTAACCATAGATGACAATACGATAGAGCGCTAAATACACAAATTATGCAGATCCTGTTATACAAATCTTTTGTTCAGTACCCTATTAGGCCTACTGCATCCTACAGATACGCTAAAAATGCATTTTTTTAAATGTGGGGTACATTCTATGGTACTTTACAAATATGTCTTACAATTAAAATACATCACATATAATACACAAATAAGATCATAGGCCACGTAACGACGAAACATGACATTGAAGGTTTGGTTGGGTTTTTGTTGTGGGCCAGTACCAATGCCATAAAAGGCTCGAAGTAGACGGAACACTTCCCGATGGAGCTGCCATAAGCCCGAAGAAACCGACCTTATAGATACAAGTGTGATTTAAACATATGTTGCTGCCCATACAACATTAGCTGCACATCCCTGATACCTAAACTACAGGAATATATATATATATTCTTTTTGAGAGAGGTTGATAATATGTGTGTCGCATCTAGCCTACACCCGTACCATGCTAATAAGTGGGATAACATATTAAACATGCGGATACAACCGCAAACTAACCCAAGCTAACACAGACTATACCGTCGTAAAGACACATTTGCAACCGCAAACTAACCCAAGCTAGCACAGACTATACCGTCGTAAAGACACATTTGCTATTTTTAGAGCAGGAACAAAATAGCACCTAAACCATACAAGTCCATGCCGTCAACATGCAACAATGATTTCGGAAATACCATTTAAATTAGCAGCTTGTTCACCATTACATTGCTAAATAATTGTACCCATGCATTTCTAAAATTATAATTTAACTATAGCTTTTGAGATTGCAGATCAATCTAAATGTAATTGACCCTAAGTGAGTGTACGTGTTATATTTGATAAACTTTCTGAACATAATTAAAGAAAAATCGCAAAGACATTTCTTATGTACAGAACAATTAGTGTAGAACCACAGATTGTGAATGAAATAACCAAATAAACATATAGTGTAATCCATGCAAATCCCAATGATCATTATGATCAATTGATATGTACCTATTTGTGTGTCCACGTGCTCTGAAAATATATCATGTTTAAATCATTTTTTTATAAATGTTTAAAAAATCCTTTATTGCTTATACCAGTTTATCTCTTTTCTGACAAATAATTGATACCTAGAACATTCATTTTATTTTCTTCCGGTTTACTTTCTTTTATTTTTCTCTCTTTTTTTTTATTGTTACCACATCAAATAAAACAATATATATAATGCATATTTGTTATTTCAACCCTAACTTGTTTCTTCAACTGATCACCACCTGTCCAACAAAGTTTCATAAATGCGACTGTTTTCGACATGAAAACAATAAAGTCAGCCCGGAATAAAATTTACCATTCAGTATCCCCCCACACACAAAAATCCCACCTGGAGAACCAACTCCAATAATTTTACGTACAAAATGTTTGTATTTTAAATGCCCCCACCCACAATTGTGTTATTTAAGATGGCTGCCGTGAGCCCTTTTAGTTAGCTAGATTTTGACCCAAAGTTATTGAAATCATCTAGAAAACTATAAATTCAAATTTGAATGCAATCTAATAATACATATTGGGAACATAATGCCTCCACAAATTACGTTCAAGTCAGCTATTCTACCCCACACCAACAGAAGAGTGACTAAACCTGCCACATGACGTGGTCACTGCCGTCAATCAGTTGTTATTTAAATTAGGGTGTAGAATACCAAACTTCGGTATTCCCGGAATACGCATTTTAATGGTTCGATGTCAAGGAGAAATATATTACAAGAAGTTCCCAGTCAGATAGGTTTCATGTGAGAAATAAACTCATCAATGGGAGCTATATTAATGTGCGGCGACGGTGGTGAGGGAATGAGGTCAACACTGTATTACATCCCGATGAAATCGGCAGTGCCTAATTATCAACCAGCCGTGAACAAACTAAACATTAATTATCAATTATAATTGCAAATGTGACGATAGAGTCAAGTGAATAATTGAAACAGTGCGATTTCTATAGATGACTACAGTACAATTATGCAAAAATGTACCCCACGCCCACTCTGCTGTATAGAAAAAATATATTGTACTATGCTTAGCAGAACAATGTACAATATAACATATAATAGATAGTGCTCTAATCATTCAAGACTTTTCACACACTATTCACTTCATCGACATATAAAAGTTGACAACTAACTACCTTTCGCTATGGTCAAAATTCTAATCAGCTAACTTTAATAGAAGGACTGTCATATCCTACATGGACAATTGACAGCAGAGGACGACAACACGGCTCTACATAATTACCTATCCTATGACATCTCCAGTCATCATCTGTTTCTACTATAATTAACAATACTTGGTTAAATTTAAAATAACAAAACTGAAAATGTGGAATGGTATATTTAAAATTCAACCGGTGTATTTTGTTTGCTGTATGTTGATTTCCAATGTACGTGTAAGAAAAATAGCAGACAAATAGCAGACAGTATGAAAATAGCAGACAAATCAGTATTTATAGGCAGGTGGGAGTAATCGAGTGACTCCACATCTGTATGGTGAATCAGGCTGAAAGGTATATATAATTTCAAATATTATGAAGCTAAAATCTGTCAGAAAGATATCGTCCCCTTGGAGTTAGAAGGTGCTAAACTGCCAGTTTAACACCTTCTAACTCCAAGGGGACGATATGTTGTTGAAGAGTTTTAATCAAGACAGAAATCGTGACGAAATTGATCATGTATGTACATCCATAACATATCACCAATAAAATTATTAAATCTGTACCTGATGAAGAAAATATGCAATGTTATCATTTGTTGTGATTAGTAAACAATTGATTAAACATACCATTTGTTTAACACTTAGAACACTGATGTCGACTACAGTAGACATTATGTGTGTTTATTAGCAACTGTATAACCCCTGATAACCAGTTGTTAAAAATAAAATATGCCTTCAATCTTGAAACACTGATATGTGTTTGGACGCAATTTTCACAAATCACATACATTTTCAGTCACTTGAAGTTGTGTGTCGCGGTAGCGAGACACAGCTTCAAGTGACTGATTTTTTTTAAATTGAATAGCTCTGTGATATAGGGGTTAATATTCGCAAAAAACAAAATGAAATCAAGCATAAACATTTCTGCTGGATATGAGTATAAATTACTCACTAAATGCGTATGAAATATTGCCAAAGCTAATCAATTGTTTGTTTATGTAAAGCTAATTCTCACATAGACTAACTTACCTCCAGCAGCCAATACGGTGTTAATTCTTTTGACATTAATATCCATGGATTGTAAAATGAGGAAAGTGATGATGTGTGGTCTGTTGAACATGGCGGAGTAGTGAACAAATGTGAGGCCCAGCTCGTCCTGTTTGCTGAGACGAGACACGGGAAGTTTTCTACACTGCGTTGTGAACATGGCGACGAGTCCCCTCTGTGCTGCGGCACGCAGGCCACTCTGAAGACTCTGCAGGAAACAATGTGGGAGTATTACTATATTTTGCTGGTCAAGAATATATGCGTGATGGATATATGTGTTTCAAAAGCTAGACTGCGATACTGATAAAGATAGCGTGTACTTGTTCTGGTGGCAAAGTGCAAACCCTTATCCTGCTGAGTAAATTTATTTAATTTTCAACCACTTGAAGTTGTGTCTCGCTACCGCGATCCACAACTTCAAGAGGTTGAAAATTACTCATAAATTTGATTAATTTGAGACCAAACATTGACAAATATTCAATCAATCAATCAATCAATCAATCAATCAATCAATCAATCAATCAATCAATCAATCAATCAATCAATCAATCAATCAATCAATCAACCAATCAATCAATCAATCAATCAATCAATCAATCAATCAATCAATCAATCAATCAATCAATCAATCAATCAATCAATCAATCAATCAATCAATCAATAACACTTCTATAGCGCCTATATCTTCAGCGGACCGAGCTCAGAGGCGCGCAAATCCTTAGCGTGATCCTGTGTCATAATCGAGGCCAAAGCAAGTTCGTCAACCGGGAGCCTGGCTGTTGGGGAGCTAGAGTGGGAACGCCAGATCAAATAGGTGAGATTCAAGTGAGTTCCGGAATGTTAAAATTGTTTCGGCATTACGTATTGGCACAGGCAGGGCGTTCCATAAGGCTGGGCCTGATATAGCGGATGCTCTTGACCCGTCTTAGTTTTTATACAACGAGCAACAAATCTATTTAAATTTGTGGAGCGTAGATACTTCGAGAATTTCGGACGAGCAAGTAAGTCAGCCAGATATGCAGGTTGGTTGTCTTTTAGGGTTCGGGAGTTATTGTGCATATTTCAAAATGATTGCGATTTTTTCGAATTCGACGCAGGTCACGGATGTGATAGAAGCTTGCCCTACATGTTCGGGATATGTATTTTCGGAAATTCAAGCTACTGTCGAATAATACACCAAGATTTTTGGCTGATGCAGAAGGATTAGTGTCTTGACTTAGAAAAAAGCATGTGAAATTATTTAAGAATGTTTACTAGAATTAAGCTTCAACTTAAACCTTGTCATCCAGGCCGTCACGGCCATTAAACAATGTTGCCACGTCTCAAGAGATTCCTTAGTGTTGTAAACGGATAGAGACATATAAATTTGTGTATCATTAGCATAAAGACGGTGGTTTATGTCAAAACTGGAGACAAGTGGCGCTGAGTGGCGTAGTGTATAGGGTAAAAAGCACTGGTCCCAGCACAGAGCCCTATGGAACTCCATATGAAAGAGTGTCTTTAATTTTGACGATGAGCTCAAAAAAGCCTTTTATTTTCATCTTCTGTCGCACGTTCAAAAACGTTCATTTTGAATCTTATTTCTGGTTTTTGCACTGATCTGATGGTATATTCTGTACTTTATCTGAAATTTGGAACGGATAGTTTTAATTTTGAAATGGTCAAAAAGTGATTTTATTGGTGTGAATTCTGGCAGAGCCGGCGATGGAATTCTATGCAGAATGTTATTTATGTAGTTCCATAGACGACGAGAATTGTCTAAATTTTCTGAAATAACATCAGCTAAATATTTCGATTTAGATTTTGTCATCATTCTGTCGAACAGGTGGCACTGATGTTTGTGACGAGAACTATCTAGAAGCGTGCGAGATCTGCGCCATGTTCTTTCGAGACTGTGGCGAAGGGTTTTAGCCTTCATTATTTCTTGAGTCATCCATAAAGTTGGTGGTTTTCTGGGTGGATTCGTTGTACTCAAAGCAGCGTATTTGTCTAAAATAGAGCTAAGGCCGGAATTATACTGTTGAAAGAGTGCTGAGAGATCTTTCTCTGGTTTCTTTATTAGATCCGAATTGAGAATATCTGAATGAAACGATTCATAATCAATTATGTTTATTTTTCGGAACGATATTTTTTCCTAGTCCCATTTCGTCTTACAACCGTCAATATTATTTCTGATATGACCTCGAGATGGGCTGAAATACCTGCTGCCGAAAAAACTGATTTAATAGAAATATAAATTCGTTTGATGATCAAAAGATATAGCTAATGACCATGAACGTGAGTTGGAAAATTAACATGTTGCTTGAAATAAAAAATGTGAGGATTTCATTGAATTAATTGTTTTTTCCATTTGAGTTATCTAGATGTAAGTTGAAATGTCCCAATATCTACAAATTGTCATGGAGTGAAATTATGTTCTCTAGTATATCTTGAAATTCACAAAAAAAATGATATGTACCGTTTTGAAGCCTGTACAGTCAGACAACGAAACCACTGAACGAATTGTTTCCGATACGTGTGGAGATTGCTTTGAACGTTATAAATGATGGCAAAGGATGAATATCAGTTTTTAATTGGTCAGAAACTAGAATACCTACACCTCCCCCTGCCAGCTGATCTGCACGAGGTTCGTGAAAAAAACGATTAGCCACAAGTTTCTGTCACTGCCATGTCAATGTCAAGATTTTTCTATGTTACATATTCGGAGTTTTCGGTTTGATAGATCGAACATTCATTATTGCAATTTTAATTCTGTCATTTGAGCCGGAGGGACCTATTGATGTCTAAACAGTGATCCAATCGGCTAATGAAACGGATTAAAACGACTATTGTCGTGAGTAACGGGCAAAGTGTTCTTTTGGAGCTATTCTTGTTCGATTAATATAAAGGCATTTATTAAATATCCTTGGCAGGGCTCATATTTCCAAAATCGGGCGTCAAATTACTCCTCGTCCTTTCAAAAACAGGCTCCGTTTTTATTTATTCAACGCGGGAATATCATTGTGCTACGTCCCAAAGTAGGTATTCAAGTAAATATTGTGAGTGTCAGATGTTGGTATAAATTTCAAGGTTTTGTCTGAAAGATCGGACTTATCCAACGTGGCCATCGAGGAAACGCATGAAAAATGCTGTGCATGTATCCATGTAGCCTATAACACTTTCGGATAAGTGTACTTTCATATCTATATGTCTTTATTCACCACCATTCATATGAAAAATTATGGGTCAAGCCACCAAAAACAACTGACTGAAGAAATTACATTCTAAATTATTAATAGTGAGAACGGACTGATAGTGATAAAGCTAAAATATATTATAACTATTCACGCTACGTTATAAATATATGACCTTGATGAAATATCAATATTTTGATTGAACTATATTTCGTGTCAGTCATTTTGTGTTTCCTTCGGGTGTATCCCAAATCACAAAGCTGCGAGGACGAACTATCGATCTGTGAGGTAATGGTAGATTATTTTAGTCAAGGCTGCTCATCCACCAGCCTGATCCGTGTTTACCTTATATCCGGTGATCCATATGCCTACTAACGTTAATTATCAACTTTTAAAGTCGAAATGTAGAGTCTTAAACGTTTTGGGGACATGTCTATCCTAAAATCAGGATAATAAACTTTACTGTCTTAAATGAATTAATTGGTTGTGTTTTTTCATTTCTAAAATCAAAACGACTTATGGCCTACTTTTACAGTTAGAGCTATACATAAAATCGAGGGAGCTGTGAATTTATAGCAAACACGAGACATGAATCCATTGCTGGATTAAACCAGCACTGGCTCAACGCCCCCGGTTTGATGTGAAGGTCACTCGGATTAATGGCGATACTTCTGGGGGTCAGTGTAAACATTGATCAGACACAGTGTCTGGACAATAACCGTATTCAACCCTCTCAGCGCAGTATGATATCATATAAATAAATATTGTGAACCAGAATACGCATTAGAAAGGCCTAGTACTCAGATACTGCACTGCTGACAGGACATATATGTACATGTAAAGTGTTTTAATTAGAAAAATACTAAAATTATGCCATCTGGATAATCTGATAATATTTAGATATACCTAAGAATCCACACAGATATAATTACAGAATATAGATATGTAGTTTCAGTGCACATTGGGTCATGACATATGAGGTGAATAAGTAAACACACATTTGGTGTGAGAAGCATTACTGACATATAGATCTGCTAAATGACCAGAGCGCAGGGTGTGTAACAGTAGTTCAATGTAGGCCTAAAACGCATAATATATATCACTTTAAAAAATAGTATCTGTCAGTAAGCGAGCGTGTTTGAAGGTGATAATTGTAAGTTTTAAGTAGCAAGACACAATAATTATTACAATGAATATCGCCTTGTTTTTATAAACTTAAATACGTGGCTCTGCGATATTGTCATGAAATCAGTGTATGGTGTCATCAACATTGTATGAAAAAAATAATAAATATTCCTAAAACTAGACGTTATATTTGCATGGCTCCACCTTCCACAATTGAAAGTTTTTTGTCAATGCAGCAGCGCTGGGGCTATACATGATTTATAACCAGCCATATTGGATCAGCAAATTAGCCAATTGGATTTATGAGCTCAAACAGGTTAATAAGAGTGTTCTAAAACAAATTGTGAAAATGGACTGAGTATTGTCGTCAGCGCTTACAATTATAATAATCATGATAATAATAATAACAATAGTAATAATAATAATCCTGTCTGAAATGATAGGGGAAATAATAATGTAATTCTAAACACCTATACCAGCAAACACAAGGCGTTGGCCCAATATTGGGCCGCCGTTGGCCCATTGTCTACGACGCTGGTCCAACATCAGCCCAAGAATGGGCCAACGCCTCGTGTTTGCTGGGATATCATAACAAAAGATCAATCACATCCACGCCCAACATGACGGCGAAGTTTGTTAATGAACCAAGTATACTTTGTATTTGAATGAAGCAACTTATCCATCCACAGATGGGATATACATTTTGTCAAGAACTAACAAATAGTGCGGCAGAACACTTCACTGCATTGGGTCACGAAAACTGCAGACTGTAAATACTTTAGCATAGGACATAAATTAAATCAAATTTTCCCACTCGTGGCTGATCTCGACACATCCAGACTCACCAAAAGGCAGTGCCATAGCCTATAGAGCTGGTAGCCCAAGATCGTTTTAAGAACATTCTTGTCATTTGGTATCACATATCAAAATAAACGATACAGCCCGGAAACCATCGGATGCTGTTATATTCCACTCGGTCGTAAGAAAGAATAAACACATATTTATATAACATGTATACAAAACGTCACCTTGGATATGAAAGGGTGTATCTGCCACGTTTCAAAGTGGCATATCCACCCTTTCATATCCAAGGGGACGAAACACAGTTTCCACGCGTATCTTACTCACCTTATATTTTATAGCTTTTTTATAACCAAAAAACTTTTTAAAGTGCTCGTGCAGATGTAAGTCTGGGATGGGTAGACGCTTCGGCTTTAATTTAGCTATTTCTTCGTGCATGACATGAACCCATTTTGGCTTTTGTGGAGATTGACCATAGAACGTTTCAAATTCAAGCGCAAATGCAAAATATCTGCAAAGAAAATAACAGTTTTAAATCAATGCTCCCGACGTGATCGTAACCATACTACGTTTATAATATTCAACATCAATTTTTAAGTGACTTTGTAATAGGTAAAATCGGTGTGACAATCCGTAAATGAAAAAATAGTGATGTACAAAATGACGACGTGAGGGTGGAGTGACTTGACATAGAGGGTAGGGCTATTGAGAGGGTTTTCTTCATTCACCTGATAAGGGGTTCTGGAAATGAGTGGGGGAATTTACCCTCATACATGTCTATACAGACAGCAGGCGATTTGAGTTTTGCTGTGAATGAATGAATACTGGAATGCTGTGACCTTTTGCTCAGCTCAGCTATCCTAGCGTGGGATATTCTTCAGAATAACAATAGTTGAGGGGTACGTGTAACTCTCTATTCGCGTACTAATTTAAGGCCTTATTTCAGCCATATCACTGATGTGATGCCAGATCAGCAATAGCACTGCTGTTAACGGCTATCAACTGGAAATGTCCAGGTATCACATCACAAATTAACTAGCCCTCTCGCAGATATTCATGCTGTAGAAACTCTTTTTATACATACAAATGTATAGGATGCTAACCTTTCTCTCAGTACCGACTGTAGTCGTCTGAATAACAAGATGGCCACAGTGACAGACGAGTGAGGTACACATATTTGAATATTTGATTTGAATAACGCTTATCGTGATGGTATATGTTCACTGATGTTGTTATGTGGGTTTTTCGGCCAATTGTGTCCACACTTTCCATCTTATTGTTAACCCTTGTCCTGCTGGACCCGGATATATACGTTTTCAAGAAAGTTTCAACCCAAATAAAATGCCACTGAAATAGATAATTCAGTGGTAGATGCTCAGCTAATCAAATATTTAAATTTGGGAGATGTTTATTTTTATTAAATAGAAATATTTTTTGCCATTTGAAGCTGGAAATTGCGTTAGCAATTCCAGCTTTAAATGAATGAAAAATAACTTGAAACAATTCAGCAGGACAAGGGTTAAATACACACTTTCCGCGCCAAGTCACCGTGGAAGTGATCAGGTGATAGGGTAAGGCTATCCCAACGAACCCAGTAATTTTAAAGATCCCTGGCGAAACGGCTCGTCATTGCTAGTATTATATTCGTTATATATCAAAAAACACATAAACGGACCAACCATCTACACATAAAGTTGATATTTTATGATATGATTGGACCGTTTTTGTGTTTTTTTTGTATATAAGGAATATTATACTAGCAATGACGAGCCGTTTCGCCAGGTACTTTATGGATATTTAAGTTTAATAGGTCACATGGATTTTACAGTTGCACTTGTTGTAACTTTTGCATCCAGCCCTGGTCGCCGCCCTGTGTTTGCTGGGATACTGTTATAATTGCGCTCCTCAACCCTTTCAGCGCGGGGACCGTCTTTATACATCAGAATCTGACGTTTAAAGACGATCTCTGCACTGAAAGAGTAAAATATTTTTAATGCCCGTAGATTCATAACATAGGTATTCAAATGAAGTGGAAAGAGCTAACTAAGACATTTATGCTGGTTTTAAATTGAAAAAACAATTTGGTCTTTATGGTTTATACAAAAATATCTCAGCCCTTCAAGGGTTAAAATGTGTATATTTTCTTTTCGCACATTCAGATATAAATTAGCAGAATAATATTTTGTATGGTAACTGGCTGTGGGAAACGTTCATACGCGTCCAATATGATCAAAGGAACACTTGCCACGTTTGTTTATTTATAAGTTTACCGTGAAAATATAGAACTAATCTCATAATGCCGCACAACAATACAATATGCATGGCTATTGTTATCGTCATGTATTATTGCTCGAGTTTGGACTGGCATATGAGCCCACTTAGGCTGGGTACCAATTGTTGATATGCTGATGTTGTGCTTAACTAAATATAGACGATGTCGACATTAACGTCATCACGTGTAACGTTACATGTGTGTGAAAGATGAATCTGTCTTTTCATTTTTAAAATAATCCGAACTCCAAATATCAAGGCTTCAGCCTCACAACGCTGAAATATTTTTATATAAATCAAGAGACCATAAGGGTTTTTTCCAATTTGAAATCATCATAAATGTCTTATTTAGCTCCTCCTGCTTCATTTGAATACTTATGTTGTGGGCCTACGGCCATTATAAATATCTTAACTCTTTCAATGCGGGGATCGACTTTAGACGTCAGAATCTGACGTCTATAGACGTCAGATTTTGACGTCTAAAGACGTTCCCCGCACTGAAAGGGTTAACGCAATGTATACCACGTATCTACATTCCTCTCAAGTAAGCAACCAGCTAACTAAGGGTCTATTGACATTTTTACATGGACACAGAAATCGTTGTGTAACCACAAACTGTTTATGCTATGTCACGAACGTGGGCAGAGTCAAGTTTTCTGTAAATAAGAAACAAGACGCCGTAGTTTACCCACTCACATTGTATACACCTAGACACACAGAAAACAATAGCTTAATGGCGGGTGGCACACACCGTACACCACACACGTTCAATTTTATTTCCTTTGTGTTTTACTTGTGATTATTTATAGATCAAGTTCGGTGTGTGTTTATTATTTCACGGAGTAGTTTTTTTATCTTGTCAATAAGACGTCATGAATACCAAACCCAGTGTTAGGAATACCTCTGCGACCTCGAGAAACCTAGCCTTGCTGTAGGGAAGATGGGAATAACCCTCGTTGCAGTAATGCACACAGCTATAGATTCGTCTTTTTATTGACCTTGAGATGTGAATTCGGATAAAATACCACGAGTATAGGAACTCAAATAAAAGCTCAGGACCTCCTTATTGTGAGGGATAATACCATTTTTTGGTCAATGAATTTTATTCAAAATACGATATGTGGCGCATAAATACGACGACAAGGGGCTTAACCCTTTAAGCGCGGGGGCCGTCTGTAGACGTCAGATTCTGACGTATAAAGATCTAACGTATGTAGACGTCAAATTCTGACGTATAATGACGGTCCGGCACTGAAAGAATTAAAATATTTCTAATGGCCGTAGACCCATAATATAGGTATTTAAATGAAGCAGAAAGAGGTAACTAAGCGATTTATAGTGAATTCAAATTGAAAAAACCCTTTGGTTTTCATGGTTTATACAAAAATATTTCAGCGTTGTAAGGGTTAAAGGGTTAAATGACAAACACGATACATTGAGCAAACGTTGGCTTAATGCTGGACCGACGTCGTAGACGGTGGCCCAACATTTAACCAACATTGGCTCAGTGTATCGTGTTTGTTGGGAGAGACGTATAACCATTCTAAACAGTGATAAATACGTTCCTTTGTTCCTAACAGGATGGGGTATGATATGTGATCCGTATTGGATCCGTAATCTATAGTTATTTACAGCATTACTTAATCTATTTAGCAGGGCATTGAGTATACCACATGTTACACAATAGTCAACACGCCTCTCTGCATTAATCCGATCTTCTAACGGCTCAACGATTCTATTGCTTATACGTATTGTAATCATGATAATTTGACGAGTCACGATGCGAGCTAAGATCTGAAAGGCCTGTGCATTTCAGCATTATCGCTATTTGCATAGCAAGTTCTTAACCCTGTAACCGCTAAATTTATTTAACTGTAATTTTCACACACTTGAAGTTGTATCTCCGATGTCACATGTTCAAAAGCTGGTATTACTTAATGGTGTTAAAGAAAGACAAATGGTGGTTACAAGATTAAGCACTGGAGATTATACACCTCGCAGTTAATCTAATCAAAGCGAATCAAAATTATCCTTTTTTTTAATCTACAGGAGCAATTAATATATCAAGACGAATGGTTGGGGCTTCCTCATTGGAATTTTTGTATGAAATTACTCTCTTTGAAAACCTGTCAACATGACGCATATGTGCGTCACTAGCATGTAAAGTGTTAAACTTGGAAAGTACAGGATCAGACGGTCTGATTATTCACAGACGTTTATCATGTTTATTAACTCTTTGATTTCAACTGGTCGTGCATTTATAGATTTACTTAGTCGTGAATTGCTAATAATATCACAGATTCCAATAGGTTAAAAAGCCGAGAAGGGAGTTGCATTCGTTATTTCTGTCCAGTTGACAACAACGTCTTCACGTTGTTATCAATATACACACTAGTAAACAAACACAAGTAATCATGTTGAGCACAATACACACGTCCTAAGAGTTATAATAAATGGTTCAATATTGACACACATATTCAAAATAAAAGGTTCACAGATATTTGTTTTTCCGAATTGGAAATTCTGGGGCAAATTTGTTTTTGTCGTCTTTGTCCGCTATGCTTAAATTTTGACAGTGGTGAAAAATGAATCGTGCTTTAGGCCACCTTTGTGCACATATAGGATAAATTGGGCCAGGAG
The DNA here is from genome assembly GCA_964017125.1 of Flabesymbios commensalis. Classification (NCBI taxonomy): domain Eukaryota; kingdom Metazoa; phylum Annelida; class Polychaeta; order Terebellida; family Flabelligeridae; genus Flabesymbios; species Flabesymbios commensalis. The sequence goes on from OZ024903.1 coordinate 33,554,441, forward strand.
AACCTCCTGAGGATGGTGAGATGAAAGAGATGACACTGTCCTCCAGACACAGGATTCGAAATTCGCGCCCTGGCGGTCTGAGGCCGAGCACGCTACCTCTCGGTCACGGAGGCTGCCCACAATACTGAGTTGTACACGTGGATGGGGAAGAAACATTTTTGTTTCTTTCAAACCGCCGGGACCGGGAACCGAACCCCGGACTCTAGCGTGAAAGGCAGCGGTGCTAACCACTACCCTAGGGCCCCCGCCCAGTGGTATTGACAGTGGTATTTAGAAGTAAACTTAGAAACATAGGTAAACCATAGGGGTAAAAGAGTCTTTTCTACCTCTATGGGTCAACCATGTTTCCAAGTGAGCATGAGTATGTATAAAAAAATATAGGTCAACATTAGGCCTACATCATCAACACTTCAAAAACAAAACCGGCATCGAGTCAGGGATCTAGGTATGTAAGCCAGGTATGCGAATTTTTAGCTACTGTCCGTTCAATACTAGGATCGTAAGCTGGTATTGAACGAGGCAATAGTTTGGACGGCTGAACCCTCCCCACAGCCAGTAACTAAACTGATCGTTCACAGGTCACAGCATGTGTATCGATGAGCATTGATCCAGAGAGCGTACACACCTCAATCACAAAGCATGCGTTATGTCTGAAAACGACTGAATTGTCAGCAAGGACGGGACGCTGCTCCTGTGCTGGTTCAATGTTGGGCCAGCGTCGCAGACGATGGCCCAACATTGAACCAGCACAGGATCAACGTCCTGTGTTTGCTGGGAAGTTGAGCCAAATAATGTGTTACACCAAGTATATTCAAATTATGATCAAAATCGGGCCATGACAAGCCACGGACCACACCAACCAGTGAAGAGAATGGGTCGGTATTTATTTCCCTCCTCGGCAAAGAATTAACCCTTTAAACGTTAATCCTCCAAAAAGGAAGGAGTGAATGAGAAATGAATATTAAATTTGCAGCATTGGCATATTCTGATTCAAATTGTGTATATCTGAGTAACGACTTTTACTCACGCGAAGTTGTAGGTCGCATTGTATAAATGTTATACAAATGCTTTGTGTTTGTTGTGTTGTATGTAAGGGTCTCGAATCTGCAAGCAGTGTGGTGTGGATATATACACCGACGAGTGCTAGACTGGAGAATTATCAATTACACCGATTATATAATACTAACCCAGTTTGTTATAATTAAGATTTATTTACTTTATTTCCAAATTAAGACATTTATTTCTACTTATTTTAGAAAATCACATAACGAATAAGAACAGATGGAGACGTGATAAGATCAAAGTTATACACTGTGTGGAGGCAGATACAAGCAAATATAATTTTATTAAAACCTATTTTTTTTAAATTATTAGTTTTTTTAAATTAGTCGAAATAAAACGGCCGAAAAGATACCAGTGGACAATTTTAACTCTTGTCCTTCTGAATTGTTTCTGTTGAATTTTGCATTCATTTGAAACTAGAATTGCTAACGCAATTTCCAGCTTTAAATGACGAAAAATATTTATATTTTTGCACATATACATCTTCTAAATTGAGTTATTTGTCTAACTGAGCATCAACCACAAACTATATCATCCATTTCAGTGACATATTAATTGGTTTAAAATATGTTTGAAAACCTATATAACGTGTATATAGCAGGACAAAATTTATGTTAGCAAATATGTGTGAAAGCGAATGACGTTTGATTTATAAGCCTCGCATCTTGGAGCATCACTGTTACTCTGTAAGTATGCCACATATCAAATTTATCCCTGAAGGATGGATCATTGATTCATCACAATCCCGCAGTTCTCGACAACAACAACACGATTAAAAGAAGGCGGCAGCTTTGAAGGCGGCAGCTTCGTTAATATTTCAATTTCTATTAAAGAGGTTGAATGAATGGTGGGTGGCATATCATGCTAACACGCAATTCAGATCAGACATAGCTGTAAGTTGTTTTGAGTCCCTATATATACATGATTACTGGCGACTTGTTGTTTATCAGGAAATTATATACTAGAAAAAACGAGAAAACATGCATATCTTTTTTTGTTTTCAGCATACAGCAACGACAACTATCATACACATCTTTGGCAAATGTGTGAATTTACTGACGTGTAATGATATTCACTTGAAAGTATATTTAATCAGTTTTATTACTCCACATTGCACACGGAGGGTTGATGAAGGCTGGCTAGCCTCTAAGCACTGCTGATCAATATTGCATGTCTTTAAGCAGCGCGAATTCACGTAATCAATAAAACAACATCTCTATGGATGTCTTCTTGGCCACTGCTGTAACATATGCATGGTCACACACAATGCTCCCGCTAAATGAATGCGGGAAAAGATCCCAATGAAGTTCGAGCCTATAGTAGTAGCACTGGTCAGCAGCAGGACGTAAATGTCCATGTGTTAATTTGGCCCTCTTGTACACTTTGAGCCCTACCCAACATTCAATAGCTTTTAAAGGATGCTTGTTTTTTTAACGTTCACAATTTTGTTTTAATATAAAGTTGGGCTTACAAGTTCAAAACTTTTTAAATCTCTCACCCCAGAAAAATACCCCAAAGACATTTACAATTTCGCAAAGTATTGATTCCAAGTAGTTTTAATGGATAAAAAAACAGATCGTGAAAAACACAAAGACAATTGTCACGTCAAATTTGAAAGCAATCTAACGAAGGTTTCGAGATATATCACGTTCATCAACTTTTGGGGCGGCCATTTGCCACATATACAGACTGGTTCACGCGTAGCATGTAGTAGTAGTAGTAGAATTGTGGCTTAATATACATAACGTTACTTTTCGACCAGGACGGTCAGTTAAGTGAATTTGTAATACGTTGAATACAGTGCAATCGGCAGATGAAGAAATTAATGATGTAGAGATGGTGACGTGAGGGTCTGGTGATTGTGCAAGGGGGGCTAATGAGAGTAATTTCCTACACCCGCCCGATAAGGGGTTCTGGGCATGCCTAGGGGATTAACCCCCAGGCATGCCCTGAGATGACCGGAGACTTGGGTTTCGCTGTGAAATTTACTGCTCAAACGCATGATGATTGCGACGTAAACATCATCAGAGTCTAACTTCATTTTAATCCTGAGAACACAGATGTTCCAACAAACATACGAGAATTAGCGTATGCTTGCTTTATGTTGGCCCGCCGTCTACGACGCTGGCCCAACATAGAGCCAGCATTAAATCAATGTTACGTGTTTGCCTGGCATAATACCTTTGTCCACCAAACTGCATGATTGGCACGCTGTATGTTTCTTGTTTAGGAGCGTGGGGATCGAGCCAGGAGTGTAGATGGCGTGTTGTGGATGACACTATCATCTCGTAAGCGTCTTTAATCTCCTGTGAGGGCTCGGTCAGGTCTGTTGTCTCGTGATCTATCTGTATTCCTGCAACAAACAACGCCACATAATGCTATAAAAGAATAATAGCTATTCAAAATGCTAGTCACATCTAGAGACGTTTTTAGCCTCATTGTTTGTTTTTAAAAACAGAAAATTCAAAGGATAATGAGCGAAAAAGTTGCTATATTGGCATATTTTTAAATCTAAATTGCACCTATATCAGCTGCATATGAGTAATTTTCACCCACTTGAACGCGAGACACAACTTCAAGAGGGTGAAAATATTTCAATTCTATAATTCAGCTCTTTAAGGGTTGAAACATTTTTCTAATCGGATAACGGAGAACAGATCATATTCTAAAACAGAGTCTATCATTCTCCACACATAGATGTCGCTCAGGTCAACCCGCTCTATATAATCTCTGAGGTCAGAATGAGAGTCTATATCACAAACAATGTCGCTGTCTGGGTGCAAACGTTTAATGGACATTATGAGGAAATATAATTATTGACCACGATATATTTTGAGAAAGTTCATTCAAATTGAATAAATAATATTTACATGTAGGTCAACTGCACTCTACAATAAATACTATGTAGTTTCACCCACCACAATTTAATATATGGATGTGAATCATATTTTTTAAATATTTTGCCCAAATAAAACTTTTATCTCAGAAATGAATATTTATGTATAATATTTTAGTGTTTCATGTTTATTGCTTTTTTTAATTACTCGTGAAATGCTATTTTCCACGTCGTGATTTACTAGTAAGCATTTATATAAGCTGTAATAGGTTGGCAAAGTGAAGGCTAATGACAAACCTCCATGCAAGTGGAAATAATGGTTGGCAAAGCTGAAGTTTTTGCAGCGAAAATCAGATCCAAGCATCATAGGTGGAAGCTCTCGTTCTGTTTTCAGGTCTTCTCCTGTAAAAAATAAAAGTTGAAGATACATCAGCAAATCTTTTCTTTTAAAAAATGTAAACATAAATCTTTTGTAACGTTGCTCACTGCTAAATTACCGGCGAAAAATTGTCTGTGCAAGTAGTGGATATCTTCTTACAAAATCGGACCGATATTTCGATATGTTTCACATTACGAATCATAATACACACTTGTCTAATTGACTGCACTGAAGCATGCATCCCCTTTAGCATGCTTAGTATAATATGCATCAAAATGTCGTGGTTTTACTGTTAAATTGTGAAGACTGTATACAATTCCACAGATTGAAGTATTATTTATATTGCTTTGATGAATCACTTGGTAAATGGTTATGTATTGTTGAAAATATCAAGATAAAGTATTCATAATCTATAGATTATTAGAATAAATTTATAATTTAAACAAAAAAACAGATACACATGTATCAATCCAACATTGAAACTTTGGCAAAAGAGGGGAGGAGAATCCAAGTTCCCGCGAAATAAAACTATACTAATTTGGTCCGGACATAACTTAATTTACTCAACTAATTCAATGCAGCAAAAAGGTGGTATTTCTTCAAGACAAAATATCAACATTTAATCTCTTTTCAGGCTTTCATCTTTAATAGATCAATTTATAACCCGACTGGGAAATGGACAACCTTTGTTTATTAAGTGAATCATGGAATAATCTGTACTATAAAACATATTTTAACAATATATCATGGAGAGTACATGTATAAGTAGACCCTAAACAAACTTAAATTAAACAAAATTTTAAAACAGATAACAGTTCAACGATATTTAAACTAACTTCATGCTATTAATCAAGACGAAATGATCAAGTTACCGAATATGTCTTAGTGGTCAGTGACCAATTGTCACTCAGCGACCAAGGTCAACGTCCTGTGTTTACTGGAATTTTTTACATCAACTAGTTCATGAAGTCTAGGTTTATTTAATACCAATAGGCGTGATGGTGAGACCTTTTATTTGCTAGAAAATGTTGTGATGAGGGTTCAGCATTGTCGCTCGATGTCTCGGCATTTGAAAAGCGTTGGCCGACTGGGTTCGGACTTTTGTTGTATAATATTATTAGCAGCTCCGTGTACATCTACTGTAGAGTAGATCTGCAGACTTCAATATGCCTTGAAGACGAACTGTTTGACTTCCAATTCAAGACCAAATCAGTCTATTTTAATTATGACAACCACTAGAAGTACTCCATACTGATTACTCTCCAGACGAGTATTGTACTTGATAATTTGTGTCAAGTACTTCTGAAGTAGTACTGCCAGGACCAACTCGAGTTCTGTCGATAACGGACGAGTTACTGCTCATTCCTGTCAATCCAATACCCAGCATGCTCAGTAGTTGCCACTGAGCAGAGGAATGTTTGGATGCTGTGCGTTCGTTGCTTCGTTTATTTTCATTCGCTGACTGGACACGCTGTCATTGAAACTAACGATATACATATAGGAAATGTAAGATAAACTGATAAAAAGATAAAAAAAAAGAGACTACATGAATAAGAAAAAGCGTTTCCGTCGCTTCTCAATACTAGCCATGTGGCAATACATGTTAACTTTAACCTAATGCACAAGTTATCATGTTATCATGTGTGTTGCTTCCAAATGTCAGAAATTCATCATTTTTAAATTTCGCACATGTTATGGATTTGATGTTACCGGGCATATGGAACTCAATTTGCCCATGTTGAACTAACCCACATTTAATTTAATGCAAAGTTTTCAAGGTTGTCGCCTCAAAATAGTAGAAATTCATAATTTAAAAATGTTGCACATTTTAAAGATCTAGCATATGAATGCATGGGACTCAATTTGAACCAATCGACAACGCAAAACATCACAGTTTTGTGTGAAGTTCACTCGAGTATAGAAGAGAGAATAATTTACGACAATGTCGTAATAAAAGACGAATTGCCCTCTTCCTATATCAGTACAGGCACTAGTATCACTCACTATCAGCGTGGTCAATGTGACAAGTGTCAACACAATGTTTGAACAAGAAGCATTTGGTTCTGCCACTGCGGGCATTATTTCGTCTGGGAATTACAATATACGGTGTAGGCCATTTTCTGCGAAAATATAGCTAAATTTGTAATGTATTTTCCGGATATAACAAGTTTTAGTTCTCTGTCTAAATGTTGAGTTTAATTTGGCACGATCCTGACCAATTGTGGCCTATGCGATTTTTCGGTGCGGAAACAAGATTAATAATGAAGGGATAAAACGCATCAAGCAGATAAAACGTATCTATATAAAAATACTTGTCGAAAAACATAAAAAAGGATGTTTGGGTTTTAAAACAAGTTCCGGCCAATGTCCACCTGTGTTAAAAGTGTGATTATTACCTCCGCCAGGAAGGTTATTGTTTTGGTCGTGTGGTTTGTCTGTGTGTCTATTTTGACTCACTGTCCTTCGGATTACTTCAAAAGTATGAACGGATTTGAACACAATATTTATCAGAGGTGTGTCTCGGGGCAAGGAACAATCTTTGGGATGATCCGGATTACGATGGTCGCACGAAGTTGCATGAAACTTTTACCAAAAGTTTGTCTCAGGTCAAGGTACAATTCATTATTTTCGGCGGAGGTTTGCAGTCTCTGACTGACTGTCTATAGTTATCAATACATAGGGCATTGTTGCATATGTATTCACATAAACCCAAAACACACCAACGCGAAATAGCGCCAATTCGTGATAATTTTCAAAACCGTGACATTATTGTCGCAAGTTTTTGCGCCAGTTTTCGTGCCTCACATGTCGCCATGGCATTCGCATTGGTCGTCGCGTGCGGACAGTTACGAAATTCTCACGTCTGTCGTCGCGTGCATAATCGCGCTCGCGTTGGTGTGTTTTGCTTTAAGACTGTTGGGGCTTAAATTTTCAGCAACAGTGTTTTCAAAAGAGGCCATCAGAGATGGGAACAGCCTTCAGCGCCAAAAAACTCGTTTATTTATTGAAATTGTAAGAGAAGCCAGCGAATCTGCAATCAGCATGAGCACAATTGCACGGCAAAGCCATTTATGTCAGGCCATTTTAAAACTGATCCGTGCAATTTTCGAACTTGCCCGGGAGATTTGCATAGTGTGCATCGCCAAGTGTCAGAACAATCCAATACAACCACGAGAGTCAATCGCGCCTATGTTATGGTCGCACGACAGCCAAATTGTCTGGTGATGTACTAGCGATGAAAAAGATGTGTTTTGGTGGCGATCGGTGCCGATATCGAACGACGTGTAGTCCCACGATGAAACACACACGCGGAGTATTGACGAACCTTTGAGGAATATTCGGTGAAGTATATCGCCGAAATATCGCCGAATATTCGGTGATGCATAGGGAAAGATTCGGGTATTAATCAGCGCCACATCGGCTAACAGTTAACGATGTATTTTGAGAATCGGTGATCCTTCGGCGTGCGACAGACAATTATCGGGATGCATCAGGGCGTAATGATGTCTTGACGATGTCGTGTTGATGTCTTGACGAAGTCATGGCGATGATATAGTGCCTTGTAGGGAGCATATAAAAGGTGGGGAATCCACATACCTTGTCGCTGCCGAATGAGATCATGGACGAAGAAGAGATCACTTTTGTTCTGTTGGCTATATTAGTGGCTGAAGGGAAAAAGAAACGCAGGCGGCACTTGCTATGTAAATAACGATTACATGAACATTTCATGGGAGAACTGAGGGGCCAAAGGAGACTTTTTCGGTTTCATTCGAAGTTTAGAGATTTAGCTCCATGATTGACCAATCATGCTACCACGATGAGATAACCCCTCATTCCTGGTGTACTTCAAGTTGGCTGCGACGTTGAGGCATCTGGCTACTGGCAATTTATACAGAAGTCTCGCATATTCTTTCAGATAGGGACACAATAAAATTTCAAAGTTTGTACCAGAAGTTTGCAAAACATGTTCAATCTCCAGTAAAAAACGTGTATACATGCATGTTCGCCGACGGGTTACATGTATGCAATGGGTTATTATAGTCTGGCGTGATCACCGGCGGACAATCAGTAATTAGATTTATAACATTTTTAACGCCCAACGAATCATCTCCGTAGCTTCGCCGATACTTCGCAGAGCAGTTCTGGAACATCGGCGACGAATCACCCAAACCCAACGTCGTTCCCATGCCAGCTGGCACAGCCAGTCTGCCCTGGTTTAGTGCATTGAGAAACTGTTCTGTAATTGCTGGCTCCCGATAGGGCACTGAAAACAACAGTGACCCACACCTGACCCTGAAATCTATATCAAGTTCAAGGTTTTCGTGTACCAATAAGAGACTAGTTTACGTATTAGTCCTGTGCCAAATTAGCATTTATGTATGTGTGTTATTTACTATATATTATCATGCTTATCAGTATTTAAAATACATAGTGTCTACTGTTCACAGGAGCCATTCAACATGTTTAATAACATTAAGTACAAAAGCCATTGACACTACATCTGTTTACAAAAAAACTAGACCCTTCTACATGTTCTAGTTCACATTAAAATTGTTATATCCAATATGACAGCACAGCTGCCATTCCTCCACTTCATTGTGATTGATGCACGCATATTTAATATATTGATATTCTACATGATTATGTTCTAGCGGGGATAGGCGCATATAAACATGAGTGAAGAGCATAGTTTAAAATGTCATACACGACATTTATTGACATTGTTCCGTCTTTACCTGTTTATTATTAAAAAAACATACGAGACGTATAATTTTCTTTAGATTATAATTTAATCATAATATTGACACACATTTCGACCCCCTTCATACTGGAGAAGTTTATCAATACAGATGGGCCCACAACCTTACAAAAGAAGACGTCGACCCAATGTCAGTTAATCGTTGCGGTGACTGTGGCCCAACATTGAGTCAACATTGTCTGTTCACTGCTAGTGCTAGGAACAGACACGCGTACACGGGACGTTGGGCTAATGTTGGCCCACCATTAAGCCAACATTGGCTCAATGCCTTGTGTTTACGGGGGACAATCGTACTCACGGCGACGTGAATTAATGTTTCAAGTGCTACATGCATGAAAGTATTAATTAGCATGATTAGTGGACATAATTATATCAGTCTTTCCAAATTTCCAGTTTTTAATAATTTTCACCCGTGGACATGTGTCCAGATGGCGTAAGAGGCACAATTTAGGTGGGTGAAAAAATGCTAATTTGGCACAGGACTTATACATAAATTTATGTTTTAGTCCTGTGCCAAATTAGCATTTATGTATGTGTGTTATTTACTATATTATCATGCTTATCAGTATCTGGGATGGTCAGTGTATTCACATGCCATCAGGTCATGAGAGGTTTGAGTGTTTAGTGTGGTGTTTACTGATACTAGTAATAAACCAGACTAGATAAGATAATCTGATGTGATCAATCACCTGATCACGGCTGTTCAGCTTTAATCTGTTAACCCCGACAACACAGCCATGCCTTCGTGGTGGTGATTAAAGAAACCAGTAATATATTATCGTCGATTGCTTATCCAATATGATCATGACAAAGAAAGATCCACTTCAACTACAGATAAACGTGACAAGCTCACAAAAAATAGACAATAAATAAAGTAGGCCTATAATCAAGAGAACTGAACTGAAGTCATAAATCAGAGTCATAGACCTACCAAAACCCATAAACCGGCCTTCCATGCAGACATTTCTCAACAGTGTGATCCGTTAATGTTTGTATCCACATACTAGGCCCTACGTAATGCGAGATGCGCAATGCCCGACTCCATATGTACATGATATCAGAAATACATAATACAGTATCTGTATTATGTATTTCTGATGATATGTATATTTATCATGCATGTGAAAATATGTGTGATGCGAATCTAGCCCTGAATACAAGGCTATTTCGCCCGAGCTGCATTATGCAGCTCGGGCGAAATTGCCTTGTATTCAGGGCTGTGCGAATCACCCTGCACAGATCCATGGCGTTACTTATCATATTATACACGCCTTCATAGTATTCATCTGCACCAGTCCAGTCTCAATTCACGCACAGAGCAGCTCAAGATTGCGTGCCGCAAATCACATGACAGAGTGAAGATGGATAGTATTGCGCATCATGCATCACTGGTGCATGGATTCACTGTATTTTTAATGACTAGGCCTCCTGTTGACATGTTTTACGCAGCTTTAAAATTATGGTCACCTCATCACTGGAAATAGGCTACTGTCTTTGTGCAGCGTAAAACTCTTCGACGTTTAAAATATAATCGTCCCCACAGGCTGATATTAGCTCTCACACCTTTAAAATATAATCGTCCCACAGGCTGATATTAGCTCTCACACTTCTAAAATATAATCGTCCAACAGGCTGATATTAGCCTAGCTCTCATACTTTTAAAATATAATCGTCCCACAGGCTAATATTAGCTCTCACACTTTTAAAATATAATCGTCCAACAGGCTGATATTAGCTCTCACACTTTTAAAATATAATCGTCCACAGTATGATATTAGCTCTCACACTTTTAAAATATAATCGTCCAACAGGCTGATATTAGCTCTCACAATTTTAAAATATAATCGTTCAACAGGCTGATATTAGCTCTCACACTTTTGAAATATAATCGTCCCACAGGCTGATATTTGCTTTCACACTCAAACATAAAAGCTGCTGAGTGAGGTAAACCAGTAACATTACGTAATTTCTTGGATTTTCTTATATATCATGCCTATCTGGGTCTGAAGGTATACACATATTATACTGTCCCTGTTTAGATTATTCAAAATGAGGTTTTGATGTGATCAAAAACGTTGATCATGTTGATGGTATACAAAGCCAGTATACAATTCCAGGCCCGTAGCCAGGGTCGGAAATCAGACGAGGCGAGGCCCGGTGGCCAAGGCAAAAGGTCTGATGACCCAAAATTTCGGAGAATTTTCAGTGACAAAAAAGAAAAATTTGGAGAAGACAGACGAGGCAGTTCATGCTGGCTACGGGATGGATGGTGGACAGTGATGACAGTGGTCATGCTGCACTCAACGCCATCCAAGTAGACATTTTAACCAATCTGGATTATCATGATTATTGTTGTTAGTCCACTGTCTGCAATGCTGTCAAGAACGTTAAGACAATATTGCCAATAACACAACTTCAAGAGTAATGTAATCATATAATTTGCATGGACTGAGTTGTGTACAGCAATTACCACCTCAAAATGAATGAAAATTAAAAAATATTTAGGAAGGGCTAACCCTCATCCCGCTGATCACGAGTATTGTCGTTTTTTTTTAAATCATTGTTATTGGGAATTAAATGTGTGTCTAAACATAAATATTTGCAAATATTTGTGCTCAAATTATACAAATATGAGTAATTTTCACCCACTTGAAGTTGTGGGTCGCGGTAGCGAGACACAACTTCATTAACTTGGATAAAATTTAAAAAAATTAACTTAAAGGGTTAAAGGGATTACTCTTTTCGATGCGCTGTAGCATTCTCTATAAAATAACTTTCTATAAAATAAATATGCCCCATGACATATAATTATATAAGTTACTAGCACATCGTCGCCTCAGAGCTAAATGATCCTATCTGCCACTCTAACGAGTGTCAGATAGGATCATTTAGCTCCGATAAATTTAGCCTCGGAGCTAAATGATCCTATCTGCCACTCTAACGAGTGTCAGATAGGATCATTTAGCTCCGAGGCGACGACATGCAGAAGGTAAAGAGCTAAATCCCCACATAGGCATACCTGGTAGATTCGGCAGCATTCTGTTCATGTCGGGAATCCTCATTTTCTTCCTCATCCCGACTAAGAAAGGCACCAGGAAGCTGACAAGTTTTAACATTTTCATTTGTTCCTTCACTTCGTTTCTGTTACAGAGGTTTTCTCGCAACAGGATTTCGTGCAGCTGGAGCCTGGCCTGCAGCCTTTGATATCCACGGTGATCTAGTTTGTCCTCGGTCAGTTTGACCATGCTGCTTACGGACCAATCCGGATCAACAATAAACATATTATGGTGTTGCTGCACAGTTTTTTGGAACAGAGTTATATACATGTTCAGGTCGTCAGCGTGGTTCATGAAGAAGCGCCTCTCTTCTGCCATTTCCAAGTCGGCAGGCTGCTCCAATGGTATGTTATCATAAATTCCCTTATAATCGGGGTCTTTTGTGATGTCAAGCATTCCTAAACAGAGGGAACAGTTTATCAAGCAAAATTACATCTTTGGCAATTAACCCTTGTCCTGCTGAATTGTTTCAATTGTATTTTTTTGTCATTTGAAGCTGGAATTGCTAACACAATTTCCAGCTCCAAATGACGAAAAATATGAAACAGAGTAATTTTTCACTCTTGAAATGAGTTTTACTCAAGATACGTCATAGGTGATAAGGATGCTCAAGGGGTTGAACAATAGTGTTTTTAGAACAAATACAATTATATAGGGCCTACGGTACACATCCCAGGAAAGACGAGACAATGGACCTAATGTTTTTTCCATTTTGGGCTAAAGTCATTGACTGTTTGCCAACATTGAACCCACATTGGATCAACATGATCAACATCTCATGTTTACTGGGATATTTATACAAGATATAATATATTTATAATAGACATACAAGTAGTATTAGAATACTTACCAGCGGATGTGAACTCTGTGATTAATACTTTCTTCGTTTCAGGTTTTCCATTAGCATTAACTTGTAGATTGCCACGCCACCTGTCAGAAAACTTTATTCTTTTCTCCTTTGTGAATGAGCACCCATGCCAAAGACATTTAAGCATATAGTCCACATCAATGAGCAGCTGGCCCACACGAGTGTCAAGGTAGGCTGGTGGAATTTGACATGATGTGCTTTGGTCAAAGTTGGCTTCCAGTGATATTGTTGGCAGCTGGTTCAGCACAAAAATACCTCTAGTTAGCTCGCGTACAATTTGGTGCACTTCCCTCAAGTCTAATTCTTCTATTCCATCTTCCACTGGGAAAAGTATGAAGGCCATGTATTCTGAGATGGCAGACATCTGACTGATGAGTCCCAGTGGAGGATCCGTTGGTACTGTGAGCAGAAAAGAAAAGTTCAAATTTGTAGCACTACATGATAATCTGAATGCATTATTACCTCGCATGCAGTCTAAGATGTCAAATGACCAACTAATGTGTGTACTAGTTATAAAGCATGTTTCATAACCAGTACACAAATTTATGTCTCCTTCAGCCCCAGTCTGTAGAAAAGGCTGCTTGGATTCAGTGAGAAAATAATGGCAATTTTTCAATAGGGTATACTTGACTGCAGTATATAAAATTATTTTCTCACTATGCAAGTATATATGATGTAATAATAATACATGTAGCCTACATGAACCCAAAAGTACATTATAGATCTGTTTTATGATGTTTTCTTTTGATAAAGAATTTTTTTCAGGACATACCATGGGTTGTATAATTCTATAAAAAAGTAAAATTTGTAATTACTGCACAGGTGCGGTGGGGGGGGGGGGGGGTTATCAGTATTAGGTGGCACACATATAAAGAGGCATGAAGATGGGGAAATCAAACCCTAATTCAAAAATGCTGCATACATCCATGTCGCAAAAGAGCTAGTTATACATGATTTGTGACCTACCCTTGAAATCATCAGAGGAAAGCATCCAATGAGAGGAATTGTATCCAAGAAGTTCTTGACATTCATAGCGCTCAAATTTTTCAAAAAAACTAGCAGCATTTCTGAGAGCAAAAGCTTCATCCTGTTCACTGCTGTCAGCCATTCTACTAGTTTTATGAAAAGATGTATTATTCACTTATTCTTCCTTACACCATGGCCTAAAAATATAAAAGAAATCATAAACACACATAATAATTCAACAACTTATATTTCACATGTTTTAACATGTTTAATGCAAACATAGATTCATGATAAATTTATCATAAACGTCTTACTTGATGCATATTTATATTTAATTATATTAGTTAATGCAGGGACCCCCCCCCCCCCTTGAGGTGCAGATTTTTAAAATTTTATCTCTTCACAAACCACAACCGTACCCCCCCCCCCCCCACCCCTTGACGGGAAGCTGCGCACGCCCCTGCAATGCTACAAATTTGAAAAACAAAATCAATGCAACAAACTGATGAAGGACTAAATAACTTATTGTAATGTAAATCAGGCTATAGAGGGATGTAATCCGGCAGCTGCGACCATTTTTAATTTTTAACTGTAGGCCTACCGGTACTGAAAGTGAAGATGACTTCAGGGCTAGGTGTTGCCTATGGAGTTTTTTAACAACTAGTGCTTACAATAGAGGGTCTACATGTAGTCTATGTAAACAGGTGAATATTTTAAAAAAAAATATTATAAAATTAAAATATTATTAAAATAATATAAAATTTTATAAAAAAGTTTTTAAAACGTTTTTTTAATAATGTTTTTGCATCTATAGCATGTATAGCCTAATATTTTGGTGTTTGCTGGGTAGAGCTAGATTAGTAGGCCCTGCCAGTGCCAAGCTGAGTAGGCCTACGCAGCAGCCAGCATTATACAGTATACTGCCAATCTATTATAGGCTAATATAGCTGTGGACCAGGCGACCCCCTCCGCTTACCACTTGGACCTAAAAAAAATATTGTTTGTTTCTGATTTCCGACTGACCCTATCAAAACATGTCGGACCCAAATTTATTTTATGGATTGAAAAAAAAAAAAAATCTTTTTAGGAAATCCCTAAGTTGATCATGTTAATGATTGAGTTACCGAATGCAATCAAAGTAATTCTTAAACACGTTACGAAAAGGAGAGGGGGGCAAAAAGTGTCAAAAAATTGTTACGTAATGTAGAGATAAGAGTTTGACATGCATTGAAGTGAATTTGGCGTCAAATAAAATTTTTAAAATTCTTACCTACCGATTGGTTCACGTGACAAAAAATCAAATAAAAAATATAAAAAATATCCTACCTACCCACTGGGTAAAATGACAGCAAATCGGAAACAAACATAGCCTATATTTTTTTTTGGCCATACTCGAGGTACTGTAAGACCGATCGGCACTAGATTTATATACTAACTACTCCCTAACGTTAGACAAGTGACACTAGGCTACTCAACTCAATAGATCGACCTGTGCCAATACTAGGGCCTAGGCTCTAACCCTAGGCCCTAGGCTAGGGCTAGACTAGAGGCTAGACCATCATAGACATACCACATAGCCTAGGGCGCATAGCTTAGCCTTAGAAGGCTTAGGTCAGTAGCCTTATTTGGCTTAGGCTTATAGTGAGAGTCACTTAAAATCTGTCACTTTCGCGTTGCATGTTTTTCGCTCATTGCTCAAGCAATTTTCATCCGATTCTCATGAAATTTGACAAGCGTTAGTTTCTAGTCTTACGGCCGCTGCCCTGAAAATTTCAGGGAAAAATATTATGTAGTTTAAAAGTTAGACCATTTGACATGTAGTTTTTGCGAATTATGATGCTCCTCTATAAACCCATCGAACACTATCAGCTTCAATCACGAAATTCCACTACATGTCAAATGGTCTATTTTTTGAAATACTCATTCAAATTTCACGAAATTTTCAGGGTAGGCGCCCGAATAGTTGAGAAGAGTGCTTGCACAATTTCAATTCAAATTGATTTAGAATTGACTGAGAAATCAGCGGCGAAAAAGGCCGAGCGAAAAACACCCAACGCTGGTGGAAGTTGACTGCAACTATACTAGCTATACTCGCCGTCAAATTAACCAGGATCGCATGATTTTCGACGATTTCTCCGTCAATTCTGAACCGATTTCCTTGAAATTTTGCAAAGGCTATTTTTTATTCAAATCCTAACAGCGTTGAAAATTTCGCAAAATTATATTTCATATTTCAAAAGTTAGACCATTTGACATGTAATAAAATTCTAGAATTAGTTTAATGGGTTTATAGAGGGACGTCGTAATTTCAATTTATTACATGTCAAATGGTCTAACTTTTGAAATACGATATATAATTTTACGAATTTATAGGGATATTGGGATTCTGTTGAAATATAATTGTTACAAAATTTTATGAAAATCGGTTGACAATTGACCGAGAAATTAGCGAAAAACATGCGATCCTGGTTGAGCACTTTTAATCATTAATGTGAATTTGGCTTTTTATAGTCACCCATAGATGGCATAGTCCTGAATACATGAGGAGTGGAGGGTGAGATTTTGCTAACTATAGTCTAGGTTAAGTGTAAGTAGGCCTAGTCTAGCCTGTCGCGGTTGAGTATCTTACGTCGATCGTGGTTTTATACAGATTATTATAACATAAGAAATCGCACAACGGGGGTCAACGTCAACGATTGAATTGCACATTTCAGAGTCACACAACTTCACAAGTCAAAATGTAAGTTGTAAGACACTACTTAGTGTACTTAAACTTAAAGTATTTTAAAAAACAGATGTAATGTATCAGTACTTACACCACCCTCATATTACAATATATCAGGACGAAATTGGAATATGATTGACAGTGAGTTATTTACATCCACTTGTCTTGGATGTCAACAACACGATTTCCGCGCACATGCTTCATGTGCCTGTCAGACGCTCACTACATTCTTCTGATTGGCTCGTCATTCCCTAAGCAACAGATAGGCGGCTCTTGATTTGTCAATAACTATGTCACCGTCTAGAAATGTGGGGGTCAAACAGGTGGTTGCGGATAAGGCAAATTCAAAATTACTATACAAGTTATTATTATTTATTCTAGTGATCATAATTATAACGTTACCGTACAGGTAGACTACACGTTTTACTGTTAAATCGACATGGTAATAACAAATCTGATGTGAATTGTACTAAGCCTGTGAACCTCTTCTTAGTGTGTGCAGCGTTCAGTCCTCACTGTGACTCGGAGTAATAGGCCTACACAATGTGTTGTGTGCGCGCGACTAAGGATTGATTAGACGGGATGCACATGTCTTTTTCTTCTTGTGGTGAACAGCGGGCACTCCTCACTTGGAGTATTATACGCTGGGTGGGTGATGTGCACTGTGCAAGGCGGAAAGTAAAAAATGCTGGGGCTGAACAACGTGGTAATATGTAACCCAAAGTAAACGTGGGTTACAAATAAAATGCAATATATAATGCAGTGTAGCGCAATAAAAATTCTCCGTCTACAGCTTAGTGAAGCAGCGGCGGAAGGTGGGGAGATTTGGGGCAGAAACAACTGCCCCAAATGGGAGGTTGTTCAATATGGGGATGATGTGAGAGTGAACCCCGGCACCCGAAGGGTGCTGAGAGTGAGATAAAAACATCGAAGCTTGTTCAAAAGTTGTTTTTAGCCTTTCCAATTCTTCATTAGTATATAATACTCATTGCATATGTCTGGTTGGCAAGGGAGGCAACCTTGGAACCTGGGAACAGAAGCATTTTAGAATTTAATTAATTTGTGCCATGTGGACAATTGAGACACCATACTTCGTTGGGGATGGTGTCTGGTAAAAAAGAAAATTCATAGGCATTATTTGATGGGCTGAGAAGAATATATACCTCCACGGGTGGAACCCACGTGTCTGTCTTGTGGACATGGTCAGCATGTACCTCTGCCAGGCGTCCCATGCAGGTTTACGAGATGTACGGTACATCATCTGGAGCCTCATGTTGTTTCGATGGGCAGCAAAAAGGACTCTCAGCCGAGGTGGCCAATCATCTGCCTTACACTGCTCGTGTTGTGAAAACGGTTGCAAGTGTATCTTGCAGCCTCCTCTGAACCAATTCCAGTTTGTTTATATTTTCAGTTGTAAGTGGGCTCCAGACCGTGGCGGCATATTCCAGATGAGGCCTTACTAGGGATTGATCTTGTGTTTTTAATGTTTGGGATGCTGTCTTAAGGTTTCTTCTAAGGAGGCCAAGGACACTGTTGGCTTTTTTGGTAGCGTTACTGATGCGGGTGTTCCATTTCAGATCTGAAGTAACGTGAGGCCAAGGTATTTAACTGACTCAATAGTTTGAAGGGGGTGATCATGTAATGTAGATTTTTTTAATTACTTTTTTACCTTTGCCGATTCTCACCGGTTATCTACGTTGAATTGCATCAGCCAATTAAGTGTTTTCCCAGCAGCCGTCAGCATTCCAGACAGGGAGCTGGCGGTTGTTTACAGACGAGAGAAATTCGAACAAAATGGTGGACGTTTATACTGATCATACCTGCTCGATTCGACTTTTAAATTGTTTTATATTTTCTTAGTGTGCCCTTAAAAACTTATTACAAGTGGCGCACAGATGTTTTTTCAGCATCACAAATTGATTAAGCAGTCTGATGCTGGCCAGATTGATATGCTTGAGTCTTGACAGTCTGCGATTTAATCAAAGCAAAAAGCTTGTCTGCATTTTGTGCATTTACCAGTTAAGCGTGGTACATAGAGACGAAACTCCCGATATCTTGTTTCGGACATAAGAAATACGGGAATTTCGTCTTTATATCTCGCTTAACTGGTAAATGCGCAACACAAAAATTTAAAATACTCACGCAGTTTTAGTCTTTGAACATGTTTACATCGTACATATGGTCATATTAAGAAGCCATAATAAAAATACATATTTTTTTATGATTATAGTCTGATTGTGTCGCTTTAACAAAATATTTTATAATAATACAAGTAATTTAAAGCATTTGATATAGAGCATCAATAAGGCATCAGCAATAGGCTCAATTAAAAAGATAAATCTTGACAGATTGTTTGAAAGTAGAAGTGGAGGGACAGTTTTTTATAGAAATTGGCAGTTCATTCCATAGCCTGGGAGCAGCACGTGTTTCGTGTGTGTATAGTTAGCACAGTCAACAGAGACATATTGGTAGATCTTAGTGTTCTTGGTCAGGTGGAGTATAAGGAGTCAGCATTTCAGGAATGTAGGCCGGCGCTTCGTTATAAATAGCACGGTATGTTGTCAAAAAGATCTTGTACTTTTTTCTGGATCAGACTGGTAGCCAGTGTAGATCGTGAAAATGAGGAGTGATATGGTCACTGCGTAAACACTTTACAACCAGTTTTAAGGCAGCATTCTGCGCTTTCTGCAATTTATCCATTAGGCCTTCGGAAATGCCATAGAGAGAAATGTTGCCATAGTCAAGGCGAAGCATCACCAGAGAACGAACAAGCCTCAGTGTCGCCTCTTTTGTAAGACTGGATCTGACTGATCTGATGTTTCTGAGCTGGAACCATGCAGCTTGACACATCCTAGTGACCTGTGTAGTCATATCCATATGATGATCAAACATTACACCGATGTTACGGGCACTTTTAGACGTTGTTTCCCACTATCTCCCACTTGCACACTAGACAGTGGTACCTTATTGTGCTGAAGAAAATATGGTGGTGCTATGATAATTAATTCTGTTTTATCGTCATTCAACTTTCACATGAACATCACCATCCATGCTTTTATCTCAGCTATGCACATCTCGATTCGACGCTGAGCCTCCAAGAGATCCACTACATTACCAACTTTAAAAGATACATACAGTTAGGTTTCATCAGCATAAAGTTGAAATTGGACGCCATGACGACGACATATCTCACCCAGAGGGATAGTATAGATCGTGAATAAAATTGGACCCAGCACAGACCCTTGTGGAACACCGAATTCAATTTTAATGATGACGAAGCTGAGCTGCTTCCATGAAGGTGAACCTTTTGAGATCTATCTCCCAGGTAAGATTTGAACCAAGACTGAGCTGTACCTGAACTACCACACTGCTTCAATCTCTCCAACAATAATTATGGTCAGCAGTGTCAAAAGCTGCAGAGAGATCAAGTAACACCAAGACTGTCACCTTACTGTCATCCATAGCTCTCAGAATGACATTTTGAACACGTGTTAATGCCGTTTTAGTGCTATGGCGTTTACGATATACTGACTGATGATTCTCATACAGCTGGGGTTGTGAAAGATGATCATGCAGTTGTTTTGCTACAATTCAAGTAATTTTGAAACAAATGTTAGATTAGACACAGAACGATATTTTTTCAATGATTTGAGGCCTTCTTTGGCAATTGTGTTATTATTGCTGATTTTTGTGAAGAAGGAAATTTTCCAGTGCTTTAGAATAATCCATGGAAGGCTAGGAACAGCACTGAAATAACTATGCAAGATTCAGTATATATATGGGCAGTCATCAAGATATGTTTTCAGCAAGCCGTCCAGAAACACATGTGGATGGAGTTGGAAAGAGGTGAAGCTGAAGAATAAGAATATTTTAAAATGTGATTAATAAATTGCTGTTTTTCGTGGTGTCCATAGATATATATCTGTTATGGCAAAGCATTAGATTTATGTGATAAAGTAAAATTGATAAAGTGATGTCAGGTGGGATGAGCTAGCTTTCATTTTAATATGTTCATTCAGTATTTTAATTGGTTTTAGTCAAGAAGAATAAAACTAGCATATATATATGGGTAAAACCAAAAATTAGGGTAACTTTGTAGCATCAAAAATGGCAGTGAGGGGACCATCAAAGATGACGAAAACCACTTGATGGGTTTGGTGCACTGATCCCAATAGAGCATAAAAAAGTCACTGGCTGCGCTAGAATTTTTTTTTTTGCTTAAAAAACGTCATTTTTTAAAAATTGCAACATCCCACTTACTACTCCGTTACCAAATCCAAACCATTTCAACATTGATGTTACTTTGTTTAGCTTGACATCACACTTTTAAACGTGATATCCTTATTGAAGCATAATACTAAACAATCGTATCTCAAAACTGCTCAAATTTGACGGGATAAACAGAAATCCAAAATTTCGACTCAGTTACCAAGCCAAAAAATACTCAACTCCGTTACCAAATGCTTGGCTCAACATAAATATAAACTGTATATTCTCTTATCATAACATCGATCATAAATGGGTGCTCTATTTATATAGGGATAACGAGCCATGTTTTAAAAGACTATATCATCAATCATTATGACTATAAAACCCATAAAATTTGGTAATTCACTACTCCGTTCCCTTTTCTTGGTAACGGAGTAGAGTGGAACGGAGTAGTAAAATTAAAAGTATTCTTGGGATTAATGAAAATATATGGGCAATAATTCAAAGATATATCATACGGGTGGAAATATTCCCCATAGCAACATGTTCTAGGCATGCAAGCATAAAACCAACTCGTTTTTAGACCCACGACGATAGGAACAAAAGTATATTTTCTAACGTTTTGGTAATACCTGTTTCGAATAACTTGTCACTCAACAATATTAATTCTTTCAAGGTGAAAAACTCGTATAAGGCCCTTCGGTGTGTCAAACTACACTTGATATAATTTTAGTTCATGATTATTCACTTGATGGAGCATGCTACAATGTTGGTAACGGAGTAGAGTGCAAATGTGGGGACATGTATATTCATCAAAATTATATATATCGATATCAATTTTAGGTCGAATTTTGATCATTGATTAGTTTAAGTGAACAATGTCTAGCCATGAAATGTAATTATTAAAATTATATTGCGTATTTGTATCCTACAGTGAAGTTTCAAATAGTGAAATTTTCTCTGGGGACATGCCATTTTCCACGTTTCCATAACATAGAGCTCTTATAAAACCATATATATATATATATTTTTTACAAATAATCTAAACATTAATAAGTAATAATGCTTAAGCGTGAAGTTGAACCATTTATTTCTAATATTTTCACATTTAATTCAAAATGCGGACCCTTTAAGTCCTGGGGACACTAATTTGATGTAAAATTACCCCAATTTTTTGTTTTACCCATATATATAGGCCTATATGCTATTGTAGCGGATATATATAGGCCCTATCGGTATAAGTAGGCCTATTTATTATACTCTCGTGCAATGGGATGTACAGGGAAAGGCTTCATATGCATGGAGCCTTTCTCTGCTCCCCTGTAAAGTATCTTTCCATGAGCATAGGCTTATTGTCAATAATCTGTTAATAAATAAATCTGTTAATTAATAAATGATATTTACATTTCTGGTCTGGTCATTTTTATCAATTATTTATATGACCAAATTATTTCTTGCCATCGCCATCATGAAACACAATCAAGGGAGCGCTGTGGTAATAAGTATCCTACCAGGAAACTTTTCAGTGTTTTATTCCCTGGTGATAATGAATTAGCGGTCAATGATTTTCATGTAGGGGCTTATGGCTAAAGATAGGCCTCTATGATTTATCACTATTGATCATGGTCATGGTGTCATCTCTGTTGTCTCAGTGAAGTGATTGAGTGCGAGAATGAAAATTATCTTAAACATCGGGGCCTTCACCGAGACGGGCTAATGCCCGGTCAATTACTGCTACGTTGGCCCAGCACCGGGCCGTTTTCTTTTATTAGTCCGCTACTATTCGCGACTTATAATAATTTTACATTCTTTTTTATGAGTTGTAATTATAGACTCTCACAATTTGTAGTGTTTTCATCTAATGCTACAAATGCCGGCATGTCAGAATTAAACTCAAATTCTATTATAGTTACATGTCAATCTATAATAATTGTGTCAGTTTAAGACATTATAATTAGTTATTATTACGCTGTATAATTCTTCTTCCTAACTTTACTAATTGAGGTGAATAAACTGCCATATATCTATTATCGCTCATCCAGTGAGCGATAATAAGTGAGAATATATTGACTGAACTGAATTGAACTTTTGTAATTCTAAGCTACGTGGAGCCTGCGCCACAGCCCCATTTCAATTTGTGGCCAACCTAATTTTTGTAAGGGATCTTCAGAAAATCGTTGAGAAAAGAGTATTTTTTGTTAGGCCTAACCTGCACAATAGCTTCTAACGGTTAGATCTACTTTTATTTTAATTTTATTTAACACGTTTTATTTAACGCTATAATCTTTTTTATACCATACATGTAGTCTAGGCCTATAACCTGGGCTACATTCATTTTGGTAAATCTGTAGCACATGTAATTAAATTCTAGAATTAGTTTAATGGGTTTAAAAATTAAAGAGGGACGTCATAATTTCAAATCAGGACTACTACATGTCAAATGGTCTAACTTTTGAAATACTTTATATAATTTTACGAAATTTTCAGAGATAGGTCTATTAGGACTCTGTTGAAATATGATTTTTACAAAATTGCATGAAAATCGGTTGATAATTGACAGAGAAATCAACGAAAAACATGCGCTACTGGTTAGTTGTGGCCTAACTGCCTAAGGTATAGTCAGATTCACATTAAATACATCAACCAGGATTAATAAATTTCGCGGATTTCTCAGTCAATTCTCAACCAGGAATAAAAAGCAGGAAATTTTACACCATTTTCCATTCATGTCGTCACTACCCTGAAAATTTCGCGAAGTTTTGATAAGTATTTTAGAAGTTAGACCATTTGACATTTAATAAAATTCTGAGACGAAGCTAATGGGTTTATAGAGGGCAACATTTTTTATTTATTGACTACATGTCAAATGGTCTAACTTCTTAAATTCTTATCGAAACTTTCAGTGTAGTAAAGACATGAATTGAAAATAGTGTGTAAAATTTTCATGAAAATTGGTTGAGAATTGACTGAGAAATCGGCGAAATTCATTCACCACGGTTAATGTGAATCCGACTATAGTTTTAAAGACAAAACCAAATTTAAAGTCTAAACATGAGTAGTCTAGGCCTACCGGTATTTATTATTATTTATTTTTATATTTGTTTGTGGTAACCTGGTAACGTTAGGCCTATGCCCGGGCTATGGACTGCATGGAGTACCGGTATTGTAAGTTACAATATCAATATGACACTAACACTTAACAGACCTATCACCTCTCACACATGTGGCTTTTTCTTATTATTTATCGCCATTGAAGAAATTTTTTATTGACATAGTGCCAAAGTTATAACACATTCCATCTGCGGAACCTGCCTGACAATGACGTTACTACCACAATTTCACATTCCATCTCTTATCAGTGTCAGAAAAATAGGTAATATCCAAAGTCTTTATAATACAAATCAATCAAGGTGTAAGATTTTTTTTAAATTTTGTTTTTAGATAATGAGAGCTCTAATATTAGGTGGGGGTTATGGAACACGTTTGGAAAGAGATCTCAGAAACGATGCATCTGGAGCCTTCCAACACCTAATAGGAGTTCCAAAGCCTCTAATGCCTATTGGAGAAAAGCCACTAATATCACACTGGATGGAAAGTCTGAAAAATGTAGATAAAAGTAACCAAATTGAGATATATGTTGTGGTAAGTAGATACAGGATATTAGTTTTTGTTAGCTCATCATACTCATGTTATGCCAGTATCGATCATGCTGATTGTGATACATTTTCTGAACTTCCCAGCAGGCACAGGACTTTGAATCAATGTTGGTTTAGCATTGGTCCAGCATCGTAGACGGTGGACCAATGTTAAATCAACACTGATTTAACATCTTGTGTATGGTGGGCTAGGGTGAATTTCACATGTTTCCTTACTCTTGATGCAATTATTTGCTAAAAACTAAACAAGAAAGTATAACATCTTTTTATCAGTTTTGTAGCTGTTTGTTGTGAAAAAAACGTATGCCAGAACTAAAGTAAGAGTACCATTTTTATCCAATAGAGAAATTGTTCAGCAGCTAAATTTGTGATTTAACTCTTCAAGCCTGAATTTACCATTGTCATCTTCATCCACTACAAGCCGCAAATTGCTGTCGCAATCCTCAACTTGTTGTGGATGAAGATGACTTGCAGTGGGTGGCAATTGAAAAAAATATTAAAACTGTAAGAAATTGTTCGTTCTGGAAGCCCTTGTTTCTAGAAAATTAGGTCATTCTTCTGACTTAAAAGGGTACATAAATTACATTTCCTCTGTAAATTAGTGCTAAATAATAATTTTTAACATTATTTTATTATGTCAGTTTGAAAAGTTTCAAGTGAATAATGTGTAAAATCTTGCAAATGTTTCAGACAAATGGTGTCAATCACAATATGTTCAAAAAATGGAGTGAAAATTGGGAAGGTGTAATACTAGTTTGTGATGAGTCAAACTCAAATGAGGTAAAGTGTATGGTTATTATTATACAGGTGGTAGAATTAGTCTCTAAAACTGTCTTATCATTCTGGAATATCTCTATTTTCATAATCATGATAATCACATTCTATATATAATTTGCCTTTCCTTTATAACAATATACAATAATACACAAGAGCATGATTAAAAACAATGGTAACATTTTGTACCTAAACATTGTCCTTGTAGATCATTTCTTATCTGATAGCTGTATAACAATGTAAAAATGAGTAATCATACAAGCACATAAAGCCAAAGAATACTTTTAATCTTGATAAATATAACCTTTTACTAGATTGTACAGATAACATATTTCTGCTTCATTTAGAGCTGCTTGATTCCATACAATTTTATCAATGTGGTAGTATGAATTTTTAGTCTGTGATTGTTATGTTTAGAACAGAAGTGGAGCAGTCGCATGTATGGCACTTGGTGCTAAGGAGTTTGACTTTGGTGATGCTATGCTTGTTATTGCAGGGTTAGTATTACTGATCTAAAAATAGTAGGTGGAGTAGCTAGGAGCTGAAAATAACAAGGTTTAAAAGTCTGTGCAAGAAAGGGTCCCATCAGATGTTTAGAAGGATTATCCAGAGATGCAAATACTACAATATTATCTGACCAAATCATGTATTCTACTCAAAAATTCACTAAGTACATGTACCGGTTTTGTCAAGCTGGACAAAAAATCTGAATTCGACGAGCTACCATATTAGAGTATTTCCTCCAAAAATCAATGGATTTATTTGTAAAAAGGAAATACCTTATATTATTATAAACATGTACCTACAGGTCCATTGTTTTCACAAGTACAGGAGTTATGAGCATTAGTTTTAAAAATTTAGCTCATCTCTCCCCACTCTGCAGAATCTTTAGAGATAAAAAAGATCAGCCAAATTTTGTGGCGGCTTTTTCTAATTCATTTTCTGTTTGTTGATCTAACTCAAGTAAATCAGTGCAGAAAAAGCAGAAAGTTATTTAACTTGCATTCTGCCTTTTATAGCTTATCCACCCCCACCCAGGAAAATTTAGGAATGGAGGGTGCTGAAGCATCACCTCCCTCATCTCAACTATGTCTTTAACAAATTGTGAAACTATTCAACTTCAAAAATGAATATTGATTATTTTAGTCTTAATTTTTTTCTATATGTTTCACTCAAAAATTCAAAATAAAAAATTGTTATTACTTGTTAAAATGCCCTTTTTCCTATTTGTTTGGGCTGTGTAATTACATAACCAATATATTATCTGACAGCAGCCATTTTGAAAAAGAATGAGACTGACTTTTTCAATAACATTACAAAAGTGTCCAGCAGTGATGCAAGATTGTAATTTTGAAGTTAAAATAATGAAAATATATGTTACTAAAACCGTGTAGTGGAATGAATAATGTAAAGACATGTTTCATTACAGAGATACATTATTTTATGAGGATTTCAATCTAAAAGATATTATCTTTAAATTTGAAGAATTTCAGTTGAAGGATCCTGATGCAAGTCTGCTCGTTTACGTCAATTGTACAGATGAAGGTCAGTAAAATATTTTATCTACCGTATCTCTGTTCTGCAAGCCAAATGCCAGTAACTGCCTACTTGAAAAGTAAGAAGTTGCTGCCTTTTGTCTTTGCATGGCAGATATGTAGTATTTACAGTACTTTAAATCTGATACAATGTTCAATGTAACTGAAGTATTCAAGGCTGTCCGTCTATCTTGATATTATTATTAACCCCTAGAGCACTGAGCTATTCAATTTAAATTTTTAGTCACTTGAATTTGTGTCTCGCTAACGCGATCCACAACTTCAAGTGACTGAAAATTTATGTGATTTGTGAAATTTAATTCCCAGCATATATCAGTGTTTCAAGATTGAAGGCATATGTTATTTTACCAACTGGTTAGCAGGGGTTATACAGGTGGTAATAAAAACATAGAATGTCACTGTGGTTGACATCAGTGTTCTAGGGGTTAATTAAAGCTGGTTTTCACTTGACAGAGGCTGTAACCTACGTCATGTAATGTCACTAAACACATTATAGGGTAACACCCTAAAGTGCATGTCCCTCATCTAAAGCCGACCGTTTAGTTATGTTCTTGACTAATTATATGGCAAGGTGTGGACTTAGGCAGTTATGTAATTATAGGACCTCTGCAGTTGTCTGCATACAGTCAAACATTTTACAGTGCAAATCAGTACAGTAGCCTACAAATCAGTTATCAGGTTATAGCATGATTCTGTCATGGACCCCAAAATTTCATCATACCCCTTTTCCAGGTTCTTTTCAGATTTCAACCACATAATACAATTGACCTCTTACATTATCATATCTGTCAGTGCTGCAAGATTTTACTCTGCATCACAAGCTCTGGTTGAATCACTTTTGATGTTGCAGGAAAAAACTCTATAATATGCTTCGAATATATGTGCTTTCACAAATCATTTTGACCCTTACGGCGTGGAGATCGACTTTAGTCGTCAGAATCTGACGTCTAAAGTCGATCCCTGCACTGTAAGGGTAGAAATATTTCTAATGGCCGTAGACCCCTAACATAGGTATTCAAATGAATCAGAAAGAGCTAACCAAGACATTTATGATGATTTCAAGGTGAAAAAACCCTTTGGTTGCGATGTTTTTTTTTACAAATTAATTCAGCTCTTTAAGGGTTAAGAATGTGTGATTCTAAAGCTTTCAGATCAGTGCTGTTTTTTACTTAATCATCTGAGCCAGTGATAGAGGGATGTAGTCACTCACTGCAACAATACTGAGGTAGTACATGTACTATTCAGTAGGCTTACATAATTATATACTTACAAATACAACCCAAGTTTATTTCTCAGATGTTCCAAAGTACGGCATACTTGAGACTGACTCAGAGCAAAGGGTTATCAACTTTTTAGAGAAACCAAGTGTGGAGGAGACCAGCTCACGAAAAGAGGTATGGTACGCTTGAATTTGTGTTATTAGCGCAATTTCCAGCTTCAAATGACAAAAAATACCTATATTCATGCAAAAATATACTTCTTCAAAATGTAATTATTAAATTAACTAAGCATCCACCACAAAACATTTCAGCAGTAATTTATTTTGTCTCACATTTGCTTCAAAACGCATATATAAGGTCCCGGCAGCATAAGGGTTAAAAGCTGAACACTACTATAATCATTTTAAATCTGTTTTATCAGCAGGTTAAATCACAGTTGGAATGAAACGAGTGTTCAACAATCAATATTCGCAAATGCTTGGTATCAAAATAAACAAAGATGAGTCATTTTCACCCACTTATTGTGGGTGAAAATTTAAATAACATAGCTTAGTGGAGAAAGGGTTAAACAATGTTTATTTCAAATTTAAGATTTTGTCTGGTGATAACAAATTCGTATACTTTGTACATTTCAGTGTCCCTGTTTCTATATACTTTCTAAAAAAGGTTTATCTTTACTGAATTCGTTCCTGGATTCAAAAAAGGTAAGAAAAAATTATTATTTTTATTGTTCTGGAATATATTTGTTATTGAATATATTTATAATATACTTAAAGTTATTAAAACACATTTTAGTCACCCATGTTTAACATCTTAGTAACATCTTTGTACAAGAATCATATCTTTAACTGTTACTTATATAAAAAAACTGATCACCTTTTTGTAAACAAATAATAATAATGATGCTACATGGGACACAATGTGTGTGTGACTGTTTATTGAATACCGCTAGACTTGATCAGCAGTATATTTTTTGCACAGGATGAACCGCTGAAAAGTAGGGATGCTACTGGAAATTTCATCAAATACCTATACCCAAAGTGAGTGTTTTGTTTTTAGCTCTGATTACAAACTGATCAATTAATATTGATACTGCGTTGATGTGCATTAATTCCACCACCTAGTTGGTATAACATGTATAACGAGGAAAATAATAAAACAAATTCAAATGCCAGTGTATATGTAAAATAGATAACGAATGTTGAATTGGCAGTTATCTCTGGTATGACAGATTTTAGCTGCAACTAAACGTAGTGATTTTTGGGGAAAAGATAATTCTATATTATTAACTCCACATAAGCTTGGAAATACCTAAATTATTAGATTAAAAAAAATACATAGCATTGCCGGTAATTGAAAGTAGACCCACCATCAAGAGCTTTGATTCAGTTAATGTTGAACCATCTGAGGTTTTAAATGATACATGTATAATAAATGTTGTAACAGAACTTGAATCCTTGGCTGATGAATTAGGTCTAAAAATACTGAATGCTTTTTAGGAAATCTTCACCTCCTAAACCCGTAAAGCGCTGAATTATTTTTATATAAACCATGGAGACCAAAGGGTTTTTTTCAATTTGAAATCATAATAAATGACTTAGTTAGCTCTTCCTGATTCATTTGAATACCTAAGTTACTGGGTTATGGAATAGAAATATTTTTACTCTTACTCTGCGGGGATTGACTTTAGTTCTGACAACTACAGTCGATCCCTGCACTCTAAGGTTTAACCCTTGTCAGTCCAGAGATCGACGTTTCACATCAGAATTACACTTCAAGTCAATCCCCACACTCAATGACTTGAATATTTCTGATGGCCGTAGAGGTATAAAATATGAATTCAAATAAAGCAGAACTAACTAAGCCATTTATGCTGTTTTCAGATTGAAAAACTCTCTAGTATTTGTATCTGTATCTAGTATATATCAAAATTATTTCAGCACTGTACGGGTTAAATTGGTTTTCACACACAGTAAATCAGTGGCTAATTGCTTTTGACTTACTTGTATACTAACTTATCGCATTCTCCTCCTGAAACACCCTTGCACATTTAGTTCTACAGCCCATTATCAATTTCGCAGATTGATTAATTAAAAGCTGGTAATGATTTTTTAACTAAACCTTTTAAACATTTAGTATTTTCAACAATAGTCTGACTCTACTGATAAACAAAAAAAATCTTAAAATAAGCGATAAAGAATCTGAAGTTTCAAAAGTAAAAACGGTTATTTATTACACAACAATTACGTCAAAAGATTTGTGATAAACATGATTTCTTATTGTTATTTGACTACTGATAATTCCCCTGATTACTGTCACTTGAGTAAAAAAATTATCATTTTGTTTTCATCAAGAAAATATGCTTCTATTCGGAACAAAGGTGGTACGTTAGTTACAATAAATAACCAAACATAGCAGTAAATAACCTTTGCAGTATTTTCATGCTCGCTTTTAATTCTCATTAGATAATATTGTTTTTTTCCAGTGTTCCTGTATATGCAGTGCAAATATCTGGACGATTTGATGTTGGTGGTCTTCAAACATATTTACAATGTCATAAACACTTTTCTTCTAAATAACATAGATACTATAATCATGATATTTTCAAATATTTGTAATGTTGTAAAGTCTACCTTGTATATAACTCATGATATGTTTTATTTATACATTCAAATTAGAATAACTAAGTTAAACTATATTTACTAATGAATATGTTACTGATAATTCTAATTTTTATTTTCATTTTTACAACTGATCTGTTTTGTAATGTTCTTGTTCTAGAAATCCAATACCTTTAAAAGATGAATCTCAGTTGGAAGAACCATTAATAGGATTTTAAAAAAGGTCAACTCTGTTTGTAAAAGCAACATGAGGCTTAATTGTGTCATTTTGATAACAAGTAGCATTTAATAATTAAAAAAATCATTCTAAAAATTCGGCTAATGTCACAGCGAATAAACAATCACCAGAAGCAGGGTTTCGACATGGTCTTAAAAGGGAAGCTAATAGTCAAGTGGACCTTAATCAGTACATTCACACATGCCCGATGTCACATACACACTTTAGCTGCTCTTATAATAATTGCATTATTAAAACAGTTGTTTTATTCGAACAAATATGGTGTTTGCTTTCAAACATGGGATATATCTCCTAAGCAGCTGCACCGACAGTTTGCATTTTGTTATGTTGTTTAACCCTCAAAGCGCTGAATATTTGTTATGTAAACCATGGAGACCGAAGGGTTTTATTCAATTCAAAATCATCATATATGTCTTAGTTAGCAATTTCTCAGATTCATTTGAATATCTATGTTTTGGGTCTACGGTCATTCAAAATATTTTAATTATTTAAGTGCGGGGATCGTCTTTATAGATGGTAAGGGGGTCGATTCCATTTTTCAATTCCAAATTCATTTCTAATTCATTTTTCAATTTCAATTGAAAATGGTCGATTTCTAATCCAGAAAAGTCTCGTACAAAATCGATTCCAGTGAAATATTTTAATTTATAGTAATATACTAATCTATTTTCATAAATTACAAGACAACGATATAAACAATTTATAACACTGCCAATATAAAAGGAAGTATAACTTCTTTGTCCTCTCAACATAATTAAAAGTATTAAAATAAGTTCAATCATCATTTAGCATGTTTAACCCTTATCCGCCAAATTATTTAACTGGAATTTTCACTCACTTGAAGTTGTGTCTCGCTGACGCGATCCACAACTTCAAGTGAGTGAAAATTATTTAGATTTGACAAAATTGAGGTGAACGGTTTTCAAATCTTGTTGATTGATGTCACGTTTTATTTTTAACCTGTTTAAAAGGTGGTACTTAGTTAATGTGCTGATAAATAAACATGAAGACCCGAATATATTTCGGACCGGCGGATATAAGAGTTAAAGGTGTAGTCAACTGTCAAAATACGCGGGACAATGTGGTCCCCAGAATGCAACAGTACCTGTGGCCCCTGGACATTCCACAATGACATATCACTCCACATCCACAGTTATCAGCCAAGATAATAATACTATATACGTTTCATACCCATCGCCGCATTAAGAGCCAGTTCCCAAGTCATATAAATTCTATATACTTGAGCGACATCTATGAGGAAATAATTCACCATTTCTCTTATGTGGGCTTTGTGTTGTGACACAAAAGGCTGTGCTACCGTAGGGCTCTGGAAACAGTTGACCTCCAGCATATTGACAGTGAGAGCTTTCCCAGCCAACACAGCACACTCACCAAATGTTGGTTTAATGTCGGCCAACGTCGCAGACGTTGGTCTAACATTAAAACAGCATTGGGCCAATTTCTCGTTGGAGTAGTATCTTGTAATCAGTTCAGTCCCTGATATTAATGCTTTCAAAGTGTACTCTATAGGCTAATGTAGGCCTACACTTGACCATCCCACACATGCGAGTTTCAAAGCTGTATAAATCTTTAAGGGCAGTCCGTCAGTGTGATCATAGCTGAACATTGCGCACCAACGCGTGTGGTGCACTGGACATTGATATAGCAGAGGAGGTGTCCGACTAAAACGATTATTGTAGAATTTACATTTATATAATTCTTTTTGTTGAAAAAAATCAAGAAATTGTATTTACATCTGATGTGATGTTTAATGTAGTCTATACGTGACTTAAAGGGACTGGCCCAGGCTAAAATCATCAAAAAATCGGTGATTTTATTTCGGCTTCTTAATATGACCATATGATGTAAACATGTACATAGACTAGAACTGCAATTTTTTATAATTTTTGTGCTGCGCATTCACCAGTTATGCTAGATATAGAGACGAAATTCCTGATTTCTAATTATTGACAACCATGTCAAAAATAGGAAATGCGGGGATTTCGTCTCTATATCTAGCCTAACTGGTGAATGCGCAGCACAAAAATTATAAAAATTTGCAGTTCTGAATAGTCTATGTACATGTTTACATCATATGGTCATATTGAGAACCCGAAATAAAATAACCGATTTTTTGATGATTTTAGCCTGGGCCAGTCCCTTTAATGTTTGACGCCAGTAGAGAAGGCATGTAAGGCCACTATGTTTTTTTCTCCGTTTTAGATGAGCGCGCGCATTCGATTTAGGCCGCGTTTCTTTCTGCCCAGCGCGCACATTGAATTGTTGCCGATTTTCGAAAAAAAACATTTAATTTTGGTAGATAAAAAAAACATTCCGAAAAAAAAGGTCATTTCAGGAAATAAAAAAACTTTTCTCCAGCTATGTTTTTTTTTGCTTTTTTTTCGTCGCCCTCATCAACTT
Organism: Flabesymbios commensalis; assembly: GCA_964017125.1. Classification (NCBI taxonomy): domain Eukaryota; kingdom Metazoa; phylum Annelida; class Polychaeta; order Terebellida; family Flabelligeridae; genus Flabesymbios; species Flabesymbios commensalis. The sequence continues at coordinate 33,587,787 of OZ024903.1, forward strand.
TATTCAAAATAGGTAAAAAAAAACTGTATTTCGTCGCCTTCATTGACTTTTCCGAAAATAGGTGGAATGTTTTTTCCCTAAATGTTTTTTTTCACCGCCCTCCCTCATTAGATTTTTGTTTTTTTTCTGATCTAAAACACAGAAATAAAAACAAGTGGCCTAAGGGTGGAAAGTTTGAGTTATGTTTAAAAGTGATAGAACGGAGACGTTTCAGTACAATGTGTCCGATTCTCATAATAAAAACAAATATGTTTTAATATGTGCCATAGTATCCACTCATTTAAATAAATAAAATTGTCTAATTAACAACACTGATATTTCTTACGAAACGAATTGACCTGAGGTATAACTTATATTTCAAGCGAAAAATGAGATCTAGGATAAAAGGTTAAGTGCAGGGCTCAGTAAGTTGCGTAGCCTCGTGATCACAATTAGTCAGGGAAAGTTAAAAAAAAACCTAAAACAAATTCCTTGCCAAAATATTTTTGCACCTCGGTTTTGTATAAGGTCTGGACTAGCCATAGAACATTTGTTTACTCTGGATATTCATAGGAGGATTTTTAGGAGGGTAAAATCCAAAATAGCCGACCATCTCACAGAAATAACATAGGAGGTGATAATTAGTCATCTATTTGTTTACAATTGTGCTGATTAAAGGATTGGAAGTTGTTTTACAATAAATTTAAACGACATAAAAAAATGGCCGCCAAATGTCTCATTGATGGAACATTTTTTGCGCCTATCTGTAGTCTTTGTCTCAAATTAAATTTCATTTCACTTTCCATTTTGTGTTTTTTTAATTTATATGTTTCACATTATTTTTGCTATTAATTATAAAATTTTTTATAACCTTTGGATGTGGCTTTGATAAGCTTAGGCTATTAGACTAGTCGAAAAATAGGGTTCCCGTGCACCCTCGGAAATATACTTCTAATTGGTGTATCTAGCTTTGAAAAACCCGTAGAAAAAGATTAGCTATGTTAGCAAGCTGAAAAAATGTCCCACGTGCCATTTTTATGCAAATTTGTGCCGCCATCACGTAAAAATGTATATTGAGTTATAGCTCGGTCAATATCACAGATAATTTACTTATCATTTACGAGGTGATTACCTTCTCCTTAATAATGATCTCAGACACTGCAAAGGTGACCTTGGCCACTAACAAACTGATGTCAGCCACTGAAGCCACTTTAAAAGTGATCTGAGCCACTTCAAAAATGATCTTGTCCATCGAAAAAGACACAGCCACTTTAAAAGTTATCGCACCCACTACAAAAATGATGATGGCTATTGAAAAAAAATGATCACAGTCACTTTAAACTCATCCACTACAAAAGTGAGCGTGGCCACTGAAGAAGTGACTACAACCACTCTCAAAGTTATCTCAGCTACTACATAAGTGATCTTAGCTACTCAAGAAGTGATTACATACTCCTTAATAATTATCTCAGCCACTAAAAAGGTGATCTTGGCTACAAACAAATTGATAAATTATCTTGGCTACTAAAGAAGTAATCAGAGCCTTTTCAAAAAGCATCTCAGCTACCACAAAGGTGATCTTGGTCTCTAAAAAACCGATGTCAGCCAACAAAAAAATGATCTCGGTCACTACAAAAATTAGATGTACCACTGAAGAAGTGATCACAGCCACTTTGAAGTTTGTCTCATTCACTACAAATGTGATCTTGGCCACTGAAGAAGTGACCACAGTCACTTTAAAAGTTATCTCAACCACTATATAAATGATCTTAGCCACCGAATATGTCAGCCACCTAAAAAGTGATCTTGGCCACTGAGGAAGTCATCAAAGCCACTTTAAAAGCTATATCAGCCACTAGAAAAGCTAATGACTCACCAGTGTTGTTATTAGAAGCTAATTCAAAATATTTATTGAACATACAGTTTCCTAATTGGGATTGGTGGCGCTTAGACCTTTATGACAATTTTTTCTATGTATATTTTTTTGTTTTCGATTTACAATAAGACCAGAATCGTTTAGGGTTTTCCTTTAGTGTTTCAGGCAAATCAGAAATGAACTGGTTGTGCTTGAACTGCAATAATTGATTCCAATGATGACCTTTATCAAACGTCTTGGCTTTTGAACAAGCTTGCTTCTTTGTCAGATGTCTCACTTCAGAGTCAAACCAAGGTGGTAAATTCCTGGGGGTACATTTGATCTTGTTACATCATCGTAGCACTAGAGCCAATATTCCCAGACCAGATCGACATCTATGTTATTAGTACACTCGACTGTCTGGAGCATTTTACCACTCAATAAAGCTCCTAACTTATTCCAATCTACGTTTCTACATGCACTACACATACACTATATTTATTACACATACATCTAATACAGACAAAATAAAAAAATGTTCCTAATTACAAAAAACCGACCTGTTCACATTTAACAATAGTAATATCGATAATTCGCATGTTACACTTCTCAAGCCAAAACGTCAAGCGTGAACATTTACTGATCACTACCGTGCTTTGCTGTTTTTGGCGGCCATGTTGTTTTTTCTCCTGTTGATATCATTTTCTTTTATAAATAATACTACATTTAAAGTAACTGTCTACCCACCGCTAATAAAATGTAGGGTAAATTAGCATGCCATGACAAAATATGTCTGGTTTCGATTTTTTTCATTACCGATTTAGGCCATCTTACATTTTGCTCTGTAAAAAAAACTATGACATTGAGCGTAAACAATTTGTCAGAAGTTAGCTAAGACCCTATGCTATTCAATGATAAAATATTTTTTTGGTAAGGAATTTGTTTTAGGTTTTGTTAGAAAATCGCCTAACTTTCCCTCACTAAATGGCTATGCATTTTGAGGTCCAACGGATTATTGGTTTATTACACGTTCAATATGTAGAATGCTCTTTGATTGCACAATAGTAGCATAAATACATGTAGAAAGTTGAGTTCCAAAGATATTAACTATTATTTCTTCCAAAGATATTAAATATCATAATTATGATTGTTGTAGTGTGTTCCTAAATTTCGTGTCCAGGCCTATTAAATTTCACGCAAAAGCCAATTTCACACAATTATATTTGTTTAGATTGATTATTCTTCACCACTCCCCGGTAATTTTTTATTATTGTTAATCATTCATTGTCACCCCACTTCCCGTCTATAGGCCTATTCGCCATTAATGGCCTACGTGACGTCATAAGTAACATCACAATTTCGTCACTAATTAGACACAGGCTAACTATCGGGGCAGCAAAAGACATACCGGTAGGGCTAATCCTTTATATCAGTCCTGCAGTTTATCAAAGGTCTAGATTAATTAAAACATGACATACATGCACATCTATCAATGAATTTCACTAAAAAGTTAAGTGATGAATGTTGTGTTTATTTTTACCACATATAATTAACCTATGTGAAAGTAAAAATCATGACCGCCCAACAAGATTGTAAACTGAATATCTTATGAACCGCTGTCTAGATTACATTCAAATTTGATATGTTGGCTCTCATGATCTGAATAACATTTGAGAAGAATACTTGAGAAAATTGCTCCAGGTACCAATCTTGAAATTAATAAATCGTTGTGTAGCAGGGTGGGCCCCTGCAAGCACACCCCTGTACCTTTCTGAAAGCATACTATAGATTAAATGTACAAAATGGCAAGTTTATCCAACGGGGAAGAAATAAAAGAGAAAGATCGAATGCGAGTGAACAAATACAGTATGGCGAGGTAGGCGAGGTACCATACCTGGAAATATACAAATCATCGTTTTACCTGCCCCTGGTCGGTAAAAATGTATAAAATCACCATGCTTATTTTAATTTGTAATGCTCATTTAAAATTGATATAAACATACGACAGAAAAATTGACCAAGAGAACATATATTGGTTTGATATCAGATGGCTAATAATAGTTTATTTTAATATATGGTAATGAACAGACATGCAGAAAAAAAGCCAGGTGGGCCTAATGAAATTAATGTGCATTGTTATAATACAGGATTTGAATAATTCTTGTATATTATGCATATATTTACAAATAATTTTTGCAGGACTATTTAAGACAATTCATAATTAAAAATGGCTGATCGACGAATCGTATAATGACAAACACCTACATTACAGGGTATGAGATACATAATGTTTATTCACAATACAGTGTCTCAGTACTCGAGCATGTCTATCTCGAGTGAAAACAAATAATATTAAATTACTAGGTACACATTACCATACTCATCAATAAAGTAACATTTGTATAACATTTATACAATGTTGGACCAACGTCAAAGACGTTGTGCGACGCTCTTTAAATGTTATACAAATGTTTTGTGTTTGCATGGTATGTTCTTATAAATTATTTTCAATTGTAAAATATTTCTAAGATAAATGACCATGCGAGAATAAATATTAAAGTACGCCATTAGGGGAGGGAGCCTTCAAAAGATTATTATTTCTACACTTGCGATAGATGTATATTACTATGGCACGAAGCCCAAAAAGTTAATTATGTATTCTCATTCAGAGACATGACTATTACGTTGGAGAAATACAAATGTTTCTGTTGTATGTGAACATATAACACATCGCCTGCAAAGTGTGATATATATTCAATTTAATTGATTGACCTAATTTCTCTCACACATGGGAGCTTTTGCCCCCCCCCCCCCAAGAGATTTTGGGTCAAACCCCTGCGACTAGCTCTAACAAAAAACTTTTTTTGGTGTTCCTGAAAGCAGGAGCCAGGTTTACACCAAAATTGTGCCAATATGTTTTTATTATATAATGTCACGTAGCAGAGTTAACAGAATTTACACAGTCTGCAATAACAAGATACAGTTTATCACGATATTTCAGTAAAAATAGTTTGTTTCAATCTAAAATTATTGAGAAAAAAGTTGTTTATTAGGTTGCGCTATGTGCAAGTGGATTCACTAAAATAAGTAATATCAATTCTGGTACGATATTTATATTGCACCATTTACAGTTATTGCAGACTTTGTCAAATGACCTTCACTGAGTACTGGTCATTTTCCGCTTTAATTATTGTGCTGTTTGAACCGTATATTTACAGTTTCAAGCATGTTTTAGATTAATAGAAATATCACTAAATTTAATACAATAGATTTTAGTAGATGCTTAGTTAATGCAATAATTCAATATTGGAGATGTCTACTTCTTTATAATACATGTATAAATATTTATCTTCATTTGAAGCTGGAAATTGCGTTACACTTCCATCTTCAAATGAATGAAAAATAGAAACAAGCAAATTAGCAGGATGAGGGCTAATTATTCAAGTGTTGCATTACTCATTCAAATTTTTCATTGCATTGAAAATGGCATTGGCTAAGCGACAAAAATAATAATAATAGTTCAAGTGTTTCTATGAATGTCTACAGACTAATACACTGTCATCTTGTTATTAGTTCATCAACACCATGTGCAAATCTACAGTCCTTGCTATCTACAAAACATCCTTCAGGGTGATGATCATGAAAGAAACACATCTTAGTTTTTGTAGTCTCAGTATATTCAGTTTGCTTTGTTAGTTTTCTTTTCTTCCGCTTGCTTTCCTTTTTCTTAATTGTCTCGTCGCCTATCACACGCATGTGTATTTTTCCATCGCGCACTAAAACACAAAAATTGCATCAAATTTTACCACTTTGTACCACTTCCTTTGCAAAAATGAATACATTCCGGATTTTATTAAAGGGACGTGCCCAGGTCTATAATCATCAAAAAATCGGTGATTTTATTTTGGCTTCTAAACATGACCATATGATGTAAACATGTCCACATTCCTGATTTCTAATTATTGACAACCATGTCAAAAATAAGAAATACAGGAATTTTGTCTCTATATCCAGCCTAACTGGTAAGTGCGCAGCACAAAAATTTAAAAACTTTTCCAGTTCTAGTCTATGGACATGTTTACATCATATTGTCATGTTCAGAAGCTTTAAATCTACTTATGTTGAAATGTATCAATATGCTTCACCGTTTGAAATTATGCACCATGTGCTATATTGTAAATAACACGGCTAGGGCATTCTGAACTTGTATTTAACCCTTGTCCTGCTATAGTCCTGCTATAGGCCTGTAAATATACAGTTTCAAGTGTTTAAGATCAATAGAAATTTGATAAAATGTTTTTAACAAGTTTAAGTAGATACTCAATTAATCCAATAATGCAATATTGGAGATAAATATCATAACTATAATGTTTTTTGTCATTTGAAGCTGGAAATTGTGTTAGCAATTCCAGCTTCGAATGAGTGAAAAAAAGAGAAAAAAACAATTCAGAGGTTGAAGAGACTGGCTCAGGCTAAAATCATCAAACTGCAAACGTTTTTTTTAATTTTTGTGCTGCGCATTTACCAGTTAGGCTAGATATAAAGACAAAATTCCTGATTTCTTATTTTGGACAACCATGTCAAAAATAAGAAATACAGGAATTTCGTCTCCACATCTAGCTGGTAAGTGTGCGGCACAAAAATTTTAAAAATTTTGCAGTTCTAGTCTATGGACATGTTTACATCATATGGTCATGTTAAGAACCCAAAATAAAATCACTGATTTTTTTATGCTTTTAGCCTGAGCCAGTCCCTTTAAGATATTATCGGGTATTTGATATAATCATGACATTTTTATTTACCTTCAGGTGGGAATTGTGACAGAAATTCACACCTTAATGTGAAAGAAAATGAAACTAAATAGCTGGGTGCTAGGAGGGTTAAGTAAACAGTGGTAGTCATTGTTAAACCTTAAACAGTTATATTAGAATATATTTTGGCCTAAATTGTACAAATGTAAATTTTACCCACTTGAAGTTGTGGGTCGCGGTAGCGAGACACAGCTTCAAGTGGGTAAAAAATTCAATTGAATAACTCAGCGCCTTAAGGATTAAACCTGAACTATATCTATAGTAACTATAACTAACTATAACTAACTAACTCGGTACTCTCTGGGGTTATTCATTAGGTTTAAGTGTATTTTACTCACAATTGAACACATTGCTGGCATTTTTCAGTAATGTCTGCAGTCCTCCACACTCACTCTTCAGGTGCATCAGCGTCTCCTGGTCAATCAGCTGAACAGCCTCGGATAAATTCAATGTTCCTAGGAGTAGAAAATTACTGATATTATTATTCTAGTCAGTGCACAATTTTGAGGCGAGTCGGCGTGGCCTGCCGTGGTTTTGAAGGTGTGGGACACGCTGATTATTCACACCAGTGTGGCCTGTGACCACACTGGCTTTTTTTAGGTAAAAATAAATATACTGTAATATGGGGAGTATGATCTTAGATATCATCAAAATACAAAGTTAATTTGCACTGAGTGGTGTTGTCCTTATACGGTGTTAGCAAAATAATTTAAAAATTCTAAATTAAATGTGTGAAACCATAGCATATAAAAACGTTTATGCTGTGCACATGACCCTCAGGAATCTTGCAAGTAGGACAGGACTCTCTTATTTTTATAAGAGAACGTCTTTCTGCCACACTGGAAATCTGGTCCAAAATTGTGCACTGCTAGTCATGACTATAAATCAATTATACAGTCAGTAAAGATTTGATTTAAATAAGTCCCTTGACTATAGAAAACAATGTCGGGAAAGTTCACTAAAAACAATTACCGCTAGGCAGATTTGAATATGCATGAATATATAAACTTCTACAGCGCCTAACTCCTCGGGGTCCCGACCTCATAGACGCTACAATCAGTACGAGTGTTCAGTATCATAGTCCTTATTTCATTCCGGGTCGCCAACTAAGCATGCCAGAAAGCAAAGGAGCTAGGTCGGGAAAGCTTGGTCAAATAAAAAGTTTTCATTTTTTTCCTGAAAGAATGCACTGTTTTACATGTTTGAGAAGTTCTAACTTCACTAGGATGACGGTTCACCAATTTTGGTGCCGCCACAGAGAAAGATTCTTGACCCATCTTGGGTCTTAATCCGTGGATTAGTTTTCAATTTTTTGGTCAGATGAACAAATATCAGGAGGTACGGTGATTGTTGCATAAGGCCTTATAGCTGACTGAACATATCTTAAATTTAATTCTAAAGGAGACCGGAAGCCGATGCAATGACTTCAGATGAGGTGTTGTTCTAGAAAAAAAAGGATAATGTCTCACTACTCGAGCCAGACAATTTAGAACTTCCTGAACCCTGTTCATTTCTCCGTTTGTGACATCAAAGGAGGCCCTTGCAACAGTCCAGTTTACTTGCAACCAGTGCTGTTGCAATTTGGATTCAGCTACTTAAGATGTCAAACACCGATGCAGGTGACACTCATAAGTCCCAAATGTGATAATAGCAACAACAATATATGTTTTCTGAAATTTAAACCGCCATCAAACTCAAGATTTTGAGCCGAGTCTATTGGTGCCGTTATTTCATGATCGAATTTTCATTGTAATTTTGCTCAAACAAATAAAACCTGTTTAATCTGGATTTAACTTGAGTTTGTTACCTCTCATCCAGTCAACTACGTCCAACAAACAATCCTGTAAAAGTGACAATAATATCTCAGGTTCTGATTTGGATAATTATAAACTATTTTTAGTGAGAGGGTTTGTATGGTGAAAAGGAGCGGCCCAAGGACAGAGCCCTGAGGAACTCCATACTTTGTTTAGAATGGTAACTTCACCCACTGTGCCCACACATTCTTTGACTTTAACGATTTGCTGTCAATTATCACCTGATATGAGGCAAACCATCAGAGAACTTTCATGGGAATAAAAAGTACTTTTCTGTGAGACATACCCCCTTTATTCCACTCTGCACCATTAGCTTTAGTAATATATTCAGCATCTTCTGCAGACAAAATTGCATTGAATATGGAATTGATTATTTTCCTCTTGATTTCACTATCTACTGTCACACAATTCCGAACTTTCTCTACTTTATCTCTTGCTTCAAAGTCATTAGCCCATTGAGCTTTGTCTGTGACATCACCGGAATTGTCACACAATTTTGAAACTTTAGCATTCTGTGTGGAATTGGATCGTTGTGAAATAAACATAGACCGTTTGCTATCCATTGTATCTGCATCCTCTTTCAAATAAGATCGATTTCTTCCAATGAAACACACCTGCAAATAGAGTAAAAAATAATAATATAAATATAATAAGATAAATTAGTACATTACATTACTACATGCATATATTGCTGTTACAGCAAAAATCCGGAACCCCTCCCTCCCCACCCCCTAAGGACGGCAATTGGAAAACATCCTCCACTCCTCCCAGATATCTTGGGCCACCACAGAGCCTTGATTTCCCAAGTTTTTTAGCACCACAGTCCCCGGAATTTCCTTCTTGCTCATATAGACGTTGGGCCGATGTTGCATAAATGTTATACAAATGTGTTGTGTTGGCTGGGCCTCAGAAAAAGTTATTGAGAACATATGCCTACCACACCCACCGGAAAAGTGTGAGTTAAAGACTACCACCCCTGCCGGAATTACACCTTTTCTGTATACCACCATTCCCGGAAAAAAAATGATTGCCATCCATGAGGGGGCCCTGGATATTTGATTGAGCGACCCTTAGTGTTATCATTATAGTCAATATAAATAAGGAGCCGTCACATATTTACACACAGTAGCATGGTATAAATGGTCAGCAACAAGGCGTAAAAATACATATACCCAACAAACATGAGACATTGATCCTGTGCTGGTTTAATGTAGGGCCAGCGTCGCAGACGATGGGCCAACATTGAAACAGCACAGGATCAACATCTCATGTTGGATGGGTACACCCTGGCATTCCAGCGCTATAAGTGCTACAGTGTATGCGGTGAATATCTATTTTAAATGTAGATTTTGATAATAATAGTAATAGGGTGTGTTTTGGTCGAGCAATGTGTTAACCATCACACCGCTAATCAAGACTATAGTCAAATTATTTTACCCTCTTTGTCGATGGTATCCTTAGTGCATCTCTTTCTACTTCAAATCCCATCTCACCTCCGAGGTCTTCAATGTACTCCAAGTATGATTGATACTGACTCATGCCACTTTTTCTACTCCCAAATTTACCAACAAAATCCCAGGGACAACACGGCAAAACAAAATAAGAGCAATTATAGCTGGACCTGTAAAACAAAGTAGTTACCATCAAGTGAACAGCTTGAAATGATTAATCACATTAAATCTACCAAAAAAAAATTACTGCTAAGAAATAAAAATAAATGGGAGTAGGCTTAATGAAATTGAAATTTATATGTCACCACATCACATATATTTAGAACCATTTTAATGGCAAATAAAATTGAATCAACCATTTGCATAAAGTTCATACCTTGCTGCTATAACTGGGATCCAAGGTGTCAGCTCATCACTATGATTGCCTATTAACCAATCATATTCTGGGTAGAGATTGGAGTCTGATGGTGCAATTGGTATTTCCTATAGCAAAATGAAAACATGTAGTTGGATTAGAACTCTTATTATGAAAGATACTGACAAAAAGAAGATTTCTCATTTCACATGACTGTACAACAACAACATGTCTGTTCAATTGTATTGTGTTACAGAGAATCTCTGCCAGAGATATTCAGTTTAATGCATAATGAACGAGAAACATGGTATGTTTTAGAGAAGCAAATTAGAACGACCTACTTCAAGAACTGTACCTTCTCCATAGTTATCCCAGATCTTGCGCTTTCGTATATCTATTCCTTTTCCAAGATACTGTAATAAAGATAACAATTTATAGATGGAATGATGAGTTTGGATAAGAGTTTTTATGGACAAGGTTTCACTGCTTAGCTATAAAAAGTATGTCGGGATTTATTTCACATGAGAAAGTTCATTGAAATGTGAAAAAAGATGGTGAAATTCGTTATTACAGATTTGTGCAACTTTACAAATCAATAATTAAGGTTATATATGACAATCTCCTTTTTCTGAAATATGAATGACTCCCAGGAGAAATACAAATAAGAAGTTTCACTGGGGGATAGAAAATACGTCATACAATGATTCATACAATTAACCCTTTCAATCCTGAATTTACCATAGTCATCTTCATCCACTACAAGCCGCGAATTGCTGTCGCAATTCTCGACTTGTAGTGGATGAACATGATTTGATGTGGTTTAATAATTACAGAAAATTACCATGTATTGGTAAACCAGTTTTGTGGAAAGTTTCGTTCTAAAACCTTTGGTTATAGGAAAATTTAGTCTGTTTTCAGGAATGTGAAATGATGCTTTAATGCATCGTGAGGGCTTAAAGGGTTAAAACATAGAGCTGTCTAAGTTCAGTAATATTGTCAGATATTGTGTGAAATTGTTTTATTTAACCCATATAACACTGAAATACTTTTGTATAAACCATGGAGACCAAAGTGTTTGCTTTTTTTTTGAAATCATCATAAAAATCTTAGATAGCTCTATCCGCTCCATTTGAATACCTATGTCATAGGTCTACAACCATTATAATTTGTTCTTTTCAGAGCGGGGATTGTCATGACGTCAGAATCTGAAGTCTAAAGAGGGTCCCCTTGCTGAAAGGGTTAGTTAACATATATACATATGGGTAATATTATTTTAATCACATCAATAAACACATACAATTCTGTAATTATACAAAAGATTGTGTTTCATGAGTTACATGATGTTAAAAATTATTGTGATAATATATAATACTTGAATTTAAACAATGTCATTTGATGGACAAACAAATAAATGTGAGAATATAGCTGTAAAATGTTCCAACGTCAGAAAAATTATATAATAATATTTAATTAAACTTACACCTTCTGAGCTGAGCAGATGAACCAGTAATCCATTGCCACATCCAAGATCTACAAATGTCTGTTTCTTAGTCAACCCTTTCAACCTTCTCTCCGTCGTCCAAAGTACCTATGTACACATAAAACAAAGATTTCTCTCAACAAAACTATTCCGTTTGAAAGGATTAACCCAAAATGACAATATACCTGCATGTTGCTGTTAATATACAACACATTTTGAAATCACGCACCAGCCACCACAAAATTGCAGTCTACTCTGCCCAAAGGCAGAGACAGCACTACAAATGCTGAGGGAATTTCCAGCTTTGAACTAAAATAAATATGCATCTGAAAACAGATAATTTATAAATTAGTTCAGTTACAGGAGCACAAAGGGTGATCAATAGCTCTACACTTAAATGGAGATGGTAGATATGCAAAGAGGTGACCTAAAAGACATTTATACTCAGCACATATAAGTCATCTGGAAATTATGCAGTGATGTCATGCTGGTTTGTCAAACTTGTTTAAGAACAAATTTTCATTAATCAGTTAATTACATGTAACATTCACCCTGCATCATACATCAACAAAACCTATGACTATAATAGTTTTTAATTAGTTATATTAGCCGATCAACTCACTGAATAAAATGAGTGTTTGAAATCAAGATTTGCATATGTATGGTCTGAAATTAAACAGATATGAGTAATTTTCACCCACTTGAAGTTGAGGTTCATGGTAGCGAGACACAAATTCAAGTGGGTGAAAATGTTAATTATATAACTTAGCAGTTGAACGGGTTAAGATCCCTAGTCTCATTTAACCTTTACAGCGCGGGGATCGACTTTAGTGGTCAAAATCTGACGTCTGTAGACGATCCCCGCACTGTAAGAGTAAATATATTTATAATGGTCGTAGATCCATAACATTGGTATTCAAAGGAATCAGAAAGAGCTAACTAAGATATTCATGATGATTTCAAATTGAAAAAAAACCTTTAGTCTCCATGGTTTACATAAAAACAGTCAGCGCTTTAAGGGTTAATTAGATCCCTGTCGCATTTATACACCAAGTAGCATATTTGGAATAAAATTTATTGATGAAATGTAAAAATCAGAGCTTTCATTTGAGATATTATACTTAGGTATTTTATAAAACCAGGGCATTTACATTCACCTTGAGATTCACCAATGTTGGTTTGATGTCTCAGACAACATTAGACCAGCATTAAAAAATGTGCCAGCAATTCAAGACTCGCTGTGAATGAAAATGAGAAGGGTAGATAAAAACAACAACAACTCACCAGAAGATAGGCTGTGATTGCAATATCTTCAAAAACAAACTTTTGGGGGTCAGTTGTTTCTGACCATGTCTAGAAAAGAAAAGCAATGGAGAATGAAATTTTGGAGAATTGATATTATTGTGTTTCATAATTTAATTATTGAAATTTAATCTACTAATAAATTAAAGTAAACAACTCCTTGAAACAATATATATTTTAAAAAAATTAAACTAGATATATTTTTTCACAAAATATTTTTTTTTAATATTATAAATTACAGTAGATATTCAATAAACTCCTGTGGCGTTAAATAGAATACATGTACACAATGAGATTACAGGGTAGATAGGTGATTATTAGAATATTTTTTTGTAATGATCATATGTACATGTACCTGGGTTTTATTATCAAATCAGGGGGATGAGCGATCATTAGAATGTGGGTGGTTATTATAATAAATACAGTACCATGGAATTTCATAATATAAGTCTGCATTTCATGTAAGCACCTTGTCCATCAGAATAGCAATAAACAATTTCTTAAGGCCTGGTTTGAAATAACAGGATTCTCTGGTTTGTGGTAATAAATCATGTTGACAACCAGTGGGGATCAAAATTTGTGCTACCATAATTTGTTTGGTTACTTACTCACATTCCTTATGTCAAACTTCAACAACTTTTTAATTAAGGAAATTACACCTACATTGTATGTGAGACATTGTATTTACCCTGAATTATTGTCCATAATTTCACATTTCATTTTTACTTACTCGCTTTTAAAGCCATTTTTGAAAATAACTTGTTCATATTTAAAATGGCAACAGACATGATGATCACTTCAAGATAGGTTGAGGGTAAACTTAGCCCAACAATAAAACCAACAACACTGACATCACACTATTCCCACAGCTAGCTGTGTATGGCTGCACATACACTACATCAGTGTGGAGAGAATGGGAAATATATGGCGAGCAATGCTACAAACTCTATGGGACATACTGTAAATAATATACCTCAATAATATTTGCAGCATATTTCTCCTTCAAGTCCTGATATACTCTGTTGTATTCTTCCACAGATACTAGTTTGAGTGAGGAAACTTCTGTATTCAGTAACTGAAAATAAAAAAATATGCCATGTTAAAATTGAAGTTGTGAGTATGCATCAAAAAATCTGGGTTTTGTTGTATTTTGTATTTGAGAAGTATTTTCTCTCATGTTGAAATGCAGTGATGCAATTAATATTATAAATAGAATAGTTCTTTCCAAACAAGCCGAAGACTGGGCTCCAACCAATTATAATCTGAAAAGTGTTTATTCTTCATCAGTAGGTTATGTCTGAACATGATAAACTATCAGCAGTGACAGATTGTAGTCAACCAGGTGATTATATTCAACCAACATAGGTTAATGTTTCCCCTGATTTTTATACCATTATATTCTGCATCAATATGTTTCAATTATCACAAATTAGATATCTTCATAAAATAGAATTATAATTGCATTACCCATGTTAACAGATGAACCTTCATTCGGAATTAGGACCACAGTTAGCTCAATCTTTTTAATATGAGGATCATGAATATCCTTTCATAAACGAGATTTGTATGGATGATATTTATACGCTGGGATATAATATATTTATATACTATACATTACAAGCACTTCACACATACAAAATTTGATAATAAAAATAGATAACATATTGCACAGTAAGTTGAAATCAAAAATCAGATCTAGCTTAGTGCATGACCTGTGCATGACCTGTGACCTCACTTAGTGCATTACAACTTTGGAAAAGCTGGTTTAATTATAATTAAATTTTACCACATATTTTAGCCCGTGATGGTGCATTTGACTCATTCCTAGAAGGGTAAATATTAAATTATGTTTTTCAGTTCATAAAATTACCTGGTTGATTCATTCTGGTGCTGCCAATAGATTATAATCTACTAATAGAGAATAAGCAATGGAAAAATCAGCAGTTGAAGCCTGCCATGTTAACCCTTGTCCTGCTAAGTTAATATATTTAGATTTTCACCCACTTGAAGTTGTGTCTCGCTACCGCGATCCACAACCTCAAGTGGTTGAAAATTACTCATATTTGTTTAATTTGAGACCAAACATTTACAAATCAGCAGGACAAGGATTAATTATACATACCCTACCTCTTCTCCAGCCCAGCGTGAAAGTTTAGTCAGCAAGGTTTCTTTCAGCCACACTTCAGAACATCCCAAACTGTTCTTATGCACCACTGATTCAAGGCGATCAACACTCAGAGTAATACTACAATATTCCAATAAATATTCAACATACAACTCTAAATTATGTGAATGGGAGAAATCATATTGTGACAAATACAATAAATACAGTTTTATACTGTACATGTATTGATAACGGTGTACAATAAGTAATTATAATTCTATAAAAGAAATAATATTGTGGCACATTAGGAAAAGCTACTTTAGGATCCATTTAAAAAGATGCCATAAAGTGGTTAAACACATTCTGGTTGGGTCCCTATATAGCTTGTTTGAAGGAAGTAGCAATTCTGGATGAAGTAGGCCTAGTGAGTCTATGTTTATTCTCATCAACAAACTAAATTTTAATTAAACTACCTGAATATATGATGAAAAAGGTCAAGTATTAGAATGTTTTTATTTGGTATTTACAGTGTAGTGTACTGTACTTCTAGAACAATAAAGAGTTTGAATTTGTAAAAAATTATTCAAAAAAAAAAATAAAGTTGTGCGCTATGATCTGATGATAGCGAAGCAACTTCCAAGTGAGTAAAAATTGCACATGGATAACTTGGTGGTTAAGAAATAAAAAACAAACATATTAAATCGGAAGATATGACAACAGACCATTTTAAGATCCAAATAGCCAAAACCTACATAACACTTCAACGATTTCTATTGTGTGGAAATATTAACCCTTACAACGCGGAGAACATCTTTAAACATCAGAATCTGACGTCTACACACAACGTCTGAGGTCGGCCCCCGCGCTGAAAGAAATTAAATTTGTGATGGCTGTAGAGCCATTTATTTTTCAAATGAAGCCAAAAGAGCGAACTAAAACATTTACGATGATTTCAAATTGAAACAAACACTTCAGTCTCCATGGTTTATACAAAAATATTTCAGCGCTGTAAGGGTTAAATGAAATGACTCACCTGGACAGCTCGGGATGCATTTGCATTTTATATGAAGGTGCATCATTTACCACATTCAACAAAGAGTTTTCGCCATCAGTTGTGTATCCATCACTTGGTATGTTAGACAGTGGGATATATGTTGCTGTGATCGCTGCTGAATCTGATGTAAGTAAAAAAGGGCAGTAGAGATAGCTCACATACAAACTAAATGTATGTCTAGGTTTAACCTCAAGAAATGTAGGGCTGATACATCTAGTTGGAATTCAACAGAACTAAAATTGCTAAGCAGAATTAAAAGCCTGCCACATTGGTCAAATATTTTAAAGATTTGTATTTGTTTATATTACAGCAATATTAATATAAAAAATACCTACTGATAATTATCACTTCTCGCAGAACACAGAAACGTTTAATCTGCCTTGGCAGAAGATCTCTAATGATGATGTGCAGTTCCACTTCATTATGAAATGCATTTTCAGGTGCTAGAGCACTATTTTTATCACATTTGGCATGTACCGGTACACTCTCTGTTATGTGATCATCACTGCTAGGTGGCACAGCACAAGTTTCATCTCTTTTCGTTTTAAATTTGCAATCCTTACGTTCTTTTAAGAAATCATGTAAATTTTCATCAGTTTTCAAAGCTGTTCCATTCTGTCTTATCTCTGCAGGTAAAAGTTCACATAATAAGGAAGAAACAATTACTGTCTCTTGACAAAGAATATTAGATCCACAGAGTCTTCTATTTATGACATGTGGTTTCTTCAGCCAAATGTCTAAAGTATTGAGGAATCCAGATGCATCAGCGGTGGTCTTACAGGTGTGTACCGGATGCCACATTATTCTATGCTCATATTATATGTACCTGAAACACGCAAAATTTGATCACATTAAAAATAAAATCTTTCATGCATTTTCACACAAATGTCTATGTGAGAAGCTTTAAAAACACATCACAGCACTGAGTAAAACCGGCTTCATCAGTGTCCATTTGAATCTCATGGGCCCACCATTGTAAACATTTTAACACAGACTGATGTTAATAGTCAAATTGATTAAACATAATTATGACTGATGGAAATAATTACATGTATATAAATATTGGATAGGCAAGGCTGGCAACACTTATCCTATTTTACTCCAAATTACACAATTGTTATAAGATAATTAATTTGTCAGTGACTATAGATAGAAACAATAAATAATACTTCAGATTGGTGCCCAAATTACTTTGTAATCATCCTAAAGAGAACACACGTGACACACCTACACTGTAGATAACAAAACTGCAGAGTTGACAGTGTTTATCTTTCTAACAGATGTAAAAGACTATAACAGTTTGTATAACAGTACTCTCTTGTCCTCTTGAGCATGTTGAAGAGCATTCGGAATAAAAACAACTGTTGCAAAATCTAGTTTTTTTGTGTTAATCATGTTAATAGCACCTGTCCACAATTAAAACAAATCTTGGAAAAAATATTGCATTACCATGTTTTATTCTTTACCAACTTTACTGAGATAAAGTTGGGCACTCATATGTGCATGTTGAATAAATTTGTACACAATGTACAAAAATTGTTTACATGATGTTGCATATGGAAGACAGGATTATTGGCAGTGTCTAATGTCATATACCATGTATACACATAATACCACAGTCATATTCCTAGTAAACATGATAAAGTAGTGTTAGTTTGATATTGAATCACCTATTACAACATTGACCATACATTAAAACGTTACAAAGTCAGTGGAAAGGCAAACAATGCCAAGGACAAAAGAGGGCTGGCACACAAATATATCCCAAATATAGGACAGCAATCAAAGGCTGTTGCAAGAGTAGCTCTTGCTTGTTGAAGACACAGGTCAGTCATTGAGCCAGCAAACAGGCAGTGTCAACTCAGGGCTGCCTATTGATAATACATTGCAATATATACAGATATAGTGCTCATATCATGCATATACAGACTTTAAAATGCAGAAGTAGGCAAGATATAATTAATATATATATTTTTTTAATTTGGCATATATACAATGTGTGGGACGTACTAAACACGATACAATAGGAAATATTTAGTTCCTATGTCGTCCACCCTGTCTTTTCGTGTATTTTCGGTATAATCATGATAATGTCTGACCTCATATAGTACATGTAGGTACATCACAAAAAATCATTTTGAATTTTTATCGTGTTTTTAAGGATTTATGTGAATTTGTGAGACACTGCAATAAAAGACATATTTTTCTCTGTTTGTTTGTTCTTTCTGCTCACTATTACTAGTAGAAATAAAGCTATCATTGTAGAATTGAAAGCGTTATTTGTTTTGAATGGCATTTTTATCACCTTTTCTGGGGGTTCAGATCATAAAATTTTTTGCTATTACAAAAATGATGCCAGCTCTCGCCATTAATTTGATTATAGTTGAAGCAAATGCTTGAAGAGGTAACCTCATGGGGCATATCCGCCCTGTGTCGACATGCCCCATGACACAAACACTAATCAGTGATTAATTAATTTGGTTAGTATTTATTAGAAAATTATACAACTGTTAATATAATCCACCACTGTCAAACAATGTAGCTAATAGGCGACCGGCAATCAGATGGACATCCGTGTGGTGGGCCACTTCACGATAAAATTTTGACACATTATTTTCAGCATCTCCCGGGGCCTCGTGTACTCTGCTTTGACACAAACAAATTTACCTTGGCTGGCTATTTGCTTTGTTGTCTTTACTAAATATCTATTAAAAAATATCTAATCTAGTGTTATTTTCACTTCTTTTCTGTGTGTCATTTGTTTTTAATAAAACCAGAGCTTGTTTAATACCACTATGGGGCATGTCCACCTCCCACCATATCCACCATATGTCCACCTCCCACCATATCCACACACCCCATGTGGAAATAAGCCCCACGTTAGGTACATTCAATAAATTTTAAAATTGTCCAATAAAATTATGCTTAGCCTTTTTTCGTAACTGCCGACATGCTAAAAGAAATATTTGACCACATTCCACAGTTTTCACTGAGCAAGAAAAATGCTGTGCTAGGTCAAAATCCGAGCTAAATTATAAAAACGTTAAAAAGATGGCACCTCAATGTTGCAAAAATACTGAGGTGTTGCCGCTGTTGAGAGTTTTAGTTTTCAGATACATCAGGGCACCCAACGAGTGCCCCGCAATACAGTAACAGTAGCAAACATACCACATATGCACATAACATTCAGAAATTTTGTCATAGCCTCCGGCCTCCATGAGGGGGTCATAGAAGAAGAAAATTTTTGATGGATTCTCATCCTTATAGCTATGAAGCCTCCCATTTTTACCCTCGGTAAAATGGCACACATTTAAAAAAATTATCAGAAGGGGCCAGCATGCCTGTTCCACTTACCTCTTTAAGCATTTGTTGCAGCTATCATGAAATTAAAGGCCAGAGATGGAATCATTTTTCATAATTGCGAGAAATCTAATGATGGGAACCCCCGGAAAAAGTGATGAAAGTGCCATTCAAAACGAATACCTTTTAATTCTACAATGATGGCTTCATTTCTACCAGTAATAGTGAGTCAAAAGAACAAACAAACAGAGAAAAATATGTCTTTTATTGCAGTGTATCACAAATTCACATAATTTCTGAAAAAAAACACGGAAAAAACACCAAAATGACTTCTTCGAACGTGCGCGGCATGTTCACATGCCAAGCTCTGATGTCTAATCATCATTTAGTTGAATGCGTTGATTCAGTGACAATCTTGAAATTTATCAGAGGTTGGACTAGATAATCATGATATATATAGAACTAGGTATATTGTAAACTCAAATTTAGACAATAGTATTTAAAGGTACACACTTCGAAGTAATCAAACTATAAAATTGGCTATAAGGCCTGATTTTTCTATTATTGTTATTTATTTTGATAAATATCGCCGCCAAAACGACTTTAAAATGCAGTATTGTCATTCAACAATTCTCCAATGTGACCCACAAGTTGTGGGGCATTATCAATCAACAATTGATCATGCATGTCATGTGCCGATCTTGTGATCACTGGTGATGTGGCCGCGCATTCTGACTTCAGAGATTATATCTCTGATACCACACACTCAATACGCTGTATGCACGCATGGCGATTGACCAGATTTATCAGCCGTTTGTGAGCGTTACCACGTGATTTTATAACCATTCCTATAACCACGGAACTATTTTGGTGTTCACTTCCACTCATTATTAATTTTATCCTTTTTTAAATATTTAATTTGATCTTAGAGTTTGCTACAGGTAAGGCCTATTTATTCTGTTTAGTAATTGATAAATTGAACCAGCACAATTTGCATGTCATTCAGTAATTTATATTTGCCAGTGTTTTGAAGCGGATTGTAAATTCTGTCAGAAAATCACAAACATAGACCTTCTCACAGCAGCGCGTAGGCAGAAAAAGTAATCCATTGAATGTTTTCTATTTCTCTATGAATAGAAACTCATATGTGGCGGAGTAGTGATGTTTTAAATTTCCCATATATATTCAGGACACTCAAGCGTGTTTATAAGCCTACAGTTGGTATATCAACAAAACTCCTCAAAATGAGCAGTTTCTGTCTAAACATGGCGTGTGGTTACAGAGAGAGAGCGGGGTTGACCTGAGCGACATCTATGTGTGGAGAATGGTGGCCGCGTCAAAGTCTGACAGTTCAGCAAACAAACGAGCAATGGAATGGCTGAGCCGTTTTTCAAGTCAAAAGTGGCCTACACTAGACAGGGTTATTACGGTTAGATGATAATTGTGTCTTACTTGAACTGAGATGTTAACATATACATAGTTCAGAAGCCCGATGTGGGGTCGGTAGGCTATATGCCTGCCCGTGGGGTTATCTACAGCTGGGTAGGCCTACTGTCATGACTGTTGGCAGATTCCCGCCTTGCGGCACAGACTGGCTGTAGCGCGCACCGGGCGAGGACGACCCTGCCCAACCACACGAGGCATTCACCTGATGGTGTTTTAATGTTGGGCCAGCGTCGAAGACGGTGGACCAACATTAAAACAGCATTGGGTAAATGCCTCGTTTTTGCTGGGTGTGTATTGGCGCGTATTTTTCATACACATATACCACCATACAGCTGTCCACATGATAGCTGCACGCGGCGGCATAGGTGTGGGTCTGTGGTGTTGTCTGGTTGTACGTGTATCTGAGCGGACCTGAGCTGGCAAACTATCAAGCGTGTGTTCTCACTGGGCACAGCATCTCAGAATCTGTGATGACGATGAGTTTTCGTCAGGCATTTTGAAGTAAACTGTTATAGTAGGCCCTATATTTATTCTGTGAGAAAGGCAATCTCTCCCTATCTCCCCCTACAGGCTCGTGAGTGTGGCGCTGGTGACAGCATGATGTGGTTGATGTGTTCACAACTGAACTTTGTCAGACTCTTTGGTTTGTGTACGCCATGTTCACGTGACCAAAATTAGCATAAGGCGTGTTTACACAAAATTCAAATGGTGACAGTTTGAATATCATTCGGCCATACAATCATTAAAACATCTTATATGAGAGTCCTGAATGATGCATTATCGCCACATATACACGGCATTTTGTATCATAATTAAACTGAAAGTCATGTTTTGGAAACTCTATACCAGAATATACTTCAATGTAAGAACCTTTAAAGGGACATGCCCAGGCTGAAATCATAAAAAAAATCGGTAATTTTATTTCGGCTTTTTAATATGACCATATGATGTATGATGTACCATAAACATGTCTATAGTAGGCCTAGTATAGACTAGAACTGCAAAGTTTTTTAATTTTTCTGCTGCGCATTCACCATGTAAGCTAGATATAGAGACGAAATTCCTGATTTCTAATTATTGACAACCATGTAAAAAATAAGAAATACAGAAATTTCGTCTCTAGATCTAGACTATATGATATCACAAAAATTTAAAAACTTTTGCAGTTCTAGTCTATGAACATGTTTACATCATATGGTCAAATTAAGAAGCCAAAATAAAATCACCAATTTTTTTATGAATTTAACCGGGCATGTCCCTTTAATGTTTGTTATTAATAATCCATCTGATATTAGACAAGTAGGTTGGGTTAGGTTTGTGGACATGCCCCACTCTCCCCTACGTCTACGACGTATATCCTATTAGCCTATATTATCCCTTATTATCGTCAACAAAACGTGCACGGTATGTTCAGTTGTCATTCATGTGAATCTTGACACTGTTTAATTTTTACATAAAATAAGTCATTTTGTGCCACGATCTCTTGCTATGCACTGAATAAAAAAGGATAAAGAATGGGTTACCAGAAAACAAATGACATAAATGAAAGTGTTGATTATGAAATAAGCGGAGGATTTTAATAACAGTAGTCTAGGCCTATGCTGTGAAAAACCTTGTTACAAACAGCGCGTCCAGGAGTGAAGTAGATATGGTAGAGGAGACCGGGGCACATACTGACATAGATCGATTTTATTTAAAATAGCAGATGATTTATACCATGGACTACATGGTAGTCTCCAATTTATACAAACAGGAATATTTTGAAACACTCTGACAGGTTTTCATAGCATGAAAAATAACATATATGGCCGATTCTCGCGAAAATGACACAAAAATATATTATAGGCTACTGATGCAATTTTTCTTCGAAACTGTTGTTCTCTTCTAAATTTAAAGTAGCCTACATCGAACTAAATCCATGGATAGTAGCCTATTTGAAGTATAAATGTCCAACGAATCTATTTAAAAGTGTTTACGTGATGACTGATAGACTACGGAAGTTGAAGCTCTTTTTTACAAAGTTACACACGAATCCACATTTCGTATTTTAACTTGACACTAAATCATCATGGCACTAGACCTACTAAACTTTATTTTATTTTCAAAGAAGTAGCATCTGCATTGACATGACCAGCGATGACTTTGATACTCGTGAAAAAAAATGCACATCTGTCTGGCCTACTAACTGCAAAAGTGATTTTCATAATATATTCACTTCAGTAGTGTTTTTTAAGTGGCATAAATTTATATTAATTGTCATATGTCATATAACCGTGGTTAAGGTGAGGATTGTTTGACACCTGGTAGCTTAGCATGGCTAGAAGTCAATAATATATTATTAGGTTTTGTGTGGATATTTTCAAATTTTCCATAAGCCTATCTATCCTGCGTGTAGGGTGTACTTCCCACTACACCCTGCAAGATATAAGCCTGTGTCGACCTATTTGGGACCCCACTCCTAGAGGACACACGTGCCTCTCGTGCGACACCCCCCAAGCTTAGACATCAAAGCTAATTGCAAAGCGCCGGCAATCAGTGGGAACATCAAGCCAAGTGACAGTGTACGCGAAGCGATGCGAGAACTTGGCCAACGCTGTTCCAACGTTGTGACAGCGTCGATTATAATGGCCCACCGTTGAGGCAGCACTGTGTCCTTGCCATCTGCGAAATGTTATTTGTACAGCCTATCACACAATTATAGAGTGTATACAACTGGATTATCACAGCCAAATATTACCACCTCTGATTACAAATTGAATAATTAGAGCCTATAACGGGGGATTACATCAGCTAATATACCAAAACCAGTTTAAACAGTGGCTAAACTCTTATTGTTGTGATTTTGTGTCGATATAATCCCCCTAATTATCTACTTATGAACGAAAACGCACGCAAAATATGTAGTTTAATTTTGAAAAATAATACGTAATTTCGAGAATAAATGTGCTCATATAAAGTCAAGAAAAATTCAGAACGTTATATGTGTATCTATTTATGGTAAAATATGTATGCTATGACATACTTGAATTAGAAATGTATGGGTAACATATTTATTGCAATAAAAGCTATATTTGTTCTACATGTAGGCCTACCACCGACAGTTGGGAGTCGCGTGGAGAGGGGTGCTCAAATAGGTAGAAAAGGCCTCATCGCATTCAGAGTTAGAGTGAGAACTAATACAACTAAAGTCTCTACATGATGATCTACCAGTTCAAATGATTTAAATGGAATTGTAAAATGGATTCGTGGGTAACATATATAATTATATCATGTAGGCCTACTGTACGGATAACACATGATCACCGTCATTAATTGGGCCGCAAACTGCTGCTATCTGGGACTGTGATATCTCCACTAGGCTAGCTAAAATACTATTCGCATAGGCCTATATATATAAGCACCTATATATGCATAATCAGCGCTTAATATACTTCATCGTTTGGTAAGGGATTATCAGATATTAACTACCTTCCTTTACCAAAATTCGCATTTATGCGAAATCCACATGTGTACATGCAATAATTGTAATGGAGATAGACCTACATTTCATTGTATGCGTGGTTGAAAATTGCCAACAAGAATGGCCAGTGTCATGGACGCAATGTTCTCTTGCATTTTAATTTGTGCGATTTGCGCATGCGCATGGCTATGACCTGTATTGTGCCAGGGGCTACCACAGGGGTCCTCCCAAAAAAGAAGTCGGTTTCTGGGGGTAATTTTAACAGGGGAAAGTCGGTAAAGGAAGAGTTAAAGTAAAATATGTTGTTCAGAGTAGGGCATAATTGCACTGGATGGTCAACATACGCAGTTATAGGAGGTGGGGTATGCTACATGTAAATATTATGGTTCAGGGAGGCATCAGGACCCAACTGCTTAAATTTAATATCACTTTTTAAGCAGGTCAGTCTTTCGAATATTTTGTAGGTCTAATAATTATGTTAAAACAGAGCTTCAAATAGAAAAACGAATAATGTAGGCCTACAGGTTCCATAACGTGATTAGGCATGGAGGGTTATAAAGAGCGCTTTTCTTTACTCACCTGATAAAGAGTTCTTGATTTACCCTCAGATATGTCGGCAGTCCAGATGGTCAGGGTGCAATTCAATGTTTTCATCCCAAGGATCAACCTAATGTCAAACTCTTTATTGTTAAACATAAGGCCCGATCATAGCCAGATCAGTGCTCTCTGGCGCGAGATCTGCATTAGCACCGCTGTAGGCCTACCTTGAATGGTGGAACGAGGTATGCAATCATCCATGGATATTACTTGGACAGCACTAGGGTAATATTCATAGGCCTATTTTTAAGTCTTTTGTAGCCATTTTAGATCCAGATTAAGAGTTTATAGATACGTTTAGAAGAGCTTCTGGGTGACAACAGCATGATTTGCATACAGAAACTACAGAATCTTACAAAATGTATTAAAATATCTAAACAATCAAAATTCCATGAAAAATGTGGTTAAATGAGCTGCCCTTCTGAATGCAAAATGCATCACTTACAACCATCCCTGTAGGCCTACCCCTCTTAGTTTGGCAATGAGTCACAAATAATATCCCAATATTAGGCCTACTGGGTTTTAGAACTACGGAGCGTTGGGGAATATTGAGATACATGTCCCAATGTGCCTCAGCTGTCCCAGCGTGCACCCAAATCCATTGTGTCAATGTGTCCCATGATTCAATCAGACCTTTCTTATGTTACATTTAAACAGCTAAACCTTAATATCTTATATAATTAGTATAGTACCTAACGTTACACTAATTGGTCTTTCAACAACAAATTTGTAAACAATCTATATAAGGTAGCCTATGCTATATGCACCAATGCCATAGCTCCTTAAAAATGGAACCTTTGTAATTTACTATTTAGCCTACTATTATAATCTCACATCAAAAGTACTGCTGGCGTTGAAATACTTTTTCCTCTTGTACTTAGACAAATCATAAAGTCAAAACAATTATGCATAGGCCTATATGGAAGTTTTTATTACCGGAACTTGTTTTGCTATATATGTGCTATTATGGATATTAGGGTTTTTTGACATTAAAGTAGGTGTGTCGTCATGATTCGCTGAGTAAGCATTGTGGGCCTACAATGCAATGGCCCGCATGCGCAGCATGGTAATTATCCACAGGAGTGGGGTCCGCCGCAATGACGTAAATAGTATGGTTTAGTAAAGCATAACGACCCAGTTTCTTTGAAACAAATCCAAACATTCCACCATATAATACATATGGCACAGTACTATAAATTTAAATACCTCAACCAAAATACGTTTGCTTTTACCGGTAGCCTCATAAATTTACCCTGGATAAGATTAAGTAGGCTTACTGTAACGTTAGTCTAATACACAGCAAACATGATTTAGCATAAATGGATTGATTGTCAAAATTGCATGTAACGTTGGATGTCCTTATTAATTTCGTGGGTGTCCAAAATTCATTATGTAATCTTTATTTTGCCGTGACGTGCTTGTTACTGACATCTCGACTTATATAAATAAAAAAATACTGTATTTATCAAGAGCATCCGCTCTTTGCATATGTTTAATTATTCTTCACATAATTATATGGTGTATTTCCTAAACAAAATAACTCCTGAAGTAGAGGTACGTATAGAGGGCACTTTTGTCATGACTGTAGCTACGACCCCCCTGTTATTGCATATTATATTTCTCACAGACTATTCGCGCAATTAACTTTTCTGAAAGTGTGCTGCATTCCCAAAAAGAAAATATGTGGCGAGGTTTTAAAAAATAAGATAACAACATTCATTTAGGGAAATGGTTGGCTTTTCGTTTAGCTGATGAACTTTGGGCACCCAAAAAGGGTGTTTGCGGGATCAGGTCACCCAAAATATGAAGTGTCCATATGTTCGTCACTCTCAGACATGGGTGCCCTATGTTCGTCATTCATACACATAGTTTAAGATTAATTGAAAATAGCAATTACCGTTAGTCATATTTATATTATTGAGAATATCGCAATAATGTAACGTTAATGTTACTTTGGTAAATATATTTTGAAAGTTGTGATTTGTTAGAAATTTTACAGATATAACTTGTTTTTAGCGAGAAAAACGTTCTTATTATGTCCTCTGATACCCTGCTTATAACTGTTATAGGACACATTTTATCGGCAGTGCCATACAGCTCATTGTAGCAATACATTGTCACTGGAAGTGTGTTGTGACAATTCTTGCCATGCATTGTCACCGTCAGTGAAATTCCGGTCACAGATTTTTTGAAGAGCAGATGCAATATATACCTGGATGTAAAATCACTGGTGCTGAAATAATGCATTGTTACCAGAAGCTCAACTTAACTGATAATATGTTAATACATAAAATATATTGTTCTGTCAATTAAAGTTCAGGTGTCACCATCACCATGCTATCTTATTGTCTGTTAGCACTCATTTCAGCATCATATTCAGACAGATCTATGGAAACTATCAAGAGAAAATAATTATTGACTGTGTGGTTACAGGTAGGTCCCTAGTTAGCTAGCTATACTGCTAAAATCATATTATAGGCCAATATCAGATTTTTTGCATGTCAGGGCAGTCTGGAAGGGTTTACGGGAAGACTGCGAAAGGGGTTTTTAAACGCACGTAGACAGGTAGGCCCTATCCAGAAAACACGAGACGTTAGCCTAACGTTGGTTTACTGTTGGCCCACCGGCTACGACGTTGGCCCAACAGTAATTAACCAACGTTGGGCCAACGTCTCATATTTTACTGGGTAGGGAGACACTTGTATGAGAAAGAGGACAACCAGACCACCACATGCATTCTGACCTCACAGGGGTTAGCAGGTAAAATGAGTCCACTCGCCACAAATTGCTAGTTTTAGATGCTCTGAATCGTCAATTTTTAATATTTACATCACAGAGTTTTGCTTCTGTCGCCTACCACATCGACTTGGCGACAGCTTGCCCACCTCTACCTCAGAGATTGCACCTGAGCGACATCTAGACGTGTGGAGAATGCACCACATGATTTTACTGGTCAGCTGTTTATGGCAAGCCAATTCATGCATATTTGTGTGGGCGCACATGACATCGTACCGGTAGGCCTACATGTGTAGAGCCTACGTGCAGCTGTATTGATCACAACAAAGTAAAGACCGTGAGACGTGCGCGCCGTAATTTCAAAGACACGTCGTTGTTTAAGCGAGATGTAGTGTTAAAGAATACTAAAATATAACAGCTTTATATATTTTCTTTGTGAGGATTTCTGCAACTGATAAAATATTAGGCAGATCTATTTTTAAATCTGCAACAGAAATAGCTAAATTTGTGGTGCGTTGAAATGGAGTACCATAACGAAATGGAGTATCCTGACGAAAACTACCAATAGTCAGTGTCACCTACATGACAAGCCTTATTTCGTGCACGCCGGTTTATTCCTAGGCATTCGATCAAGGGTGTTTCAAGGTTGATCCTACCTCCAAGAGATTTATCTGTGGACGGTCTTGTATTGCAGTGAAAATAAGCCAGGATTGATCCAATTTTTATCAGCAGGCTCTATCAGGTATCTTTCGCGTATCATTTTCGTCAACAATTTGTCTATTAACATGATTCATAAGCCTAATTATAAACAGAAGTAGGCCTAATTACAGTATGCTTAATCATGCTAATTAGGTCTACATACATTGGTGCGGGCCTTCGCGCACGTAGTAAGAATTCAGTGGGCTACTTTCCTGGGTCATCTATTAATAGCCCTGCAGCTGGTGGTCCAATGTTGTTATAATGCTGGGCCAACGTCGGAGACAGCGGATCGACTTTAAATCAACATTGTCACTGGTCAACCCAAGGATACTGGAACAGTATCCAGGTATCTTTGGTCAACCTTTCTCGTCATAATGTGGAAGGTCAAGCCCATACACTGCATGATAAAACACGACACGTTAAACTTACCCAGCTGGCACGAGGCGTTGGCCCAATGTTGGGCGGACGTTGGTCCATCGTTTACGATGCTGGCCCAACATCAGCCCAAACATTGGGCCGACGCCTCGTGTTTGCTGATTAACTTAACCGAATGCAGTGCATTGAGCAATTTTGACGTTCATATATTTTGCTAACGGCCGTTTCCCTTTTGCTATTAAATTTGTTTTTTACATCTCTGGTAGCCTAACCGTTACGTGTCATCGCGTCATCTCGTCTGTCCAGCCGCATTTTTTCTTTTCCAGAGCATTTAATATTATCTCGGAAACCCATCTGGAGATTTCTTTCATATTGCACGCACACATCACCATGATCACTCAGGGGGTGCAGATGTGCCTTTTGGGCGTTATATTTGACCGACTAGCTTCTTGACTTTGCAGAGCAACTTGCTACCCCCCCCCCCTTACTTTCATCTTAACAAATCAATTGCATCTGGAATAGTTCCTGGAGATTGGAGGCAGGCCAATATCGCTCCAATCTTCAAGAAAGGTGAGAAGTACAAACCTTCAAATTACCCGTATCGCTTACTTGCATTGAGTGGTGAGTAACCATGGTAACATGACACCTTGAAGACAACAACATTCTTCATGATTGGCAACACGGCTTTCAATCCAAAAGATAGATTTACAGAAACACAGTTAGTGACACTCATAGGCCCTTACATAAATTAGGTAAACATTTTGACAATAGAAAACAAACTGACATTAAACACTGTTAAAGTAATGTTCAACTGCAAAATGCGCATGCCTGGGACGGTCAAGTGTAGGCCAACAGTTCCCTATCGTGTACAGATTGACGGCATTAATATAGCCACTGAACTGATTACAAGATACTACTTAAACGAGACATTGATCCAATGCAGTTTTAATGCTAGGCCAACGTCTGCGACGCTGGCCCAACATTGAACCAACATTGAATAAATGTACAATGTTTGAGAGAAAGTCCTCCTGCAGCCCAGCAAACACAATACATTTGTATAACATTTATACAACGTCGGCCCAACGTTTTCGACGTTGGTCCAACATTGCATGAAGTCATACAAATGTTTTGTGTTAACTGAGTGTCAATACAAGCTTTTGGGGTCAAGCAGTTTCCAAATCCTGGCAGTAATACAGTCAGTTTGTTTGCAAGTCAGCGACCATGTAGGGGTAAGGGCAAAGTGCTTTGAATTATCAACTCATAGATGTCGCTCAAGTATATATGAACTTGCTGTGATTTGAGAACTTGCTCTTAATGAGGCTTTGGCCAATTGGGTATGAAACGCATATTTAGTATTATCATGGAATAGGGCCTTGGCCTACCCACGGGCACTATTGCCTTCTGGGGGACCCTTGTCCCGCGAATTTTGACAGTTGACCACATTTTTAATACAGTCTTGGATTTCAGCGAAGCGTTTCACATCTTGGATTTTCGGACTTTTATGAGTCAGATTTTGGTAGACTATTTTGGGTCATTCACTATATCCAGCAGGATAGAAAACCGTTGAGAAACCTTTTGTTATAATTTTTTTTTTGGGGGGGGGGGAGGTTCGAGTGGTTATTTACATATATCTACCCGTCTAATATGCCTTTCTTTGACATACACCAGGCTCACGGTCAAAATAGTTTAATAGAGACCACCAATCTCGATTCTGGGACATATCTCTGAGACCATTGGGGGGTTTCTTTTATATTGCACACACACATGTGACTTTTGGAGGTTATGACCTTTAACCATAATATGTTAACCTACATGTACTTTTTGATATAGGCCCCTACATGCATGAGCCAAAATAGCTTAGACACTTACGGTCGTATTCATAAAGCAAGTTTAAAGCAGGTGAGCGTGAGTCGTTTAACT
Source organism: Flabesymbios commensalis (assembly GCA_964017125.1). Lineage (NCBI taxonomy): Eukaryota > Metazoa > Annelida > Polychaeta > Terebellida > Flabelligeridae > Flabesymbios > Flabesymbios commensalis. The sequence continues at coordinate 33,618,525 of OZ024903.1, forward strand.
TTACTGATTTATAATAATTACTTCTCACGGACCCCACTCCTTAGAACGTTGGGCAACTCCATATCTAGGTAGGCCTAATCGCATTTTATGTACAAGAAGAAAAAGATCTAAGTTAAATTACTGGTGTTTTCAAATGTTTTTCCCGTTATTTCAGAGAAATGACAGATACACGGAGTGAGATATGGGACTGTGTTGTGGTGGGTGCCGGCGTGATTGGATCATGGACAGCCTACCATCTCACTCAAGCTGGCTACAACACACTTTTGATAGATCAGGTCAGTTAAGTTTCATTCGGACCGCATCCTGAACAAAAAGGGACCAAATGCGTCACTTAGTCACGTTAACTTATATAATAATATATCGGAGTGGGCGTGGTCTGAAGTGGAGTACTATACAACAAATGATGAACAAATCGGGCAAAAAGAAGGTAATGGCATCTATTTCTATTATGGCCGGTTCAAAGTATATAAAAAAATATTTGAAGCTGCCAATTTGTTTCAAACATCCTGCGATTAGACACGTGTACCAATCATGAATACTATTATTGTGGACAGATGTGGACAGATTCAAATTGATGCCGCTACGAGCCAACATGGCTGCCAGTCTCCCCTTTTCGTGTGAAGATTTTAATTAACATTCTCTCATGAATATTAACTTTACAACATGTCTGTATTTAAAAAAAATGAAGGTCCCGGGATACAGTAAAGTACATGTTTTTTAAAACATTAAAACAATCAATTGGCCATAACAAATGTTACAAGCAAAAGTCTCTTTTACCTTTAATGCTTGGCCCATACTTACTGTCTATAAATTCAAATAACTAGCCATTAAACCGAATCCGATGCAAAATTTATAAAACTCACCGTTTAAAACAACGCCTTAGACATGCTAGAACACATATGCCAATCGCATATTTTGGAAAGAAAAAAGTATAGTTTTCTTGAGTCTATGAGTCTACTGACATGTATGATTATGATTTTTTATTGATCTGAATTTTTTCTCAATAATAAAATATACTCAACATTGTTTAATGTATCGCTCCGAAATGTAGGCCCCGTGTATTTGTGTATTTCACCGATATCAGTAATGAGTTTGAACATTATAAATTGAGCAAAAACGGTGACACGGCGGTCATTTTATTTTGTCGCCAGTTGATTTTTTTTCAAACTACTAGAGATGTAACATGTGTGTTTATACTGTAAACTTGAATGTGGACAGGTTCAAAAAAGCGTCGCTTCGAGTAGAGACTTCAATTAAAATTTCCTCTCCTGTTAACCTTCCAATTTAAATGCATTATCGTGAAGAAGATAAACTCAATTTCTATGACAGTATCATTCTCAAATGTATACCACATATGTAGGCTATATCAGTGATTACTCGGATAATTTGAGCTGTATGCGCTCAACTCCGGCGAAGAAAATATATATATACTTTCATTGTTATACTGTAAATTATGATGTAAACGGGTTCCAAATATCACCAATCTTAGTCAAAATGACCACCTTTCGGGCGACATAAACTTCTAGTGTCACCTATAAAAAGCTATAAAACTCACAGAATAAAACAGCACGTTATCAGGTTATGAGAAAGACCTGTATCGGTAATCACACTTTTTATCTTGATTTTAGCAGTTTGCTGCTTCTCTCAAATAATTTTTGATTTTACCGATGATTCAAAGATACGATTGATGCCTATTTCCGTCGCAAATGGGACTCGTATTGACATATATATGGGCTTTCGTCTATTAATTTCTTCAAGTGATGGCACACATCTATGTCGAAATAACCTGGCAAACACAAAACATTTTTTTATATTTGCACAACGTCGGCCCAACGTCTTAGACGTTGGTCCAACATTGTTATTAAAATGTTTGTGTGTTTCTGTAAACCAGTACAGTGATAACCTAATCGTCTCACTGTTTTGTTTGTTTTAGTTTGCCCTTCCACACAGCAGAGGAAGCTCTCATGGACAATCAAGACTAATACGGAAACTGTATTTTCATGAACATCACGTGGCCATTATCGAAGATTGCTATGATCTCTGGGGAAAGCTTGCTGCAGAAGTTAACCGTCCACTGATGAAGTAATCATATTTTAATTTTATTTATTTATAATACATGTATGTATTCGTAATAATTATGTTTGCTTGTGAGTCTTTAGTTTGGCCTTTGACGGGGATCCCACTGGGACTTCGATGTTGCATCAACGTTGAACAAACGTCAACGACATTTCAATGTCGCTACAACATCGTGTGTCAAGTGGGGTATGTGTTTGAAATCTAAATTACTTAGTCCACGTTACTTTATTGTCCTGCCACATATTAGGGTTTTTTAAATGGAACGGATCAGATAGGCGTAAAACCCTAATTCGGAAACTTCGGCCCGATTGACCAGTTGTCATTCTGAATGTTAACTCTTCGGTCTATCAGGGCTAGTTTGAAAATGGCGGGTATCATAACGATATTCAAGCATGTTCTTTCTTATCTATATCACATTCGATTCACAGTAGGCCTACGCCTGTGTTGAGCAAGTGTTCCCAAATCAATCGCTAGGAGCTCACAAAGGGAACACTTTAGGGGTTTAATTCTCAATGATAAAAGCGATATCTAATTGGTCTTTCAAATCAACAGTAGTTCAATTGCACCACCTATGGTTCAATTCTTGCTGGCTATTCGACCCTCTAACATGTCTAATGATTTGTATTTACTTGTCAACGCACATGCATGCATGTATATTGTATAGATCTGAACTATTTGTTTTCTGTACAGGAAAACAGGACTCGTAATCATTGCTGACAAGAACAGCCGTCTGTTGAAACAAACAATAGCCGCTTCTGAGAAATATCCAGAAGTTAGTGAATTCTTAAACGAAACGAAACTGAAGCGTCGTTTTCCCATGTTACGGCTGCCACCTGGTGTCAATGGAGTTATAGACAACACGGCATGTTTGATGCCGGCTGATACATGCCTCCACGCTCTCTGGGTAAGTCACATCAGACGTAAATCCAGTGTTGGATTAATGCTGGGTCGACGTCGCGGACAGTGGCCCAACAATACTCCACCACAGGAACAGCGTCTCGTGTTTGCTGGGTAAGTTACACGACACTCCCGATAATTGGATTAAAATAATTTATAGGGGCCTATCCGCCAAAAGGATTGCAAACAACCTCAATCTCATAATAGTTAAAGTAGTGATTCATTGGGATAAGGATATACATAGAAAGCATCGCTTCTTACAGTAAGGATAAATGCCACCTGGTGAATATATTTTGCTAAAGGCATGGTAGTGAATATGGCCTTTAAACTTCCGTTTTTGGATCAACATTTTCATTTCAAATTAAATTCAACATAGGTACTAATTGTAATTGTGTGTTAGGGCCCATGTGATAGTAGTCAAGCAGTATATATTTTAATCCACAACGAAAAGTCGTCAACAGCAACATTTGTGATATAACTGGTATCAACATCTTTGGTAATATACAATTAAAATAACCGCTTCACTTATAACATTGTAAGTAAGTAAGTATAATGACTTATATAGCGTCAGTATCTCTGAACAATATTGAGACTCAATTGTGACCTAACCTTGCATTTTAAAACAGGAAATGATCAAGAAGAACGGTGGCACGATACAGGACTCTACGCAAGTGAAACATTTTAACCCATCAACAGAACCCGCGAGTATATTCACAAACAAAGGAATCATCAAAGCCAGACGCATTATTCTGGCTCCTGGACCATGGGCCTCAGATTTGCTGCACAAAGTCGGACTCAACCTCCCTCTCAAGGTAACCTTGGTGATTAACCTCTTTCATACTGAAAAGCGAGAAGGAAGTATATATTATAACTGATTACTTTAATCATGTTAATAGTGGTTCATTTATCATTGCAAAATATTCAATTTAATTCAAGCATATTTATGTCATGTACCGATTTAAGTGTAATATGGTCTTCATAGCGCGATATAACGTTGTAGAAAAGAACTGGATTTGAAAAAAATATTTTAATCTGGATAAATACTTGTATACTATATACATTATATAACATAATTTAAGCAGTACTCAATCATATGGCACATAGGGAACGACATGAAAACAATCGGTATTTGATATGTAAATTGATTTAAACTTCTATCCAATAAGCAAGTCACGTTCACTCTGTGCTGAGTCAATGTGTCATGTTTACTGGGTATGTAACTATTTTGTATTGATTGTAGACAATTCCTGGTTATGCTATGTATTCACGAGATTTCACCGGTGAATATTCAGCGGATGCCAAATGCCCCGTTGTATATGAATACATAAAAGACGACGATGAGGGCTATAGATTCTGCGGCATGTTCCCGTCGTTGGAGTACCCCGGATTAGTAAAGGTGATCTTTAACATTATAGCAACTACATTTAACAAATTCTTTATTTTGCCGACTGAAAATTTTACTCTGATTTACTAACTTGATTAGATAATGTGGTATTTCTAGATAATTTCCGACGTAAAAAGTATTGGAATCAGAGCACTAATATTTTAGTGAATGATATTTGGCTAGCAATTATCTTTATTGACCCGTTATTTTTTTCCATAAAACCAGAGTGATGCCAATAAAATTACATCTGAACAAACGTTTTTAAACGTTATTCACAGAATATGTATACAAAAGGTGCATTCTCTGTGGAACCTTCCTCTATTCAGTTGCCCCTTTATGGAATTGTTTGGCGCAAATCTGCCAATTTTTGGAATGTTACACGTTGTTTATTTTATCTAGATACCAAGGCAGTGAAATTGAAATAGAAAAAAAAGACGTGATTACTTTTTATTAGAAACAAATATTTAAATTGCTAAAAAACGTATTATTTATTATTCAAAGTGTTTTTCCTAATAAAATGTATACACTTATTATGCACTTATTAAGCATGCTGTGGGGTGCTTAAAGCGACTCAGTTTTCGTTTTTAATTTTGTAATGAAGTAGTGGACCCCAAAGAGCATTATTTCATTTTTTTCAAGAATTTCAGATTTCAAAAACATTTCTAAGAATCCATCATAAATTCAAACATACAGTTTGTTCACCTAAAGGATGGTTGAATTCTAGCACATCATTGGGCCACAAGTTGATGGCGTCGGCCCAGCGTTGAGCAGACCATCGGTGCTGTAGGAGAACCCCCCCCCCCCCGATCATAGCGTCACCAGCTATCAATTAACATGATTAAGGGCGGCAGCTATTGATGTAACCAGGTGATTACTTTTATCATGCCGTCTGAGATGGGGCGCATCTTGTTTACATGACAATATACGTACTGGAAATAAAACTAGTGTATTCGTTTTCAGTGCTTTAAAATTGTTTTTTTTTCTATGTTTTTGTATTTTTTTCAGGATCAGTACGCTATATAGCTTTATATGAAGTAAATTGTCAAAATTGACAGAATTGAAAAGCTCATCCCAAGGAGTTCCTTTGAAGTATTTGGCAGTGTTTGGCATTTTTCCGCCTCTGTCGTCTAAGGCGCCGAGCCTTAAACTGCCATTTTCCAAGATAGACGCCCAAAAAGTTTTTGGGAAGAGTTACACTACATGTAAAACAAAATGGCTGACATCAGCCATCTTGAAAAAAAAATCGACATGGTGGGGGAGGGGGGGGGGAGACGGTCAAAAACTGCCATTTTCTGTGGGCGGGATATCTTGTGAACCGTTGGTTGAAGCGTATTCAGATTTGACATGGTGGTTATCCATGTATTTATGGTGACATTGATACAACATCGTGTTTCCAGTGGGGCGTACCTCATTACACATCGACCCGATGAATAATCGTAGGGTTTCAACTGGGTCATGTTGAATATTTATCAATCTTTATAATGTTGTAACCATGGTAACAGGGTCATATTGTATGGTTTTTTTCCAGATGGTAAGCCGAGGTGAGCCTGCACCAGAGTACTGTCATCCGGACGACAGAGACAAGTGTAGCAGAGATGAGGTGGCTAGAATAATCAAAGATTACGTGAATACCCACCTCCCGGGGGTGGATCCCGATCCCAGCATTATAGAGTCAGCCATGTACACGGTTAGATGATGATTCCATTGTCATTCTAATCACATGTGTTTTCTGTGTGCTGCCAAAATGTGTAACTTTCATCAACCTATTGATACATCACTTAGAATATATCATTTTTTTCAAAAAGGGACCGATGAGTCAAATGGTGCGACATATCGTCCGTATCGAATATGTAATTAAAATAGAACGAGCTGTCCTACACACTGATTATTTTAATAAATTGTAAAAATTACCCTTTTAGCTTAACATACAGCAAAGGCTTTTAAGCATCACGTTGTCTTGAACTGTAACTTGGAGTGTATTTGTTTATTTGAATGCAAAAGAATACAGTTACAATATGTACAATAAAATACACATATAAGATAAAATTGATGAAAATTGCTTGAAAGTATAAAAAAGTATTTGTGTGTATAATACGATTGCATGTGTATATGTTCGTGATTTTCATACCGGTACTGGTTTGGAGATATTAACCCCTTGACCGCCAAATTATCAATTTGAATTTTCCCCCACTTGAAGTTGTGTCTCGCTGACGCAATCCACAACTTCAAGTGAGTGAAAATTATTCAGATTTGACAAAATGAAGGTCAACTCTATTCTGGTTGATGTTACATTTTATCTTTAGCATATTTAAAATATGGTACTTAATGTGCTAATAAAAAATCAAAAAACCCGAATATATGCGGCACCGGCGGTTAAAGGGTTAAGGTAACTAAGGAGGACTTAGAAACTCAAGTTGTAGATTGAAAAAACAATAGGCCCAGCAAAACTAACTTCCACATTTTTATTCATCAGCATCCTCAATTTTAAATTCGACCGATATTTTTACTAAAAACATTATATGTATATTATTTATCAAATCTAATCTATACCTACGTCTTTCTTCCAGATGACTCCAGATAAGGATTTTGTTATTGATCAGCATCCACGATATAAAAATGTTTTTGTTGGAGCCGGAGGTTCAGGTAAATGATTGTGAGCAATAAATAAATTGTCGGGCATGGCGTGTCACTTATAAATAAATGTGTATGCAAAATTATCAATTTGATGTGCAGTAGACATACTATAACCTGTATAACCTGATAACGTCTGTCTGAAGCAACAAGAGGTGTAATTTTCAACCACTTGAGGTTGTGAATTATGAATGCTAGGCTGCTAATGGAACTAATTCACTGAAACTATCTAAACTCATACAAATTATCGTTAAGAGTGTGAACGGGTAAAAAAAATTGTTGTAATTTTACTGTATGCCTTTCTGTATGATAATACAATATAATGATAACATCTCACATATATCTCACATACCTCACATGTAACAAGATTAAGAGAATAAACTTGATTGGATTTGATTTGATTTTGGTAGCGAGACACAACCTCAAGTGGTTGCAAAATTAGTCAAGTATTAGGTGCCACAAACGTTGCAAACAGCAAGGTGTCAACTCACACGTTGTCGCCCGGGAAAATAGCTTGCAAACAGCGACTTAGCCCGATTGCTTCCATACAACAATTTCAATACTGGAGATTATTGATTGAGCACGTTGTTGCCCGGACAAATACTTCTCTAGAAATCATTTAGCTCGTTGTTGCTTGAAACAATGTGACTTGTTGTCTGTAGTGTTATTGAGTGATTTGTGTATTGAAAAAGCCGAGAGACGAGTTAGATCATTGTTGATTGCAACACGCATGATATTTAATGTTCAAATAAGACTTGGCGCTATGTTGAGTGGGACATCCGCCCATTATCATTATAATAGCCCTCATATGTTCATGTCACAACCAGCCAATTCGACTTAGTTCTGTGTTGCTCTGAGAGGCAAAAAACTTACTTATGGACAAACAATATGTGGTTTCCTTATAATATGTTTAAATTAGCATAGAAAACGTTATGCGTAGGCCTCCTAAGATACTCAATTTGAATATATAAAATAATCTGCGACGCTGGCACAACATGAAGCCAACAGTGGGTCAACATATCGTGTTCATGCCCAGTAAACACAAAACATTTGTATAACATTTGTACAAAGTCGACTTAACGTTTTCGATGTTGGTCCAACATTGTACAAATGTTATACAAATGTTTTGTGTTTACTGGGCAGTCCCGTGCCCAGGATCGTTTATAATGGCTTCAACGACGCAGGAGGTCGGCCAAACTGTACCTTGCAAAATTAAGCGTCAAAAATTATTTGTTTACAGTTTCACAGATAATTTATTGAAATTACCATTTTTTATTATCATGATTATACTGCTGTCATCAAAACTATTTTTTCTCATCCGAAAATATTGATGAAATCTGAAAAAAATATTTTGTAGGTCATGGCTTCATGCGTGCTCCTGTTATTGGAAAAATACTTTGTGAAATGATTCAAGGGAAGGAGACGTATGATAGAAAAGCATTTCGGATCGACAGATTTCCTTCTTCAAAACTGTAGTTGAGGATTAAATGGTGTTGGAACTGTGAATTGTAGACTTATCATTATAATGTTGCTATTGTTTATGACCAAATATCGAATTCGGAATTGTTAAACTTTGGTAAGGACCAAATATGGAATTGTGAATTATCGACCTTAGTTTGGTATGGACCAAATGTGGAATTGTGAAATGTTAACGTTTGGTAATGACCAAATGTGGAATTGTTGATGTTAACTTATGACAATAAATAATGTTGTTGTTGTTGTATGTAAATAAATCATATTGGTTGTGCATTCATTTGATTTCTATTTTCCTATTATTTGTTAATTTCAAAGGTACTTTTTATGACCAGGCTATTTTAAAGATGACTAGTGTTACCTGCATGGTGGTAGGCCTAACTACTTTTTATGTAACCTTTTATTGCATTGGGTGCATGGGATATCGCTAAATTTTAACACAAAACATTGACCCAATGCTGAATTACCATTGGGCCGACGTCGCAGACGACGGGTCAACGTTAAATCGACATTGGGTCAGCGTCTAGTGTTTGCAGGGAAAGTGAACTTATTAGAATATACAGGACGTTTTAAGTTTTTTATGGCAATAACAAAATGAGCGTATGGGTACTACAAATGAACACTGTTTTCGATTCAGCTATTATTAAATTGCACTAAATAAAAAAGTGAATACTGCAAACAAATTTTTCTTGTATTTTAATCTTAGGAAAAGATATTTTCGTTCCGGGAATGAAAACATGTGTGGTTTTTAACAAAATTGACAAGAGGAATAAAAAATAGTTTTTATTAATTAAATATTAAAATATATAGTTCACACAAGATTATATACATTGAGGATAAATTGTTTTAACTATGTGCCCTGTTTGATAAATTAAGCCAGCTGCATATGTAAACCACATTATCAAAATTGTGGCCTGATCAGTGCTGCACAAACCCATTCCCCACACATAGATGCTGCTCCTTACATAGATAGTAATATAAGGGGAAAACGCCACCTGTTGAAAATATATAAACTAAACAGTAGTAGTCTTACGTCATTGTAGTGGATAAGGTTTTTAATACACGAAAAGTCGACGGGATTACATACAGATCAGCCATCACTATACTGTCTCTGTGCCAAGATAGCCTATCTAGTATTTAAACTGTCGCTATACTTGATAGATCATTCACGTGGTCGCCAACAGCAACGGTAAGGTATGGAGACGTGGTACCGAGGTAACCATAAGCAGACAAGTAGGCCTAAAGTTAGATTTTACAGCTGTTACCTGTGCACCTTTTATCAGGAGATAATATGCGACCAAATACCAACTTCCGCTCCTTGACCTGTTCACTCGTATCGGTAGTGTTTTATTACAGAAGATGTAATTTCCGGGAAACTGCATAACGAGGCCTACAATACGACAGCTAGCTCTACAATGCGCTTTAGGTGCCATGGATGCCCAATTTTTATACCCCACTGGACTGGGAATATGGATTTTGTGCTGCCCCGGTAGGACTATTACATAATATGCGTGTGTGGTGTCAATATACGCAGGCCTACATAGACGGTCTACTCGGTAGGCTGCTCTGGTAGGCTGCTGTATGGATCGTGAATGTTCCGGTCCGCCAAGTTACGGCCTACCTGCCCAGTCAATGTAGAGAGTATCATAATATAGTGGTCTGGCAAACAGGACCTACTTTTTCGTATTTATAGCTACATTACTTCAGTACAGTCTACTCTCTGCTACCTCCATGATTGTGGTGAGTACTGACGTATTCGACGCTCCGTTTGCATCATATAGTAGAAAAACCTGCGCCACAATATCTGACATTTTGTATGACAATGTATAACATAAGCCTATGTATACGTTGTTTTGTCACCTTCTAGCGCTAATGATCGATACTATTGTGATCGATGCCCTTGGCATATTGCCTCTACGAATACTGAATAGCTATGTCGGTATAGCCGAGTGGGGATGAAAATGACTGAATAATTATTATAATTGGAGTACAGTTTTGTGTGTATAATAATCCGGGATAATAATAGTGATCTCCCACATTGGTTACACATAAGACAGGGAAGTAACGATTGATTTGGGCAACGATTATAAATATTAGAGTAGGCTATACGCCCAGCAGACACAAGACGTTGAATCAATGTCGATTTAACGTTATTCCACCGTCTTCGACGCTGAACCAACGTTAAATCAACATTGACTCAACGTCTTGTGTCTGCTGGGACAGTACTGGAGGTGTTGGTGATTTTATGGCTGAGTAAGAAGGGCTCTATGTTTACGTGCCATTTTGTATTCATATCGACTTCTTCACGTGTATACATGCCCCTATCAGGGCCTACCACTTAATATATATATGCTACTACTATATCATAATGTTAAGGAATACGCTATTTGTATATAAAAATATTGTTCTAAGACTATATTTCATGCAAAATTATTAATAACATGAATTAATTTTTTTTTTCTGAGGTCACCCTTCTAGGTGCCCGAATTATACAGTAATAGATAATATCCGTATATATAATCTTGCAGTCTTCAAAAGTATTCGTTTAGAGTGTAACCATGGTAACGGAAACACTGTAGTCTGATAATACGCAACGTACTGGCCGTGCACTTGACCTTTTAAGTCTTTCAAAAAAATTCTAATATCTGCTGTCACGAATAATTCCCACACAAACCGATTTAATCAAACAATTTTATGAAGTAAATGTTTCAGTTTCGATATATGATGACACATAATAATAGACTTGTATGAACATGTTCATGGGAATGAGACACATTCTAATTTGTGCAGGAAATGTCTTCTTTTTAACCATGTTAACTACATAAGCATAAGCTAACCCCTGCCGTCTGTATATAATCAGATAATCAATAAAACTCTCCCCTCTCACATTCTTTCTGCACCCGGGCGTTTATATTATTATAACATAACATCAGAAATCAATCGTATGGTATTTAAGGTATTATATATAGTTTGTAACTTTCATCAACCAATTATTCTTCAATATTTAGAAAAAGGGTATTTATAACTAAAATGAAATATAGAATGCCAGAAATGGGTTTTTCGACACATAACAATATACCTAATAGTGGAGACATCACTTTAATTAAAAACGAAATATATAGCTTTGTCAATTAAAATAAACTTTTTATAGGAAAATGGTGATATGCGGAGTTGTATCACTTTACCGCCAAGCCATTCAATTGTGTTATCTCATTCACTGCACGCTTATCAGCATTATACAGCAACAAAAAAAAACGAGGGTTTAAATAATAGGGATAGGGATATTATATACCTTCATTTATTTTCAAAATTATTTGCACCGGGCCGTATACAGGTATATATTGTCGAACGAAGTTAAGATCATATCCTAATTTTTTTTTACTAAAATTTTGTAATTGTCAGAAAAAATCGTACCTTATACGACAACTAAGTATATATGTGTCATAAGTATAGGCCTAAGAATATTTCGCGAGTTTAGGCAAAATGATCGTCAAGTCAAACCAGATGTTAATTTCTTCGACAATACGACCTCAGGGGGTGCCAGCTATTTTATATTTATATAACTCGGCTCATATTGTGTAACAAAATAAAACATTTTTGTTATTAATATGCGATATATATATTCTTCATATTCTTCCCTCTGTAGACAGAGGTGGGGACATGTTGATTTACCTCTGTCCGCTCAGTGAATCTGTCTTTTCTGTCGCGTTCTGTCGGTCTGTCTGTCCAGCGTTTCCAAACACGAGACGTTGACCCAATGCTGGGCTTATGTTGTTCCACCGTCTATGACGCTGAGCCAACATTAGTTCAGTATTGGGTTCCCGTGTCGTGCTTGGCGCCACACTGAATGTTGGCAAGCGTCACAGATGGCGGGCCAACATCAACCCAGCTTAGGTTCAAAGAATTGTGCCTGTACCGCCACATTAAGTACTGATTAGGGTTGAATGGATACTGGCCAGCACCGGCGACGCTGGCCCAACATTTAACACACATTGGGTCGGTGTCGGCTTGTAATCGCCGCCAGCAGTAAGCACTACCAGACCAGTTGCTATTGAACGCACCCCAGCAAACACGAGGCGTTGAACCAGTGCTGGTTTGATGCTGGGCCAGCGTCGCAGACGATGGGCCAGCATTGGACCAGCATTGAGTCTCGTGTTTGCTGGGAGTGTTGACAAGCTACATTGTGTTTCGCACATTGGCGTGGTTCCAAAACGGGATAATGAATTCCGCTGAATACATCGTCTCCACTGTCCACAGGAGCCATTTAATAACATGAATTACTAAAGCTATTGACGCTACATCTATTAGCTATCAACCTTTATGGTTATGCTGCTAGAGGAGAGACATCTCTAGTTTTTTGTTTGCAAAAAACTAGACTTCTTCTAGCTTGCATGTTAAAAATGATTTTAGCAATGTGGGGACCTTTAATTAACCCATTAGGCCTAATATAGTACAGGGGATAGTCAGGCAAAGTGGGTCACTATAAATGAGTGTTTGAATCATGACGCGTTGCACATGTTGTAGGCAAATATGAGCATTAATCACGTCGCATTTGTGGTATGAAGATCAACTTTATATAAATAACAATTAGAACAATGAGATGACGGAGAAAAAAATTCAGCAACTCGCAATTTTTCGATCATATTTTTTTTAACTTCTCCACATATATAGGCCTAATGTAATTATGCCTAATTCTGAAAACGCAATGCGTCGCCATTGTTTTATGGTCATTGATTAGCCAGGAAATAATTTTGTTGAGAAAAATGGGACTCAAAGCTATAATATCCCTTGACAAAATTGAGTACAATGGCCCTCTGCACTTTTACAAAATCTGACGTCTAAAGTCGATCCCCGCGCTGTAAGAATTACCAAAATGATTGAGTATATTATTTAATAACTTAATATCATGTCCAACAAAACGTGTCACCTACACTCGATTATGAGCTTATTCCTATTAGAGTGTTATTAGATTCCCATTCAGCGTGCACACTTTTGTATGACAAACAGTATGGCCTACTTTTAAACGATGTATCCATTTATAAGTGGCAATTGTCCAGTGTAGTGCCCAATAACTTGAGCAAAGAGTCAATTAAGTGGATCACTAAATTAACAAATCAACCTGGCATGCTGTCAAATTAAGTTAGACCTATCATTGAGTTCTTGAGTAGGTTTGTGGGGATAGCGTCTCATTCACCTTCGTCGTCGAGACCCTTCGGGTTTTCCGGAACTTCCCGAGCGATCTCGTCCACGCTGGTTTCTGCCGCCAAATCGCGAGCCCGCCTCACTCTCAGCTTTAGACGTCGTGGAGGACATTCGCATCGTCTGATCCACGCAGCCACCGCCTCGTGGCCCAGGGCCGTCATGTCTCGTCTGAATCTGTGCACAGCGTTAGTCAATAAGATGGATCAAAATAATAAAGAGAATCTAGAACATCATGGAGTTATTTGTGTTACCGTCGCCAGACGGGGATCGAACGAAATAGTGAATCGGCAGCAGGGTGAAGCGATCCGCTAACCAGGCTACCGCCCCGCACCCGATAGGTTTGCTACATGTATCTGAATAATTACTACATAAATTTCAGTTATTGGATTAAAATAATTATTAGTTTCCATAAATGCTCTACAAAATGCTAAGTAGCCTCTCTTCAAAACGTATTGAGACTATGTTCTTGTTACCAAAATGTGCCGCTGCTATTTATTTTTCTGAACAGTGTGACTTAAAGCAGCTGGGTCGATTTGCTTCACCGAACCATAATCTTTACATTGGGGCGCATACGGGTGGGCCCATAATATGTACTCATGACGACCCACCTACTTTAACCAGATACACATCAACGACTTGCTTTTGTAAGCTTATAAAGGTTTCACTCGCAATGTTTCAGTATTGTGGGAAGCCTTTAATTCGTGACCGAGCGAATCTATGGACGAGCCATATCAACATGATCAAACTTACACAGATTGTCACTTTAAGCTGATAAAAATGTATCTATGAAAAGGAGATAAAAATTAAAAAAAAATCAAATTATTCAAATTCAATTGTGATTTTGACAAAACACACAATTTTGTCTCATTATCTCACAGAGGAATGACAGATACACGGAGTGAGATATGGGACTGTGTTGTGGTGGGTGCCGGCGTGATTGGATCATGGACAGCCTACCATCTCACTCAAGCTGGCTACAACACACTCTTGATAGATCAGGTCAGTATACAAATCATCCGATTTATTATTCGATTATAATTTCTTAACCACTGATTTAGTGAACCGCGATTTTTAAAACGATATTCTCACGCGTGTCAAAGTCAAATAGTTCATTCATGCATAAGGGCCACTGGCCTACAGTGCAAATATAATAACACACACACATTCAATTCTTTCTTAATTCAAACAATTTGTATACATAAAATATATATAAAACAATTATATATAAAAAGTGTATATAAAAAGAGTAAGTTGAAAAATAGTGTTATCATCTTGTACAGACATCAGATTTTTAAATTTTTGATAGATAGTGGATTTAAATAACATCGTGGAATATAAAAACGTCTGATTTCTTTGTATTTTTCACATGTCATTACTGCGTGAAATTCATCTTTCAGTACATTGTCATCACAGAAAAGTACATGAACGTTCTTCTTTCGGAATATTATCATGTCTGTCTTTTTCTATAGCTAAATTCTGGCTGACGCATCTTAATTTAGCGAACGCTATGATATGCTTCCGTACTTGTAAGATATGAAGATAACGTTCTTATCTGGCTCTAATGTATATTTAAAATTTGCATAATAGTTGAGTTTATGACTAGCAGTTATATCGTGGTGCCAGTCCTGCGTAAAACAGTGTGAAAGTCTCTGTTTGAATTTTTAAAAAAACATTGTTTCATCACCAACACCTTACGATAACCAAACATGTCCAAAGCCGTATTTGTAAAATAACATTTAACATGTGTCGCCCATGTCATCTTCCCACTGTCATCATTATGACCTCAACATATTGTAGCATGTGCACGCATGGATCACGTCATCAGTGGTCATTTATGGATTCCACTCTTGACTCTAAAAACATAGTATTTGACACACATCTTACTGAATTATTTTCAAGGGAACAACACACATCCAGGTAGAAATGAGGAAATATATTCTATGTTGTTTATTCTTTTTTTAGTTTGCCCTTCCGCATTCCAGAGGCAGCTCTCATGGACAAACCAGACTTGTTCGAAAAATGTATTTTGAAGATCATCATGTAAAGATTACCAATGAATGTTACGATCTCTGGGGAAAGCTTGCGGTAGAAGTGAAGCGTCCATTGATGAAGTATGTACATATTTAGACATTGTATTATAATCCTAATAATTTTATGTATGTAATTTATGATATAATGTTCGCATGTATCATCTTTCCTAGGCAAGGTTTCACACCCGAACCTGCAGGATGAGAAACTTTGCCAGATTGAGCAGGCATTGACCTGTTGGGTCGTAATAGTTGGTGTATCCTGATACCTTCACAATCACGTCACGCAACAACGACCTCTGACCTGTCTGCCCCTCATACAGGTCAGAGGTCGTTGCTGGTGATGTGATAATGCTCTTTAACCCTTACAGCGCGGGAATCGACTTTAGATGTCACAATCCGATGTCTGTATACGTTAGATTCTGACTCTAAAGTCGGTCCCCGCACTGTAAGAGTGAAAATATTTATAATGGACGTAGACCCATAACATAAGTATTGAAATGAAGCGGAAAGAGCTAACTAGGACATTTATGATAAGTCCAAATTGAACAAACCTTTTGGTCTCCATGGTTTATTCAACAATATTTCAGCGTTGAAAGATTTAACCCTTATCCTGCTAAATTTATTTATTTAAATTTTCACCCACTTGAAGTTGTGTCTCGCTACCGCGACCCACAACTTCAAGTAGGTGAAAATTATGCATAGATGTTTAACCCTTTAACCGCCAAATTATAAAATTGGAATTTTCACCCACTTGAAGTTGTGTCTCGCTGACGCGATCCACAACTTCAAGTAAGTGAAAATTGTTCAGATTTAACAAAATAGAAGTCAATTGTTTTCAAATATTGCTGCTTTATGTCACATTTTATCTTTAACATGTTTAAAAGGTGGTACTTAATGTGCTCATAAAAAAATGAAAACCCAAATATATGCGGCACCGGCGGTTAAAGAGTTAATTTAAGATGAACCATTTGCAAATCTTGACACATTTCGTTTCCAATAACAGCGATTTGATCGACTAATAAAATAGGGTAAAAACGACAAAAGTCGTAATCAGCAGGATAATTAAGGGTTACAAGGGTGAGGACGATGTTTGGTTAACAATGCAGTAAACACATAGGGATCACCACTTACAAATAGTTTGCTTTGCTCAGGCAAACAGGAATCGTAATCATTGCTGACAAGAACAGTCACCTGTTGAAACAAACCATATCAGCAGCAAATAAAAATCCAGACATTAGTGAAGTCTTGAATGAAGCAAGTCTGAAGCGTCGTTATCCCATGTTACGGCTGCCACCTGGTGTCAATGGAGTTATAGACAACACGGGGGGATTATTGCCAGCTGATACATGTATGCACGCTTTGTGGGTGAGTCACACGAAGCTCATATATTTACTTCTAAATATTTTGTTGTGACTGAGACACTAGTTTTCATAATAGAATAGAATCAAGTTTATAACAGTTCTCTTAACACTTGAAATCATGGTTATGTTGTGATGTCTATCTAATAATCAACAAGATTCGCTAACTTTAACATGCATCAATTATTTCCCCACTTTGAAACTAATGTTGTGGTTCGTGTGGCTTGGCCTTTGCCTGAAGACAATGAGTTTAACATGTACTTCACTAATTCACTTTGAATTATGTTATCAAAAGAAAATCTGAAGTTTTTACTCTCTTTCATAAAATTTGGTTGATGTCATCGCACATTGTACATTTCATTGTAATTGAAAAATCACCAAAGGAACCACCCTTACTGTCCGGGAAACAACAGCCTAAGTTCCAAATATCCAGCGTGAGCCAACGATATGCTGAAAGTTTCTGTGGCAGGACTGATGCAAGTCAAGCCAAACCGATCACATGACGTTTATTCTATTTTCAAGTCAAAGAACAAACACTTTATATACCAGAGCCAGGAAACACAGACCAAAACACAACACTTATAAAATCAATTTGCCGCCGTTTGTAGGAATATAATGATTGACTCACTGGGTTGAAACCGCCCCGAGAATCCTCACTTTAGTTCTAACAATACTGTTCCAGGAAATGATCAAGAAGAGGGGTGGCACAATACAGGACTCTACACAAGTGACAGATGTGAACCCATCAACAGAACCCGTTAGTTTATCAACAAACAGAGGAATCATCAAAGCCAGACGCATTATTCTGGCTCCTGGGCCATGGGCATCGGATTTACTACAGAAAGTCGGACTGAACCTGCCGTTCAAGGTAACATTATTAACTAGATACACATATCAGAATTTACATATTTATCTCAAACTCAGTTTTTCTGGCATCTAGTATAATAATATTATAATGTTCATAATTTTAACAACTGTGTGACAGATTTGTGCTCATTGTTTGTAGACTATGCCTGGTTATGGTATGTATTCACGAGATTTGACTGGCCAACATTCAGTTGAGGCCAACTGCCCCATACTTTATCACTACATCAAAGACGATGATGAGGGCTATAGGTTCTGTGCCATGTTCCCATCCATGGAATACCCCGGATTAGTAAAAGTTAGTATATGACATAAAGCAACAGTATTTAATCTTTCAAAATTATATTTTGAGTTTTAGGCCTATTGTGGAACGCGAACTGGCTGAACATTACTTGGATCTGCCTATGTAGATCTAGGTAAATTTCACATTACTCAAAATAAAACTGTTTGATAAATACTACGACGGTTATTTCTGTGATGATATAAACTTCTCTAATTCACTTTTCTATCCTGCATTTGCTCATGTCTATCATGTCCTATGCAGGTATGTTGTACACACAAATATCAAATTCAATATGACCACCATCAAATTCAACGATTATTCAATACACTGTTTGTGTTCTTTTTAATTGAGTGGGAGATTTGTCTTTTTCATTGTAAGCATATTTTTCTGAATATATTGCTATAAGTGCGCCATCTTCTAAAATATGTTGTGAATGATGTGGAGATGTGGAGACACACATTTCAACTCTTTCACCGCCAAATTATTCAATATGAATTTTCACCCACTTGAAGTTGTGTCTCGCTGACGCGATCCACAACTTCAAGTGAGTGAAAATTATACAGATTTGACAAAATGGAGGTCAACTGTTTTCAAATATTGCTGATTGATGTCACATTATATCTTTAAAAGGTGGTACTTAATGTGCTAATATAAAATGGAAACCCGAATATATGCGACACCGGCGATTAAAGGGTTAAACTTTTCTGTATGGTATGGTATGATATACATAATTATGGAACCTACTGATATTTTATCATAAATATACACAAACGAACATTCAATAATTTCTAAGAAATTGGTGGGGTTTTTAAACACTATAACTGACATAGTTCTACACTGACTAAATTGTGATAATTTAGATTTTCGTTAACAAAAATACCAGCCTAAACATCTTAATTATGCATCATGCGCATTAGTACTAGGGATAGGGCATTGTGCTCTCTCCTGTTCAAACTGACATTGAGTTTTTTCCAGATGATAAGCCGAGGTGAGCCTGCACCAGAGTACTGTCATCCAGACGAAAGGGACAAGTGTAGCAGAGATGAGGTGGCCAGAATAATCAAAGATTACGTGAAGACTCGCCTCCCAGGAATCGAACCCGATCCCGGCATTATTGAACCCTGTATTTACACGGTGAGGCTGCTGCTTCTATACTATAATATAAAGCGCTGAAATATTTTTATATAAATCAAGATACGGATAGACTGTGTACTAATATTTTTTTTTCAATTTCAATTATTTGATATTATCATAAATGTCTTAGTTGGCTCTTTCCGTTTCATTTGAAGACCTATGTTATCATGGTTACGCGTTTACGGCCATAATTATTTTTAATTCTTTCAGTGCGGGGCTCGACATTAGACGTCAGAATATTTGTACACGTCAAATTTTGACGCCTAAAGTCGTAAATAATCCTTGTGTGTGTTACAACACATTTTACGTTGTCTAACCTCCCCTTTGCCTACTGGGATATTTCTTTATGTTTTTATTCACTATGACCTGTGAAATGCTACCGCCTCACAGTGCGTGAACATTAACCAATTTCATAGACTAAAATAAATTGTAACTGAACGTATTCGATTGAAGCGTATTATTGTTTGCTATGCGAGAGAGGTCATCATCTTCATTCCAGATGATCTCCAATGAGGCTTTTGTAATTGATCAGTATCCGAAATATCGAAATAAAAATATTTAAATAATAGTACACACTAGCTACAACTATTAATATGTAGTGCTTCAATGCATTGAATGAATGAATGTTACATCGTTTTTCCAGATGACTCCAGATAAGGATTTTGTTATTGATCAACATCCACGATATAAAAATGTATTCGTTGGAGCCGGAGGTTCAGGTAAATAATTAGCATGACGTAACACGCGCAACCACACAAAATACATAATTAATTTTTAAACTAAAAAAAAGAGTAAAACTTTTATGTACTTTCTAAATATTCCTAAACATAACATAAAATTCAAATTATAAATCAATGAAATGTGTAATGTAATACATTAAACAAATATTATTTGAAAATTATAATGTTGTTGTGAATGATAACATTTGATGATCTATCCCTAGCAAAGCCAAAATGTAGTAACTATTTCTTTATAAGTAAGCAGTTCCTGCCTTTTTTCTATAGTTCCCAGATAACAATGCAGGAAATAACATCACATAATATGATGTAGGGGCCTAATATTTAGTAGTGCCGGAAATGACAGTGGGACGGCATATGTCCCATTACACAATAAACATGGCGCTGAACGCAGTCTTATGGCTATGCTACTAGACTCATAACATTGCCATACCTGTTGAATAAGTTTGTGGCAACCCTTCAAGGGTTGCCACAACCGTATTCAACAGGTATGGCAACTTCATTATATTTATCATGTTTAAGGGGATAATATTATAGAAAACGGTCATTATTTTCCCTTGTGCCCACTAAACACACATTTAATGCACAGCGACAAAAAGCGCTAGCGAGTAACCCCACAACAGTCAATCATACATGGACCAAGTCTTGATGCCACATTAATTGTTTACAAGCTAACATTCTAAGAATTCACGATGAGGTCTATTAGGTTCAGTATATTCACTGAATATATTTTCACAAAAATCAGCTAAAGAAGCGTTGCTTGACCACCAATAATACTGCCCTGGAAAGCCAAAATACACCAAAAGTAAGCCGTTAGTTACTACTTTTTGGCTTTGAACAGCAGTACCCGTATTCTCGTACAAGTAGGGCCTACAAGGCTTCAGATTAGTCGTGATGGTCATCTCGACCAATCTGAAGCCTACTATATACTGGTATCGTAGCTTGTACGAGAATACAGCCCTGAATAATAGTGCCTACACCACATGGTCGTATGAAGATCCCTGTGAAGAGGTGATAAAAAAATGATGGTGAAATGACATGTGATACATATATGGGAATGTTATTTTTATGTACTGGATTATCTAAAAAAAAATTGCTTCATTTACACATTAATATATTCGCCCCCCCCCCCCCCTTGGATATGAAAAGGTGTATCTGCCACTTTACAAAGGGGCTGTATGTGATACAATCGAAATATGTTGTTGTTGTAGGTCATGCCTTCATGCGCGCACCAGTTATAGGAAAATTACTTTGTGAACTCGTTCATGGAAAAGAGACGTCGTACGATAGAATGCCATTTCGAATCAACCGATTTTCTTCCTCAAAACTATAGTGTTCTAGAGGAGCGGCAAATCTCCAGAAGAGCTCTATTTGTTGGTGTTTTTTCAAACAAAAATAAACATTGTTTAACTTTGATTTTCCATTAGTACAGGTTCTTAGGTGCTAGGAACTGCAATCCGTTTGGTGTGCATCCTTGTGCATAGCATTCTAAAACGCTATTTTATCATGTTTATACAAGGGGGGGGGGGGTGTATGATTTTTCACAAAATCTAGAAAATTAAGAACATTACTTAAAGTCGTGTCCTGACCTAAATAGTGGTCCAAATTCAACAATTTGAGTACTAGCATGTCTGTAATGACACGCTGAGTAATCCTGTATGCAATACCCTCACATAGAATGCTCTTTGACCATCACAGAAGATCAATTTTTGATGTAACACGCCCAACCACGCAAAGTAAATAATTTTTTTTTTTTAATTTTATGTACTTTCTAAATATTACTAAACAGAACATAAAATTGAAATTATGAATCAATGAAATGTGAAATGTATTACATTAAAAAAATATTATTTGAAAAAATATAATGTTGTTGTGAATGATAACATTTGATTGATCTATCCCTAGAAAATCCAAAATGTAGTAACTACTTTCTTTACAAGTAAGCAGTTCCCGCCTTTTTCTTTAGTTTTGCAGATAGCAATGCAGGAAAAGACATCACATAATATGATGTAGGGGCCTACTATTTAGTAGTGCCGGAAATGACAGTGGGACGGCATATGTCCCATTACAGCCCTGAATAATAGTGCCTACACCACATGGTCGTATGAAGATCCCTGTGAAGAGGCGATAAAAAAATAATGGTGAAATGACATGTGATATATATGGGAATGTCATTTTTATGTACTGGATTATTTAAAAAAAATTGCTTCATTTACACATTAATATAATCGTCCCCCCCCCTTGGATATGAAAGGGTGTATCTGCCACTTTACAAAGGGGCTGTATGTGATACAATCTAAATATGTTGTTGTTGTATGTCATGCCTTCATGCGCGCACCAGTTATAGGGAAATTACTTTGTGAACTCGTTCATGGAAAAGAGACGTCGTACGATAGAAAACCATTTCGAATCAACCGATTTGTTGCACTATTAGATCTATGCAAATAAACCTGACAAAAATATGCATTCAAAATCTAATGACTTTTGGGAAAGGCTGAGCTAGATCATGTGAAAACACTACTTATACTTCCAATGACAAATGTCCTGGAATACATGGCACATGTCCTAGAATTCAGAAATATATGTCGAATATAATAAAATTAAACGATTATCAGAGACTAAGGTACATCAACATAGACTAAGGCACATCAATTTATTAAATAAAAGTATTTATGGAAAATCAACAGAAACAGTTTTGCTGCTGGACTTGTGTGCGCAGCTGACACTAGACATTTACCCAATGCTGTTTTATTGTTGGTCCACCGTCTGCCACACTGGCCCAACATTAAAACAGCATGGGATCTAGCCTGGTGTTTGCTGTGATAACGTAACGTTTTGGCTTTAATTCACCAAGTGACTTTCTGTAATCTTGCCCTCCTTCTGTGCAATGCTATGTTTTGTTAAAATGTGATTTATGTTAATGTGGATTTGTTATAACAATGTTTATACATATATTTAAATAAAATATTTTGATTGTTCGTTCATTTATTTTCAAACTGATCAGGGGTCGACTCTAGCCGTGTATTACAACGGCCTATGCGAGCGCAGCGATATAGCGCTACCGATATACGTGAAAAACCTGAAGGTTTATTTGTAAATGACGATCTTACCAATCAAGACTAATACAAGAATGTACGTACGGTTCGTGGTAAGTTAAATGACAAGATGAAAGTAGCTAGAGAGGCTGGTCATCGTGCTTATTTATCGTATGATAAGCTGATTGTTGTGAACCAACAAGGCAAGAAAAACGCGTACACATATAAACTGAAGGTAAATAGGGCCTAATGTCAAATGTTTGTACAATTAGTTTAAAGAAGAAGATAGATGTGGTGACCAAGGCCCGACTGTCAACAGTTCACATTCAGGTGCATTCACAATGTAATGGTTATATGCAGTGTCTTAGCTAGAAATAAATAAATGAGCGTCGAAATGAGAATGTATGCCGTCCACTCTGAATATGAAGTAGTAGTAGGCCTATTGGAGGAGAGTAGCGCGCAGCACTACCGCTGCGAAGGGGGTGTGGGGGTCCTCACCCAGGAAATTTTGAAAAAAATACTTGTTTATGTGGCATCTGGAGCTATTTGAGTTGATAAAAAAAAAATTATTATTAGGAATGTCTGGTAAAAAAAATATGCAATGCGAGTCATAAGAACAGATAAAACTCCCTGGTGGAACAACTGGCCCCACTGAGCCTGTTGTATCGAGGAATTAAATGGAAAACAACATTATATATCACTTTAATAATAGACCTATTTTCTGCTTGTTTCCAACACGGGCTAAAGAGAATCAATACAAAACGAACGATTATGACGAGGTTTCACAATTTTTCTCAGAGAGAATATATATAGATAAATTTAAAAATATATATATATGTTCTTTGCGGGGAGTGTTTGCAATCAAAATGCATACTGGTTATTTTTCAGAATAAATTACTTGTTACTTGTTGTCATAATAATTTTCTCTGCGGTATGAATTTATGAAATATGACATCATAGTCATTGCAAGTACAGTATTGCAGCAGGCCCATGTTTTCATGGGGTGCATCCCACTAGTAAATCAGTGTTAAAGTTAAAGGAAACTTCTTCCACCGATTTCCCCAGGGATCTTCTCAATAGTGCTTAGGCCTAGGCTACTAGATGGATTCTGATAGCTTTATTGGAACGCTGTTAGGCGGAGGGTAAAAATATAGGGTGTCGGTGATACACAGATTTTAAATGCAGTAAAAATTAAATGACATGGATGAAATTTTCAGGAACACTCCCACTGCTAGAAATAGTTAGAGCAGCAGATGGATCAACACTGGACAGAGCTACTATTTTCATAGAAACACTCTTCTACATGACAGCAGTTGTCCACTAACATTTTTCTGTGAAAGCTTGCCTAACAAAATTCCCTGATTCAGATAACTAGTTTACATAGTTAGGTCTACATAGTCCTGAACAACAGTTTTGCAAGAAGAAGCATGCAATTGTTTTTTTTAAACGTTTGGCTAAAACCTAATTACTAAGCAATCACAAGTTGCAGAGCTGATGCTGGGTCTACGTTGGCACAACGTCTACGAGCGTCACGTGTACACTGAGAGTGCGCACGCATGTAGCCACTCACGCTAAACCTGTGACAGTGGCGTGTAGCATGCAGACATTGTGACTGAAACCCCTAAAATCGTGACATATTCGCAATTGTAGGCCTACCAAATCTGAGATTCGGCGACGATTTATCAGTCCAATATTTAGTTCATTAGAATCAGCAACCTTTCAACTACATTTAGGCACTGTAGCTCGTTTTCTGCTATACTTCATTGAAATTGTATTGCCATGTTTTGGATTACGGGGTGGCCATCGTTCCCGGTAATTTTCTCTTCGAACCACGCTGAATACTAGGCCCTGATACTAGAGTGAAACTGATGCAGAGATGCACAGCTCACAATTTGAATGTGTTGGCCTTATTCATACTAGCAAGAATTTATTAACCTCACTTTCCAGCTGATGAGAGAGAATATATGCATTATGTGGTTACTTTGCACACCGCCTTGCTTTTGAATATTTATCTCATTAGTGAAGAATTTATTAACCAAGAATGTAGCACTTGAGATGCTGTAAAATGCCAAAAACTAATGTCCCCTGTGATAAAAACTATACAACGCACAGCGATATCAAACATATGCACTTGTAGATTATCATCCTGTCTACATATGGAAGGTATTTTTTTTGTCACTAGCTGATACATCGGAGGGAATAACTTCTCTGAAAGGGGACTACCCTCAGCCGTTTATTCCATCAAAAACTAAGGGTGTCGGATGCTGTCTTAGTACACCAGTTTCTCGCAACGGTGCGCTGCAGTCTCTAATTATGCATGTTGATAAACCAGAGATATTATAATAACGAGATATTCCACCGAGTGCTACTTCCGTTACCGCAATGGGTGGGAGCGCCACCTGGCCGCCTAGGAGTAATATTACTGTGAAGCACCTGTCAAGTCGACGCTAACAATGACTGTAAACAACACAACCACATCGAGTTTTGTGTGCGCGCTGGTTGATCCAACAATACGGAAAATGTTCCAGATTTGAGTTCATTTATCTTTTGTAGTTTCGTAGAAAGGTAAGTGATACATAATTATTGTATTTTATCAAAATAATACACAGAAAACGATTTAAACATCCACCCTACCGATGCCATCAATGTGGGCGATAATGTACAGAAATGGCGATCGGTATTTTGGCCTATGTGAATAAAATACATTTTTTTTGAGAAAAAGTAAAGTTTATTAAAATAAAATCCACCAAATTATATTTGTAGGATATGTCTGTACATATTTGTTGGTAGAATATATGTAGTCTACATCTTCACGATTAATTTAAGCGACATAAGTCATAACTGATGAGTGACGTGGTCGCCTGTCAGTGACAGTGTCACAGTATCAGTGTACTGTTAGCCTACTGTTAGCCTACCAGTAACCAGTGGTTACTGCGTGTGTCAGATGGTCACTTTCGGTACCTACTCCATGGCACTGCTGATTCAGTGAAGCGTGCAGTGCCAGACAGGCCCCCCCCCGTCTAGCTCAGTGAGTAGCAAAGCAAGACGTTGGCCGGACCACTTTTCAGTAAAAAAACTCATTTCTTCAAAATTTTCCAGGGGGAGCATGCCCTCTGACCCCCCAGAACAGGCCTGTATCACAGCCGGACCACTTCTACTTTGCTTCCGTTACTTAATTACTAGTCTAGGCCTAGAAGTCATTAGTCTACCATTGATAATAGGTCTCGAAATTGGCCAGTTCAGTTGTCTGTGAACATTGTCTGTTAAATAGGCTAGTGATTCTAGTCTAGGCCTAGCCTACTTCCCATTCACTGATTCATGCCCAGGATCATCAGACTTTTGAAAAGGGTGTTTTTGGGCACATATTATTT
This sequence comes from Flabesymbios commensalis, assembly GCA_964017125.1. Lineage (NCBI taxonomy): Eukaryota > Metazoa > Annelida > Polychaeta > Terebellida > Flabelligeridae > Flabesymbios > Flabesymbios commensalis. The sequence continues at coordinate 33,645,000 of OZ024903.1, forward strand.
CACGTAAACATACCGGGGTACCGTACTTACATTGTGAAAAGTCTGAGGATGGTTCATAACTTAGAAATTATAAAATTTATAATGACAAAAAGTAGGCTATATTTCCAGCGAAAGTTAAGGGTGGTTCAATTGAAAATCCCCCACCCCTCCCCGGTGACAATCCTGAAATTCACAATAATATCGTGGGCGAAAGGCTTGGAAGATTTTCTGAAAAGATATTCTGGCTTTCGATTTGACCAAAAAAATTGACCTCATCCTATCATGCAATTTAAATAGCAAATATAATTTATAAATATCATACGCCTAGTCTATTATTTTGACTTGATTTGGATAGGGTACCTATATCCCTAACCCCAAAATGACATAAATTGAAGGTTTATGGTGTGACTGTGTTGGTCATAAAGTTGGAAAATTTAGAGACTAGACTATAATTACAAGATAGGGCCTGCAAAGTGAAAACGACACAATCAGGCTAAAATCTTTAAAAAAAAACAGTATTTTAATTTACGCATTTTAATATGGCTATATAAAGTGGACATGTCCATAGACTAGAATTGTGTAAGTTTTTAAATTTGTGTGTGGTCTAGCGCATTTACCAGTTAAGCGAGATATTAAGACAAAATTCCTGATTTCTTATTTCAGACATGCAAAAAACACACACAATTTTTTTTTAAATAGTTCTAGTCTTTGGTATGTAAACAGGGTAAACATGGTAAAGCAAGATATAAAGACAAAACTCCAGATTTCCTATTTCGGATGTGCATGTCCAAAATACGAAATACACAAATTTTGTCTTTAGATCTGCTCAACTGGTAAATGCGCAACACAAAAATTTTAAAAGTTAGGCATTTCTAGTCTATGGACATGTTTACATCATAAGTTCATATCAGGAAGCCAAAATAAAAATACTGATTTTTAATGATCATCTGATCTACCCAATAATTAGGATATCTATTATGTGAGGTAGGCTAGTTCCGGGCATTGGCTCGTAAAATTGAAATAATGATAATAAGTCTTGTCGGACATTCAATAATAATGCAATGCAATAATTAGAAAAGTTAAGATTTACCTTCGCTATTATTTTAATGGAAATTAGAGAAATGTAACATGTAGGGCCTACTTGACATTCTAGATAGAAATACTTGACAACCCCCCCCCCCCCCCAGTTTGGGAGATGCCTATTTTTCATAGATAATATTATTTTTCTTTCATTTCATTTGAAGCTGGATATTGTGTTAGCAATTCCAGCTTCAAATGAATTGAAAATACTCAAAAACAATTCAGCAGCACCAGGGTTAAATCTGGTGCCACTTTTGGCTGAGAAAATAAATTGGCACAACCTGTTTGTGCGTGACAATTGTCCATTTATCATTTTTCATGAAAAGGTAATCATGACAATGCTTGAAGTAAAATATAAAATATTGTACGACATGATTGCTACTTAAATGGCTTCGTATAATTTGGAGGAATAAAAGTGCACAAATATCACCCAATAAATTATTTATGCATTTGTTAACGCTGACTTTAAATTCTTGAGAAACAAATCTGGTTTCAAATGGTGTGTGTAAAAATAAACTTAGCCTTTCATAATTCCCCCAGGAAATGAAATAGTCATTCCCTTATGATTATATACATGTATGTACTATTACACTGTCATAAATATTTTTTTATTGCTGTATGTACATAAAAAAAATTGTATTGGTTTTGTATTTATATCAATTTCTTTGTAGGAAGAAAAGAAATTGTGGACATCTGTGCATCCATCAGTGCAATGCATATAGTTTCCAGGAAGATGATGACAAATTTCTCCCACAAGCTCATTGATAAGGATCATTTTGAGGAATGACCTAGTGGCCTCCCATAGGAGGTTGGCTGCTCATAAAAGTGGCTGCTCATAGCATGCTCTAATGTATATAATGACTTATATAACCCATGAAGGACTGTGGTATCACAAATGCATCATTTACCTGAAATTATATAATCCACTTCAATTTGGATAACCTGACATATTATATCAAGAATATACAACCACATTCTTGATTATATTTAATAATTATACATAAGACACTTTATATTTGCTTAAACAAGTTAAAAATATTTGGTGAAATGAGATATTTCTTGCTGACTTTAGAATGTCAGTTGTGTTGCTTATCAATTTTCATGTTGAGATTGTCAAGGTTGAATTAGATTTAAAGAAAATATTTGATAACATAAAATAGTGCTACAATAAAATGTTTCATGGCACAAATTGATAGTCTATTTTACTCAAGTGAATCTTGAGTGCCCATTGTCAATAAAAAGTTTAAAATTTAGACTTTTTCTCATTTTTATAGTAGGTATGGTGTATTTTATGCCTCCGCCAGCCTGCGGCCGGAGGCATCCTGCGGCCAGAGGCATTATGTAGTCATGTTGTCCGTCTGTCTGTCCGGCTGACTGTCTGTCTGTCCGTCCGGATTATTTTTTTTGAATGGGATGGTAAGACAGGAAGGGGGGATGATCCATGTCAATTAAAAAAATTCAGGCAGGGTGGGCACATGGAGGGTTTTAACAAATATTTATTTTAAGTGTCTTTTTTTCATTTATTGCTGTAGCCTCTGTGGATTACATTTATTTACGGGCGGGGAGAGTCAGACTGAGGGGTTGGGGGGTCAAGTCCAATTTCATTTTCTTGCCATGGGGAGCTGCGGGAGTGGGGGGTTCAAAACAAATTTGAACAAAAAATAGGGGGGGTCAAGGCAAATTTTTTTTTTTTTTTTATAACCTCAGCCCGGATTACTTTTTTTCAAATGTGAGGATAAGGCAGGAAGGGGGGGGGGGGGGGTAATACAGGCCAGTTAAAAAAATTCAGGCAGGGTGGGCACATGGGGGTTTTAACAAATATTTATTTTTAGGTTTTTTTTTCCATTTGACGCAGTAGCCTCTGTGGACGTTTATTTACCGGCGGGGAAGGACAAGGCCAATTTGATTTTTTTGCCAGGGGGGGCTGTGGGTGATTCAAAACAAATTTGAACAAACAAGTAGGGGGTGAAGGCAAATTATTATTTTTTTCTGTAACTTCTGTCTGGATTACTTTTTTATCGAATGAGAGAGTAAGGCAGGAAGGGGGGGGGGTTGATCCAGGCCAATTAAATCTTTTTGTTTAGGGATGTTGTGCACTCAAGTTTCAGGTGTTTGGTCGCGATGCGCAAGAGGGATATCAACACTTTTTCATGTGCAGTTATATATAGCCCCAGGCCTGAAACAGGCTTCGGAGAGGACGACACGGCTACAGTAGGCCCTATATATCTTCACGTAACTACATTTGGGAAAAAAGTCAAAATATTGAAAAAATAGAAAAACAAATAGCACATGCGCCCCTAATATTTTTTTTTACGGGCACATGCATCCGTAGGGCCTATATATATTGGTTATTTAAATTGAACCCTGTGAACCACCTTGTCGGATGTCAGTAGACCCTAATTCATTTTAGAATTATGGACTCATTATAACCTATTAGAAAAAAGATAGACTAGTCTACCTGTAGATGTGTCAAAATTGGTCTCAAGTTAAATTAGGCCTAGGTCTAGTCTATATCTTGAAGTACTGAAAAATTATGAGCATGAAATACACATCAAAAATTTGCAAAACTAGGTCTATAGGCCACTTAGTCTACATTAAAAAAATATTTGGCAATAGAAGGGGTGCCCAATGCCCATACTTGCCTCGTGGCCCAACTTCCCTCCCTCTCCCGTAGGGCCTATAGGCCTAAAGTCCCCCGCTACAGTCATGTTAGCTGTTGTCACTGTCACTCCCTGTTGACAATTGACAATTCCATGAAATCGGAAGATCCAATTACTAGAATTAGCCTCAAATTTAGTGGCAATATTTTTTTATTATAAAGTAGTAGACTAACTGTTAGATTATATTATCCATATTATTGATTTTTCCGACTGTCACTTGCCCGTTTGCCAGCGTACAACTTCTAGCTGTCTGTCACTGTTACCGCCGGTTCGCTCAAATGTGCTGTCACTCCTCACTCGATCCATCGGTTGACAAACAATCGGCGGCAATCGGCGAGTCGGTTACTTGTACAGTTTTGCTATTTTACTTCATAAAATACGACGTTATAAGTATAATTTTCAATGTGAATTTGTTTATTAAACATTTATTTCAATAAAATGAGGTGATAGTAATGTTGTCATCCATTGTAATGTTTATTTTGGCCTGTTTTCTGAACCGGTACCGACACGGCTTCTCTATAACATCCGTCATAAAACTACAGAGCTCCAATATACCGCTAAGATGACCCTGTGATGCTCTCTCTCTGACATATGCTGATAGATTATAAAACACATACTGTAACTGCTAGGCTCCAATGTTGCCCAGCAAACACGACAGATACGTTGACCGAACGTTAATATTTTCAATTCTGTGCTAATGTGTTGCAAGGGGTGACAGCATTTAAACAACATCGGGACAACGTTGTAAACTTGCGGGGTTTATGGCAACCCAGCAAACATCAGACCTCCACCCAATGTTGGGTTAATGCTGGGCCACCGTCGAAGACGGTGGGCAAACATTAATACAACAACGGGTCGACATGTTAACTGGGGAAGTGTAAGTCACATCAAAGAAATTCAATTGAAACTCATTGGTCACTTCGTACAGGTGAACATCGTTTGCAGGCCTAACAAGACGTATTAAGTCGACAAACTTATATATAATTATAATACGATTTTTCTTAGATATATAATACGATACCATCGTTATTAAATACCATCTTTACAAATTTATAGCACGATTTCTATGAAATCTTATTATACCACATTATAATATACAAAAATATCAAAGCGTCTCCGCCGAGCCACTTATTCTCGCCTCACTTACCGGCATTATGACATAATAAAAACACGATCTTCATTCAATTTATAACACGATCTTTAGACTAATAAAAATATGTTCGAATACAATACGTTCTTTACAAATTTATAACACGATTTCTATGAAATATTATTATACCGCATTATAATATACAAAGATATCAAAGCGTCTCCAGCGGGCCACTTATTCTCGCCCCACTGCCCGGCATTATGACGTAATAAAAACACGATCTTCATTCAATTTATAGCACGATCTTTAGACTAATAAAAATATGTTCGAATACAATACGTTCTTTACAAATTTATAACACGATTTCTATGAAATATTATTATACCGCATTATAATATATACAAAGATATCAAAGCAGCTCCAGCGGGCCACTTATTCTCGCCTCACTGCCCGTCATTATATGACATAATAAAAACACGATCTTCATTCAATTTATAACACGATCTTTAGACTAATAAAAATATGGTCGAATACAATACGTTGTTTACAAATTTATAACACGATTTCTATGAAATATTATTATACCGCATTATAATATACGAAGATATCAGAGCGTCTCCAGCGGGCCACTTATTCTCGCCTCACTGCCCGGTGTTATGACAACACGGCACACTGTTCAGCGTTCATATGTGTAGACCCAGCGTTGGCCAAACATTGTTTCAATGCTGGGCGTAACGTTTAGCATTAGCTGAGTTAACATGATGCGTGTTGGCGTTGTCGGCGATAGCGATTAGTCTACGCGATGCACATACTGTTTACTCTTTCAATAAATCTTGTAAATTTGGAAATTATAACACGGTATTCTGTAAAAAAAAACAGAAAAGGGGTCCTAAATTTTGGGGTCCATGACCTTACCGTGTTATACAGTGCGCCCACAGTGGCAGCCAATTTTCGACAGCGCTCTGCAATTTATCAGCTATTTTAGTTATTTATATGTTTGGTTTTAATCATTTTGAAACTGGCGTATGTGTAAATAACCTGGGGATGTCGAGAACCATCCAGACAGTTTTTAGTCTCATTCTGTGGTCAGAAATCTGCATTTTTATCATCACACGCAGTGGACATTTTGGTCATTGTGAACTGTATGCTGACCATTCAACCGTGACATCTAATAAAAGTGTATGCTTGCACACCGACTATACAATCATGACTGGCTGTCTGCAATGGCAACTGTATAAAGTGGCCACTGGAAATGCTCTACCGTCCTACACTCGTGGGTGCAGGGCAGGTCGCCGACCCCCAAGGCAAACTCCAACCCTAGTCACGCTGAGAGATCGGCGAGAAACATGGCGTTCACAGGCACTGGGGCCCAACAGAGACAACTTGGTGCAACTGTCAATCAGCACAAACCCACAGATCGGTCACTGGCGTCCTTCTTTCAAAGTCCATTCTGGGAACAGACGATGTAAATCCAGTACCGTGGACCATGGGAATTTAATCCAATGTTTAGGATCTATCAATCCCAAATCTGGACTGTCGATGCTGCTTTTGAATGCTCGTTCTGCAAGAAATAAAACTACTTCTATCTGCGAACACATTCTAGATAACAACTCTGATATGGTAGCAGTAACAGAGACCTGGTTCAATGAATTTGACGCGGCTAACATCAACGATCTAACACCACCTAACTTCTCATTTATTGGTGCAGATAGAGATGGTAGAAAGGGTGGAGGAGTTGCTCTCCTACACAAGGACAATATCAAGATGAGCAGGGTGAAATTATCTTCATTTCAGACTTTTGAACACATGATAACTCAGTCAGAACAACCACTTTCGTATCGTTATCTTGTATCGCCCTGGCACACCTCCTTTCACATCAATACCACTCTTCTTAAATGAATTTGAAGACTTGCTTGATAGGTTAGCACAGAACCCTGGGGCTTTCTTCATTGTTGGTGACTTCAACCTTCATGTCAACGAAAATGGAGCCTCGGGGGTTGAACGTTTCCTGAATATTTTGAAAAACCACAACATGATTCAACATGTATATAAACCAACTCACAGGAGCGGAAATACACTGGACCTGATCATTACCCCAGACTACATCAATGTGGGTAATGTGACCAGTATGCCTACAGAGATATCTGACCACTATACTGTGACATGTACCATCAACACACACAACATTAATGTGATTGATAAACAGACATCTGTTTTGCGAAAAATTAGACCTTTTCGTAAACTCGACATGTCAGTATTGACGAAGAAACTCACTGATGCTCTCTCGGACAAACTAGAAACACCATCCACTTATGATTGTACAACTCAGCCAGATGACTACTGTGAGACACTCACCAAGGTGCTTGATGAGCTTGCACCACTCAAGAGCTGCAAGCCGAAGAAGAGAATGTCATGTAAATGGTACACTGATGAAATACATCTTATGCGACAGCTACGGAGAAAAAATGAGTCCATCTGGAGGAAGTCTGGGCTGGAAGTGCACAGAATGATCTACATCAATCACAGAAATGAAGTCAATCAAGCCATTCGAAAAGCAAAATGTGACTACTACATAACCCTACTTGAAAAAGCAGATGTAAAAGTTGCTTTCAGCACAGTGAATAGACTTTTGGCCTCTCCATCACCAGAACTACCAGATCAGCTAGGTGATGGGGAGTCACTTTGTGAAAAATTCGCATCTTTTTTTACTGACAAAATCGACCGTATTCGTGCTGCTGTGGACAGTGTACCTGTTACCAACTTTGACCTGAACCACAACACGGATCTTGAACAAGCTACAACAAACACACTTGACTACTTCAAAGAAACGAGTGAAACAGAAGTTGGGAAAATAATCAAATCTAGTAAATCAACAACATGCTCTTTGGACCCCCTACCAACTAAAATTATAAAGAAAACATCATCAGCACATATTCCAGCACTCACGAGGCGCATCAATACATCATTTGAAAGTGGCATCGTACCTGTGCCGCTGAAGAAAGCTCTGGTCACTCCGATTCTGAAAAAGCATGGTCTGGACGTTAACATCCTTGCCAACTACAGGCCTGTATCCAACCTCCCATTTACGGCAAAGGTGATGGAGAAGATAGCTGTACAAAGAATATCGGAGCACTTGACATCGAATGGACTCCATGAAGAACTGCAATCAGCATACAAACCATTGCACAGTACAGAGACAGCGTTTATGCGTGTTCAGCACGATATTGCAAATGCAATGGATACCAACCAGGCAGCACTATTAGTTTTACTAGATATGTCCGCTGCATTTGACACCATCGATGCAAACATTCTCATAGACACACTACACAATCGTCTAGGCGTAAAGGGCACCCCATTAAAGTGGTTCCGCTCCTACCTAAGTGACAGATGTTTCGCTGTGAAAGTAGGAAACAGTCAATCAGCCGATCACAAACTTAAGTACGGTGTTCCACAGGGGTCTGTACTTGGGCCTGGTTAATAAATTCTTGATACTAGGCACATATTGTCGGCACTGCAGGTTCAATCGACACCAGACATGCTAGATGCGGCGCCCAGGTCTATTTCAATACTTAAATAGTGGTTGATACAATACTCTTTGTGTGATATTTTTTCGGCTTTGAAAGATATTAAAGTGAAACCCGAAATTCAAAAGACCGACTGGTATTAATGACTAAGGGCCTATTCAGCAGGCGATCTGTGATTTGAAACTAATAGCCGGTCTATGGTATAGGCCCTACAGTCTACAGATCGCCAGCACGAAGACTCTGCGACCAGTTCACATCGCCCGCCGGTAGTTTTAATCGCCACTGGCGAGCGTGTATTTCCACCCCTTGCAGAAAATTTTTGCCCGTCCATTACATGGGCACTAGAATTCGGCCCGTCCCGTCCTTTTAGAAACTACCCGTCCAAAAGGACGGGTGGACGCCTCCCTAGCTAAGACGTTGGTTATATGGAACATATAGGGTTTAATGTCTAAACTGGAAGACCCTCAATCTTTTTCTTTCATTTGCTTTCCGTCGGTTCGCCATATCATGATAAAAAAGATACCCATATGGTATCGCTATGCTGGAACAAACCATTACGACTATTTTGACATGTGGAAGATTCTAGAAATTTTCGTAAAATGTATAACATGATGCGGTACGGTTGTAATCACCAAAACTGGTGTAGTAAAATAAATGAGTTAATAATTCATTTCAATTTTGAAGATGTACGGGTAGAACAGCCACGTGTGTTTAAAAATAACTTGATGTTGCGAATGCAATTTTTTACTACAGTGGCCATTTGATCATGACCTGCGTGTCAAATATCTCATTCCATAGCCCCCCAAATGAAGTCTCTTTCAATTCTATACTACAAATGGAAGATTTAAACATGATCACTGATTTTCATATACATACGTTTGTATATGCATCACTCACTTCAACGCAGAGTTCATATTCGTCCCCTTGGATATAAAAGGGTGTATATTATATGTCAGTTTGTAAAGTGACAGATACACCCTTTCATACGCAAGGAGACGCATTATTATTCTCCACAGTGGAGGCTGTCCAATCACACTCCTACATCGTATGTATGGGCGAACTATACGATGAACCCGACAAATTTAAGCACGATTGATTTCCACGGTTTTAGCACATCATAACCCGAGGACAATGTCGCTGTAATTAGTTTCTGCTTTCAATTTTATTATCCGCTGTGTAGTGAATCAGTGATCAGTATGATCAGTATGATCAGTATGATCTAAAGTGTGGTGAACAGCATAATATTATTTAATGGTGGGAATTATAATATTACGACCAGAGGTTACATTACTTCATATATATACCACGGCTTTTTGGCATCGGACCCACTTAGAACAATATGCTTCAGGTCGCGTTGAAAGCTAATAAGAATGCGTCCATATTTAATTGACTGATCGACTGTAAGAGGGCAATAGTTTACATTCCAACAGATACACGTCGCATGTTTAAGGTAGGTGGGTCGTCATGATTCTCTGAGTAAACATTGTTGGCCCACCCCGCAGGAGTGGGGTCCGCATCAGTGTGAATAGTATGGTTCAGAGAAGCTGACTCCTGGAATTACCCTGATTACTAGGTTTGAATCCGGATCTGACAAAGATGTTGGTTAACTTGGTTGCGCAAAGTTGCTTTCAATGACAGCGACCCCTACTAATAAAATTATCCTTGGGACTATAGACTAGTCTCCGATGCTGGCAGAAAGTTGCGTCTCATATGCTGTACCCAGAACAAAACCTTCACTTGGTTATTTGTCACTTTAACAACATAACTCATTTAATAAACCCACGCATGTATTGCTATTAAAATGCATGGATATCGTAAATTTAATTGAACTCCATAGGACTCAAACGGTTATTTATACAGCTATGAAGGAAAAAAAATATTTCAGAAACGTCCGAAACGTTTTGTATTTCTGCGGGGTTACAATATTAACAACATTAAAACGCCATTGGGTCAACGTCTTGCGATTGCTTGTGTCATGACACCGCTACCCATCAAATACGAGACCCTAAACCAATGTTGTTTTAGTGTTGGTCCATCGTCTTCGACTCTGGGCCAACATTAAATCAACATTGGTCCAATTCCTCGCGTTTGCTGGCTAAGTAAACGTTTTCAGTCCACTATGGTATATTTAGCTTGCACTTCACGTAATTTGTTTATTCGTACTCATTTTTTTATTTGGTCTTATTAGAGTACCCCCCCCCCCCCCCCCCTGTCGAAAGCATAGAAAAATACAACTCACATAACACACCGCACGTAAGTCCATAACAAATACTTGTGGGGTGGAAGTGTCATTGGTCGCTGTGTGTCTTAGCTCACAATACAGCCAAAATCACTTAATAAATTACTCTGAGGCTACCTTCACAGGTCAGTGAAGTTTACATTTATATTGGCTCTTGTGAGAGATATAGTATCAATTTGAGTCGAGTTTCAACGGCTGACTTGATGTACTAGGCTGATGTACTAGGCCGACTTGATGTACTAGTACTCGTTTATTATTTTCTCTTCTTCCCAAATGGATATATAAATGGTTGTTATTGATTTTGACGGCATGATTGAATGATTATATTATGTTACTAATGACCATACTAAGTGGGAGGACCACTGTGTAATATTAGGTGTATATTGTCTACTATTAGTCTGCTCAAGGAACATCCAAGGTAAGGACATGATATGCTCGTCTGCAAAGCACCGCTTACTTGTGTAGTAAATAGTTACTGCCTTTTTTATTTAGAAGGCAGTATATATTGTCTACTAAATGTTTGCTATGTATAGAATATAATCCTTTAATATATAATCCTTTATTGAGCGTGACTTATACTTCTTTCAAGTATTGTTTGGCTCTGTAAGGAAATCCTTTTCACCAATTGTGTTGTAAAAAGTAAATATTAAGCAGTTTATTTGGCAGATGTCAATCACTCTAGTATTTAAAATGTATTTTAAATATGTATGTATGGCCTACATTTTGTATTTTAACTCTGTTCTGCCTCGTCTGCCAATGGAAATGTTCAACTTCTTCAATGCTGATATATCATGTATATTAACGCGGGACCGTCTTTATATGTCAGAATCATACGTCTGTAGACGTCAGATTCTGACGTCTAAAAACGATCCCCGCACTGAAAGAATTGACATATTAATAATGGCCGTAGACCCATAACATAGGTATTCAAATTAAGCGGAAAGAGCTACCTAAGACATTTAATATGATGATTTAAAATTATAAAAAAAAACATTTGGTCTCCATGGTTTACACGAAAATATTTCAGCGTTTCAAGGGTTAACACATAAAAAAGCTTATCACACTGAGATTCTACAGGGTATGCGTTATCAGGGTAATGTGAAAAATAGTAAAAAAGACAATACATACGCGTAACTAGGGTATGGCGTTAGAAAGTTGTAAATAGAAGTACTCAACAGTACTTTTCAAACTAGACATGTGAGAAAATTGTAAATTTCGTTTATCATTGTATATAGACCTACATATCAACTTGTAGGCCTATTACAAGACAGATAAGATTATAAGTTGAGCAAGGATTTATTACTATTGTCTGACAATCGCAGAAGTAGTAAATCGGACCATCGGTTCCCATGATATCAGCGCTATAAAATATTCATACAGCGAAGATTAAAGGGACTGGCCCAGGCTAAAATCATTAAAAAATCGGTGATTTTATTTCGGGTTCTTAATATGACCATATGATGTAAACATGTACATAGACTAGAACTGCAAATTTTTATGCTGCGCATTCACCAGTTAGGCTAGTTATAGAGACAAAATTCCCGCATTTCCTATTTTTGACATGGTTGGCAATCAACGAAATCAACGATTTTTTGATGATTTTAGCCTGGGCCAGTCCCTTTAAAACATTAAAATTATGGGATATATAGCCGCCATGATCTGGATTATGTTTTTCTAAAAGGTTAGTTATTGATTCAAGGAGTTGATACTAGTGTAAATTGAACACCAAATAAATCGAACAAGTGGTTTAGGAAAATAATGATGGCTATCATTGCCGAGAAAAGCTAGAAAGCGGTGGCATAAATATCAGGAAGACAATTTTATGATGCGGCAAAAAAATCGATGCCGTCATGTCCTGAACATTCTTCCTAACTTTGTTAAAAGTTGATGCAGTCAAAAAACTATATCTTAATAAACGATAAGGGGCCTTTATTAAATCTATGCCTCTTATGGAATTCTCCGCTCTTGCCTGATTAATACAATATCTTGAGCACCGAATAAATCCGTAAAAGTGTTTTTGTAGATAGCGGCGGTACAAATATGAAAGTAGCGGTAGCGAAGACGTTGGGGGGAGGGGGGGGGGGGGGTTGAAGAAAATGGTACAATACAAAAGCCTCCCCTGCCTGGTAAGGGGGAGCCTTAATTACAAAGAGGACAGAATAGCATCACAATAGGCTACCTCTTATGACTATAAGCAAACTACACGAACTATAAGGTAAAATCGGTGTACACCCAAAACCGAAGGATCATATCCTAAACTTGTAAAAATACAAGATAGTCCCTACTCTATGTCCCTGACTCTACCTGTGTTATAGGAGACCTGTATAAATTGTTGAATAATGATGATCTGTCAGCGTAATTATTATTAGCATACTTCTAGCTAACAAAATAAAAGGGCTAATGATTTCTTATGGAAATGTTCATCAATGCTGCACAAATCGCTTTTCAGTTGTGTTAATCTTCTTCAAGATGGATTCTAACGACATAAATGGATCTACAGTCTGCACCTGTAGTCATCTGGTGAGTACCCTTTTAATATCTGGGTGGAAAATATCTTTAGTAATTAATTTTGTTTAGAAACAAAAACTAGAGCAATGGCGATATGGAACAATATGGATAGCTTATGGGCTAAGCACACGTGTAATTGTGACATACTTGACGTCAGGTCTACATATGAAACAAATAAATATTGAATGAAATTATCTAACCTTGCTAAATTTCTTTAATCAGAAATGTATACATATTACCGGTACCACCCTGATATTAGGCCTTATCTCATACCAAGGTGTGTATTGTACCAGATACAATCTTTTTTTACCCGGCTGATACAGCTATAAAGATTTAGAGGAAAAAAGTAGTGTGCACTAGTTAGGATAGGCATACGCCCATATCGCCCCGCGGGGATGCTGTGTCAGGATCAGTTATCTACCTCTAACTCTCAGATTCAATCTTGATTGGATCAGAATTAGTCTACGTTCATCACGCCACACGAGTAGGCCTAGTCTACACAGGAGTGTACAGTCGCCACACTCGCCACACGACCCTCCCTAGCAACCAACCATTGCTACAATGTTATAGGAATCAAGTTTGGATATTGAAATGTGTTGGATTCTCATGTTATTGGACGTAGCCCTGGGCGTCAGGGGCCACGAAGTGGCCCCTCGCCCAGGGCGGAGTCCAATAACATGAGAATCCAACACATTTCAATATCCAAACTTGATTCCTATTATGACAGACCGACATTAATTACCTTATAAATTCTAAATTCATTTAAAGTCACTACGAGTCGGAAAGGATAAAGCTAAAAGATTGAATTCCAAGGCCATGAATTGCAGCATGGTTGATAGAAAATGCTGCAGTTTGGCTGTTCCGAGGACTGAACACACCCCTGCTGTTTGACAATAATAGGTTCACTGCTGCTTTTCTTTGCACCACATAGTCTACAGGTATTCACGTGGTACAGTGGTAACGAGACATGCCTCCAGAGCCAGAGTTCCATGTTCAAAATCGGTCATGGATTTTTTTTTTTTGAAATAAAAGCCTATTTTTACTTATGACATAAATCTGATAAATTATTTCCATATGTGACTGACAAGAATATTTGTCATAACCCCATTTTAATAGTTAGGCCTATAGATAGGCCTACAGTGAGTAGGCTACAGTACAGGGTAGACTAGCCTAACTCAAACAGTAACAGTAGCCTACTCAGTAGCCTAACACTATTAACGTTAGTATTAGACTACACTGACAAGGACATGTTGACGACCCAGTAAACACATTTGTACAATGTTGGACCAACGGCGAAGACGTTGGGCCGACGTTGTACAAATGGTGTTGTAGCCTACAAATGTTTTGGGTTTGCTGGGGAGTGGCCTGTAGCCCCACTACTCTGTAGGCTAGGCCTACAGTGTAGATCTATACAGGCCTACTTTACTTTACTTGGAACCATTCCAGAACAATTAGATCTATAGGCCTACCATAAATGATTATACAACGATCCTAATATAAAAAAATAAGTGAACAGTCTGTGGCAGTGGTTACCAATGCAGATGCCAGACCATTTGACATGTAGTCTAGGCCTAGTCTAAACTAAAGGCAGGACTTCAATTGAAATAGGGACGTCGTAAGTTACATTGGCACAGATCTTGTCAATTTAAAAATAAAATGGTCCCTATCATATAGGATTCTAATTGTAAAGCCTAAGGCCTAACGTTACAGACAGGACAGAACTACAGAAGTTATAAAATTAAGGAATATATGCTAATGTGAGGGGGAGACTGGAACAGCCAGATATGACGTCACTGACATGTGTGAGCTAACACATGTCGGGGGCCGACATGTGTTGTAGAATATAGTATGACTTCTAAAGAGACACCCATGTTATAATGGGCCATTGAAACAGCATTGGGTGAATGCCCCGTGTTTGCCGGGTTACCAAAGATTGTTTCATCGTTGGCCCATTGCATAGGACGCCGTCCCAACATTACAGCACTATTGGGTCGAGGTCTCATGGAGGTACCAGCATATATCTGAACCAACCCGCATCGTCCGTCACCTACCTGTAGACCCCCACCCTCCCCTCCTCCGTTGCTGTGCGCCCGCCAGATGTCTCCATTGAGGTGTTACAATTTGGAGAGGAATGTAGTAGGCCTAGGCTACATAATTAAAGCAGATCACAGGACATGAATTGGAACATAATTATTTTGCTGTTGAACTTGAAAAAGTGAATATAGCAGACTGTTGCTATGCTAATCTTAATTGATTATTAATAATTTGAGAATGAGTGGAATTAAGTTAGAAGCCAAGTTAGCGTTATGACCTAGGCCTATGGCTATTCACGCTGGAATTAGAGAGTTCTCGATGTTGGTATGAGATAAAAGGACAATAACATGGCTAAAGTTGTATTGTCCCTTACATCAGCCCTCTCTAGTTGTATTCTCCCTCGGGTCATGTATCTTGCATCGTGGACCTGCGGTCCGGAGACGATGCAAGATCCATGACCCTCTGGAGAATACAACTAGGTTGGGCTGATATGCAGGACAATACAACATTAGCCATGATATAATCTATAAATATATGTATTTAACCCGTTTGCGACGAGCCCCGGAGATCTCCGTGATTTAGGGAGACCATTCAGATACGAGCCCCGGAGATCTGGTTTGATTACATGAGATAACTATGACGTCATAAAATAATTTCGTTTCAGAAACAACGCAGTAGCATAATAATCTCGTGTTCAACGGGTTAAGGTTAAATGTACAGTTGTATAACATATAATATAAACATAAAGTAGGCATACTGGAAAATGTATTTTTGATACCAAATAAAAATTATATATATGCCTGATTATTTCGGATAAGTGAGCGATTTCAATCAATTTTAACACAGTGTTTAGTTGGGGATACAGTAGGTAGTTCGCAAACCGGTCAACTCGTACCCATGTCAACTCTTACCCATGTCAAGTCGTACGTACCCATGTCAACTCGTACCCATGTCAACTCGTACCACCAATAGATGTCAATTCGTACCACAAGTGATGTCAACTCGTACCACAATTAGATGTCAACTCGTACCCAGTAATGCAAGTATCAGATGATGATACGAGTTGCTATATATTATCACACAATAGATGTCAACTCGTATCCATGTCAACTCGTACCTATGTCAACTCGTACCACTAATAGATGTCAACTCGTACCACAAGTTTCCACAAGTGATGTCAACTCGTACCCAACAAGGTGAGTATCAGATGATGGTACGAGTTGGCATCTCTTACTACACAACTCGTACCATCATTAGATGTCAACTCGTACCAAAGATAATAGTCTAGAGGATAATTAACGTAGGTTATACATAACTTGTAGCTGATATTTTTGTGGTAAATAATACCTAATTAAATTATTGAGCCACGCATGTCAAATAGGATTAGCCGCAATGTTCGGTGCCCCCCTCCCAGACAATGCCGTTATGTTTATTTACGGCGTTGCGTCATACTAATCACAAGTCAGGAAGGGTGATGGCAATTGTTACTGTACAGTGACATTGATACCTACAGACAAAAATGTTTTTAGTTTAAATTTCAGCATGTGCCTGTTGTGTAAAAGCTGTGATAGTAAAGATATGAAAGACTCCGTACTGTGATGCGATGTCTTGGGCTTTTCAAAATTAACTTGGATAATGATTATCACAATACTAATTGTCAGATCAGCATAAACATCTCCGTAAATAATTGTTTCATACATTATCATGAATTATAATACTTTTGCAACATCATTTAAATGCAAAATGTATTTTACCTCAATTATCATTCTCAGACGAAACATAAAATTTATGTACAGGTCCTCATAAGACAATAATTAATGAATCCAAAGCAACATTGAGATATATATGTTATGTTTTTTAGGTTACATTCCATAAACTCCAAGACTGGAAGGGTCAAAGGGATTAGCGCCCTAATTAGTGACAATGCCGTTATGCTTATGCCTACACACGACGTTACGTAATGTTGCCTAGGCTCGTGATAATTACTACGATAAGGGTACCAGATAGATCAGTCACATGTGAGAAAATAACGGCTTGAGCAATGGTGTGTTTTCATAGCAATCATTGCAATTAGGGACAACACATGCACCATTTGTAGTGAAGGAATTAGACCGTTGACACCCCATAGTTAAACTGCAGTCAAACGGTCTATTAACAGATTAACATGGCAATAGAAGCGTTTCAATTTCACAGTTTGCTCCGGGAAATTAGCTCCACGTATAGTTCAAATCTAATTTTGAATTTCAGCTGAACAATGTTTGCTTCAGCTCCATATAGTTAAAAATTGTTACTTTGTCATCCCGTCAAAACGTGTTGACTTTGAATATAATAATAATTGGTCAATAAAATATTGTAACAAAATAATTGATTAATAAAATTTTATAAGTTCGTATCAATTCATAAACATATCAGTGCATTACACACAAATAATTCTCAAGAGTTGTTGGTTAAATTTATTCTGTTTGTGATACCTAATGACCCAATAACTGAATAAATGGGTAACATATGTAAACCCATGTCCCTGTACAGGGCGGGCCCTGGTGCATTGGAAAGTTGGAGATCGTAGGTGCGAACCCCACTCTGGCCTTCAAGTTTCAAAGAAACGAAATGATCTAACCCGCTCACTCATAATGATTCAATAGTTTGGACTATTTGTGCAGAGGTGGGAGACATACAAACATATATTTTATTGACATAAAAAAAAATCGTATTTGTCATAAAAATGATAAAATTTAATTTATGTACATGTATATATACAAAATGGTCAATTCGCTAAAATCACACGACAATTTACTTGATATCACACACAGAATTAAAATCGTGTTAAGTGGCATTGCCATGAAAACATCCTAAAACCCTATTCATTTTATTTTTTTACCAGTTACACTTTTTAAAATGACACCAATTTCTTGTAGGTATATGTTATCATTCGTATAAGGATATCATTAGATTAAATTTAATTGCATGCTGTACATGCCCTAACACATGTAATACATAAATAACACAAACCAAACAGGTTCTTATGTATAGGCTACATTCATTATCCTCGGGAATTAACTTTGGTACGAGTTGATAACTAATGGTGGTACGAGTTGACATCTATTAGTGGTACGAGTTGACATGGGTACGAGTTGGCATGGGTACGAGTTGACACCTGTTGTGTGATAAGAAATGTCAGCTCGTTCCATCATCTGATATTTGCCTTGTTGGGTACGAGTTGACATCAATTGTGGTACGAGTTGACATCTATTGGTGGTACGAGTTGACATTGGTACGAGTTGACATAGGTACGAGTTGACATGGGACGAGTTGACATGGGTACGAGTTGACTGTCACCCGGTAGTTCATACCCATGTTATAAAAAACCTCTTTTTACAGGGTCTATATTTTCACAGCTCTGCCGAAGCAGTCATATTGTTCAAAGGATGGTCAACATCCAGTTGGGCAGGTCGGTATAGCATGCTTAATATTCTAGTTGGTTATGAGAAGATATAGTAAATTATATGTCAAAATTCAAATATTTAGAATATATATAATTTTCACAGAAAAATATTGAAAAAATAGTATAACAGAACACATCATTTCCATTCTGGTGTGTAAGTTGTCTTCACAACTCCATGAAAGTAGTTCAATTCCTACAATACAAGAGGTGATTGTGAATAATAATATCAGAGAGGTGCGCCTCGCAATGGTCAACTGCTTTCACAGCCAGGCTGGGATAACTCTTTACCGGGCAATTGTTCTAATATAAAGCAGTCACGCGATACATTTGAAATTCAAAAGGTACATCACATATTTTCTCAAAAATTCAAATGGGATCAATATAGTAGCAGTCAACTCAGCTGTTTCTGATGTGCATTTGTAAGGAGATATTGTTACCATATATAGGCTCTCTATGCGCTGATATATAACTATGACTTGGAAATTAGACCAAAAGGGCCATATAAATTAACTGGAATATGGTCATAATCCATCCAGTAGTTTCTGAGACACAGCCAGGAGGCGAGTTTTAACTTCTTTGATTTATTCTTTTACCTACGCGCTTTAATCATCATAATAATATTATTGTCATTTCTTGAAGAATTGGTCATCTCATGCGTTGCCATCGCAGTTATTGCATTCGTGAGTGAAGGTGTAAAGATGATGAGGTCGGTGATATCTGAAAAGGAAAAAGAAACAGAGGAAAGGCGCCGGAAATCAGGTTTCCAGAAAAAATATAACGTCAAATACACAGAAGAAACAGCCACACTTGACGAAGAGTTAGTACATGAATATTAAAGACGAATTACGCCCCCAATTTAATTAGCCAGTTTAAGATTTCTCAAATTGTTTAGTATTACATGCGAAATAATGTTCAGTGATATATGGTTATAGCTGTTCATTTTTTAAAGCTTGTATGCTGCTACCCAGCAAACACAAAATATTTGCATAACATTTGTACAACGTCGACCCAACGTCTTCGACGATGGTCTAACATTATACAAATGTTATACAAATGTTTTGTGTTTACTGGGTAGGCACATATTATACATTGTATTTTTAGGTTCCATGCTAAACATAATCATGATAATGCCACTAAAATTAAGTAAAAGTGTTATGGTAGATGGGCCTACTCAGCTTGTCAAATATTTTTTTTCGGAAAAATGATTTATTTTAAAAATATAAATATTTTTCGTCATTTGAAGCTGGAAAATTTCTTCCGCAATTCCAGCTTCATGTGACCGAAAATTTGTTATAAAAAGCTCAACAGGCCATTCCCAGTTGACGAATAAAAGTAGGCCTACATGTGATGTATATTTTGTACAGCCATACATGTCTTTTCTCTCTTTCCTGCTCAGATTTGAGGGGGATAATGATCGGAGAAGAACGCATCTCAACACACTGTATGACGTGGCATTATATGCCTTACAGCTCATCCTAAACATGGGTCTGATGCTTGTGCTGATGACGTTCAATATCTGGCTGTGCCTTTCGGTCATTCTCGGCGCCACTCTGGGCCATCTTGTCTTCCTGAGTGTTTTCAAGTCTAGGAAAAAGAAACATACTTAAATGTGACGAAATATACTGTTTTTGTGAAATCGTGCATTACTATATCCCAGCAAATACAAGACATTTGTATAACATTTATACAAAGTTGGACCAACGTCGACGACGTTGGTCCGACGTTGTATAAATGTTATGCAAATGTTTTGTGTTTGCTGGGATTTTGGACTTCTTCATTTTAATCAGAATATTCATTCCCGTGTGAATACATAATTCAATGTGGCATAAGGGAACAAACACTTTTTCACTGTAGTATAAATTGCTGTCGGTTATATTAGATCTGATTGAATATATAAAAATTGTTGTGTGAATATATACATTTACCTTCACGACAAGCACTTTTTCACTGTGGTATAAATTGCTGTCGGTTATATTAGATCTGATTGAATATATAAGAATTGTTGTGTGAATATATACATTTACCTTCACGACAAGCACTTTTTCACTGAGGTATAAATTGCTGTCGGTTATATTAGATCTGATTGAATATATAAGAATTGTTGTGTGAATATATACATTGACCTTCACGACAAGCACTTTTTGACTGTGGTATAAATTGCTGTCGGTTATATTAGATCTGATTGAATATATAAGAATTGTTGTGTGAATATACATTTACCTTTACATGGTTGAAGTACAGGTGACTATAGTAAATCACTTCACGTAAGGATATTTGTATAGGGGAAGGCGGAGTATAATGGATCACGGAGAGCTATGGCTATGTTTAGAATTATGTTTGATAAAACTCATGGTCGCGTCACACAGTTTCCCCATCAATGTACAGAACACAGAAGAAGACACTTCACATATTTATATTTATATTTATTATATTATTTTCCTATATATCAGAGAAATAAGTTTTTGGAACCCGAAAGTAAATATATTGAGCTTGACATCAAAAGTTTTTGTGGAGTTTCTATTATTATACTGATTAATTTCCAACTTCCCAGTAATGGTGCATATTGGCCATGCAAATGTGTGATACTTTTTGTTAGTAGTTTTCTTGACCAAGTTTATAAATGAACACGTGGTATGTGTATGGGCACACTGGATCTTATCTATTCCCGTAGCTCCGAGCCGCTGCACCCCATAGGCCTACTTATTACAATGAGACATGATCCATTGTATCAGTCCTACCTATTATCCAATATACAATGATGTGTCCATTGGTATATACATCGTGTTTTCTTCGTGGCATAAAAATAGCAATAATGGATATTGTATAATTGAGTACATGGTTCTGTCTCCCCAACAAAATTATATATGCACGTGTTGGTATCTTAAAATACATGCGTCATGCGGCTTTATAAAATCGTCACATGTGATGATTTAAACGTATATTTTGAAGTGATTTCCATAGATGTAATTATTACAATTTTGTACATATGTACAGATCTTCAGGCCCACTATATTTCAAGTGAAAAGGCTACCATGGTTAAGCCAAATCTAAAGATAGAATAGTGCATCCATATTTATATATATTAACATTTAAAATAAGCATGGTCAGATCTAATATTTAGTATGTAGATATAAGCCCCCTTATACATAATGTTATTAGCAGAGCAGATTGAGATCAGATTGTACTGCAGTATTAGAATATTCTTTGGCCATCTGGAAAGATAAGCGATACACTGAATGTACCAACATTTTTAATAGAGCCATTAGATATTTTTGGGGTTTACCTAAAAACACACCAACCGGAGGTTTCCATGGGGATATGGGTTGGATAACGCCCGGTTACAATATTCATCTACATAAGGTTCGTTTATGGAATAAACTGACTTCTATGCACCCAGATCGATTGACCAAGAACATATTTGAATGGGATTGGTTGAAGCGATACAATAATTGGTCAAGTGCATTATGTACTATGTTTAATAAAATCGATATGTCCAATGTGTTTTATAATAAAGGTGTGTGTAATATTAAAGCCGCACAGCGTAATTTTGAAAAATTATGTACAAATGAATGGAAAGAGTCTTTATCTTCTTACCCTAAGCTACGTAACTATTGTAAATTTGAAACACTGTTCTCTGCTGAACCTTATATTTTAACTAATTTACCCAGATCAAAAAGATGTTAATTAGCACAGTTTCGGTTAGGTGTATTAACGCGTGCAATAGAAAAAGTTAGATACGATCATAAAACTGTTAAAGCCAGAGTGTGTATGGTATGTAATTCCGGCATCATAGAGGATGAGCTGCATTTGATTTGTCACTGTCACTATTATGAACATTACAGAAATGAATTGTACTTGTTGGCTTATCCACTATGTGTGCATTCAAGAACCACTTATTTCTCACGCTGAACCATTTGTTATTTATTTTATCTTCGAGTTCGCTATGTACCACATCGCCGCAAATGAATAAAAAAATTCAAATAAATATAATATAATATAATGTAAAGCTGTGTTTCGTCATCATAATAAAGTATTACAGGTTACTGGCACACCGTACACGTCCAGGTCAGAATACACACCAAAATAATATTTAAATAAGCATCATTTGCAAAATAAGTACACTTGGGGAGATCCCAGCTAACAGGTGCACTTAAGGATCTCTAAAATAGATGAATGCGGATTTATGGTACATGTATTCAGAAATTGGTTGGACTGGACCTGGAGAACCTCTTGAGGATTGTGATATAAGTACCATGGCCTGGAGGCTAGAGGCAGGATCTGAAATGTGTTCTAGATATAGAAGGGTGACACTTACATGTGACACTTTGTCACCATGTAGAAACCATCTTTTTATTGTCTATTAGGGTGTGAGGCCTACGAAAAACGTGGTTTCCCTTGCCGTATCATGCGTTTTCATATTATAAATATGACTATATGGGGGTACCCCCAAAAAGTATATATTTAGGGGATCGGATTACGTAAGTGTCTGTCGTTGTTGTTATAATTTATTAATCAACATACGTGATAAACCATATAACAGAAAATTACATTTATGTTCCAATGATGTGTTACAAGTTGCCGTGTAGTATATAGTCATATCTCTACAGACGTTGAAACATAATTGTTATTACAAAATAATTTAATAAACAACAAAACATGGTCATTGGAAACGGTTTAATACAACATAATTATTGGCCATATCTACATCTGGCATATGTCTTCTGAACTCAGACATATGCTTGAAACAGAGTGGTATTTAGATTGTTAAATATATTTTTTTAATGAAAAATTAAATAAAAATCAAGTCGTTCGACTCACAATTCATGCAAAACCCATAAATCGAGCATCCTCGTGCGACAGCCCCTCAAAATCAAAATGTGGTGGCATTTACATTTTCAAAACCATGTAGCGGCCATTTTTTCTTTTAAATATACTCGACAGTATCGCTTATTACTGGTCCATTAAGTTACAAGAATTGAATCATATTAGCGTTAGCATGTTTGGCGGTACACTCAGCTATCAGTGAGTGTCACAGTCACCCACTGAGATTTTGTGTGGCACTTACACATATCCAACACCATGGGTCTCTGTCGTCTGTTACGTCACCGTCTGCCAACCAGCAGCCAGCAGTTCATAAATGAGCCACCAGCGGTGAGGTAGATCGTGATTGGCCAGTTGTGTTTAAATGCACACCTGCCCATCCGCTGCCAACACATGGGAATTTGTGCACGCAGTGCTCGTCATACAAACCTGAGGGTATCCATGAGTGTTCCACTTTCAATTTTATATTTATTGATAATTAATTTAATGGAGTTTTTAAAAGTATGAGCTAAGCACAATTTTTACTACATACGGTATATATCAGTGTATATTCAGCCTAGATATTTTTATCTCATTTCCAGAAGCGTCAATGGTAATAGCATGAATCGAGTTATTTTGCACTCTGTGAGGCCATCATTCTGAAAGAAGGGGGCTTTTTCCCACGCACCTAGATGCGGCAGTACAGAGAGTGGCTGTGAAATCTCTGTCCCCTGGTGGTTAATATTAGCTGATCTGGGGAAGATGACCAGTGTCTGAAGTAGAGATAGAGACACTGGTGACACGAGTGAAGTTTAGCGGCAACATTAGAGCAACATCATTTAAAAACGGCGGACGTCTTGGATTTGAAGGTCAAATAAAAGTCATTTCTTTCGAAAGACACTATAAATACATTTCTCCATTTCAAATTTTGTATAATCCATAGATAAATTGTTTTTTCATGTGCGACAAACAAAAGATCAAAATATGTAATTGTTATTATTTGATCAAATGAATGAATCCGAGTCTGAATGTAAAATACGGGGTTTTCTTTACATTTTGGCGCTCATTTTGTGTTTGCTAATTTTAAGGTGAAGGTCACCAATTAGCGAATGTTATCCGACAAATTATGGAAAATCAAGAGGGTAAGAAATAATATACTAAGATGCCGAACAAAGTTTAATGTTTCAGATTTCATCCCAGGTTAAATACAAACATATTTTTATTTTAGTTGCTATATTTGTTCATCAAACAAAAAATAAGACATTTATCAATATGAGCAACACTCATTTTTAAGCATATCTGGTCATGAGAATACCACATTTTGCGGTAAATGCTCACGTAATAACATATAGAATCATGTATCTATGACAATTGGTTTCAAAGTTATCGCTTTCTCGATCCTTGACCATGAAAATTTGGGAACATACACCATATCAATGTGTCTATGACAATTCGTTTTAAATTTGTTGAAGAAATATTTTTTTTTGGGGGGGGGGGCAATGCCTGCCTAATTTGCATACTAATCAATGAAACAACAATTTCCGGGGATGGAAACCGCACTTCTCTGTGTCCATGGGTGTTGTTCATAAAACATGGTTTCCGTGTGGTAACAACAACTCAGCCCCACTGTGAATTGTTTTTTCCTTTGGCCACCAGGCTATCAGATAACACTGCCTTTCAGACATATAAGGATTCGGAAATTTGAACCCCGACGGTCTGAGGTTATGCAGGCGCACCACCTATCCGTCATGGAGGCTCCCCACAATACCGAATCTTCACAAGTGGACGGGAAGAAGGCTGAAACTGTGTGGGACGAGCCCCCAAACTCACCATTACACCATACACCATTACACCCCGCTCTAGGCATAGTGACATGAAACCCTCTGTTGAAATGGAACAGCCCTGTTTTGCCAAAAGAGTCATAAAAGGTGGACATGGATTTGTACAAAATTGTACAGAATTCTCACCAACTCTATTGAACTCACATCTTACACCTTTCCCCAATGTCGGATGAACACACGCTGTCGGCATTAAAATCCAACTATATATTCTCATTAATTCGTAGAAAATGATAAAAAATTATCGTCAGAAACTATCAAACTTGGTACTTTAATCCACTGTGACGACTATATCAGTTTCGGCGAGATGCCGGTGAGGCCATGACATGCTAACCTAGTCTATTTAACTCTAATTGGCTTCTAGCTTGTACCACAATTTTGTCAAGTTAGTGGTCCCCTTTTTAAAATTTTGTCACCAACCTGGCCAAACTTTATAATCGTCACGAGATTGTGGAAATACATATAGATATCGGTGTCAAGTTAATACATATATAATTGTGATTGTTATGCTGTATCAACCCTCTTTTTGAGTTCTTGAAAGCTGATTTATTTTCAGCTTTTGAACATTCATAACTAGAATTATATTAAGCCGTATAGCGGTATATTGGTCCAGTGTGTATATTGGACCACCCACCATCCAAACAAAAATAATATTCCCATGATTTCTGATGACACTATAATATTAGGGGAACACCTTCCCAAGTTTGAAAGCATAATTTAGTAGGCACACCTCTTGAATTAAATTTATTAAAATCATATATATGTTTTATCACCATGATAAAACTGTTAGCTTTCGATTATTTTTGAAGCTATCATGATAGGATAAATGCAAATAAAAATGCAAATAAAAATGCAAATATAGCCGAGTAAACAACGGCTCTGGGCGAGCGCAGCAAGCCACAGAGCCGTGAATGGAGTATCAACGTGGCTTTGACACCAACTTTAAATTGCCACTCTGGACTAAATCTGATAAGCTATGGCTAATCTCACATCATCTTGCTTATAAGAAATATATTTACTCACATATCTGTGATTCTTGAGCTGATATATGTGACATATTGGACCTGAATTTAGGTAAAATACAACTACAATTCACGGCGATATAGTTTGCCGGTGTGACATGAGCGACATCTATGTGAGGAGAATTCGTCCGCTGAAGGCACATGCTCAGAAGGGCTTGAAGTTGTTGATAAACACAAAAACACGTGCACAATTAAATCACCGGAAAAACGGCAGATATGGCGTATAATTGATCTCGAAATTCTAAAATGCCAAACGGGATTTAGTCATATTGTGACATGACATTGTGCCATGTGGTATTGCAAAATGCAACGTAATTTCCATTGTGACAGTGTCATTATGCTTGTTTGTATCCCTTTGTGCCACGTGTCTTAATTTAAGTTACAGTGTATCAAATGCCAACTTGCTTAGGCCTATAGCATTACGATTCTCGCCTGGTACAGAATGTCAAAAGTTAAATTACAATTTACGTTGTGTGTTATGACAGCGGTCACCACGGAGGGTTTCGTTGCATTTTTTACACATATTTCATTGTGCAAAAGACAAGTCTAACTCTATTTGTCAGGGTACATATATTAATATCCATACGGTGATTGGGAACATGACTGTATGTGACAGTAACGGTGTACCATACCATATGGCAGAATGTAATTTGGAATATAGCACAAAGCATTTTTGCCTGGCGAGCCCATTGTCATTCATCAGATCCACTATCTTTCTGACGCTAGTGGCTCTGATTGATTGCACTGTGGAATGTGTTCTGTAGACGTATTCATGAATTTGACCTGATTTTGTATCAGGCCAATAAGGTAATACCTAACAGAAATGGTGTCCTTGACATTCTCAATCACATGGTCAGACCAAGGAATACATGTAGCCAGGCACGTGACTATTTTTATGAAATTAACAGCTTCTGTTTAAAGGTGTAGTCAACTGTTAAAATTCACGGGACAAGGGTCCCCCAGAAGGCAATAGTGCCCGTTGGTAGGCCAAGTCCCAAGCTATTCCATAATAATACTAAATATGCGTTTCATACCTAAAGCCTCATTAAGAGCAAGTTCTCAAATCACAGCAAGTTCATATATACTTGAGCGACATCTATGAGTTTATAATTCAAAGATCTTGGCCCTTACCCCTACTTGGTCGCTTGCTTGCAAACAAACTGACTGTATTACTGCGGGGATGGTGAAACTGCTTGACCCAAGCTTGTATTGACATGCCCAGTAAACACAAAACATTTGTATGACTTTATGCAATGTTGGACCGACGTCGAAGACGTTGGGCCGACGTTGTATAAATGTTATACAAATGTCTTGTGTTTGCTGGGCAGGCGGACTTTCTCTCAACATTGTACATTTATTCAATGTTGGTTCAATGTTGGGCCAGCGTCGCAGACGTTGGCCTAGCATTAAAACAGCATTGGATCAATGTCCCGTTTAAGTAGTATCTTGTAATCAGTTCAGTGGCTATATTAATGCCGTCAATCTGTACTCAATAGGCTACTGTTGGCCTACACTTGACCGTCCCAGGCATGCGCGTCTTGCAGTTGAATCATAATTAACAGAGGGTGGGTGGACCAGGGAGGGGTTTGACTATATCACTACATCTAAAATGTTATATTTGATGTTCATCTTGGCCTGACATCTTGTGGATATTTATGCCTGACATTATGTGCTCGTGTCAGTATTGTCTGGTGAGATATAGGCATACATCTGTACATGTATCATGTGTATTAACTATCCTACTATAGTTTTATTATATAAGTCAATATACACATGGTTGACATGTTGATTTTATGTTGGGCCAGCGTCGTAGACAATTGCCATGTACATCAATCCAGCACCTACAGCGTAAACAAGATAGGGCTACAGCGGCCTAATGTTTTTATAATGTTGGGCCTGCGTCGCAAACGATGGACCAACGTTAACCAATATTGGGTCAGTGTGACTGCACACCAGTATATGAACATGACCCAGCGCTGGGCTCATGGTAATCTCACCATCCTCAGGAGGTTCTCCTGGCCCAGTTTAGCCTATATGTGCACGAAGGTGGCCTAAAGCCCGATTCATTTCATTTCATTTCATTTTCATGGTAATCTACAATCTGAGATGCTGTCCTAACATTAAACAAAGGGTGGTTGTTATCTGATCATCACTTTCGTCATTCTGCTGGTATCTTGGTCTTACACAAAAGCAAGTCTACAACAACACAAGTAAAAGACGCAGATTCAATGTTGCTTTTATGCTGGGCCTACATTGTAAGCCTATAGGATGGACCAACTACAGTAAAACACAGGTTGATCGCATGTACTGGTCATAATAATACTAGGCATATAATGACTACTATAGCCCAGTATAGGGGAGACATAAACTTGTCTCTCATAGGTGAAGGGAATCTTCGAACTTGACATAGTTTCAGGGTCAGGTGTGGGTCACGTTACACCAAATTTTGATGCCCTATCAGAACGCAGCAATTACAGAAGAGATTCTCAAAGCACTGTAGCAGGGCCACCTAGCTGTGCTAGTGTGGACCTGAGAAGCCAATTTCATTTATGGCCGGGTCGAGGCCAAGGTTTTTAGTCATGTGACATATATTCATTTCTGTGCTATGAGGCCTGTGAATAATTTTCTGGGTCAAGTCATAGGAAATGCGTCAGAGGGGAAATACAATACTGTGAACAACTCTTCATCTGGGGAAGTGACCTTTCAAAAATGCCTGAATTCGGGGATTACCCTATTTTCATCTAAAAATAGCAACACGTCACAAACATTCGCCACTGGGCCATACCATAGGCTACATGAAGCTCGGCCACGCCGCGTAGTGTGGGAACCAGAGTAAAAGCATTTTGGCTTTTTCAAATAGTACTGCAAGTAATCGCCAGAGGGCGGCGGCTTACATTATGGATGAAGCCAGTGAACTGGTTCAAACAGTCGGCATTGTGAGAAATAAAGAACCCCCTCTACATCACCACCCCCCCCCTCCCATTTACGGGCTATGGTGCTTCTGGGATCCTTCGTCGGAGCCAAACAGTAGACTAGACTATAAACAATAGATATTTTTGCATGCCATTTAATTTTTTTTGCCCAAAATAAACTTGGTAAATAACAGAAACGTTGACCCAGACTTGAAACAACGTTGTCTCAAAGTTTACAAATACGCAAAAAATAAGCAAAATCCACTGTACGGGGCTCATTTACAATGGACAATGACTCCCAAGCACTTGACGTTGTAGAAAATAAAGAAATTCGAACGAAATAAAAATTATTTCTCAATTACCATTATTTTCTCACCTGGGTGCGGTGAATTTATTTATCAAGAGACCCTATCTCAGGTTTGTGAAAAAAAATGGATAAGAAATACATGGTTTGTTTTTCCCCTATTAAATTTTAATATTGTATAATGTTTAGACATAGACATTTTTTTTTCACTAAAGCCGGAAATAAGAATAACAATTGAAAATGGGCAGAGAGTGAAATTGTTATAAAATGTCCAATGAAATAATTTTCAGTGACATTCAGCTAAAGGACAACCAATATAAACATACATCATATCTGGTTATGAAATGGAAGCAAATATTTGCATCCAAAAAATATTGCGCTAAAGGGTGTCATGAGAGTAGTCCTTAATAATAATAGTGAAATCAACACAAATATGTCATTTAAATAGGACCAAGTGAACATAATATACCTAAGCATTTAAAAGTGTAATTATACTGAATGGGCAATAGTAGGCCCATAGAGTTAATAACTCTATGGTAGGCCTAGATATAATCACAGCTGAATGGGATAGGGTCAGCATGCTCATTGGTTTTCTATACAAGGTCGGTATTAACTCACGTAAATATTGGAAGCAGCGAAAGCAACATGCTAGGCCTATTTGTTCAAGCCCGCACGCACAATAGGGGCTATTCAGCTCCACTATTCGATCGTGTAAACTCAAAAGGCAGTAACTTCTCAAT
Organism: Flabesymbios commensalis; assembly: GCA_964017125.1. NCBI lineage: Eukaryota > Metazoa > Annelida > Polychaeta > Terebellida > Flabelligeridae > Flabesymbios > Flabesymbios commensalis. The sequence continues at coordinate 33,675,172 of OZ024903.1, forward strand.
ATAATAGTAAGCTGAATACTGCATTGGAAGTAGTACTTCTGTCAGAATCGAGCTTGTATAATGTGTAATAATGCACGTAAATTATGAGATTTCCGTTTGAAAATTCATCAATAATTTGCTACAAGAACTAGGTATGACATGGTAGCATTTGTTTGGTAGAAAACAAAAGTCTACAAAGTCCATTTCTGATCTTAATATGACGAGGACTTGATAGTTTCCTTTCCTCAGTGGAAGTATAGACATGGCAGTGACTGTCACGCATAGACACATCCCAATTTCCCGTGGATATAATATTTGTAGCTTGATTAGCAGGGCCAATTGACCCACCAATCTATGATCCCATTTACACGTCATCTGGTTGCATAATTTGAAGTGTTCTATAAATATGTTTAGAGGTCACACTTTGTTACCACAAGGATGTTCTATACGTATAGAACGTTCTTGAACGTTCTTGGTTACCATGTGGAAACCATTTTTTTTAATTATTAGGGTGTCAGGCTGCCATATTTACCGATCAACACATGTAATATGCCTGATAACAGATAATTAAATTTCTGTTCTAATGATGTGCTGCACGTTGCCGTTGAATAAGTATTCATGTCTCTACAGACGTTGAAACATGATTGTTATTACAACAAAGTAATCAAAATGGTCAATGGAAACAGCTTGATACAACATAACTATTGGTCATATCTATATCTGGCCTATGTTTTCTGAACCGATACATGTATATGCTTGAAACTGGCTGGTATTTAGTTTTATAAATGTCATACATTTTTTTTATGGAAGATTATACTGTAGCCTTTTATGAAAATGTGTGTATTTAGCTTGATATGGAATCTGAAACATTGCACTTTGCTCGGTATGTAGGTGTAGACTTTTGTATCAACTTATGTTTACATAATTTGAGTGTGTGGAATACAAATCTGTCGAATAACATTCTATATTTGATGTCCTTCACCATCAAATTAGCAAAACAAAAAACTGACCTCCAAAATCACATCTTTTCTATTTTTTTGTTGCACATAAATACACAATTGCTGTTGTGTGCGTGATTTAGAGTTGAGAAATGTATATCTTATTTGTTTCAATCCAAATTACCTATATATACAAAATGGTTACCGCCAACACAAATAAAAGCGTTTTCATGAAGCTGCATTATAATATAATAAAACGCATTTTTAATGGAAATCTAGAAACGTAGACTATGTAATACGATAGATTAGGTTACTAGGGATCCGAAACTATGTTTAAGCACATCATATTCTAATAATCTTTGATGTACTTAATATTTCGAATAACGTCATGATTTTGATTGTATATAAATATGTAAAATGACGGCCATCTTGGATTTTACGATAAAATATAGGTCAGACGATGAAAAATAAAAAGCAGAAATGAGTGTTTTGACTCACAAGTCATGCAAAAACCATGAATCAAGTATCCCCGAATGACAAACCCAAAAAAGTGGTGGCATTTAAATTTTTAAAACCATTTAGTTTTTTGTTTATTTTTAGGTAAATGTCGCGGTCATTTTGTATTTTTTCTTTTAAATGTAGGCCTACTCGTCAAAATCGTGTTATTGGGCAATGCCTAATTGACATAATAATCAATGAAACAACAACTTCCGGCCACGGAAGCCGCACTCCATGGGTATTGATAGTTCTTAAAAAAATGGTTTCCGTGTTGGTAACAAAAATTACTCCCCACTGTGAAATTTTGTCATTTGGCCAACAGCCTATATTATATATGTAATACCCATGGCAGGTTCGATTTAGCCGCAGCCAAATCATGCAAATAAAATAGATTTATATAACGTTGCCATTAAAATGTACGACAAAATGTACGACAAAAAAATAGTAGGTTTATGGTGACCAGAGGCGAGCTAACAATAGTTGACCATATAGTTATGGTTATATCTATTCTAATTTGTAAATTATGTTATGTTATCCATGGTATTATTATGTGTGTTATGTTTGCGCTATGCCCAAACATATTGAGTTAGGAACGGTTCTTTCTCGTTTTTATTCCAGTATGACCAAAAATTGGTGTGCTATTTCTTCCTGAGTTTTCATCCAATCAACTTCAAACCTTGGCACAATGTTATTACACAATCATTAGAATCTCTACAGATATAAATTAAAATACAATTAATTGCAATACATTTATCCAGTAATATTTCAATGTCGGACCAGCGTCGCAGTGAGTGGCCCAGCATTGAACCAACATTGCTTGTTGCAATTCAAACACGAAACGTCAGTCCAATGTTGTTTTAACGTTGGACCAGTGTCGCAGACAGTGATACAGCATTAAGTCAACATAGAGACAAGTCAATGTGTTTACTGGGCCCTCTGAATGTGGTTCAATTTAACAAACAAATATCCCTCTATTCAAAAGTTCAAAAGCCCAGTGCGCAAGTGTGTAAGTGCGCAAGTACTTGCACAAGTGCTTGCGAAAGTGTGCAAGTACTGTGTGCAAGTACGCAAGTGCTTGCGCAAGTGCGTAAGTGCGCAAGAAATTGCACAAATACACAAGTGTACAATAGTGTGCAAGTGCGCAAGTGCTTGCGCAAATGCGTAAGTGTGCAAGTACTTGCACAAGTGTGCAAGTGTGTAGTGTGTAAGTGTGCAAGTACTTGCACAAGTACGCAACTACGTAGTACGCAAGTGCACAAGTGCGCAAGTACGCAAGTGCGCGAGTACGCAAGTGTGCAAGTACTTGTGCAAGCAAGCGCTTAATAGTGCTTATACTTGTGCAAGTGCGTAAGTGCGCAAGTACACAAATGTGCGCAAATAGTAAGTGCGCAAGTAGAAATCTTTTAAACGCTACATTACAAAATTAAGATAATAGTTGTATTTCCAGCATATACGAAACGTCGACCCAATGTTGTTTTATTTTTGGACCAGCGTCGCAGACAGCATTCAGTCAACAGAGTCAATGTGTTTACTGGGCCCTCTGAATGTGCTTCGATTTGACAAACAAATATATATTTATATAAAAGTACAAAAGCTTAGTGAGGACTTCTGAGCTCTGAAATTTGAAGTCTGAAGTCCGAATTCTAAAGTCTGAAGTCTAAAATCCCAATTCAAAATGGCTGCCAAAAAACCATAATCAAAATTTGTCATAATAAAAATAATACAACAAAATTCAAAATGGCTGCCAAAAAACTTGTAAAACCTAGTCCAAACATTATTGTTACTTGAAAAGTCACAATTCTCCTCTAGTTTTCTATATATCTATTCTGATATTATCCGTTTACTGCATGATGGTTGCAGCATGAAATTGAATATATAAATCAATAGAATTGCATGTTATCACGCAAAAACAGCCCTGAGAATAACGAAAACAAAATATGTTTATCCCATTCTGGATCAATGTTGCCCCATCGTCGCAGGGCTATAATATCACAACCTTGGATAAGGAACAACGTCTGGTGTTATAGATATAATACTGGGATACTATCAGTCAGGGGAGGCGGCCTGCAGATCAGACACTTGTGTAAATAAATAGCAAACAGATGGGCGCGAGTGAGACTGGGCGCGATTGTTTGGTTCATATCGAGGTCACGTTATATAGGAGGTTCTGCGCGCGTTGAGTTTGCATCAGGCAGGTCAAATACATGTCGCCAATATGCCTTGTTCTGTACATGTAACGTTACTGCTGAGTTGGTAGAAGTTAGCGCCGGGAAATACAAGCACTCAGAGCCACACTCCCATATTAGCAGTACACACACCCACATTGGCAGTGTTGTAGATCCCGGGTGTAGATCCCTGTTCAATTTATGTTGCTGGGGAATGCTGCCAGATGATATATTGAGTGACTCTCGTATTTCCAGACAGCATTGATTACAACGATACATGCCATAACCTGATAACGACGTTTACGAAGGTAAGAACATAAGGGGCATGCAGGTAAAGTTGCATGCAGCTTTTTTGTAAATGTAAATCCTTAACAAGTAACAAGTATTTATCTCTGATGACCTCCAGATAGGCAAAACAACATTTTGTGATAATGATTTCTATCAATGAATACATGCGTATTTTGTAATTAGCTGGATCGGGTTTATCAACATTCTGGTTAAAAAGTAATCTCTACGTTATTGGGTTGCAGAATTTTAACAATGAGTGTACGGAAGCAGACGCTTTTTCTGACCCTCATGACAACTGTCATTTTTCTGTCTATTACATCTAATTTATCAATTATGTCTTCGGTCGTAGTATGTATTTTGCTTTATTGTACGTTTATATTACTAACAATGAATATTCAAACCCAAGCGTGACTTTATAAAATTGCATTTAAATAAAACAGACACATTTCTGTTAGAATCACTCATGCATGACGTGATTCAGACAGGTGTTTTTAAAAAGACGACCGCTAATAAGCTCACGGACACATCGACCCTTTAAAAGCGACCAGACCGTATAAAAAGCCACCCTTTATTCGAGTATGCTTCCTACCCTGTTAAACATGTTAAAAGAAGCTGTTAATTTTATGAAAATAGTCACCTGCCTCGCCATATGTATTCATTGGCCTGACCATGTGGCTTAGAATGTCAAGGACACCATTTTTGTTAAGTATTGCCTTATTCGCCAGATAAAAATTCAGGTCAAATTCATGAATATTTCTACAGAACACATTCCACAGTGCAATCAATCAGAGCCACTAGCTGACGCTAGTAGAAGGATAGTGGATCTGATGAACTACAGTCTGTTTCACCAGGACCTGGGAGTAGCCTTTTTCCAATTTGCTCGGTCGCTCTTTGAAATTTTTTAACAAATTTTTTCTCAGATTATTTTTTCACCTTCCCCCAACATCCCTGAAAATTTGGTAGATTTATTTTGTGTATTACGAAGTTAGACCATTTGGCATGTAATAATTTTTCAAAATGACAGCTCTCTTTAACACCATTGCCGTGAAACAAGAATCCTATTACATGCCAAATGGTCTAACTTCCAAAATACACAACACAAATGCACCAAATTTTCAGGGATGTTAGGGGAACATGAAAAAATGATCCGAGAAAAATTTTGTTAACAAATTTTTAAGAACGACCAAGCAAATTAGAAAAAGGCTACTCCCAGGTTCTGGTGAAACAGACTGTAGTCGCGTGCTCACCACTGCTAATTGGAGATAAATTTTTATGATCAGCGTTAAAACTAGTTTTATTGAAATCGTTGTGCTTTATAATATATTAAATCTATTTTAGTCAGTCATTTGTGAACCAAGCATACAGATCTACAGTTGAACCTTTAAGAAGTAGGCTACATCATCTTCCACAACAAGTTATCTTACCCACGAGCACGCAGTGTGATACCTTGCTTTATGGAGCATGGCGTCTAACTATTTTAAATATAGAGATACCTTGAACGTCACGCGTCCCAAGACCAGCCAATCAGACAGCGTTTGACAGCTTGCTGACACCCTAGCTTGCTTGTTACCGTTGCTATGATAGATCAGATAGATATAATAAGCTCGGAATCTCACGCTGATGTCATTGTGTTCCCAGCTCCCTGAATGGCGGCCACTGTATGATTACTGGCCGCCATGACGAAATTCGGTACAACTCACTGACCAAAATGAGAGATTCCCAACTTGCCTATGTACTACATCTAGCAACGGAAACAGGTAACTGTGCATGACAGATGAACAAGAGGTCAATTCTTCGTGACCTTTTATGACACATTTATAAATCTAATACATCCAATGAGGTTTGAATCTCAAGACACACCCCCAAGATGACCACGTAGACAGAATAACTGATTGTAGTACTCGATACGGCCAGGCTCCTGCGGTAGCACTCGCACTCGCGTGAGACTGGCCAAGGGAAGATGGGCTACATAGGACTATATATAACAGCATCACTCAAGTCTTAGGCTCTAGTATCCAATCATATCCACATGAGTGATGACCATTGGTTTTAAGTTCTTGACATACTGATACTTAGCTGTACATAAAATTGGCAATTATAAAGCGCCTGTGCAAAACCATGACACACCCATTCCAGTGGGACTTACTTTAAGGTTCAGTTATTTCAAACTATTATATAACATGTTTTGTCGTCGCATCAACATGATCAATGCATGTCAATTGATCACGCCCCTACACACGCAGTGACAGATTCCGCTGACAATTATTTTACATTTAATGGTTATATAATAATTTATCATTTCGAATAGCTCGTTGCGATTGCCATTATGTCATGAATATGAAAACATCGTAAATAAAAATAAGACACCTTAAAAATTTAGAAAGAAACTCAAGTACTATCAATCTAGATCAGCCTTGGATTATAAACTCACAGTCGAATCACAATGTTTTTTAAATATTATGTATTTTGTTCTTTAACAACAACATAGATCATATATCACAGATTGATGGTTAATATCATTATCTAGATAAAAAAAAATATGTCATAATAAATGCTTGTTCATTGTCAACGGATGTGTATGTTTCAGATTATAAGTGTTTGCAATGGCGGACCATGCAGGAAATAGAGAAGGGCCAAAATGGACTTGGAAACACTGTATTTTCACAGCTTTCTCCTTTGCCTCTATACCTAGTTTTTGGAGTTTCCCATATTTGACGTACAGAGATGGTGGCGGTAAGATTAGTTTCACATTATAATTAATGATCTTCTAGTCAATTGTTGTCTTATTTCGTGCTTATATATAATAATAATAATAATATTAATGATAATAATAACAACAACAACAACAACAACAACAACAACAACAACAACAACAACAACAACAACAATAATGATAATAATAATAATAATAACAACAACAACAACAACAACAACAACAACAACAACAACAACAATAATCATAATAATAATAATAACAACAACAACAACAACAACAACAACAACAACAACAACAAGAACAACAACAACAAGAACAACAACAACAACAACAACAATAACAATAACAATAATAATAACAATAATAATAATAATAATAATAATAATATTAATAATAATAATTATATTTTTATTATTATATTATATTGTAAAATTGTAATTATAATTATGATACTTTAGTTTACGAATGTGGACCAAATGAGCCCCCAATACACACAGAATAAAGTACATTGCAATATTTGAATAAACAATAACATTTACATTTTTCAGGTGCGTACGCATTGTTATTTATACTGCTGGTGGTCTTCTTGTACTCTCCTTTGTTGCTTCTACAACTTCACATCGGCTCGATTACTAAAACAAATGTAGTCCAGCTCTTCAGTAAATATTTACCAATAGCAAAAGGTGCGTAAAAATATAGCAACACAGTTGACACGAGACGTTGACCCAATGCTAGCTTAATGTTGGCCCACCGTCTGCGACGCTGGCCCAACAATAAACTAGCATTGGGTCAACGTCTTCTGTATTGTCAGTACTATATGTCATGCATATTATATGAACATAGTGACGTATTCACAACACAGTAAACACGTGACATTGACCCAGTGTTCAGGTGTTGGTACGATAGTTCAGCTGGCCCATCGTCTTCCACTGGGTGGAGGTTTCGTGGTTGCCTGGAGGAGCACATCACCAACCGATTGCATGCTCTCAACTATTTCAACCAAGCAAAATAGTTATTCTATTTTCCTTGTTTCAAAACAAGTGACGACTGACACAGACAATTTTAGCCTTCCAGTGAAATTTTAGCCAATCTGTGACAGAAGGCCATACACATTATACAGTAACATCATGCTGGTATATGGTTGGCCATCACCCTCATAAGTATATAAACCTTCCGCGGACAATTAAAAACCTTCCGCGGATAATTAAAAACCATCCGGGGAGAATTAAAAACCTTCCACGGAGAATTAGAAACCTTCCGCGGATAATTAAAACCTTCCGCGGAGAATTAAAAACCTTCCGCGGAGAATTAAAAACCTTCCGCGGACAATTAAAACCTTCCGCAGAGCATTAAAAACCTTCCGTGGAGATTTAATTTCTAATTCTCCACGGAAGGTTTTTAATTCTCCGCGTAAGGTTTTTAATTATCCGCGGAGAGTTTTTAATTGTCCGCGGAAGGTTTTTAATTATCCGCGGAAGGTTTCTAATTATCCGCGGAAGATTTTTTATTGTCCGCGGAAGGTTTATTTACTTATGAGGGTGATGGCCAACACTGGTAGGCCAACCATACATCAACCTCATAAGTAAAAAAACCTTCCGAGGATAATTAAAAACCATCGGCGGATAATTGAAAACCTTCCGCGGACAATTAAAAACCTTGCGCGGAGAATTATAACATTCCGCAGATAATTAAAAACTTTACGCAGAGAATTAGAAACCTTCCGCGGGGAATTAAAAAATAATTCTCTGCGAAAGGTTTTTAATTCTCCGCGGAAGGTTTTAATTATCCGTGGAAGGTTTTTAATTCTCCGCGGAAGGTTTTTAATTCTCCGCGCCCGCGGATGGTTTTTAATTATCCGCGGAAGGTTTTTTATTGTCCGCGGAAGGTTTATTTACTTATAAGGGTGATGGCCAACACTGGTAGGCATTCGAATTGATCAAGTACCCCCAAATACATATGTTTCTTGAAATACCAATTAATTAGTAATTATGGTATCATAAAGTTAATTTGTGTTTTAAAAATGATAATTAATATCCATATCTTCATGTTTGGATACTAAGGTTGATAAATGTATTTTGATTGTTATTCGTTTTATAATTGTTGATTTGTTGCTATATTTCTAATGTTGTTGTTGTTATCATAATTTTATTTCAAGTGCTGCGCTTAATATTAAAGATAGTATAATATTTGATGAGACAAAATTAGCCATTACCTTTCTTGCGCACAGGACATGCCGTGGCTATGATGATACAGCTTGCCATTTGGATTGTTATACAACAGACATGTCTTGGCTACTTGTTAACCTATATGTTTAAAACATGGGGAAGTACAACAGAGACATATCCCTGGAGTGACTGTTCTAATCAGTGGAACACTGATCGTTGTCAAGAGTATGAATACAAACCTACGGATGTTTATGATGGTTATCCAGATGACTACGTCAGCTATGACAACTACGGATTCACCCAAAGTCCTGCTCAACAATATTTCAAGTGAGTAGGTTAATTTAAGCTACGTGGCCCACGCATGCGAGTTCAGAACATGACTGGGTATTTAAACCCAACAATACAATACCCACATTATCTGATTATCTACTTAGCAGTATTAAAGAATGATAATTTCAATACATTTCCCATTCAACAATATTTCGAAGTAATTTTCAGTCACTTGAATTAGTCTATGATATTATGTTGGTGGCCATGCAGATTGGTCTTACACCATTAGTCATGTTAGTTCCAATTTTATGGTCCACGTAGATTCAAGTTTATTTACAATTTTTAATAATACAATTAATACAAATAATACAATTTAATATAATACAGCTAATACAATTTCACATTTTTCATCCATGTAATGTTGGTATGATCCTATCCATGATTATAAAAGTCTGACTAACAGGGTGGTTTGTCTTTAAATAGTTATCTGGATCGTTGATGCAAACACTCACTCGCAGTGGCAGCGCTTATCTCTGGTGACCCACTCCCAGCACTGCTAAGTCAACCGTATTGCATTCATGTTGATAAGGTCAACTCCTGTGCTGGTCCCACCTGTAGCCCAATGCCATTTCAGTGTTGATCCACCATCCAGAATTCTGGACCAACATCACACCGACACTATAATTAAAGCATTATGTGCGACTGATAAGAGAACTGACTGACCCGACACATTTATACGTCCCCGAGTACTTCCCCATAGAGAACCGTGCAGATCTTATACGGCTATACACACTGACCTCCATTTTATGTACACAGCAAGCTGTGTAAAAATGGTGTGTAAAAATGGAAACCGAAAAACCCGTGTGTCATGCAACAGAGACGGATTTTACGAGTGCCTGTTAAAACTAGGCTTTTTTCAGCTGGCGAAATATAGTGATCATATTAGAACTAATCTTTTTCGAAATGGAGATTTCTGTATCAGAGCCTTGCCATGTCTTCATGGTATGCAGATCCATCATTCAAGCCGCCATCATCGAAAATGTATTGGACAACATTTGATCACTAGCACATCAACAGTTAGTGATATTTCACGTTAGTCAAATAATATTTTAATTAACAGTGAAAAAAAATTGCACTAGGAAGATTATACTTTTTGATAACCAGAAACCATGACTAAAACTAGGTGGGGCGGGGGGGGGGGGGGGTAGTCCATTAAAATTGGCTGGTTCGTTTGCTTCACATAATAATTACATTTCGGCAGACCCCACTCCTGCGGACGTTGAACATACTGCGCATGCGGGTGGGTCCATAATGTCTACTCTGCGAAGCATGACGACCCCCCTACTTTAATGAACGATTATTTTCCGTACGCAAAAAGTAAATCAAATTATATTAGATAGTAATAATTATTAAATGTGCATCATTATTATGGGTCATCCATTCATACATACCGAAATGTGTATTTGATTTTTCAGTATCCACATTCTAAGAATGAGAGACGACTGGGGAGACTTGGGGCCGGTGGTTCCTGGACTGGCCTGGCCAACCTTCCTTGGCTATGTTTTTACATTGGGTCTTGTTGCGGCCGGACCCAGGATATTTCCATGGGTAAGTACTTGAGTTTCACAGTTGACTGTTCTTTGCTATTGTCTCATTGCGTAATATACCCTGTAGGTCGACCACGCTAAAGTAGATAGAATCTGACGAATTCCAAGACTTGTTTTTTAATAATTTAATCAGAAGGTTCCTTTTCATTGCTGAATGCATAATAAATAACTGCTATACGACGCTTGAAAAAGCCGAATAGTTAATTTACTATAATAAAAACTCCCTTCCCTGCCAACACGAGACGATCATTCTGTGCTGGTTTTGATGTTCCCGTCTGCGACGCTGACCCAACATCAAGCCAAAAAAACGTATCTTCTTTGCTGTGCTCTATCATGTCTATACTCAAACGTCCCTGCCTCTGAAACATTGAATGTAAAACAAACGCATTGTGTTTTTCCCCACATCCAGATTGCTGCTGTGGCGGGAGGTGTTGCATCATTCCTTCTCGTCATGGCGCTTGGATTTACTTACATTGGACTTGATGGTGGCAGTCTTGAGGGCTTGAGGTTTACATTTTTACCCAGCTACAGGCATCTCCAGGAGCTCAGAGTAAGCTGCTATTGTCTACCTCTTGTGTAGTAGGTGGTGCTTCTACAGTTTAGGTTGTGATTTATTATTTGACATTGTCTCACCCTCACATTTTATGTGTTCTTCGCCAGTTATGCTCCACTATCAATCAGAACGGCTTACTTATAAGAGAAACAGTCAATGCTGTTTGGCTTTGCATGCTAGAGTTTTCTTTTATTTGCCACTGAGGTATGGGCCTATATATACATCCAGAATGAGAACTTTCATCAATTTCAACAAAAACTGAATGTGATTGACATTACGGTGGTTAAGTCGTACGTTATTAACGTTATTTCCAAATAAGTCCTTTCGTTTGCATTTTTGTATTTTTAAAAGTAAGGTGGTGGTGTTGAGTTGTCAAATAAACTACAATTTAATCTCAGTGAAAAATTGAAATAATTTTCGTGAGTGACATTCCTGATATCATAGTTTTCGTTGTTTTTTCAGGTGTGGCACGATGCCTCTGGATCGGCAATGTACGCGACTATGGCATTTTCCGGTTTGCTTATTTCTTATGGAAAATTCTGCTCCACGAAGTCATTGTCTTCTTACCTGTATGTACACAGAATACATGTAACCAGACTGAATTTTACAAATTCAAGTTAAATCGATTATAGAACTAATATAACAATATTGTATGTGTTTTGAGGGGAATGTGGTAATGTGAAGAGAATATAAAACCTACCAATGGCATCAGATCAATTGACACAAATAGGGCTCAAATCGTAAAAAAAACTTGACCTGATAATTACACAATTATTTATAATTATACTTTTTAACGGATGTGGATGTTTAGAAAACATTTTGCGTTGACTAAACTATCATAGGTATTGTCTAATATTTATACCAAACACAATTTACCCTAATTGTTGATTCATTTCTCTTTCATAGCACATGGGTACCAATCGTTACGGTGGCTGCACTTGTACCAATCATAGTGACAGTCATGTTGAGTGGACTGGTGGGAGCTTTATGTGACCGTCTAGGCGTTGATTTTTCTGATGTAATGACAGGAGGTAAGTCTACATTCATGTTTTCAGACTCACTTCTATTCGTCATTACATGCATTTAACCGATATAAAATAATTAAGTAGAACAATATATAATAATGTCACTACCCTTTCAAAATCATCATTTATTTATTTTATTGATTAAAAAATATTTATACAGAGTGTATACATAATAGCAAATATACTATTTTTAAATATATGCCCTGTATCTAAGCCCTGTTGTACATTCAAAAATACAATACATTTCTAAGAGATGTGATATTGTAAATGGTATATACACAATTTAGAATATCGATAGTCTAACCATAGCTACACTTAAAATCAGTTTAATTAACACTGTCATAGAAAGCTTTTAAAAAGCACATGTTATTATGTGGATATCAGACAACACTTTAGGTGGCATTGCCATGATAGTGGTGTAAATACCAGTTTCCCGCACCAGAGATATAAAACACATTTTGTAAGTGGTAAAAAAATCACTCTGGAAAAGTGTAGAAATTTAAGTAACATTAGGACATCTTAACCTTCACACAGGATAATAATACATATGTAAACACAAGCTTTTTATAAACAGGTAGAAAGATACATTAAAGTGCACAATATGTGTAGTATCGTCATAAAAATATAGGATATAGAATATATGTTTATTTTTAGTGCATTAAAAGTATGAATGTATTTTATTCGTCAAAACAATACAATCGCACATAAAACGTAATACATACATTGATAGGTGCGTAAAATATTCCAATGTACGTATTTGGATCACACTATTTCAATCACGACAACAGAATAGTACCACATATGCAATATTAGACTGGGAGAACAATCCCGAACTCCAGGAGAAAATCAGTTGATTAAAGATCTTTGAAATCTGGTGTAAAGACCCACCTCGTCTGAAAACTAAGGCGTCTGAAAAATCACTAAACCTAGAAATAAAACAGAAAAACATAAAGTAATTTTGACGGGAACAGTCATCCATACCATGTGGTAATACCCTATGTCAGATCATGAAAAGCATGATCATGTGGAATAATGTCGGTTTGCTCCGAACAGTAGTATGCCTCCGGCCTGAATTTGAGCCAGGCAGAAAACGCTCCACAATGCAACATTCGCAGATTAACGTTTATAGGTCGATCGCTCAATGTGATTTGTGTAAGTATTTAAGATAAATTATTTTTAAACGAATACATAGAATGTAATTTACGGATTGAGCTTGGGAGCTGATTCCAGACTAAAGGACCACTGTGCTCAAGTGAAGATGTATAAATAGCTTTATTCGCTTAAGGCAAAAATAGTTTATTGTCTGAAGTAAATCTGGTGAAACAACACGCAATCTCACTGGTCATGGTGAGATTATCAGTAATATAGTCAGGCAGTAAGTTGTTGAGTGATTTAAAAACAAGCAGACCTACAAAGTAATCCCCAAACGGTCAAACAATAATCAATGTGAGATTGTACTGTGGCCATATAGTATTTATAGTATTATGTTATATATGCTGTCTGTTTGATGCTTGAAAACATTATATTTGATAGTTTTATCAAAATATGTAACATACTAACATTATTGTAATAATTTATAATTTATTTTCGATATTTGTATTATGTCTCTAGGCAGGTTAGCATCTAGGCAAGTAGTAGGCCTACTTAATATTATAGTAGTTGTCTTAGGGTGGAATAGGATAAAATCATACCCGATTCAATTTTTACCTATTTCACAATTAATTTCTGGTACAACCAAAGAGCTAATATATATACTGATGTTGATGCATATGTCTCTCCCATTAAACTGTAAAAAAGTGAATTATTTTTTTTACTCTTGGGGGGTGGTCCGTTTTTCAATCCTTTTATGATTTGGGACTGAAAAAGGGTGGTGCGTGTCCCGAATCGCGGGTCGGTCCGCTTTCTGAATCTTATAATACATTATGTGAATGGGGAAAAAATTGGGATTGGCTAAGGGTGGTCCGTATACCGGGATGTTCCGCTATGTGAGGCGGTCCGATACCGGGTCTCCACTGTATATATAAACTATTTGGTACAACTCAGTATCAATGTAGAAAGGGGGCGTGGCGCATTGGTAGAGCGTAAGGCTTCTCAATGTAACCCGATGTTTATTCCAGGACAGTGTAAATTCTTGACTCGATAACTGTAAAAAAATATAATGTGAGACCGCTTTTAATTGCAAGCAATACTGCATCAACACTATTTCTTGAAGGGATATTTCGTCACTTTGATATTAAAGGGCCGTGTCTAGCACTTTGTAGAGTAACAGATCGATACCACCCTTAAATACCTTTAATTAATACCTTTAAATAATAGCGCGGTGTTAAACTTTACTTGCAACACAGCGGACATGTTTGTATTATTGTTTGACGTTTTGGATTGTTACAGGTGTTGGTATTGTTACTTACCTCATACCCACCGCAGCCGCGGTCTTAAAGTTGCCACCATGGTGGACTTTTGTAATCTATGCTGCCGGATTCTTGTTCACCGCACTATCACAGGTTTTTGAGTCTGTTGTTCTCTTTTTATATGTCTCTAGATATTTGCACTTTTTTACATACTTAAATGCAATTAAAGATCTAGATTTGGAATGAATGATTAAATAACATATTTTGAAGTTTCTTTTAAAAGACATGTAGGCTATCCCCAATGGGCGTCCAAGTCGAGAATTATTGAAATCAAATGAAAGTTTACAAGCGTTGTTGAACGATGAAAAAAAATGGTATTAAAAATATTGCATTATTGTTTTTTAATGCGTAAAGTGTGCTTAAAGGGTTTACCGCTTAAAGCTCTGAACTAATAAATCAAGACATACTACACAGGTGCAAATAAAAACACCAATAGAAGTATAAATACCATCTTAATTATGCATTTGCTGCTACCATGCATAGTCGACATCAGCCCGGGGCCGTGTTCTGCATGGTTAGCAGCTTAGCTCATAACTCTGTGACTTACGAAAAATCCACCAAAACTGAAAAGTATTCTGTCAAAACAGTCGAATTTATACAAAAGCATTCTGGACTGAAAGAGTAAAGATCGTCTCAAAACACGGCCCAGTATTATTTTTGTATGAACCATGGAGATCAAAGTTTTTTTTTCAATTTGTAATCATCATAAATGTCTTAGATAGCTCTTTCTGATTCATTTGCATACCTACTCTGGGGGTTTAACCCTTCCGTCGCGGTGACCGTCTTTATACGTCAGAATCTGACGTCTGTAGACGTCAGATTCTGACGTATAAAGACGGTCACCGCACTGAAAGAATTGAAATATTTCTAATGGTGGTAGACCCATAACATAGGTATTCAAATGAGCCAGAAAGAGCTAACTAAGACATTTATGATGATTACAAATTGAAAAAACCCTTTGGTCTCCATGGTTTATACAAAAATAATTCAGCGTTGTAGGGGTTAAGTTTGCACTCATGTGAATTAAACTAGTTTGTCAAACTTTTGATTCACAGGGACTGATGGTGCTGATTCTCTTGGAAATAGTTATGGACTATTTATATTGTGAGCGTTTGCGAAAGATGTTTCCGCGCAAAATGATTGTGCGTCTGGTGGTGGCGGTTGTGATGGTCTTCCTGCTGTTCCTGTTGACACTGCCTCTTATCACTGAGGTAAACCAACTCTATATTCACGAGGATAATCTACGCTTCCGGTTTGATATGTTACACTTGCACATAATTATGCTATACTATCATATTATATATGATTTTCCTCCTTCAAGAGTACATTGGCCAATCAAATATATTGTTGGGGGGAATGAAATGTTTGGTCACAAATTAAACAAACATGATTAATTTTCATCCACAATGACACCCAGTGCGCGTGCCTTTGGCGGATATACGTGGGGGGGGGGATCACAGGGGTCACGTGACCCCCCCCCCCTAATTTTAAATGCCCCTTTCGAAATCTAAAAAATATAATTTTCTGTATAATAATTAGATAAGATGATAATGCGAGTTATTTTCCTATTTGTTATTCCTTAGCTACCTGGAAATGGTGTATTTGGTATTTTTTTAGCAAAAAAATTCCTCGCGCCTCCAGCGCTCGCCTCTTATTTCATATGCATGTGCCCTTTTTATCTTTTGGTGACCCTGCCCTTTTTCTATCCTGGATCCGCTCCTGGGCTCCTTGAGTTTCATATTTTCACCCACTTGAAGTTGTGTCTCGCGAGACACAACTTCAAGTGGGTGAAAATTCAAATTAGATAATCTGGCGCTTTAAGGGTTGAATCACTGTGAGATGAGAATTGCAGTAGCAATTCACAGCTTACAGTGAATGAAAAGGTGTTGAAATATCCGGTAGTCAAAGGGTTATCGAGCCGTATAATCCTGATAATTCGTGACATTAAAAAAAAAGTATATTCAACCAGATATATTTAGACTTTCTCAGCAACTGTAGTTTGCTTTAGATTAACCCAAATTTCACAGATCTATATAAAACAATTCATCCGAGAAGTAACTGTAAGTGGTTGAAAAATTGATGCCCCTAATTAAAGGAACTCCTTGGGATGGGAATTTTCAATTTTGAAAATTTACTATATATGAAGCTGTATAGTCTACTGATCCTGAATAAGGTACAGAACATTAAAAAAAAAAATTAATAGCACTTAAAACGACTAAACTAGTTTTCATTTCCTAGAGGTATATTGTCATATAAGCAATAGTGCCCCAGATACCCACCATCTCAGACGGCATGATCAAAGCAACCTACTGGTTGCATCAATAGCTGCCGCTCTTGATTGGTCTGGGAACGCGATGATCGGGGTGGGGGGGGGGGGGCACAGCACCGATGGTCTGCTGAACGCTGGGCCGACGGCATCAACTTGTGGCCCAATCCTGTGCTAGCATTTAACCATCATTTAGGCCAATACACTGTATGGTCGGGTTATTCCTGGATTCTTATAAATGTTGATAAAAATCGAAAAACTTTGAATAAAATAAAATCATGATCTGTGGGATACACTACTTCATTACACAAATAGAAACGAAATTGTCATCCCAAGGAGCCGTTATAAAAAATAAGGAATAATAATGACATGTTTTTTCACAAAAAGTATTTCAAATTTAATTTGTTTAACAGGGTGGCCATCTCCTCTTTTCTCTTATCGACACTTTCGCCGGGAAATATAGTATGTTCTACACCATCCCTTATGCTGTGGCTCTCATAGTTGTCTATGGTAAGTTTACAATTGTTTGACATCTTCATTTTGCTAGTCCTTTATACATGTTATACCTTAGCTTAAACATTGTATAATTATCAATTTTTATTATAGGCCTACTATCAGAATTATTGTAAAAAATGTACTAATTAGTGTCTATAATGTGGTGTGTATGCCACTAATGCAACAAAAGAATATTTGATATAATTAAATACATATAGCCTGAAAGATCCACTGTCGAAAATCGTTGACCCACTGTCGAATATCTTTCAATTGTCCTGTCCTATAATCGGACGGGGACGATTCAACCAGCTCTCGAGACAGATTTTCAATCGCAGGAGAGCATGTGTTCTGCAAACGAGTTTATACACCAACCTTTAAGGCCTAGTTTCTATTTTATTAAAAACAATATTTAAGAGATAGTTAGATATTATCCTGTCCTTTGGTACAGTGATTAGTAGATGTGTTTTTCTGACCCAAGCGTGACTCAACCGCGACAAAAACATAACCAGTTATTTTTTCTGATATTCTGAAAGGTGATAATAGTACTCGAAGGTGAGTGACGTACTTCAACATACGCTTACCAGGGACTGTCTGGATCCACATTAAACCATAGAATTATTAAACTAACGTGTGTCAAGAATCGAAAAAGGCAAATTCATGACGTTGATGCCTCAGACACACAACATAAAGCAATGGTTTAGTGAGGGGTTCGGCATCTACGACACTGGACGAATATTAAACTAGCATAAATAGCTTGCGATGCGTTTAGTGGCTTGGTATATGTGTAAAATTGAATATAATTATGCAAATGATGTATTATTTTTGTTGATTGCTCATCAGGTATACTAGACATAATAGGCCTACCGATTTTTCTGTGACCCATAGAAAATAGGCCCTAGTGTGTAGAGTGATACTGAAAATGTTGGCATAGTTTCACACTACCAATGACATGCTTCACTGCAGGCAGGCATTGAGCGAAAGGCGCTGTTGTGGGAGTGAAATGGCATGCCTGTGTGTGAGGCTGTACATTTGCCTTTCTACAGATCAGAGTTTGACACCATAGAATGAGTAGGAAAATATATAGTAGGACAATATAGTACATGGAATAAGTCAATGTAGTGTGCAATTTGTGAAGAAATCATGAAATTTGGCACAGATGACCTCTAATATACCCTTTTCGAATTCTGATATAGGGCAGTGGAATTTGACCTCGGTTTGACCTTCGAATTTGCATATTTCCAAAATAGCCGCCATCTGATAGGGGTAATTGGAGTGGAAATGTCAAAATCGAGATAGAGACCTGCAAATAGGCCCAAATTAAAGGCAATGATATGCTGATTACAAATTCCAAATTAATATTATTGTTATACATCATTTTCTCAATCTAATTTGCATATTTCCAAAATGGCCTCCAATTACAAGGTGAAAACATAAAAAGTCAAAAGCGAGATAGAGACCTACAAATAGACTAAAAATTAAAGGTAATAATAAGCTGATTTCAAATTTCAAAAAATATTATTGGTTTACATACTTGTCTTACCATAATTTGCATTTTTCAAAATGGCCGCCAATCGCCGGGAAGCAGAAAAAACGTTAAAATTGAGACTGAGACCTGTAAATAGGCTGGAATGAAATGGCCGCCATTTGTGCAAAGTCAAACAATGAATTGATATAATTTCAACAGGATATAATGATTCATGATTTGGGTGTCTTCCAAAGGGATTTCGGGGATGCCTGACATATAGTGGTGTGGTCAAAAAGTATTTTTAGACATTGCATTCTGGGTAAAATCCAAGATAGCCGCCATTTGTGCAAGGTTAAACAATAAATTGATATAATTTTCAACAGAACATAAGCATATTCCTGATTTAGGTGTCTACCGTAGGGTTTTCTTGAATTCCCCAGATAATATCAAATATGGCCGCCATCTATGCAAGGTCACACAATAAATTGATATCATCTTCTACAGAGTAAAAGCAAATTCACAATTTTGTTGTCTACCAAAGGGTTTTCGAGAAAGCCCGACCTGGTGGTGTAACCAGAAAGTACTTTAGACAATGCATTGTTGGTAAAATCTAAGATGGCCGCCTTGTCTGCAAGACAAAAAAAATCATTATAGCTCCCCCTACCAGGGGGAGGCTTTCAGTTTTTGTACGGTTTCTTCCGCCGGCGGCGGCGGCGCTCTTCCATACGCTGTCACCCTGATATCTACGACACCGTTTTTTCAATTTATTTGGTGTTCAACATACTGGATACAAGTATTAATTTCTACGCTGCATCAATTTTTGAGAAAGTTTGGAAAAATATATGGGTCATGACGGCCACATTTAATCTTTTTTCGTCAAATTAGAACCTTTTCACCCTGATAACTTTAAAGCTGCCTTTCCGATGTACTCATCAATATTCAACTTAAGTCATAGTAGTATTAATTCCTAGCTTGCATCAATGTTTCAGAAAGTTCAGAAGAATATCTGGGTCATGGTGGCCATCTTTATTTTTTTTTCGTCAAATTAGAACTTTGTCACCCTGATAACTTCCAAGCTGCTTATCTGATATACTCAATATTCAAAACACTGCATAGTAATATTAATTCCTAGCCTGCGCCAATTTTTCAGAAACTTCGGAAGAATATCTGGGTCATGGCGGCCATCTTTAATCTTTTTTCGTCAAATTAGGACCTTGTCACCCTTATTTCTACAAAACTGCTTTTACAATTCACTTTGTGTTTAACATACTGGATGCAAGTATTAATTCCTAGGCTGCATCAATTTTTCACTAAGTTTGGAAAAATATTCGGGTCATGGCGGGCATCTTTAATCTTTTTTTTGGGTAAATTATGACCTTGTCACCCTTATATCTACGAAACAGCTTTTTTTATTCACTTTGTATTCAACATACTGGATGCAAATATTAATTCCTAGGCTGCATCAATTTTTCACAAAGTTCGGGAAAATATTCGGGTCATGGCGGCCATCTTTTATCTTTTTTTTTTAAATTATGACCTTGTCACCCTTATATCTACAAAACAGCTTTTTTGATTCACTTTGTATTCAACATACTGGATGCAAATAATAATTCCTAGGCTGCATCAATTTTTCACAAAGTTCGGGAAAATATTCGGGTCATGGCGGCCATCTTTTATCTTTTTTCGTCAAATTAGGACCTTGTCACCCTGATAACTTCAAAGCCACTTATCTGATATACTCAATATTCAAAATACGTATCAATTCCTAGCCTGCATCAATTTTTCAGAAAGTTCGGGAAAATATTCGAGTCATTTTCGGCCATCTTCTTTCGTCAATTTAGGAACTTGTCACCCTGATAACTTCAAAGCCAATTATCCGATATACTCAATATTCAACATAATGCACAGTACAGAGTAGTATTTCCTAGACAGCATCAATTTTTCAGAAAGTTTGGGAAAAAATCCGGGTCATGGCGGCCATCTTTAATCTTTTTTCGTCAAATTAGAGCCTTGTCACCGTGATAACTTCAAAGCTGCTTATTCGATACACTCTATATTCAACGTACTGCATGGCTGACGCTAATATTAATTCTTAGACTGCATCAATTTTTCAGAAAGTTCGGGAAAATATCCGGGTCATGTCGGCCATCTTTGATCTTTTGGAGTCAAAATATCACTTAGTCAGCCTAAAGCTGCTAGCCTCTGCCTCATAATATTACTTGATAATTACATGTACCAATTGATTATCTGCTAAAATTATAATTAATGTATAACTCTTATTTGAAAATTGCGAGGGGGAGCCTTCTTGGGTGTTTACATGGTAAACACTTACATCTAGTTGGATATCATTTTTGACAGACAAACAATTTCAAACATGACCACAAAGATTGAAGCCAATACATGTAATTATGCCTACCGAAAATTCCTTTATCAACTTAAAGTAATACCAAATTTTAAGACAATGTTAACGTTAACCATCCATTTTTGTAACAAGCTAATTTCACAATACATCTGTTAACATCTAGATAAAAAATACAGGAAAATATCTACTTTGACATGTATATAGATACAGTAAAACGCTAATGCCCCATTGCCCTTTAACTCTTCTCCATCACCCTTCAACACCTTTTTGTCGCCTTTTAGTGCATCTTCGACGCCCTTCAACACCTCTTTGCTGCCATTTACGCTGCTCTGTCGTTATTTAACGTTTCACCATCGCCCTTTAATGCATTCCTATTGCCCATTTATGCCTCTACATCACCTATTAACACATTAAGATTGACCTTTAATGCCTGTCCGTGGCCCTTCAACGCCTCTCCGCCGCCCTTTAGCGCCTCTTTGTCGCCCTTTGCACCTGGCTCGTCACCCTTTAACGCATTCCCATTGCTCCTTAACGTCCTCTTTAAAGCCTCACGGTCACCATTTAACGCCTCCCCATTGCCCTTTAATGCCTCCCTGTCCCTTTTTAATGCAGCACCCATCACACTTTATGAACTCTTCATCATCATTTAATGACCTTCAACACATCCCCATCGCCCTTTGTTGCCTTTACATAGCCATTTAATGCTTCATTGTTGGCCTACATCGCTTCCCTGTCACCCTGTTGTGCCTGCCTATCACCCTTTAATCCATTCCCGTCACCTTTTAAAATAACCGTTCATAAGGGAATGCCTTTCTGTCGCACCTCAGCATCTCTCCATTGCGCTTTAACGCTTTTTCGTTGCCCCTTAGTGCCTGGCTGTGTATTGTCGTCACTCTCTGCCACCCTTCAGCACATCTTCGACGCCCTGCAACGCCTCCCCATTGCCCATTAACACCTCTCCATCGACAGTTAATGCGTTTCCGTTGCCCTTTAATCCTTTTTTTGTCGACCTTTAATGCATCTTCATTAATAACCCTTGTTCGTGCCCCGTTTATCCCATAGCAGTCTAAGTCCGAGCAGAGATCGGACCTAACATTTATGACACTGCAGAGCGTAGCTCAGACCTGGCAATAATGCTTAACCATTTACCAGGCAACCTCACTTGCCTAACAATAAGCATGGCATGGGGAACCCAAAGCACATGAGGGTGATTTATCCTTGTCACAACCGTTTCTGAACTAAAAAATAGAACACAAGGCTCGGATGAATATGAGGCTCGGGGTATATCTCAACTTAGTTCACCTGAAACTATGAAATATTGTATACTCCTCAGGACATATAGAAAGGTTCTCAAATCTCATGGTAATAACTTATTTATCATATAATTGTGTGTGTATAGGCCTATTGCATGCTTCTACGAACTGTCTTTGATTTATTTTGCTATATACTGTGTGAATTGACATAATTTTGTACTCTGTACTCTGTACTTCTGTGGATCACAAAAATACCATTTTTTAAACAAAAATTCTGAAAATTTGATATTTGAATTAGCATATTCAAAATCGCTCCGTGTTACCATAGCAACATCACATTGATCAATCGAATATGGTGTATTCTAGTTATATTATGTGTGTGTGTGTTCCTGGGATGAATGGGACAAGCATATGTCATCACTCTAAGTTGATATTAGAAGTATGAGAATATGTTTCAAAATCACAAAAATCGCTAGACTACACAGACGTCCAATGTCTACACGACCAGACTGCTATGAGTTAACGATTTCCCATTGCTCTTTAACTCTTCTCCATCACCCTTTATTGCCTCCTCGTCACCTTTTTTTGCACCCCGTCGGACGATTTAACATCACCCTCTAACTTCTCCCTGTAGCACCTTTTCTGCATCTTCTTCACTTTTTGACATATTGTCGCAATTCAAAGGTTTTCAGTCGCACTTGAACGCCTCTCTGTCGCCTCTTCTTCACCCCTCAGTGCCTGATAATTGCCCCTTAGCACCGCTCCATCACCTTTTAATGCCTCCCCTTAGACCTTTAACGCTTTTCCGTCGCCCTTCAATGCCTCTCCGTCGCCCTTTGATGCCTTTTCTTCGCCCTTTGATGCCTGCTTAATGTCTCCTTGTCTCTATTTAACACATCTTCATTGCCTTCTAATTCCTCTTCGCCGCAATGTAAATATTTTTAGTTGCTCTTTCATGTCTTTCTATCGCCCTTTCAGTTGTCGTCATCGCCCTTTAGCGCCTCCACATTGCTCTTTAACACGTCTCTGTCACCTTTTAACGCCCTTCTTAAACCTTCAATGCCATTCCATCGCCCTTTAATGCATCTTTGTCGTCAATAATGTACATATGTTTTGTACACAAAATATGCCGCAAAAATAAACATGTTTTTAAACAAGGAGTTATATATCCCAGAAAACTGTGTTTAAATCTTATAAAAAAAATTACAACAAACTATATTTATTGTTATGTGTTATTTTATGATATGTTTTGGCAATATACCCAGATAATGCATTATATATTTTGAGTAGGCCCCTATAAATATGACATGAGATACCAACGGGTAATGGCAGCCCTTGGGTTTGGGGAATGTAACCTAAATACACTTCATTTAATTGGCCGATGTAATGTTGCCATGGTAACCAACATCCATTTTAAATATGCTAATTAGGCAAATTAGGCTGATAAATGTATATATAACAATTTTTTTTTTGAAATCAAAATCAACTTATTCTTACCTTCAATTTGAGCCTATTTGCAAGTCTCTATCTCAATTTTAACATTTTTACTGTTTTCATCTGGATATTGGCGGCCATTTTGAAAATATGCAAATTGGGATGGGAAAATGATATATGAAATATATGAAATTTTTTTTTTGAAATTTGTAATCAGCTTGGTATTACCTTCAATTTGAGCCTATTTGCAGGTCGCTCACTTGATTTTGAAATTTTCACTCTCATTACACATATCAGTTGACGGCCATCTTGGAAATATGCAAATTAGACGGTCAAAACGAAGTCAAAAATGACTGCCCTATATCAGAAATCAAAAAGGGTATTCCAGAGGTCATCTGTGCCAAATTTCATGATTTTTTCACAAAGTGCACACGGGAGTCCATATGTAAGACTTATTCCATAGACTAATACATATGTTTATCGTTGACAAGGCAAGACTTGGGCCTGACCAACATGCATTTACAGCATGTATAGAGGGTATATGTATGACAAAATCCCACCAGACAGGTTCTGAAACTCGAAATCTCAAGCCTTGGGCTCATGAGTTAGCAGGTTCTACTCAGGAAAACATTTTAACACACCAACATCTATTAGTCTGTTCAAAAAATGGCATGGTATTATACCACTATTACATTCGTTAGACTTGCTAGCTGACATATAATGTATAATTTATTCACACAGGTCAACTCAAGGGCATACCATTTATGCTCAAGCAGATACTTGGAGGCTATGCTGCTGTAGCCATGGCTATTGTTCTGGTAAGATATTTTCCTGACAACCATTCGCACAAAAATATAATGATACTTTATGAAAAACAATGAGGCTATATCTTCCGTTTCCTATGAATGTGTTTTCTTTCAGATGATATTATTCGTAGTTATGATTCCGAGGCTTCTGGAATATGAATATTACGGTAGCATGGGGTACGTATATCCGCCAAAGGCACGCGCACTGGGTGTCATTGTGGCAATTGGTCCACTTATATTCGATCTGATTGGAGCCATTCACGCCCTAGTAACAGCTCCGGGAAACATAGAAATGGTGAGTATAGCTATCGGTATGCTATTTTATTTTGTCTACCTCAATATATTAAACATTTACTCTACCCATGCATTCATGAATATAATTTGTGATTATGAGATTGTACGATAGTTATTTTAATATATGCTCAGCTGAGATACTTTTTTCTCTTCAGAGTAGTTAACACCCTTACAACATCAATATTGCAACTTGGTAAAAACTGTCAATACACCCTTTTCAAAAACAACACGCCACACAGTGAGCAACGCTGAACTGTTTTATTCAGACAGCCGTTACACACTTTTCAATGACAACACGCCACACAGTGAGCAACGCTGAACTGATTTATTCAGACAACTCTTCACGCGCAGACTCGTGCAAGCAGTCTATTATATTGAAAATGTTGGTGAATCCCGCTAATGAATTCCTTTTATTTAATTATACAGAAAATGGTACACGTGATGGGTGGAGACACTATGGTTTACAGTGCTGTAAGCCCAGAAGGAGAAGCTGATCAGTTAACAGGCACAAAACTATAGATTACTTGGTCTAAACCGGATAGAAAGATTATATTAGAACGTCTTCATAATTTTCACACTCATGCAGCTAAAATAACGTAGGCCTACATGTGACCATAAAACACAGTATTCTACCTATACTAACACCTATTCAGAATGGCAAAGCCAAAAGACTGCCTTTTAGCCTTTCACGTTATTATGATACCTGCAGTTTCACATAAGTAGCATGTGACGAATTATTCTACAAGTTTGATAAATGACAGTGGCAGTACATCAAGTGGTTTATTTTTGCATAGTTATTATATCTAACCAGTTGTTTCTCAAAGTGTTAGGGAGCCCCTAGATCACAACATGCCTTCTCTCGTCATAGATTATATATACTCTTTGCTGTGTCATAGTATATTTTGTTACAGAGAAAACGGAATGTTGACTTTGATATTTTCCGCATCTTACCCAAGAGCTCGCAGGGGGTTACCTTGCTGTATCGAGCCTAGCGTTCAACTATTTGAAATAGCGAGTTACCTTAGATGTTGCACGCGCTGCGTCTCAAGACCGGCCAATGAGACAGCGCTTGACAGCTGCCTGAGAGCAAAGCTTGCTTGTTTCCGTTGATATGATAGACATAGAAAAGCTCGGAATCTCACGCTGATGTCATTGTGTACCGAAATCCCTGATGACGGCCACCATATGATTACTGGCCGCCATGAGGGGTTTTCGGTACACCTCATTGTTCAAAATGTGAGATTCCCAACTTGTCTATATAATACATCTAGCAACGGAAACAGGTAACTGTGCTAAGAGCTGAGGAAGAGGTCAATTCTTCGTGACCCTTAAATAAATCTGAAACATCCACTGAGGTTTGAATCTCAGATACACTCTCAAAAAGCCCACATAGACAGATATAGTACTCGATATGGCCAGGCTCCTGTGGTAGCACTTGCGTGGGACTGGCCAGGTGAAGATGATTTTCCGACACATGGCGTGTTTTATTTCTTTTAGAAAATGTATATATTCAATACATAGTTGGCACAGAGCGTTGGTCGGACATTTAATAATTATTTTGTAGAAGGTGGTTGTCATTTGGTATAAGCACTAGTTATGACATTTACTTTCTGCCAAAATGTACGAATTTAATTGATGAATCCATTACTAGTCCAGTTTACTGCGCGTTTATGCTGATATTTAATTGCCAGGTGGCGTTTACTATTCCGCACGGTGCTTTCTGGGTATATCCATAGCCTACAGATGGTGCTGAGCGAACTACCTACTAGCTTTGATAAGTTGTGATCACATTAGCTATATGTAGCCTACACGTATTACCACCAGCTTGTTATGCCCAAGACAGTGTTTTTGCTATATGATTTGATACAAAAACATTAAGCGTGATGCATTCAACACTGTACATATTCATGTTGACAATTAGAATATTGTAAGCCATGTCTAGTGAATGAATATTACAGGGCCAGTAATAATATTAACTGGTACAATGTTGTATTTTCTAAATATCCATTACCTATTTTTGCTTTATATTTTTATTGGGTATGACCACCAACTTGTTATGCCCAAGATAGTATTTTTGCTACATGATTTGATACAAAAACAATAAGCGTGATGTATTCAACACTGTACATATTCATGTTGACAATTAAAATATTGTAAACCATGTCTAGTGAATGAATATTACAGGGCCAGTAATAATACTAACTGGTACAATGTTGTATTTTCTAGATATCTATTACCTATTTTTAGCTCCCGCCGTCACCGTAGGTGAGACGAAGGGAGCTATGAATTCTACCTCCGTTTTTTTTTGGCCTCTTCTTTTGCCTATAACTTTGTAAGAAAATAAGCTAGGATAACAATTTTTGGTATGTGGGTTACTTCCAGGTGGCTAATGGACAGGTTAAAATATTTTTAATCTGAATTCAATACGCAAGGTTGCAGAGGAGAAAATGATGATGTGACGGCGTTGGGCCGTTGGGCCGTTGGGCCGTCCGTAAACAATTCGTTTCCGGAGCATATCTCTGAAAGTACTTGTCTGATTGTCTTCAAATTTTACACACAACACCCCTAGGGGGTCTAGTTGTGCCTTTTGGGGTATTTGAACTTTGACCTACTTCTGGTTCAGAACTATGACCTATTTAGACGTTTTGACGCGCACTTCGTTTCCGGAGCAGATCTCGAAAAGTACTGGGCCGATGACAGTCATATTGCACATACATGTTCTCTAAGGTCCCTAGTTGTGCCTTTTCAGGTTTTTGGACCTTGACCTTGAAGTTGACCCAGCACTTTGACCTAATTTATAACATCGGTAAATCCGACTGAAAGATTTTGCGGAATATCATGAAAACCGCTCAAGATAGCTACACCATTACTATAAAACAAATTGTGAGGTTTCAGGAGAGGATGCATCTTGAAAAATTTCAAGTCGATAAAATTAAAAATGGCCGCCTATCAGCCATTATTCACCTCGACAGGCCTGATATTGCGGAATATCATGAAAACCGCTCAAGATAGCTACACCATTAATATCAAATAAATTGTAAGGTTTCAGGAGAGGATGCATCTTGAAAAATTTGAAGTTGATAAAATTCAAAATGTCCGCCTATCAGCCATTATTCACCTCGACAGGCCTAATATTGTGGAATATCATGAAAACTGCTCAAGATATCTACACCATTACTATAAAACAAATTGTAAGGCTTCAGGAGAGGATGCATTTTGAAAAAATTCAACTCGTCCAAGTTCAAAATGGCCGCCAATCGGCCATTATTCACATTCACATGGCCGTTATTTGGTAAACCGTGCTAGATGGCTAGACCATTACTATAAAACAAAATGTGTGATTTCAGGAGAGGATGCATCTTGAAAAAATTTGACTCGATAAAATTCAAAATGGCCGCTTATCGGCCATTATTCACTTTCACATGGCCGTTATTTGGTCAACCGTGCTAGATGGCTAGACCATTACTGTAAAACAAAATGTGAGATTTCAAATGAGGATGGATCTTGAAAAAATTTGACTTGATCAAATTTAAAATGGCCGCCTTTTCGGCCATTATTCATTTTCACATGGCTGATATTTGGTAAACCGTGCTAGATGGCTAGACCATTACCTGATTACTATAAAACAAAGTGTGAGTTTTCTGGGGAGGATGCACCCTGAAAATTTTTAACTTACGAATTCAAAATGGCCGACAATCAGCATTATTTACCTCGATAGGCCTGATATCAGGTAAACCGTGCTAGATAGCTAGACCATTACTATAAAACAAAATGTGACGTTTCGGGAGAGGATGCCTTTTAAAAACTTTCGACTCAATCGAATTCAAAAAGGCCGCCTATCGGCCACTATTTACTTTCACATTGCTGATATTTGGTAAACCGTGTTAGATAGCTGGACCATTACTATAAAACAAAATGTGAGATTACAAGAGAGGATGCATCTTAAAAAAAATTGACTCAATCAAATTCAAAATGGCCGCCTATCGGCCATTATTCACTTTCACATAGCTGTTATTTGGTAACCGTACTAGATGGCTATACCATTACTATAAAACAAATTGTGAGATTTCAGGAGAGGATGCATCTTGGAAAATTTTGACTTGATCAAATTCAAAATGGCATCTTATCGGCCATTATTCACTTTCACATGGGCGATATTTGGTAAACCGTGCTAGATGGCTAGACCATTACTATAGAATGAAATGTGAGATTTCAGCTGAGGATGCATCTTGGAAAATTTCGACTTGATCAAATTCAAAATGGCCGCCTTCAGGCCATTATTCACTTTCACATGGCCGATATTTGGTAAACCGTGCTAGATAGCTAGACGATTACTATATAATGAAATGTGAGATTTCAGCTGAGGATGCATCTTAAAAAATTCTGACTCGATCAAATTCAAAATGGCCCCCTATCGGCCATTATTTACTTTCACATGCCCAATATTTTGCAAGCTGTGTTAGATGTTAGTCCATTACTATAAAACAAAATTTGAGGTTTCGGGGGAGGATGCACCCTAAGTTTTTAACTAGTTTATATCAAATTCAAAATGACAGTAAATCAGCTATTAGTTACCTCGATTGGCCTGATATCGGGTAAACCGTGCCAGATAGGTAGACCATTACTGGGATACTGATTAGGATCATTAATTTCAATGGAGGTTTGCAATCTCTGACAGACTGTCTAGTTCTTATCTTACTCTTAGACTGAGCTAGTTGTCTTGCGTCTTGATTTTTGACCTAGCCTAGGACTACATTAAAAACCCTACACAAAATTGCTTAAATCAAATTCTAATTCGTCGCGGGAGCTCCTGGACTTATGTAGTCTTGTTGCTATATATTTTTACTGGAATAGTAGTTATATGTGGATATTATATGAAGCCAATGGTAACAGACAGGACAATTATATTTGAGTGGAATGACTTATAATTATGTAATTCTACACATGTATACGTTCATATTGCCAGTTTTATGTAAAGGTGGTGAATAGACGAGTAGTGAAAAAATATAAAATGTGCGTGCATTTTGCCAGCTCTCATTAGTATGCCTCTATAATTTTTATGATGATATAATTATATGGAAGTCGGTCATATTTCAAAATGAGAAACGTTATGTAGTTCAAGTTGAATGTTGTTTTTTATCAGTATCAGTAGATACAGACATATTAAAAGGCATAACTTTTATATCGCATGTTCCGTACTATCCTTTTAAGAATTATGTTTCACCCCTTGCTGAATTATTTATTACTTATTTTACGTACATGTAAATCATGCAATTCGAAAAAATCATCACTCATACTTTGTTAGCAGGAAGGAAAGTGATGTTTTCCGAAGGTTTTCAATCATAATTGTAGTTAAACTATTTCATTTGCCCGAGCCAATGTTTTTTACTACAATTTGTGGTGGTATTCACAACAGATACTTCTTATTCTTATTCGTATAGTAGACAAAATAATGTGAATATTTGTGTGAATTGCTGCAAATTATATCTCAGTGCACCTGCCATTGTGTAGGTATGTGAAGTTTTATATTACCATCAACTATGTAGGCCCTATATCCTGATGTTAAGGAATACATGGGGTTTGTCCATAATTGTTTTACTCAATTGTTTTATAACTATATTCCATGAATCATGAATAATATAATGAATAAATTTGTTTCATCACCGTGATCACATGTTAAATTTTATGGCGTATTTTCTAGTTAACTCTTTTGACTTTCGAGAGTGATTTACAGGGCTATGTCGTAGACGATGGGTCAACAGTAAACCGACGTTGGGCCAACGCCTCATGTTTGCTGCTGTTGGTTATTTCTCCGGGCGTCTGTCCAGTGTACATTGTAGGCCTACATATATCTGAGGAGTTATCTTTCAGTTAATCTAACCCGGCATATGTTTTCTAAGATGGCTTCAAAATTTCAGTTATCCAAGTTTCAACGGTTTGACGGATTTGTTTCATTTTAAACTGAAATTGAAGTTGCAGGAGGGATATTCCTTGCATTGAAGAGGTTTGGATGTATCTCAGATAACATGAAGCAAGAACTATATAAAAATTTTGCATGAAATGACAATACCAGCATGTTCAGTTTCCCTGTGATATATAGTCAGAGCTGAATTTTTTTTTATATCCCTAACCAGCAGGAAAAAGGCATGGCAGACATCTGAAGTAATAGTTAATGCAATAAAACTATAATTGTCTATAAAAAAATAAATAAGGTTCTGCCCTATGAAATATGTACCATCTGATCATTTGTATGTCAACATACAATATTTTATAGGTTGTGGGTGTCGAGATAATTTTAGAAAAAACCCTGAGAAGGAACGGAACGCTTCTCGACCGCACCATTAAGCCGTCATAGGCCTAGATCAGGATTCAGGTGACAGAGAACCCCAAAGTCTGCCAGACCAATAAACCACATACCGGAAGGATACAATATTGTATGGTGGACGGATTTATTTCAATGGATTAGTAGTCCAATTATGACAAAATATTTTTGGGCTGTTTATAAAAAGATACTAGATCTATCACATGTGAATTACACTGCCCCGTCGTCGGAGACAGTATACCACTGAGAATGAAAGTAATTTGAATGTGTGTATGTCCACAAATCACTACGTACCAAAAAAGTAATGTGTGAGAGTGCGAACCGTAACGGTTCGAAGGAAGACAAAGGACGACAATAAAGTGATTTCCTGGACCCCATTGGGCTGGTTACCACCCCCTTCTCCTGGGGGTAATATGAGCATCATGTTTCAATCTATTATGAGCATGATGCTCATAATAAAATTACAAGATATTTATGGAAAAAATAGTGTGCTCATAATATGCCTATTCTAAATTTCTTGTATAGTGAAATGAGAGGAAACCATCCCAACCACTTAGGCATATATTTAACGAACAAAACATTATCTTGGACTTTTATTAGAATTTGGATCATAGCAAAGTAGGCCTATATGAGTACTACTTTGAGTACTACTTTTGGTAAACTACTCATAAATATCACTATTAAATTAAACCTTTTGAAAAATGTCTTTTTTATGCAAAGTGCTTATATTAACCTATTTTCATATGTTTGATAATTACGCATGCTCATATTGCCACTAATAGTGCAAGAGCATTAGGGTTGAACCTGGAATAAAATTGCAGAAAGCTGATTTTTTCAGGAATGATACATGGACATCTCCCCAGACGAATTCCGAAGATGCCCCAAAAATCGCCCTTGTGCATTTTTTTTTAATTCAAGATGGCCGCCACCATGTAAGCCATTTTCGAAAAAAACAGGGGTATACCATAATTCCTCACTTTTGCAGTTCGAAAAAAATATTTAGGTGTCTCTACTTATGTTTGAGGACACAAAGAGTTTATCCAGATGATCTGAAATGATATCAGCACTTTTCTCAATACCAAAAATCCAAGATGGCCGCCATATTGATATACTGAGTATGTTGAGCGATCTCTTAAAAAAACAAAAATATGAGGTAACTATCTCGTTGTTGAGCCTAAAATGTATTTTTTGTCTAAACCCATGGAGTCTAGCACTTATTTAGATCACCAATATTTTATTATATTGAATTTATCAACATAAATCCCACATACCTGCATACCGGTAGTTTAATGTTATGTAACACCATATAACGTCATTTTTCCAAAAAAAACAGGAATATACCACAATTCCTCACTTTTGCAGTTAAAAAAAAATATTTTGGTGCCTCTACACAAAAAG
This sequence comes from Flabesymbios commensalis, assembly GCA_964017125.1. Taxonomy (NCBI): domain Eukaryota; kingdom Metazoa; phylum Annelida; class Polychaeta; order Terebellida; family Flabelligeridae; genus Flabesymbios; species Flabesymbios commensalis. Next base: position 33,707,879 of record OZ024903.1, read on the forward strand.
CTCATCAACAGGATCAGAAATGATATCATTCCTTTTCTTATCTCCACAAATCCAAGATGGCGACCATTATTTGAAGCGTCCCCCCCCCCTCAGAAAATCACGTACATGCCATAATCACCATGTTGTTGAAACTTTTTTTCAGGGCCATGGAATCTAGAATATATTTCCATCACCAATTTTTTTAATAGAATGTGCTTATCAACACAAAATCCAACATGGCTGCCATATTGGTAAGCTCTTTTAGCGCAGGTGCCACGATTAAGCGATGTCCAACTGCTTTTTCATATGGGAATATAGATATAGATTGATCAAATTTACAAAATATCATATGTCAGAAATCATTGATTAAAAATTCTAACAACTCTCATCTTTAAATATAAGGGTATTTTTCATTCATTTGAAGCTTGAGATAGCGTGAGAAATTCCAGTTTCAAACACAGCGACTAATTCCAATGTAGGTATTTTATATAGTAGGCCTATATAAAATGTTTTTCGATTTTGGTTAAGTATTAGTTGTAATTATTATTCTGAATGTACATAATAACAGAGCTAAGTACAATATTACACCAGATTGAACACGTTTAACGTCAGGATATGATAGTTTTATGTCAGGATATATGAATATGATATCAGGATATGACACTTTAATATCATGATATGTAATATAATGTCCAAACATTGGTGTTTAATATAGCAAAATCACGTTATGATGGCTCAATACAGGTTTATAAAGGCAGTATATAGTGGCTAAACATCACGTTGCTGTATTGAAATGAAAAGATATACATCATATTATCACGAAATGCATTACAATTTCGTGATATATCATTTTAACATCACTATGACATTTTAATGTCAGGATATGACATTTGAATATTAGGATATGGTACTTGAATATTATGATGTGACTTTATACATTGATGAAATGACACATTGAGGTCACAATATAGCATTGTAATGTGATGGTGTGTCATTATAATGACAAACATGCTATTTAATATCGAATATTGTATAATAGATTTGTCGGATTATGACATTAAAATAGGAAAAACATAAGAAACAGTTAGAAGTATATATTTATGCCAGGATATTGGATTGTAATTTATCAGAATATGACACTTTAACGTCATGAGATGGTATTATAATGTCCAAATTTTGTCCTTTTATATCACACAAAAAGATTTGAATGTCAAGATATTCAATTTTTTATGATAGGATATGACATTATCAAATCAAGATATGGCGGGCTTGGCGGCATTCTAATGTGACATTATAATGACACTACAATATTTTAATGTGACCATAGAGTGTCAGGCTTTGTCACTTTGAAGTCTGGATATGGCATTTTAATGTCAGGATATTATATTGTCATGTCAAAGTATAACATTTCAATAACATTATATTGACATACGCACGTTACCATATGGTAATACATAATCGACATAGAACATTCCAATATCAGGCTGGCACATGTCAGTTCAACATATATATCGCAATATAATTCAGTAAGTAAAGGCCTCTACATTGCTCAAATACCGGTACTCCAAAACTGCCAAAAACAAAAGCACTTCGGAAGATTCAATAAAATGGAAAGTAATTAGATAGCGTTAAGACACATGCTCTTTGAACAGCATGAGGCCTTGCCCTCTTTTACTTTCATTTCCTCTTACACTAAAATGTCATATTGTGATGTTAATATGTTATCATGATATTTAATATCGTGACAATACACTAAAAGATCTTGTCACATTAATACCATACCGTGATGCTTAACCACCATATCCTGCATTTATAAAGCTGTATCCAGACATCATAACGTCATTTTACTATAATAAAGAGCAATATTTGGATATTACAAAACCATATCATGACGTTAATGTTTCTTGTCCTCATATTATCGTGACATAAAAAGATCATATCATGACGATAAACTGTGACATCAATTAATTTAATGTCATATACCGATATTCTGACGTAAAATCATCTCATTACAACACCATACAATGCCATAACTTCATTACGAAATATATATATCCTAATATTCAAAATGTAATATCTTGATATTTAAATGATATATTTCATGATATTAAACATATTGACATTCGCAGATCAAGGACAAAAGTAAGTATTTAAAAGAGCATTGTTACAGGACGATTATCAAAGATGTCATGTACATGTAACGTGTGAGGCGCAAGTCCTTATCTTGTAATTGATTTTTGCTAGAAAGCCTCCCTTCAACGTCACCTACTGCCCCAGCCAACACGGGGCATTAATCCAATTCTGTTTAATTTTTGTGCCAGCGTCGAAGACGGTCAGCCCATATTAAAACAGCATTGGATGAATGCCTCGTGTTTAAACTCCATTATGATACAGAGCCTATTTTGCTGTACAGGAGGGTGTGGAATCTACAGTCTGGGAACGGATTTTATATCATGGTCGTTTGTAACCAACGCAAACTGAAAGAGCAGTCGCCCCAGAAAGAGTTCTAAAAAGAGTGAGTTGCGGGTGCAGAGTGGCTTGTTCAAAGGGGGGGGGGATCTCACAAATCTAGACTATATTGTACAACGATGTGCTCTTTTTGTATTGGCCAAACATGTAGAAACTGTGACAGCCCGGATGATTGAAACGCAATAATTTCATTATTTACCTGAGATTAATTTGTTAAATTGACGAATTTCAATCTACATTTCTAGTGGGAAAGCAGTTCGAAAACACTCCAAAGCGTCACCCACCATGGTAGAATTAACTATAACTACCATGTGGGATTCATGTTAATAAACTCAATATAATAAAATATGGTCATCTAAAGAAGTTCCAGACTCCATGGGTTCGGTTAAAAAATAGATTTTAGTTTCAACAACGAGATAGTTATCGCATATTTTCGGGTTTTTTAAGAGATCGCTTAACAAAATATTATGGCGGCCATCTTGAATTTGTGGTATTAGGAAAAGTACTGATATTATTTCTGATCATCTGGATAACCTCCTTGTACTTTAAAACATAGGTAGAGACACGAAAATCATTGTTTTAACTTCAAAAGTGGGGGATTGGGGTATAACCCTTTTTTTTAAAATGGCGTTACCTGGTGTTATTTTGAATTAACTACTATGTGGGATTTATGTTGATAAATTCAATATAATAAAATAATGGTGATCTAAATAAGTGTTAGATTCCATGGGTTTGGCCAAAAAATACATTTTAGTTTCAACAACGAGATAGATATCTCATATTTTCGTGTTTTTCAAGAGATCGCTTAACATAATCAGAACAATATGGCGGCCATCTTGGATTTTTGGTATTGAGAAAAGTGCTGATATCATTTCTGATCATTTGTATCAACTCTTTGTGCCTTAAAACATAAGTAGAGACACCAAAATATTTTTTTCCTAACTACAAAGGTGAAGAATTAGGGTATACCCCTGTTTTTCGAAAATGGCGTTACATGGTGGCGGCCATCTTGAATTAAAAAAAATGCACAAGGGGGATTTTTGGGGCATCTTCGGAATTAGTCTGGGGAGATGTCCAGGTATCATTCCTGAAAAAATCAGCTTTCTGCAATTTTATTCCAGGTTCCTGTGTTTTTTTCACTAATGCTCTTGCACTATAATACATGCTCGTATTTTCCACATAGAGGGCCTAGGCCTACATGGGTAACATTAGCATATGTTCTCAATTTTTATTTTTTGTTAAAATTATTTATTGTTTTGAATTAACGCTAGTTACTGCATAATTGCACAAACATTCGATCAAAAAAAATGGAATTAGATTATGGCCTACTCCATTTATTTGCCCAAAATAGGTAATTAAAGTTAAGGTGCTCATAATACCTCCTCTTTACCAATGTTTTGAAACAGTTACCGGTACAATTTTGAGCCTACTCAATTATGTTTAAAAACGAAGGGCAGTAGACCTAGTCATTGAAAGCTTAGCCCGTCTGTAACGTTAGCACTGAAACGGTTTCATAGGCGTGTGAGACCGCACACCTCACAAACAGACACCGCTGTAAGAGCATTATTGTGTTCACTAAGCGAATAGACCTCAACAAGTGGGCCTAGGCATTTCCCACAATAAACACATTTTGTTGCTGCTTTTGGTGAGGTAAAACTTTTTTTTTACATTGTAAGCCTAGCATTTTGAATAGACGTAAATATTTCATACTGAACAGTCCATTACAACATAAATATGTGTAAGAAATGCTAAAACTAGAAAATGTGTTTTCAACAATACTTTGAGCGATAATTAGGTAGAATCAGATCAAGGCCGAGGGTTTACTAAAACTGGATTCAGTGGAACAAACTGTTGTCTCACTGTAGACCTAGTCTATATAATATTTTAAAAGCAGCATAAAGATACGTAAAAAAATTCATTCGCTCAGACAAACATAGGACAACTAACGTTACAACTTACATGGAGAGATTATTTCAATGTTTTTCTTTACCAGGCCTTTTACCTAGGCCTAGCCTACTCCCAGTTAGCCTAGTTCCTGGCCCGCCGTGAGCGTAAATTGATCTGGCTTGCCCAGAATGCAATGGGTCACGGATGGGACTAACTCCCACCCACCACATTGTGGGGAACCTCTGTGACCGAGAGGTAGCGTGCTTGGCCTCAGACCGACCGGGCTCGAATTTCGAATCAGGTGTCTGGAGGGCAGTGTCATCTCATTCATCTCAACATCCTCAGAAGCCTATCTTCCGAGGCCCAGTTTAGCCTATATATATGTGCACAAAGGTGACCTAAACCTCCATTCATTTCATTTGCACCACAGCACGTGGGAAAAAACTAAAATCTTCAGTTAACTTTTGAATAAGAGCAAAATCACAATTAAAATGTGAGTGAGTAAGTAAGTGAGTGAGTGAGTGAGTGAGTGAGTGAGTGAGTGAGTGAGTGAGTGAGTGAGTGAGTGAGTGAGTGAGTGAGTGAGTGAGTGAGTGAGTGAGTGAGTGAGTGAGTGAGTGAGTGAGTGAGTGAGTGAGTGAGTGAGTGAGTGAGTGAGTGAGTGAGTGAGTGAGTGAGTGAGTGAGTGAGTGAGTGAATATTGCTTTACGGTAGGCCTATGTCGCTTTCTGCACAATGTCACGACAGAATAAAGCCCGAAGTTGGGACTATGCGCTACTCTTATCGAATGACTTCAAGAGTTATTTATAGTACACAGTACAGTGGCGGATCCAGCATAGGGCGTACCCGGCGTACGCCCCCCCCCCCGTTATTGGTGAAAATATTGAATTTTCATGCATTTTTTTGAATAAAGTGAAGCTAACACCCCTTTTGTCAGCCAAAATGTGGCTTACGCCTCCTCCTCTTGCTCATTCTGGATCCGCCACTGCAGTACCATAGCCAGCACTCAGTGGCGGATCCAAGATCTGAAGAAAGGGGGGGCGCCTGGGGTTTTGGGGGCTTGCCCCCAAGATTTTTTTGGAAAATTTTAGCCAATTTAGTGGACTTTTAAAAAGTATTTTCCCAAAAAAAAGGAAGGGGGCGCGCGCCTGCTGCGCCCCCCTGGATACGCCACTGGCACTGCACACTCCAGGCATTCGAACAGACAGTTTATAAAAAAAATGGTAGGGATAGTCAGTCTGTATAGTAACTATCCCGTCCCGGGATATTGCGATTTGGGGTGCTTATTTTATCACACATTGGCTAGCTATAGTATAGGCTACTACTAGTAGTAGCACTAATAGAAATCCGCTGTTCTGTGCAAGGGAGATCAGCGCTAAAATGGGCAAATCTACAGTAAACTTTTGGTGAGCAGTCACCTGGTCACAGTGGTTCATGTTGATATGGTTCACTGTGCTGTGTATAGTCTAGATCTGTATAGAATGCATTTAAATGGTACAAAATCAAACCCATTAAATATAAAATCAAGGGTACCCCAAAGAGCTATTCTGGGCCCACTACTTTTTATTATTTTCATCAACGATATATCTCTAGAAAAATACTTAAGTGACTTCAACCTATTCGCAGATGATGCAGTTAAGAATGTTGAACACAAAACCAAAGATAAAATAATTAAGAAACTACAAGAATGCGCAGTCAGCTTGGATAGATGGTGTCTTCAAAACAAAATGGTACTCAGCATTGAAAAAACGAAAACCTTATTTATATCTAATAGAGAGAAATCTGTTCAGATAAATACTAATTGCAATTTAGCCAATGTAAAAATAAGTAATACTATAATTGATGAAGTAAACAGTACAAAACTACTCGGGATTAATGTAGACAATACTCTCTCCTGGACTATGCAGGTCGCTCAGGTCAAAAAGTGTACCTCCTACCGTTTATTTCTCTTCAGAAAGATTAGAAAATACTTGCCATTAGAAACCAGGATTAAATATTATGATTAATATGTCAAACCACATATTGAGCAAATGTTTCAACAGCTAAAATGGTTACCGTTTAATGAAATAGTAAAATTTTAGCAGGTTAGTTTTGTCTATAAAGCAGTTGATGGTAATGCGCCTCAATATATACAGAATATGCTTACTAATATTAAAGACCACTCGAATTATTCACTCAGATCTTCGGCCAAACAAAAATTATTCGTTCCTAGAACACATCATAAATCCTTATCATACACAGGCGTAATTATATGGAATGCCTTACCAGGAAACATAAAATCTTCAGAAACATTTACCAAATTCAAGAACTTGTACAATAAAAAAACTTTAGAAGAAATTAAATATATATAATATTAAGTAATTCGCCGATACAATGTAGCATATATTGTTCAGCAACTATATTATTCATTTTTTTATATATATTGTCATTATTGCTTGTACATAGCTTACACTGCTCTGCAGAGACAAGAGGCAGTATCTGCTTACTTGTAAAGTAAGCTTTTGCTGCTTTTTGTCTTTGCACGGCAGTACATATACATGTTTTAAATACTCTTTTCTGATTATGCTGTATATATATTATTCCTTTATTCGTTATTACTTATGTACTATGTACTTTGTATTTTTGAATGTTTGAGGGCCCCAAGGAAGATGGGCAAATGCTCATTGGGTATACCCTCTTTAAATAAAGATTTTATTATTATTATTATTATTATTATTATTATTATTATTTTTATTATGATTATTATTATTATTATTATATTAGTGTGTATACAGTATTATAGCACTATATTGCAGAAACCACGTGCACGTGCCCCAGTTCCACGGCGTCTCGTCCTTGGCGTCTAGTCAAGTAATGGGGCCTTCTATGAGTGGGGTATCAGTAGTTTAGGCTGAAGGGTATGCAAGGTTTTAGCTACATACACTTGAACTAGTTTAAATACTTATGAAAAAAGATTTCAGATTACACAAATGATCTGTTGCACATAGACTATATGATAAAAACATCATGCTTTTTAACCTCACTTTGCCATTCTTTGTAAAATTTGTTACATAATTTTTTAACTCACTTTGACATTGTAATTTGTTGAAAAAAAAATTTTACCCACGTGAGCCTAACCTACCCACGAAATGGATCTCCTTGATATGTTCAAGGTCTTTGTCAACCCTGGAGTCAGATATCCACAATGATTATGTTAGTGAGGAGAAGGAGGAGGAGGATAACGATAATGAAGTATTTTTGAATAGATATAGGATAGGCGAGGCACAGAAAGCTATTAAATGCTATATTATGTGACAACCTCAATAACTGACTGATCACTATTAAACAGATTTTTACAACACAACAAGATTAGGCGCACTTTATTATAGGCCCTATTCTTAGAAATAGGCCAACTCGAGCTGTGAAGTTGTTTTTTTAATTAGCGACTTTCAAATTTGACATAATCAATTGTAATTGCTTCATGTGTAACTATGGTAATAGTTGTTATGAATTTAGTAAACGGGATGTTACATTTCAAATTTAAAATGTGTCGATTCAAATTTTGTGTGCTATGTGTCTGTCCTGGCAGATATCTCGGGGGATAGTTAAATCTCAATCTCACTATCCCCCTTGTCTAGTGGATCATATTGAGTTATTTCTACCCCTGGGCTACATCCGACCCTGCCGGGATTCGACAACCCAGTAGGCCTACCTCTCAGCCACAACTGGACCGAGTAAGCAATTGTAGGGCCTACTTATAATTGTGGATGCTTGATATACGGTACATTACCTACCTTATGTTTTATACCCAGGAGCGCATTTCCAATTTTTCAGCGAAAGAGGCTGTTAACTGGATACGCCACTGGCTCTGCACACTCCAGGCATTCGAACAGACAGTTTATAAAAAAAATGGTCGGGATAGTCAGTCTGTATAGTAACTATCCCGTCCCGGGATATTGCGATTTGGGGTGCTTATTTTATCACACATTGGCTAGCTATAGTATAGGCTACTACTAGTAGATCTGTATAGAATGCATTTAAATGGTACAAAATCAAACCCATTAAATATAAAATCAAGGGTACCCCAAAGATCTATTCTGGGCCCACTACTTTTTATTATTTTCATCAACGATATATCTCTAGAAAAATACTTAAGTGACTTCAACCTATTCGCAGATGATGCAGTTAAGAATGTTGAACACAAAACCAAAGATAAAATAATTAAGAAACTACAAGAATGCGCAGTCAGCTTGGATAGATGGTGTCTTCAAAACAAAATGGTACTCAGCATTGAAAAAACGAAAACCTTATTTATATCTAATAGAGAGAAATCTGTTCAGATAAATACTAATTGCAATTTAGCCAATGTAAAAATAAGTAATACTATAATTGATGAAGTAAACAGTACAAAACTACTCGGGATTAATGTAGACAATACTCTCTCCTGGACTATGCAGGTCGCTCAGGTCAAAAAGTGTACCTCCTACCGTTTATTTCTCTTCAGAAAGATTAGAAAATACTTGCCATTAGAAACCAGGATTAAATATTATGATTAATATGTCAAACCACATATTGAGCAAATGTTTCAACAGCTAAAATGGTTACCGTTTAATGAAATAGTAAAATTTTAGCAGGTTAGTTTTGTCTATAAAGCAGTTGATGGTAATGCGCCTCAATATATACAGAATATGCTTACTAATATTAAAGACCACTCGAATTATTCACTCAGATCTTCGGCCAAACAAAAATTATTCGTTCCTAGAACACATCATAAATCCTTATCATACACAGGCGTAATTATATGGAATGCCTTACCAGGAAACATAAAATCTTCAGAAACATTTACCAAATTCAAGAACTTGTACAATAAAAAAACTTTAGAAGAAATTAAATATATATAATATTAAGTAATTCGCCGATACAATGTAGCATATATTGTTCAGCAACTATATTATTCATTTTTTTATATATATTGTCATTATTGCTTGTACATAGCTTACACTGCTCTGCAGAGACAAGAGGCAGTATCTGCTTACTTGTAAAGTAAGCTTTTGCTGCTTTTTGTCTTTGCACGGCAGTACATATACATGTTTTAAATACTCTTTTCTGATTATGCTGTATATATATTATTCCTTTATTCGTTATTACTTATGTACTATGTACTTTGTATTTTTGAATGTTTGAGGGCCCCAAGGAAGATGGGCAAATGCTCATTGGGTATACCCTCTTTAAATAAAGATTTTATTATTATTATTATTATTATTATTATTATTATTTTTTTTATTATGATTATGATTATTATTATTATATTAGTGTGTATACAGTATTATAGCACTATATTGCAGAAACCACGTGCACGTGCCCCAGTTCCACGGCGTCTCGTCCTTGGCGTCTAGTCAAGTAATGGGGCCTTCTATGAGTGGGGTATCAGTAGTTTAGGCTGAAGGGTATGCAAGGTTTTAGCTACATACACTTGAACTAGTTTAAATACTTATGAAAAAAGATTTCAGATTACACAAATGATCTGTTGCACATAGACTATATGATAAAAACATCATGCTTTTTAACCTCACTTTGCCATTCTTTGTAATATTTGTTACATAATTTTTTAACTCACTTTGACATTGTAATTTGTTGAAAAAAAATTTTTACCCACGTGAGCCTAACCTACCCACGAAATGGATCTCCTTGATATGTTCAAGGTCTTTGTCAACCCTGGAGTCAGATATCCACAATGATTATGTTAGTGAGGAGAAGGAGGAGGAGGATAACGATAATGAAGTATTTTTGAATAGATATAGGATAGGCGAGGCACAGAAAGCTATTAAATGCTATATTATGTGACAACCTCAATAACTGACTGATCACTATTAAACAGATTTTTACAACACAACAAGATTAGGCCCACTTTATTATAGGCCCTATTCTTAGAAATAGGCCAACTCGAGCTGTGAAGTTGTTTTTTTAATTAGCGACTTTCAAATTTGACATAATCAATTGTAATTGCTTCATGTGTAACTATGGTAATAGTTGTTATGAATTTAGTAAACGGGATGTTACATTTCAAATTTAAAATGTGTCGATTCAAATTTTGTGTGCTATGTGTCTGTCCTGGCAGATATCTCGGGGGATAGTTAAATCTCAATCTCACTATCCCCCTTGTCTAGTGGATCATATTGAGTTATTTCTACCCCTGGGCTACATCCGACCCTGCCGGGATTCGACAACCCAGTAGGCCTACCTCTCAGCCACAACAATGTATACGGTACATTACCTACCTTATGTTTTATACCCAGGAGCGCATTTCCAATTTTTCAGCGAAAGAGGCTGTTAACTGGATACGCCACTGGCTCTGCACACTCCAGGCATTCGAACAGACAGTTTATAAAAAAAATGGTCGGGATAGTCAGTCTGTATAGTAACTATCCCGTCCCGGGATATTGCGATTTGGGGTGCTTATTTTATCACACATTGGCTAGCTATAGTATAGGCTACTACTAGTAGATCTGTATAGAATGCATTTAAATGGTACAAAATCAAACCCATTAAATATAAAATCAAGGGTACCCCAAAGATCTATTCTGGGCCCACTACTTTTTATTATTTTCATCAACGATATATCTCTAGAAAAATACTTAAGTGACTTCAACCTATTCGCAGATGATGCAGTTAAGAATGTTGAACACAAAACCAAAGATAAAATAATTAAGAAACTACAAGAATGCGCAGTCAGCTTGGATAGATGGTGTCTTCAAAACAAAATGGTACTCAGCATTGAAAAAACGAAAACCTTATTTATATCTAATAGAGAGAAATCTGTTCAGATAAATACTAATTGCAATTTAGCCAATGTAAAAATAAGTAATACTATAATTGATGAAGTAAACAGTACAAAACTACTCGGGATTAATGTAGACAATACTCTCTCCTGGACTATGCAGGTCGCTCAGGTCAAAAAGTGTACCTCCTACCGTTTATTTCTCTTCAGAAAGATTAGAAAATACTTGCCATTAGAAACCAGGATTAAATATTATGATTAATATGTCAAACCACATATTGAGCAAATGTTTCAACAGCTAAAATGGTTACCGTTTAATGAAATAGTAAAATTTTAGCAGGTTAGTTTTGTCTATAAAGCAGTTGATGGTAATGCGCCTCAATATATACAGAATATGCTTACTAATATTAAAGACCACTCGAATTATTCACTCAGATCTTCGGCCAAACAAAAATTATTCGTTCCTAGAACACATCATAAATCCTTATCATACACAGGCGTAATTATATGGAATGCCTTACCAGGAAACATAAAATCTTCAGAAACATTTACCAAATTCAAGAACTTGTACAATAAAAAAACTTTAGAAGAAATTAAATATATATAATATTAAGTAATTCGCCGATACAATGTAGCATATATTGTTCAGCAACTATATTATTCATTTTTTTATATATATTGTCATTATTGCTTGTACATAGCTTACACTGCTCTGCAGAGACAAGAGGCAGTATCTGCTTACTTGTAAAGTAAGCTTTTGCTGCTTTTTGTCTTTGCACGGCAGTACATATACATGTTTTAAATACTCTTTTCTGATTATGCTGTATATATATTATTCCTTTATTCGTTATTACTTATGTACTATGTACTTTGTATTTTTGAATGTTTGAGGGCCCCAAGGAAGATGGGCAAATGCTCATTGGGTATACCCTCTTTAAATAAAGATTTTATTATTATTATTATTATTATTATTATTATTATTTTTTTTATTATGATTATGATTATTATTATTATATTAGTGTGTATACAGTATTATAGCACTATATTGCAGAAACCACGTGCACGTGCCCCAGTTCCACGGCGTCTCGTCCTTGGCGTCTAGTCAAGTAATGGGGCCTTCTATGAGTGGGGTATCAGTAGTTTAGGCTGAAGGGTATGCAAGGTTTTAGCTACATACACTTGAACTAGTTTAAATACTTATGAAAAAAGATTTCAGATTACACAAATGATCTGTTGCACATAGACTATATGATAAAAACATCATGCTTTTTAACCTCACTTTGCCATTCTTTGTAAAATTTGTTACATAATTTTTTAACTCACTTTGACATTGTAATTTGTTGAAAAAAAAATTTTACCCACGTGAGCCTAACCTACCCACGAAATGGATCTCCTTGATATGTTCAAGGTCTTTGTCAACCCTGGAGTCAGATATCCACAATGATTATGTTAGTGAGGAGAAGGAGGAGGAGGATAACGATAATGAAGTATTTTTGAATAGATATAGGATAGGCGAGGCACAGAAAGCTATTAAATGCTATATTATGTGACAACCTCAATAACTGACTGATCACTATTAAACAGATTTTTACAACACAACAAGATTAGGCGCACTTTATTATAGGCCCTATTCTTAGAAATAGGCCAACTCGAGCTGTGAAGTTGTTTTTTTAATTAGCGACTTTCAAATTTGACATAATCAATTGTAATTGCTTCATGTGTAACTATGGTAATAGTTGTTATGAATTTAGTAAACGGGATGTTACATTTCAAATTTAAAATGTGTCGATTCAAATTTTGTGTGCTATGTGTCTGTCCTGGCAGATATCTCGGGGGATAGTTAAATCTCAATCTCACTATCCCCCTTGTCTAGTGGATCATATTGAGTTATTTCTACCCCTGGGCTACATCCGACCCTACCGGGATTCGACAACCCAGTAGGCCTACCTCTCAGCCACAACAATGTATACGGTACATTACCTACCTTATGTTTTATACCCAGGAGCGCATTTCCAATTTTTCAGCGAAAGAGGCTGTTAACTGGATACGCCACTGGCTCTGCACACTCCAGGCATTCGAACAGACAGTTTATAAAAAAAATGGTCGGGATAGTCAGTCTGTATAGTAACTATCCCGTCCCGGGATATTGCGATTTGGGGTGCTTATTTTATCACACATTGGCTAGCTATAGTATAGGCTACTACTAGTAGATCTGTATAGAATGCATTTAAATGGTACAAAATCAAACCCATTAAATATAAAATCAAGGGTACCCCAAAGATCTATTCTGGGCCCACTACTTTTTATTATTTTCATCAACGATATATCTCTAGAAAAATACTTAAGTGACTTCAATCTATTCGCAGATGATGCAGTTAAGAATGTTGAACACAAAACCAAAGATAAAATAATTAAGAAACTACAAGAATGCGCAGTCAGCTTGGATAGATGGTGTCTTCAAAACAAAATGGTACTCAGCATTGAAAAAACGAAAACCTTATTTATATCTAATAGAGAGAAATCTGTTCAGATAAATACTAATTGCAATTTAGCCAATGTAAAAATAAGTAATACTATAATTGATGAAGTAAACAGTACAAAACTACTCGGGATTAATGTAGACAATACTCTCTCCTGGACTATGCAGGTCGCTCAGGTCAAAAAGTGTACCTCCTACCGTTTATTTCTCTTCAGAAAGATTAGAAAATACTTGCCATTAGAAACCAGGATTAAATATTATGATTAATATGTCAAACCACATATTGAGCAAATGTTTCAACAGCTAAAATGGTTACCGTTTAATGAAATAGTAAAATTTTAGCAGGTTAGTTTTGTCTATAAAGCAGTTGATGGTAATGCGCCTCAATATATACAGAATATGCTTACTAATATTAAAGACCACTCGAATTATTCACTCAGATCTTCGGCCAAACAAAAATTATTCGTTCCTAGAACACATCATAAATCCTTATCATACACAGGCGTAATTATATGGAATGCCTTACCAGGAAACATAAAATCTTCAGAAACATTTACCAAATTCAAGAACTTGTACAATAAAAAAACTTTAGAAGAAATTAAATATATATAATATTAAGTAATTCGCCGATACAATGTAGCATATATTGTTCAGCAACTATATTATTCATTTTTTTATATATATTGTCATTATTGCTTGTACATAGCTTACACTGCTCTGCAGAGACAAGAGGCAGTATCTGCTTACTTGTAAAGTAAGCTTTTGCTGCTTTTTGTCTTTGCACGGCAGTACATATACATGTTTTAAATACTCTTTTCTGATTATGCTGTATATATATTATTCCTTTATTCGTTATTACTTATGTACTATGTACTTTGTATTTTTGAATGTTTGAGGGCCCCAAGGAAGATGGGCAAATGCTCATTGGGTATACCCTCTTTAAATAAAGATTTTATTATTATTATTATTATTATTATTATTATTATTATTTTTATTATGATTATTATTATTATTATTATATTAGTGTGTATACAGTATTATAGCACTATATTGCAGAAACCACGTGCACGTGCCCCAGTTCCACGGCGTCTCGTCCTTGGCGTCTAGTCAAGTAATGGGGCCTTCTATGAGTGGGGTATCAGTAGTTTAGGCTGAAGGGTATGCAAGGTTTTAGCTACATACACTTGAACTAGTTTAAATACTTATGAAAAAAGATTTCAGATTACACAAATGATCTGTTGCACATAGACTATATGATAAAAACATCATGCTTTTTAACCTCACTTTGCCATTCTTTGTAAAATTTGTTACATAATTTTTTAACTCACTTTGACATTGTAATTTGTTGAAAAAAAAATTTTACCCACGTGAGCCTAACCTACCCACGAAATGGATCTCCTTGATATGTTCAAGGTCTTTGTCAACCCTGGAGTCAGATATCCACAATGATTATGTTAGTGAGGAGAAGGAGGAGGAGGATAACGATAATGAAGTATTTTTGAATAGATATAGGATAGGCGAGGCACAGAAAGCTATTAAATGCTATATTATGTGACAACCTCAATAACTGACTGATCACTATTAAACAGATTTTTACAACACAACAAGATTAGGCGCACTTTATTATAGGCCCTATTCTTAGAAATAGGCCAACTCGAGCTGTGAAGTTGTTTTTTTAATTAGCGACTTTCAAACTTGACATAATCAATTGTAATTGCTTCATGTGTAACTATGGTAATAGTTGTTATGAATTTAGTAAACGGGATGTTACATTTCAAATTTAAAATGTGTCGATTCAAATTTTGTGTGCTATGTGTCTGTCCTGGCAGATATCTCGGGGGATAGTTAAATCTCAATCTCACTATCCCCCTTGTCTAGTGGATCATATTGAGTTATTTCTACCCCTGGGCTACATCCGACCCTGCCGGGATTCGACAACCCAGTAGGCCTACCTCTCAGCCACAACTGGACCGAGTAAGCAATTGTAGGGCCTACTTATAATTGTGGATGCTTGATATACGGTACATTACCTACCTTATGTTTTATACCCAGGAGCGCATTTCCAATTTTTCAGCGAAAGAGGCTGTTAACTTATAGGCCTACTAGAGAAGCTAAAAACATTAGTCTCAGGCACCATAATCCACGCCTATTTCCGCAAATAGTGCTCGGCGCGGGTGTTGCCTGGTGAGCCCGGCCTATTTCATTTATGGCCGGGTATAGGCCAAGGTTCTTAGTCACGTGACCTTCATGCCTGTGCTATTGAGGCCGGTGAATAATTTTCCGGGTCAAGTCATAGGAAATGCGTCAGAGGGGAAATACAATACTGTGAACAGCTCTTCATCCGGGGAAGTGACCTTTCAAAAATGCCTGAATTCGGGGATTACCCTATTTTCATCTAAAAATAGCAGCAAGTCACAAACATTCGCCACTGGGGCATACCAGAGGCTACATGAAGCTCGGCCACGCCGCGTAGTGTGACTCTGGGAACCAGAGTAAGCGCGGGTGGTGGTAACCAATCACGCATGAACCAATCACTGGGAAACTATTATATTCATAAAGCTATTCACCAGGTGGCGCCTTGGGTTGAATATGACTTTAATGGCTCACCACACATAATACCGCTCCCATAGACCTACATGTATTATGGCCCATACGTTTGGGCCTCCCAGCATTCTTTAACTTAGCCTATAGTACTTGTGAAAAAATGTAGACCCCTATATAAACCTATATATTTTTTGAATCATCAGTACATAGGCCTACTCTATCAATATAAAAAATAAAAAAGGGTGCTTAAACGTCTGGCTTTTTTTCTATTCTCACATGGAAATGTTATGTCCTAATTTAATCTCCGAAAGTTGCGAGTAGTCTACACAGGAACTAGCGAATGCAGCATGATATGCCTTGTTACTACCAGCATAGGGTCTATATTTTATATCAATGTTCCCGATTTCGATGTTTTTAAAGCAAGAAATGGTCACCTAATCTAAATGAATTGGTATCAAGATGATAGCAATTTAATATTTCAACCCAAGCCTCGTGTAAATCGACACATTTAAAAAAAAATTGTAACTTTATCATTATTATTTGAAATGAATATATATAGACACTACCTTTTGATTTAAAATACAGTTATCGTGTTAGTGGAACATGATCATAAAAAAGTTACAGTATCCGTGTTTTTGTCGTAAATACTAACTACCCAAATAATATCATATGATATGTTTGGAGTTGTAGTTATTCACAACACTATTGTATACATGCCTCTAGGCCTACATGTAGACTAGTATTTACACATGTTTTTATATCATTTTTTTCATAGAGACGGTATAAACACAGTCTTGAAACGAGCATAACAACGAGATAGAAAATGATGAAACGATCATCGCGAGGAGAGGCGAAGAGAACGGGTGCAGACATTAAACCGGACACTGAAATCGGAAAGCGTTTTCAACAGCATCAACAACAACTTGATGATAAACATGACAGACACGAAAGAATACTAAAGTTAAGTCGTGACATCACAATAGACAGTAAACGCACTATATTTGTCCTGCAGCGTACAGCAAGACAAGAAGAAAGGGATACTGCCATCGCTGAAGCACAGGATAAATTGTCAAAGCTGAGACAGACCAAGTGGCAGCATCTGGCAAAAGAACTATTTGGTCAAGATCCTTACCAATATATGCGTGCATATTCACCTGGGCTCCAAGAGTATATCGAAGCTGTCAGTCTTCTTCATTACATAGAGAAAGGGACGCTCGTAGAATTGAAAGAAATCCAAGACCAATTGACTTTTCATTCTTTACAAGACATGACCCAAAAGGACAATAAGACTACCACAGTGGAATCTGCCATGTGTGAGGATGAGATACTGACAGTGCACGTCCCACCCATTGAATACATATTAGGTGTTGCAGATCTAACAGGAGAACTGATGCGTATGGCAATCAGCAGTGTAAGCATTGGGAAATTAGATGTGACTCGTGAGTACTGCACATTTATACGTACGTTGTATGACAGCTTCGTTTCATTGGGAAACATTAGTCGTGAGGTAACCAGAAAAGTATCGACGTTACGACAGAGTCTCCACAAAGTGGAAACAGCTTGCTATACCGTACAGGTGCGAGGATCTGAGATACCGAAGCATATGTTGGCAGCTGTATTGACAGAGGCTAAACCTGATCACAGCTTTGTCGACCACGAAGAAATTCATTGAAAAATTGATTTTATTTATGGAATGATGAGATTTATGTAAACGTGTTTTTCTAATATAATATGATATGTGATAAAGAATTATAGAATGAATTTTTTTTTATTCACATCATTAGTGCAAACTATTTTTCTTTTGGTGTATTATATACTTGGTTATTTTTATAAAATCAGGTCACTTCGTTCACTTTGAGATGAGATTTGCGACAGTAATTCACATTGAATAAAATGAGACTGGACATGTTAAATAGCTGGGTGCTTGGAGGAATAAATCGTGTTCATGATTTAAAAACCAGTAAACACACCGAGAGCTCAGAGTCTAATTCTAATTATTCCTTTTCATCAAGGCTATGTACTGATGTATATCGAAATAACAAAAAAAACTAGTAAATTTTGTTTTCACATCAACTTTAATCAATATATATTATGAATAATGTACAGTTTAATCCATAATCATGGTATTAGTACAATAAACATGATAAGATATAAAATGTCGATCAACAGTTTTTTTATAGTGGTACCATACCCCCGCTTAAACATGTATGCACTTATATTTGAAGATGCCTTTGTGTTCGAATATAAGTGCATGCACTTGTATTCGAAGTCAAAAAATATAAATTCGAGAAAAACGACATGCACTTCATAAATTTGAACATGAAGTATTCTATTTGAGCATAGAAACTACAAACTTTTTGCACTAATTTAAAATGTATAATAAAAATCTGAATATGACATACAAGTTTGTACGCGAATTATCACACAGAAAAAAATAAAGGACATAAACTGACGACAGCGTTGAATTGAAATTAGAGTAAATGACTGAGTCAATGATGACCAGGATGCACTTTGTTTTCGAAATTATTTGCATGCACTTGTATTCCAATTTCCAACATATAATTATTTCAAAACATCCCTAGCACTTTAATAAGCGCATGCAAGCGGGGATACGTTACATGTTATATACTGCTAGTGTTTGTGGGTGTGACATAATTATTATATCAGTTTACAGGTTTATGACCTGAACATAATGTTTAATATTTCCCTGAGTAACAGTTTCCCCTGTTGAAAAAATAGGACTACATAAGAAAATATTTATACTTTTTATGTACTTAACAGAATTAATATTATTCCAATTAATTATATATACAGTTGTTGTTTAATATTTCCCTGAGTAACAGGTTCCCCTGTTGAAAAAATAGGACTACATAAGAAAATGCTTATACTTTTTATGTACTTAACAGAATTAATAAAATTCCAATTAATTATATATACAGTATATTTGTGGATGAGTGCCCAGGGACTTGAGATCCCCCGTTGAAATGGAACAGCCCTGCAAAGTCAAAATATTCATAAAGGATGGACATGGATTTGTGCACACTTGTATAGAATGCTCACCCACGCTAATAAACTAATATAACCTTTTTGCACCACTTCCCAATGTTGTATCAACATACGATACGGGCAATAAACATGTTAAAATCCAAATATATACTCACATTAATTCGTAGAAAATGATAAAAAATTATCGTCGGCAAATTATCAAACTTGTTACTTTTGCTCCATTATAACGACCATATCAGTTTCGGCGCATTTTCACTGATGCCATGGCATGCAATCTTGGTCGATTTAACTCTAATTGGCTTCTGGAAAGTTTGCACCACAATCTGGTCAAGGTAGTGGTCACCTTTATAAACTGTAATCCAGCCGATCATGCTTAATATTGTTCAGGCAAGTACACAACAATTTATAAAGGTGACCACTATTGTTTAATAACATTTATTTGCATCTGTTTTAGAAGAAAACCCTAGGTATTGACTTGTTGAAACGATACGTTTTACACAAAAAGCAAAATGAGTCCTATGTTGGGTTTGCTGGAAACTTGATAATTGGTGGACGGTAGACGTAAGTGGCTTTACCACCTTGAGAAGCAACTCCACGACGATATGTGTCGCTCCATGAGTCATTCGTGTCAATCAATTCACCGGACGAATCAGTTCCGTCACCCTGTGGTTCAGCCATTTCTACATAAATTTGATAATCTTTACTATCCGGTTGATCGAGAACACTTTCACGTGTGGGAGTTGTTGAGGCAGGACCATAATTAGTTGACGGTAGATCTCTTGTAAACGTATCACGAGTAATACCTGACCCTGTATCTTCAAATAGATCATGGTGCACATTTAATGGATCTTGTTTGATATCCTGTGTCTCGTGTGCTTCCTGACACCCCACTTCATTAGGTCCACTAGCACAATCAATGACGTGATCGATAATGTTGGACGGGAATGATTCTGTGCTACCAGCCACATCTCTGTTTTGAGCATGTTCATCTTCACTTGTATTTCTGGGGAGAAATGGAGTCGATTCTCGTAATATAGCCGTAGGTAGTACTTCTTTCCTCAGACACCTACCCCATAAAGTGGATTCCACACAGGTTAGTTTGTCCACTAATGTGAAACATGGCATCTCCAAAATGTTGAATGACCACCTCCCAATGCCAATGGCTGTAGTGGTATTTGCTTCTTTTAAACACGTTCTAAATCTGTTGAGATAAAAGCAAACACATGAGCAATGTATTATGTATCAGATTCAATCACATTAGGTGGCTTAAAAATAAAGTATCTTAGACTAACCTGTTGTGTTCGAAAGATACAATTTACTATTATAGCCCCTTGATGATCTTTATATAAAGGTAAATGTATCATCTGTAGTGGCGTGGCTCTTGAGTGGTCAATTATACGCTGAAACTTTTAACTGATAGAAAATTATAGACGAATAAAACATAAAAAACATTGTATTAATTGTACCTGTCATCACAGTCACAGTGTGTGATAGTGTAAATACGATAATTCCGATGATTATACTTCTTGTCGAAAGCATTGATCTTGTGCTTACAAAGGTCGTGATCTCGACAACAGCTGTCTGTACTCTCAAGACTTCCAATGTCATTGTAATCTTTAGCTACATTTCCCATCCCACACCACTTCGTTCCTGGGTATACCATGGTGACTCGACGTCGAATACGGTTGCGCGAACGTGGATTCACTCTATCTACATCATTTTCAATATGCTCTCCTGTTGTCGTTTTGAATACATCAGAACTTTTACGGGAATTTGATGTCAACACTTTGTGTTTTCCTGTGCCACGTTCACCGTGTATCTGTACCGCTTGTGTTTTGGATGTTAAGTGTGAGTTAGCTGTTCTGAATCTCTTAAAAGATGGCGCTTTCAGTAATGTTTCGCTTTTTAAAAAGCAACTAAACACCAGAAGTAGAACAAATAATTTTAAGTATTCCATCATCATGATAATTGCAGAGAGCCGTCTAACACGTGGCAGACGAAGAACACTCGTGGAGCTACCTCATAATGTTATAACGGGTAATTGTACTCATTTATTAGGCCACATATGTTTATGTCCACGATACGTACAGTCAGTGGTGAATATACCTTTCCAGTGAATTGTCGAATCTGAAATATAATATGTTTACGTCATTACAAATGATACATTGAATGTGCTTCAATTACAATCTGGTGATTTCCAAAGGTCACAATCACCCAAGTGTCTAAATTACAGGCTAATTAGGCCTAGTGAATGATACTTAAAGGCCCTGTGAAGAGATTTCATTTTTAGCAATACAATCAAAATATATATCACAATGAGCTGTCTCTAAATTCTCTAATGATTTTAGGCCACTAATAATCAGTTCCTGTCAAAAACAATACCTAACAATGTGCACTTTATCTGGGCTGGGCGGATCTCATGACTTCACATAAGGCCTAGTATACAAACGACGCCCATTATTGAATCTGGACCAACATTGAAACAGCATCGCGTCAATGTTCTCTGTTCGCTGTGTTTGTATATGAACTGAATTAGATTCCTATAGGCTCGCTTCGGCAGTGTGAAGAAGGATTGGTCAATAATTGAAGTTGAATAAATTAATACTTAAATACAATTATATTTTCATATAAAAGGGTGACCGAAGGCGGAGGATATTATTGCGCAAATACAGGCTAAATCTGAACAGGGGATGGTGAGATGGACTTTTACACCAGGGCGTTATTGAATAATTTTATGCAAATGCATATCAGGGGTGTGCACAGGGGGTCCTGACCCCCCTTGAGCTGCAGATTTTCAAAAATGTCCCCATAATTTCCTTAATGTTACCACCCCCACCCTATATCGGGAAATCGCGCACGCCCCGGATTACTCAACTAAGACGTTTAATTTACAAACATTT
Source organism: Flabesymbios commensalis (assembly GCA_964017125.1). Classification (NCBI taxonomy): domain Eukaryota; kingdom Metazoa; phylum Annelida; class Polychaeta; order Terebellida; family Flabelligeridae; genus Flabesymbios; species Flabesymbios commensalis. Next base: position 33,729,900 of record OZ024903.1, read on the forward strand.
TACTACATATACGTAACAACAGAAAAAAATATTACAGTAGAGATAATATTGGAAAATTCAGAGGTGAAACCCTTGTGGAATAGGATACCTAATGCTGAAATGAGATTTATGTCGATTCAGCTAGGAAAAATATAGACCTAATTGGAAGGCCGATTATTTTACAAGAAATACATTTCAGTTTGTATTTGCAATACTTACCAAGGATTATATATCAAGCACGTATCTAAAAATTAGAAGTCTATAATAATTATGTTATTCTACTTACGAAAAAACTCGTGCGTCTCTTCGCGTTGTTGGATCACAATAGAATGCACGAATAATGCCTTCATCCCATGTTTACTATCCTCATACCACCATCTGCTGGCGAGGCTTGTTTGTTTGTGTTTGAGATAAGAAACATCCGGCATTTTGCGGGGATCCGTGCCCGATGGCCTATCTGGCAAGCGCAAGTATTTTTAGGCGACACTCTCAATTAGCCGAGACGGATCCATGGTTGTGAAGGTCAAAATAATATCCGCTGTTTCAACCTTCAAATCACAGATGTTCACTAAAATACCACTCTTTTGCTAAGGAGGTCAACCAAAACATTGTGGCCGTCCAGCGACGCAGCAATTTCCATGATACACACGTTGGCTGCACATTGGGCCAACGTCTTCAATTAAGGTTCAACCTCTCCTGGTGAGAGATTTTCACGCTGGTGCATGGCCATATAGTGTTGTAACTATATAACATAAAACATTGCGTCAACGCTGAATCGGTTGGGGAAACGTCTGTTTCTGGATAAGTATGCATGGCCCCATGTGTTGCAATGCAGATGAGAAACATTTCTTGAGATAGCACAATTATCTGGACCAAAGATTGGGAGTGAGTAGGTTAGGTTACCTACCTGTACCGTAACGAAATCATAGACGACGACCTCCCATCAGCAGCTGTCCATGTCAATTCTAACTTACCTGCGGATGCACTAAAACGCTACCCACGTACGTTACAATGTAGCACTGGATGGTATTCCGTATCCCGTCCGTCATGTTTATTGGTTTACTTGTAGGCCTAGCCTATATATAGTTGAACACGTAATCTCACATCTCCAAATGCTAGAATTACGATGTCCATACAATAATCTCACCTCCCCCCCCCCCCCCACCCCACAGGTAAACAAAAATATTTATTATAATCTCAAATGGCAATACTGACACAGAAGTACAGTAGACTCCCGCCAATGCGGTCAAATACGGGCCAGAATTTTACGGTAATGGCGGTCCGACCGCATTAGTGGCATCTCAATCATCTCACCATCCTCAGGAGGTTCTCCTGGCCCAGTTTAGCCTATATGTGCACAAAGGTGGCCTAAAGCCCGATTCATTTCATTTGCATTAGTGATCGGGCAATAAATACCACGTGGCGTCCTGCTATTTGATATCAAATCAATTATGTATATCTGCTCAAAATAATGGAATAAAAATTAACAATAGTAAATAGGTTCAAAGCTGATTGCAGCTGTTTAGAAAAACAGTGTTTTTATTTAGCTCAAAGGTAAAATTGATTATATAATAATGCACAATTAAAGAAAAAAAGTATTTTAAATTTTTTTTTCAAAATGAATGTTACAGAACAGCTAACTGCAGTTGAAAAAAATGAATTGATGGAAGATTGTTCACAGGTGGATTTGTTTTTCACAGGAGAATCCTTTAATTTATCCTCAATATTGAACATAGAATCTAGAATGTCATCTAGGCAACGGTCTACTGTAAAGTCTATGAGGACAGAAACCGCTGCCATAGTCTCATGAAATGAGTATTTTTTAATCACTGACATACTGTCACTTGTATCATCATCATCAGACTTTACAGCTAGTTGACGATGAGATTTGCAGACACTAGCTTTGATAAGTCTCACTTTATCACTTACGCGCAGACATGATTAAAGTGTTGTTGTGCAGGATAAACATTGATGATTGAATGATTTCTCATTTTGACAAGAGTATTCATATATCGGACCGTGAGCCCTGTTTATGGCTTCCCAATGTTTATTTGTCACCGTGATGGAGCAGCTACTCCGAGTTGAGATGTCATGTTCGTGGAGTTAAAATTGACTCCAGGTTATAGAGCTAATCATGAACGGTAAATAGGAATGCAAGTTCAAAGAAGGGTTCCGATAAGAAACTAACTGCCACATTGTCTACTTATTCGCATTGTTTAAAGTGTCTGTACTATAGTTAGGTGTTAATACGTGTCCTCTCACTGCCGACGAGTCGCGACAGGTGCGAACGCAGACATAGCGGATCCCTCTGAGTCCCGCTATGAAACAATTATACGTTTATTATTTGTATTAAAACAAACTTAACATGTAATGATAATAACATAAAATTTGGTGAATTGTAAAATCTATATAGAAATCTAATAAACATGATAAATGCACAGTTTGTTTCGAGTTGTATAATTACGACACTCCCACGTCATTTTGCCACAAAAATTTGACCGTAGTCCGGAATGGTGGTCTGACCGCATTGGTGATCGCCTTTGATATGGCTTTGACTGAGAACGAATTCGGGCCGAAAAAAATCGACCGTAATGACGATCTGACCGCATTGGTGATCTGACCGGAAGGTGAGAGTCTACTGTATTGTAAAATGCAGGGGACACTGAATTGCTTATTTTAGCTCTAAACATGGAATACCTACCAACGGGACGTCGTAAACACTGTTGATTGAATTCTACTTTTATATTTATCCATTTGATCAACACTATTATATATTCGACCCAACCAGCAATAACAGAGCGAATCCGGCATTTTTAGTACGACAGTTTATCGGTGAGTAGGCTACCCCCCTCTCCTTCTGGAATGTAAGATAAATACTGCAACTGGCGACGCAGTAGAATGGAACTAGAAAGAGTTGTGTGGAAATTAACAGGAAAGTCGCCTCTGTTAACGCTAGTCGGCAATATTGGATTTTGGATATAATATGCACATTTTGTGATATACACGTTATCTAACACATGACAATTTATTCTATACGGAATACTTACTATTAATGACAGGTTTCTGAGATATTGGCAGAATTATTAAAAATGACCGCCATTTTACATCTGAAACATTTGTAATGTGTTATCTTTGTATAACAACGTACATTTTATTTTATGGTAATGCTGCATGTATTATGTAAGGTTTCTGAGATAACAAGCAAAACCCAAGTTAAAATGGCCACCAAACGACCATTTTGGATTTTTTTGCAAAATTTGTCGTGGATTATCCTTGTATGACACGTTACATTTTGTTTTATAATAATATGTTAATGATTAACATATTTGCCTTTTTTTTAAGTTAAGTAAATTTCGAAAAATTCAGCAGAATAAAATAGCAGATAATGGCATCTTTGCACCTTAACAGCAGCCTACCAAATTGAATAATAATTTGCAGAAAACTTTATCACAAAAATCGCTGAGAAGGGTTTGGTTGGTTAGTCGCCCTGGTAATTAATGGGTTGATCATAAAATACAAGGATCAAAATCAAACAAATTCTCCAGTATTATAATGGAAATGAGCTCATAGATTTGATGCTATTTAGAAAACAAATAACCGCGGTGGACGGTGTGGAATTCAGTAAGCAGCCCGCTTATGACACAAAAACTTAAAAACCTTTCAAAAAAAATGTTGAGTATCAATAGTATAGTGTAACCGCGAAAATTAACCTTTCTCCATATATAACTCAGGTATATTCCGGACGATAATTTATCCATGTATCACTCATTGAGGGCACATTCCTGATCAAGTCTCTGCACATTAAATATAATTATTCAATTGAAGAATGCAATAGAATAACACAATGGCGAGACACATATCCACACTGTTTATAATACAACTACTATAAGTAGGCCTACCATATTTCAACCGTTTTGTAAGTATCCGTGATGTACGCCTATATATAAGTCTATGCAAACGGGCAGGCAGACCCCGTTTTCATACATGCACACTGATGCACAATGACTTTCAGTGATGTCAATAAAGTATATGTTTATGCACTGTGGCTCCTATCTTACAAGATAAGAATAACACACGATAAAATGTAGGCCTATGTTATGGATATAAATAAAATGTATTATTCAGTTGACACCACGAGCTGCTGCTATATGATATGGTGTGTATGTTCAAATACGCTAAACCCATTAAACGCAAAACAGTTGTGTAACATTTATACAAAGTCGGCCCAACGTCTGCGATTTTGGTCCAACGTTGTATAAATGATATACAACTGTTTTGTGTTTGCTAGGAACATGCCAAAGTAAGACGCCAATATCGCACGAACACATGATTGGTGCACGCAGCTTTTCTAATGGGATAGGACAGGGGTGGGGGATTCCAGTTTCCCTTTTATGGACAGTCACACCGTACATAATTTGAAAAAAACATCAGCAAATGGTGGGGTATGGTATTTATAACTGCAGTTATAAATATTCTGATGACAGTAAGTCCCAACCGGTCTAGTGTTGATTTATAACACAGCTAGACTATAAAATGTACCCTTGATTCACTTGTGCACCCCAAAAAGGGATAGTACGAACCACTTGATACTCGATCACCCTGTACACATCCCTGTGACATACACCATACTGGATACAGTGAGTCGTTTCACATATTAAAATGTGAATATAAATGTTTTACAAAGTAAAATGACACAACAATTATAAATTATTTTAATGTTATACAGTTCTACTAACCGTGAATCGACGGGAATAGGAATATCACATTGCTGAACTTTGAACTAGGCTCGTTAAGTGTTTAACCGCCGGTGCCGCATACATTCTGGTTTTTATTTTTTTATCAGCACATTAAGTACCACATTTTAAATAATGTTAAAGATAAAATGTGACATCAACCAACAAGATTTAAAAAGAGTTGACCTCCATTTTGTCAAATCTGATTAATTTTCACTCACTTGAAGTTGTGGATCGCGTCAGCGAGACACAATTTCAAGTGGTTGAAAATTCAAGTTGAATAATTTGGCGGTTAAAGGGTTGAGTGTTGGTGTAATTTAAAACTAATAGCTGAGTATAAACGGATGATTGTCCTTAAGTATGTCTTAGAATACATGTGGCACACGATAGGTTGAACGTAGTGGGCGATTTGCTGAAAATAATGTGCAGTGTAATCGTATTTGTGCTCTTTTTTCCATTATATTTTTTGTCTTCGTTGGAGCTAATGCTTTCCGTCTGCCACTCAAATATGTGGCAGGTGGAATACTATTATTCTGATCCAAATGGGCGCCTTATTTACTAGCTTAACAAAAAAGTTTACGATACTGAAACGTAAATAAATGAGTTCACATTTGACCTTTCTGTGACCTCTATGACCTTTTTTACGATCAACAAATGTTCTCGTTAGCGCGATTCACTCGCGATTTTGTAGGTATCGCTCTAAAATCTATGTATACTGTTTCACCAATAGCTCGGATGACTTCGAAAATGGGCGCGCGTCGGGCAAAAACTAGGGCACAGCGTCCAAAATGACAGAATATCGGCAATTATTGGCGATTTATTTACTAAATTTCCCAAAGAAATTTACGATACTTAAACGTATGGCCTAACTGTATTAATTGTACTGTAGGCCTACATACATTAGGCCTGCTCATAATTCCAAGTTTTTTTCAATCACTTGAAATAATTGTCGTTGGTTGTGGTTGATACCTTTATTAGAGGTTGACATATTACATCCGTTTTAGGACAAGTGATATCTTAATTAAGTTCCGTGACATCCACGCGATACAAACCAGTGACGCCAATGTCCAGCAACTACAAGACATTGAAGCAATATTGGCTTAATGTTGGGCCAGCGTCGAGGACGATGATTCATCATTAAAACAACATTAGATAAATACATTACATTTTGTTTGCTTATATCATATTGGAAATTTACCCCATATACACTTATAGGCCTAACCCCTTGGCGACATGCCTGTCGTTGTACCGGCCACCCTAAATGTTTACTCAGCGAATCATAACGACCCACATACTTTAAATGTGGGCTTCAATTAGTTGGTTCAAATAGGTTATGGATCATTAAAAAAATACATATAATTATATATGAGGCGTCTGCCTAGCAAACACAAACCATTTGTATGGCATGTGTAAAACGTTGGCCCAACGTCATCGACGTTGGCCCAACATTGTAGGCCTAAACATTGTACAAATGTTTAGTGTTTACTGGGTGGGCATTACAAGCGCGTGATTCTCCTTTTCGAAAATGGAGATGTGTTTTCAACGCTTGCAGATGCATGAAAGGTGGGTAGAACACACTACTGTCCCTACACGAGACGTTAAACCAATGTTACCAATGTTGTTTTAATGTTGGCCCAACGTCAAAGACGGTGGGCCAACATTAAAACAACATTGGTTTAACGTCTCGTGTCTGCTGGATCGAGATGTGTATGATGTCTCAAGAGCTCCTTGCCGACTCCAAATTGTACCCAATAGCTGCTTCTTCATTTCTATGGTTAAAGCTGCATAACTGTTTAATTTATTCAAAAGAATAATCCATTGAGAATGGTGGTTTTTTTATTATTTTACTCCTCCGGTTACTGAGTTATTAAGGATTTAAAGCAGCTCCTTGGGATGACATCAATTTTCGTTTTCAATTCCGTACTGAAGTAGTGTATCCCACGGATCATGTTTTTATTTTTTTCAGAATTTTCATATTTTTTGAAATATTTTTAATCAACATTTCTATGAAACCAGAAGTAACAAAAACAAACTATTTGTATACCTAAAGGACGATTGAATGTTTTCACAGCATTGGACCACATCCTGATGGCATCGGCCCAGCGTTGGGTAGACAATCAGTGCTGCAGGTGTGTCCTCCCGTGTTCTGACTATAAGACACCAATTAGCGGCGACTGCTCTGATCTTACCGTCTGATACGTGGGAATATGTGATGTAAAGTGCTGAATATTGCTGACTTGTTTTGTTTACATGGCAATATACGACCTGGAAATACAACTATTTCACTCTTTTTCGGTGCTTTAAAATTGTTTTTTGACTTTTCTTAGTCTATTTTCAGTTAAGATGAGTAGGCTATATAGCTTCATATAAATTAAATTGTCAAAATTGACAACATTGAAAATGTCTCATCCCAAGGGATCCCTATAAGTTTGATGATTTGATTTTGCTCTCGCCTTTAATTTCATAATAGTTGCAACAAATGCTTGAAGAGGTAGGCCTACCAGTAAAGTGGAACAGGCTTGATGTGGCCCCTTAATTCTGATAGTTTTTTGTTCATTTTTGTAAAACAAATGCAAAAAATGGAAATAGACTAGCCTAGGCCCTGGGGTGCTCTGATGTAGGCCCATATATATAGGCCCCCTATCTAAAAACTAAAACTCTCAAAATCATTCGTTTTCTTCAGCTGCTTCAAAAAGTTCAAGTGTCTGGGTGATTTTTTTGGATTCTGTATCCCCAGGGGCGGATCCAAGGGGGTGGTTTGAGGAGGGGGGGGGGGGGGTTTAAACTCCACCCTCCTCGAAAAAAATTATAGGCCTAACCTTATTTAGGGGTTTCCTTATATGAACTGGTTAGACACTAAGGCACAAACAACATGCCCAATATATGCCTTACATAGCGGGAGAAAGCTTATCAAAATCAAAAATTCCCCCAGGGCGGGCTTCTCGGACCCCGCGCTGCAGTGAGATTTTCCTTTGTCAAATTTACACAGTGAAAAGCTATAGGCCCTATAGATCCGCCCTGGCGCTGATCGGAAGCGGAGCGAGTCGCCTGGTCCACGACTAGATCCGCCCCTGATCCCTGTGGCAATTTGTAACATTGAGGTCACAACCTGGACGTTTTTATAATTTAGCACAGATTTTGATCTAGAACAGAACTTTCCTTGCTTATTGAAAGCAGTGGAATCATGGTCAAATATTTCTTTTAGCATGTCTGCAGTTACGAAAAAAGGGTCAGCATAATTTATAGGACAATTTTTTTGTGAGAGTACCTACCTAAAGGAAATAATTATCTGATGTTTTTACAAAGCCAAAGTCCGAATAGAATTAAATATCACAGGATGTAGCTGGCCTACCTTCTGTGAAGACAAGAGCCACCTGGTGTATGACTTTGCTCAGTTTGGGTTGCACTATTCGTTGGCTGTGACGGATTCGTGTTTTGCCTGTTCTGTATAATGATGGTTTCCACGATTTTAGAGAAATAAAATGGACCAAGCTAATTCTAACTAAAATAAGGTATGTGACCACGATGTGATTACGTAAAGAATACGTGCATTTTTTACATGCTATCGCCGTAGGCTACCGGCAGGTCTACAAACACGTGCATTGTCCATTGACATTTTTGATAAGTGTGATGAGCGATAATAAGAGTTTATATCAACTTGTAAACACGCGGTATGTTCGATTGGCCACATTGAATGATGTGAAATAGATGGGGACATAAGCAGTTGTCTGCGATGATGAACTATATTACACAATATAATTTAAGACGGGGTCAGTTCGTTATTCCGACAGGTCTATGTTCCGACAGATCGATATTCCGACAGGTCTATATTCCGACAGGTCGTTTTTCCGACAGGTCTATATTCCGACAGGTCGTTATTCCGACAGGTCGTTATTACGATTAACCTCTTTATATTATTGTCTACACTCAGACTTCACTTCAAAGAAACTACCACGGGATAGGGGCTCATAGGCCTATTACTATAATTATTGTTATTTTATAACGAGATTCAAGATGTAACGTTTTTGGAAACGCAATAATCTCACAAAAATGCATGTAGGCAACATGTACTTTTAGCTAGCTAAACCGTTTTTAATGAAATCTTCCTTTAACCACGTTAGCCAGCCACGTTTTTCCCCACGAAACAGAAATTATTCTGCGCGGGCAATAATCGAAAACATTTCTTAACTCACATAAAAAAAACAAAAATAAAAACACTTATTATTTGTTGAAATTGCTAAATTGCAGCCGTTAGGACAGTAGGGTGGTCGCTCAATAATATTGTGCTCAATGTACTATAGTTATTCTTTATAAGATTTAATGTATTTATTTATTTATCTATTTTAATATACATAAATAATATATATTGATTGTGCAAATATGCAATTGCAAATGAAATTGTGTACACTAGGATATCAACTACGGGTGGCCAATACACCCTTACTACGTTTGATATCCAGAATACAATTTATGTACATTATAATAACACTTAAACTTAAATTAAAAGTGCAAATGATAAAAAACAAAACAAATGATCAAGTAATAATATAAATAAAAATCGCCAATTTTGCGTTACAATTGCAAATACTTTGTTAGAGGGCGACCATTAAAATAGCAGGCGGGCTGGGTTGTTGTTGAGATTTTTATTTTATTTCAATCAACTACATTATTTTTTCCCATGCTGGCTATATATGAGTAAACCCCCCCCCTAAAAGTCTGAATGTTTTTTTTTCCTGTGCCGCGTTTTTGCTGGTGTTATCAGCCGGCTGCATACACGTGTATTAATCCACGGGTTAATCCCAGAGCTAATGACAGTTGTTTTAAATAGATGACTGATCGAAGCAATGGTATTTTTTTCAGAAAATGTGATTAAATTGTTAATTATTTCTACACTCTTTCAGAAAGGATTTTTTTCAAAAAATGAGATTTAATTATTTGTTTAAACACAATTTGGAAGGTGATTATTTATTTCCAGGCTGTCCACAGATATGTTTCTATTTTAGCCTTTCGAAGGACGAAATTATTGTTTTACAAAATAGGCCCCTCCAGCAATTTTAATGGGCGCCCCCTTACAATATCATCAAGTATTTGTTGCATTTTATTAAGACTTTATTACATTATATCAAAAGTTTGCTAAAAGGATCATCAAGACTGTCACAGGCCGGGCAATTAGTATAAATAGCAACAAAATAGACTCTGGAAAGCAAAAAATCTTTAAAATAAATACAAGTATACTTTTAAATAATCTAATATATATACGGAACATCAAAGCCTACAGAATAGAAAACTTCATTTAGCCTTCTGGACCCAGATGCGCACTTTTGTTCAATTTGCGTGGCAGTCAATTTGAATATTTAATTATAGGTTATGTCATAGGTTGACATTAAGCCCAACAACTAGTCTGAACGAATCCATATATCATAGTTGTAAAAAAATGTGGGTTAAATCCCCTCGATAGGGCTTATAAGTTCTACTACGCTAAAAAATACGACAAATGGCTCCCAGAAATTAAGGGCAGAGAAGGTTAACCGTTTCAGTGCGGGCAGATGCCGTGGAGGTATTTCCATTCATTTTTAGCTGACATTTGCGTCACCAATATCAGTCTCAAATAAACAATAATTAACTATTATTTTTATGTCGGAATAATGACCTGTTGGAATATAGACCTGTCGGACTATCGACCTGTCGGAATATGGACCTGTCGGAATATCGACCTGTTTGTCGGATTATCGACCCGTCGGAATATAGACCTGTCGGAATATCGACCTGTTTGTCGGAATATCGACCTGTCGGACTAACGACCTGTCGGAATATCGACCTGTCGGAATAACGACCTGTCGGAATAACGACCTGGACCCTTTAAGACAGCCCCTCTTGCCAAAATATAATGCTCAGAACAGTAACAAGTTAATAATGTTTGAGTTTAAATTACTGAGAATGAGGCTAAATGTACAGTAGGCCTTCAATGAACTATTTATCTACGTGATGTTTTCATGCTTATTCATCAAATTGAGCTGGTCTAATTACTCACATTTACGAAATATAAATGACTTCATATGAATAATGTATGCATAGGCTTACGGGTAGTTCCGTTGACCTAGATATTGTATAAAATTAATTATTACATTATAGGGGCCTACAAACTGCAGGGCTAGGTCCCCACCTATAAATATTGCTCCTATAAATATCAATATTGTTTATTTTAAAGCTATATATTCTCTCGTAAAATGTTTGAATTTAATATTACACCTGAAGGTATAGTGAGGCCTATCATAATGTTGGGAGCTAGATAGGTTGTAAAGAACATTTAATTTACAAAGTTTTACACCTAAAAATAGATAAACATTAATAATTTAAATACATTCTATTCAGGAACTAGTTGTATCTGATAGTATAGCTGAATTTTTTTTTATATTTAATTTTCATTTTGACTTGAATTGTTTCTTTAATATAGCGGGGCCTAAACTCCAATACAGCATCATTCACCATGAAATTTTAAAAGTATTTTTCTGGTATATTCCGTACCACTTACAATAAAAAGTCTGTCCTGTGCATAGGCCTATAAATCCATAAAAAAGATTGGTAAAAGATGGACGATAATAGGTGACTACAATACTAAAAAAATCTGCCAAATCAGTCAGCTAGAAATGTCGCATTATTAAAACGGGTGACGTCAATATGGGAGATGTTTAACACACCTTTTCAAATATAAATTACTCCCAACATTATGACATTATATCTTTATGAGTAATATTGAATCCAATTTTTTTACGCTAATATACAGGCGTGGATTCAGAGGGAGGCGCAGGGGGCGCACGGCCTCCCCTTTTTGCTTTAAATTCTTTAAAAAGTCCCCTAAATTGGCCAAAAATATCTTGGGGGCGAGCCCCCGAACCTTTTGCGCCTCCTCCTTTTTGAAATCCTGGATCCGCCCCTGATGTACAGGTCTAATATATTATACCAACTATAGGATATACAATAGATTGATCACTGAATAAGCACAGGCCTATGTTTAGGCCCATGGGGGTAGGCCTATGCATATAGGCCACCATGAATTATTGCATAAGTTACATAATTGTTCATAATGCTATAGGCCTAACACACCAAACCGCATATTTAATAATATGTATTACATTTCAGTGTTTTACTGTTGGAGAGTTGTGTGTTTTCGTGATTATGTGAGCCTATATCTTATGATGATAAAGATTGGTTCTTTCCTCACTGCGGGTAGGTTGCCCTATAGGACTCTTCTGTACAACTGGGCGAATTACTACCGAGAGTGTAGTAACGGTTCATGGAATGGAAGAGAAACGACAGCCACGCAACCAACAGCTGGTAACAAATCAATTAGTAAATCATCTGACAATAAGTTACCACGAATTGTTATGCCAACTAGACCTTTAATGAGACAAACTCGCGCAGCACGTCGCAATGATACAGAATGTGAATATGACTCAGCTAATAAAATTATATCATCTACACCTGATTTGCTAGAAATGGAGGACGCGTCACATTATCGGAAACCCAAACGGGATATCTATTATAAACATCAAGGTTTGGATTTGAAAAGTCGTAATAATAATAGGTAAGTTCTATACCAAAATAATGTCATTTGTTTATAATAGTATCCTATTTTGTGTGTTTTGATGTAGGCTACTCATTGTGGTACGATAAACATAATACACATTCGAGTTAATTCCATACTGTGTTCCAGATGCTACAAAAAATAGATAGCTATTCTATGTATAAACATAGTGAATAAATCTGGCAGTTAATGATGATTACATAGCCTATAGGCCTATACATGCTTAATGAATCTCGTTAATCACAATATTATGTTTGGAAGCAGTAACATGACTCGGGTTATACTTATATACATGTATACGTTCCAGTAAATAAAATTCATTTTTAGCACGCCTTTTAATATGATTTTGTATAAGAGATCTATTGCAATTGGAGTTCGGCGTCGTCAGTATCGGTGTCGGTATTACTGGTGGCGTTAACATTTTCTTGTAGGCCTTGGTATTCATCATCATATATCCTGCTGTGCATTTTGATAATAACCAGTTGTCGGACAAGTTTAATAATGGCTGCAAAAACTCATAATGGCTGATTTACCACATGGCGGCGGGCTATTTTTGGGTGTGCTATTGTTCAATAATTATTATCAGCTATTGATGATTGCAGGTGGGTGTGCAGGTGTGTCGTCATACTTCGTTGAGTAAGCATTGGGCACACAACGCAATGGCACGCATGCGCAGTATTGTCAACGTCCACAGGAGTGGGGTCCGCCGCAATATAAATGTTATGGTTCAGTGAAGCATAACGACCCAGCTGTTTTAAAATACTTGATCAAGCATTGAAGCAACGTTAAGTTGGTCGATTGTGTTAATGTTATTAGGTTCCCGGGTCGTTTCCTCACCGTTTGTCCAACCTTTCCACTGTGTCATTGTTTTAAAATTATTGATTAGCGAGTTTCTTCTTCAAGCTTTACTGCTGTATTCTCGAATGAATTTTCATTGATCTTGTAAATTCAAAGACAGTCATATCGTATAAGACTTTACACATGTTGCATAAACTGTAAGATGTACACGTTGAGATATTAATTTCTTTGATTGTACAGCATCTGATTCAACCTGTATCACGCTATTGTTTTTACCTGATTGCTAAATCAGGACATGTGCGGCGAGATAAATGAACGTGCTGACTAATTTTTGATGTAGCATCGAAGACACTAGCCCAACAGTGTTGTGAACCAGACTGGTATTATTATAATAGGGTCTTTTTAACTCATTAACCTCTTAACTGCCAGATGTATTGAATTAAATGTTTCTTTTAAAATATTGAGAGCTCCCATACATACTCTTGACTAACATAATTATCACGTCTCAACGTTGAATGAGCGCCATAAACCTATTGCCTATATGTTGTTTACCACAGAAACTTCAAAGGGGACCCTTCTTATTTTCCAATGATACAGGGAGAAGCATTATTTGGAATTTTCCCTGTTTTGCTTGCTCTTAAAGCTAGAAGACGTGAATGTCATCAACTTTATATGAAACAAAAGTTATATGACCAGACACATGTAATACTCGAAAATAGTGAGACTAACGACGAGAGCGTACCTGAAAAACTGAACGGAACAGTGGCTTCCGATGGTAAATTAAATGAAGTTTTAACAAGAAGAACATTATCAAATGATTCTGATAGCTCATTTACAAAAGGAAGTGATGTTGTCAGCAATGTGTTGGCGGAGGTTGTGACTTTGGCGCATCAGTTTGGAGTGTCCATAACCCCATGCAGCCGACAATTTCTTGATAAACTTTCAAGCACGAGACCTCACCAAGTAAGAAAAATAATCTACGACGCTTAATACACATGATCTAGGAATAGTATAATCTGATTTATAGAGATCTATCATATCATATATGGATTAATTTAAGATCATACGTTACGTGTTCCTTAAAATTCTTCCTTGCAATATTCCTTTAAATATTCTTGTATATATATTTTTCCTTTAATTTTTTCTTGAAATGGTCTTACAATTTGTTGTTAGGCCTACTTGTATCACTTATTGTTTTCCAAATATTAAGAACATGAAGCTGGAAATTCAGAATATTCCACCGGCATCTGATAGTAACCCCACCATTTATTTAATAATTTTGTTGTGCAATCGTATTTATTAGCCTACTGTTACAAAGAGTATGATGTATATTTTCTTATAGGGCATATGTCTGGATGCCAGCAAACTGACTTACGAACGGTTCACTTCATCGGAATTTGAAAGAGGGTGAGAATTTGTGTTTGTCATGCTATAGAAACGGGACGATTATATAATAACTCGTAGCCTGAATATGCGACCTTTTGAAAATAGGACTTCTAGACAAAATTGAAAACATTCTATTTTGCCCAGGATTTTTCGACCCAGCTCCTTTTCCTGGCGTGCTCAGGTAGCGACCTGGAATGGAATAAGATCCACGATACTGATCTGATTGTCGCGCATATGAGTTCGGGGCACCGAGGAGTTGGGCACCATAGAAGTTTATATATCATTCATTCATAGGTCCCTATCATCATGATAATATGAGTGAGACGATTTAGAAACCTAGTGGCGGTTCATGGAATTCAGATCATCAAACAATTATTAACATGTTAAAGGGAAATGTTTTTAGAATTTAGAATATTTTGTACACAAATGACGAAGTATGTTTCACTTTCTTATTTTTTTATTTTTGATCCAGCTTCACAGAGAAGAATATAGACACAGCTGAGTTATGGCTTGTGCTAGACAGTATACAGGTAACCTCTGTACATCGAAAATTTTAAAATGTATAATTACCCATTCATTTCGCATCTACATTGCAAGTTGTCAGCACGTGCTTGTCATCATGAATAATTATGTGTTTAATTAACTGCTGTTACAGGACCCGATGAATGTTGGTGCCATTATACGCACAGCTACTTATTTTGGTGTCGATCGAATTATAACAACAAGAGAAAACAGGTACGTCTGTGTTTTTTTCTGCCGTAGGACTAGCAAATGTTTGAGCTCATAATTATATCGTCCATGGGCCCGTATTCTCGTACAAGTTACGATATATCGTAGGCTTCTGATTGGTCGAGATGACCATCTCGACCAATCAGAAACCTACGATATATCGTAGCTTGTACGAGAATACGGCTCCTGGTACGTAAAGGACATAATGTATCTTCACTGACCCATAATATTTACATTTCGGTAGACCCCACTACTGTGGATGTTGGCCATGCTGCGCATGCATGCCATTGCATTGTGCGCCCACAATGTTCACTCAGCGAATCATGACGACACACCCCCTTTAATTGCCAGGTGATACAGGTAACAGCGGCGCATCTCGATGCCCATTTTCACACCCACTTTAGTAATTCGAAATGTCAATATTTTGGAGGGTTAGCACTTTGGTGAATGTCACTTTGGTGAATGTGTTTGCTGGGATAAAAATGACAAGTGTGCCAGTAAACATGGTACGTTCAACTAATGTTGTTTTGATGTCGGCTCAGTGTCGCAGACGATGGACCGAAATTTAAAACAACAACTTAGGTGGACGTGTAGTCGTGTAAAAACATGTAATGTAATCTGGTAATATCGTGTTAGCGGGGAAAGTGAGACGGCGATATCGCAAACGTTTTTGTGATTCGATTCTGTGATACGACAGCGAGTTTCCCTATCACTCGTTTACTCACTAATTTTTCATAATTTCCCCGCTGCAATATTTTTTTCGAGATTTCGACCTCGTGAATCCAACATGTTCACCATTTGTATTCAATGAGTCAATCAACATTTTTACTTTCAGCTGTCGACTTTCCCCTGTTGTGAGCAAGGCCAGTGCTGGAACTCTTGAAACGTTTCCAATGTATGCTGTCAATGACTTGTCTCTTTTCACGAATGTAAGTAACGTGCTAACTAGATTTATTTGTGATAAGCTCAACGTTTTTAAATCGAGCGGATAAATCATCGAGTTCTGATTCCATATATGTATCTAAATAATGTTTTTTGTATTTATGCTATGTCTTATCTTGCAGAAAATGAGATCCTTGGGCTGGGATGTGGTAGGGACTGTGAGTAAGAGACATGACTCTGACCCAAATGTACCAGTCCTTCCACTACAGGAAATTAAACTATCCACGAACACAGTGATTGTGTTAGGTAAAACTCTTTCTTCAAAACTGAAAATCGCTGGCTGTGTATAGGGAAGTAAGTTGTCGTGATAGCGAATGTGCATTACCGATCTCTTTCCATTGGATCGTTTGTGCGCATGATCCCGTTTTGGCGAGCACTGCATGGTGAACATGCTTTTCACGCTATACAAAATTATCTGACGAAATAGATCACAAAAAATTATCAAGTATGATCATGATGATTCTCATCGTATATGCCAGTTTTCCGCATATTTACTGAGTTCCGGATTTTGCCAGCTTCCGGGTTCATGATATGGCCTAAAGTGGCCTTTTTCGACTGATGTATGCTCCTGTATTGATCTATTGATCTGATCGGGTTTATTTGTGAACGCGATATCTCGAGAACCATTACTCTCTATTACTCTTCATTTTGTATGAACATGATAAAGAACTGTCTGATCCGGAAGGAATAGATTGTAGCCTGTGTTCTGTGAATTTTGCGAAAATTCTTTGTCTCTAGAGCATTCTTTGTCTCTAGGTAGTATTTTCCCTGTATGAAGCGGGTTATCTTAAATTATAGGCTTCACGTTTCATAGTGTGCAGTGATTTCTTATCATGGGGTTATCGCTCCACTTGATTGATTTCCTTATATTTTTTATCCAGTTGTTTTTCTTGTGATCATGATTATGTTCTGTCATTTAAAATGATTTTTACTTTCAGCTGTCGACTTTCCCCTGTTGTCGGGAGATGCATATTCGTTTCCGTCAAATGGCGTAAACACACTTCTAATTATTATTTTAAAATAGTTTCCCAGATATAAGAACAGCATAATATTTAGTGTGCTCACATGCTGGAGGCATTAGCATAAAATCTCTCGAGTATGCAATTATTTTATACAAAAAATTATAAAAAACAGCCCGCATAGCCCTAACATTTTGTAATTCAAAGTATTTTATGTTGATGTTTCAGGTAACGAGGGCAAGGGGATATCACCATCCATTCTGTCACAGTGTAATCACCTTGTGACAATCTCATCTGGATCAGGTCAGCTTCACACTGATGTGGATTCCCTGAATGTATCTGTATCCGCAGGTAGGTACCCCATAGTAATCAGCCTGTGGTGGTTTAATGTTGGGCCAGCGTCGCAGACCGGCAATGTGACGTCGCAGGCCCTTGAAAAATTGTAGAGAAGAAAATGTAAGCGTTCCATATTCGGGACGATATATTATCATTATGTGTGCCTATATACTTGATAATCCAATCTTCATAGAAGAAACGTTTGATGTCGCACGTAATTTTTCAATCGACATTATATCTTTACAATTGTACATACACAAAATTACAGATGCCACACACTTCATCTGGTTATACATAAGACACTTATAAATGAAGGGCTCAGTGGGAAAACGAGTCTAAGAAATAAACTAAGTAATGTGACTTAGACTCGTTTTTTCACTAAGCCATTCAAATATCACATCTTGAAATGTATACGGAAATGATCTTCCCACATAATTTTGTTGATTCTATAAGACTGTCCAAGGAATGAGATTCTATCTCGTAAATAGACACACTTCTTGAGGATATAAGTACACCCCAACAGACACAAGACGTTGAATCAATGCTGGTATAACGACGGTGGACCAACGATTTTTCGTGATGAATTTTCGTGGACCAACGTTAAACTAACATTAATTCAACGTCTTGTGTCTGCTGGGACAGCTCTTGATTCCTGTAGCTGTAGACTTATGCATCAAATATTCCAGCAAACACAAGACATTGGCCCAGTGATGATTTGATGTTGGCCTCACATTGAAATATCGTCGTCTTTTCTGGGCCTTTTATATCACATAAACATGTTGGTGAGCATTTTGCTTGTATGTTGTAGGTGTTATCCTTCATCACATGGTTGAGAGCAGACGAGTCGGATGATGGTCGTGAGCTGCTTTTGAGAGGCTGTTCTTGTTACAAATACGCCGCTGTTCAGCCAGGCTGAACAGCAGCGTATTCGTAACAAAAACAGCCTCTCAAAATCAACGTTCCAGTCGAGAGTGCGTTCACAGTGTCCATACGTACCGGCTTTTGAACTATTCATCCTTCTCAACAAACACGAGACATTGAAACAATGATGGTTTAATGTTGGCCACCGTCTGCCACGCTGACCCAACATTAATCCATGATTGGTCACAGTCGCGCGGTGTTTTACTTGATTGCGACTCTGAATAGTCTTCTCGTCACATTGACCTGGTTTAAAGAGGCACGTGTTTGTTGAGACTCAGTACAAATATTATTGTACATGTATATAACGATTCACGTGACGAACTACTCGGCAGCTCAGATGGATTGATGGGCACGTTTGGATCAGAATTTAATGAGTCGTCTATCTGTTTTAACTTTTGGATGAAAATACGTGTAGATGTAGATTAATACAAAAGTGACACCTTTGTTCTATAGGTATCTTACTTTATTGATCTAACTTACCTATTAATGATTTTATTTGTGAGGATACGAGCTGCATACGCAGATTATTATTTCATTTGTAGCTTTAAAATTAATAATAAATATGTACACTAACCTGTGATTCATTATTGATTCATTTTAATTTTTGACCCTTGAACTCATGTAATATTTGTCAGCCCTTTAACCGCCAAATTATTTAATTGGATTTTTGACCCAGTTGATCTAAAACTTCGAGTAAGTTAGAAGTATTCAGATTTAACTAAATAGAGGACAACGATTTTGAAATCTTGTGCATTGATGCCACGTTTTATCTTTAACATGTTCAAAGGCTGGTATTTAATGTGCTAAAAAAATTTAAAGCCGAATATAATCGGGACCGGTGGTTAAAGGGTTAAACTGTTAAATTTGTGCCCACGTACCACAATTAAAAATTTATGTGTGCGCCCAGGGAAAAAAAGTGAAATGAATGGGGTTTTAGGCCACCTTTGTGTGTGCGCCCAGGAAAATTAGGCAAATTTTGTCCGGGAAATTCTTGTCTAGAATGCGAGCACTGATAACCTCAGTTTATCTCATCTGTTTATCTCATCTATATTGAGCTATGTGTTGGTTCGGTGATGAGTGTGAGCTTTTTCGTGGTGGCACAAAAATGTGACTGTCGCCATCTCCAGCGTTCGTTATTGTCACACGAACTCGGCACGCATGAGAAGTTCACCGGGTCCTAGTTTAACCCTTTAAGCCCTCACGATGCATTAAAGCATCATTTTACATAACTGAAATCATACTTAATTCCCCTACAACAAAGGGTTTTAGAACGAAAATTGTCATAAAAATGATTTACCAATACATGGCAATTTTCTTTAATTTTTCACCTACATCAAGTCATCTTCATCCACTACAAGTCGAGAATTGCGACAGCAATTCTCGGCTTGTAGTAGATGAAGATGACAATGGTAAACTCAGGCTTGAAAGGTTTAACCCCTAGAGATTACTGATGTTGACTACATTATGTGGGTTTTATTAGCACCTGTATACCCAGTTGTTAAAAGTAAAATATGCCTTCAATCTTGAAAAAATGATATATGTTGGGACTTATATTTCACAAATCGCATACATTTTCAGTTACTTGAAGCTGTAGGTCGCGGTACACAACTTCAAGTGACTGAGAATTTAAATTGAATAGCTCAGTGCTCTGGGGGATAAGGTGTGTGACCGTGCAACGGCCTTGAATTTTATCTCATTTCCTCAAGTCCTACATAGTAATATCAACAGTTAATACTGGATTACCTTTGTTACTAGAAAGTGTTTACACAATAATGCTATCCTGATACAAAATTCAGAATCTAAATCAGAATGTGGACAGAAACGTATAGGCTTACAGTCTTTATAAATATGCAAAATTGTTGATTTTTTTAAATGACAACCAAGCAAAATTTACCTATGTGAGGATTTGTCAAAAGTTGCACACTATATATGACCTCGTACATATTTCTATACATACATTTATATTATATTACATAATTATTTGGTTCATAAGGAGTGTGAACATCGAGTAAAACAGTGTTTTGTTAGTTATCCAATCTTTTTTTTATTTGAAACTAGAATATTGCTGATGACAATGCTAAATTTAAATATTATGAAATTGTATTTCTTAAAAAAACTAGATCCTCTAAGATTGCTCAATAATGTCCAACATAATGGTTTATCCATCACAAGGATTAATCAGTTTGGACGAATACCTTCGTGCAAAGTATTCTTGTTAATATGGATATTAATTCTGCTTAGAACTTCCATTGTATTCTACTTTGCTGGAAAGTATGCGTATAACTCTAAATTTTGACATCAGAATCGTTTAGTTCTAACTAAAGTTACTACTACTTCTAAGATATCCAACCAGTAGCGTCACCCTGCCCAGTCAGGTCAGACCGTCAGACTACCAGTCTGACTTTGACAACAGGTGTGTGTGAGGCATGTACGAAATGGAGGGGGTGCGAGCATCATAAATATTCATTATGACGTCACCGGTTTACTGACTGGTATGGAGGTCACACTCAGGTCAGATTGTCTGGCCTGCAGGAGTTGGGCAGGGAAGAGGGGGGTTCTATACTCATAGCACATATACGTGATATCAAGGAGTCTGCCGGTAGCAGACTACTGGATAGATGAAGATGAGTAGCGTGCGAGATCAAATAGGTCAAATGTCACTATAACTCCGTCTCAATATATTACTGATTTTTTTTTAAATTGCAGTAACACATTTTTTTATACCAATTCATTCAACAAGAGCACACTCGATAATAGCCCGCCGCCGAATTATGATAAAGAAAGTAAAGACGAATGTCATCACGTAAATAACAACCCAAGATATAAATGGTATGTTAAACCAGCCGCTTTTCAAGTTATCGCGCCCACAAGGTCAAATTATGAACGTAAAATAAATGTGAAAAATCGCAATAAGTCAACCATTTTGATTTTTTTACCGGCCATTATTGAGCTTATTAGTAACATGCATAACAAACTTGAAGAGGATACTTGTGAAAATGTTGAAGTTATCGCGCCTACAAGGTCAAATTATTGACGTAAAATGAGAAAAATCGCAATAAATCGGCCGTTTTGATTTTTTTTTCAGCCATTATTGAACTTGTCCAAGAACTACTTATTAGTAACATGCATAACAAATTTGAAGAGGATATGTGAAAAACTTTTCAAGTTATCGCGCCCACAAGGTCAAATTATTGACGTAAAATCACAATAAATCGGCCATTTTTATTTTTTTCAGCCATTATTGAACTTGTCCAAGAACTACTTATAAGTAACATACATAACAAATTTGAAGAGAATATGTGAAAAACTTTTCAAGTTATCGCGCCCACAGGGTCAAATTATTGACGTAAAATGAGAAAAATCGCAATAAATCGGCCATTTTTTTTTTTCGGCCATTATTGAACTTGTCCAAGAACTACTTATTAGTAACATGCATAACCAATTTGAAGAGGATATGTGAAAAACTTTTCAACTTATCGCGCCCACAAGGTCAAATTATTGACGTAAAATGTGAAAAATCGCAATAAATCGGCCATTTTTTTTTTTTTTCGGCCATTATTGAACTTGTCCGAGAACTGGTCATTAGTCATTAGTAACATGCATAGCAAATTTGAAAAGGATACGTGAAAAACTTTTCAAGTTATCGCGCCCACAAGGTCAAATTATTGACGTAAAAGGTGAAAAATCGCAATAAGTCGGCCATTTTGATTTTTTTTCAGCCATTATTGAACTTGTCCGAGAAGTGGTCATTAGTAACATGCAAAACAAATTTGGGAAGGAAACATGAAAAACTTTTCAAGTTATCGCGCCCACAAGTAAATGTTAACGCCGACGCTGACGCCGACGCCGACGCCGACGACGCCGAACTTCAATTGCAATAGCCCACCTTTTTTAATTAAAATTTAAAGGCGGGCTAAAAATGACACAGCGTCACAGCTTATCAAGGTGATAAGTCATACCAAATCGCGTAGAGATCGTATTGTTGATCGGAATAATCCAGATACATAAAAAATGTCGTGCCCATCTGACACATTTTTAGTATATTTTCAGTCACTCGCATCAATCTATTTTGTAAATATTTTTTCCTACCACGATCATACTTACCAGCTCGATATAGATATATCTAACAGTTTTTTGTGTTAACATTATAAGCGGATCTAAAGATAGAGGTCGTATTTTTTAGAATGACTTTTTTAAATGCTGTTTGAATGCATAAGGCCTTATCTCGACAGTGCCGAATAAAGGGGCTCGATATCCATCTCGCCAGACCTGCTCTCATTCAAAGACACTGGAACCATTTCAGCACAGAAGATATATAACATCATATATACATATATCAGAAATATAATTAATAATTATATCAATTTCTAAATGGCTGACATCTCGGAAACAGTCCTTTCAACTACTTTTTGCCCAGCAGCGTATGATCCAAAACATTCGTTCACAATTACTGATACTTTGGACAGCCACAGTCAAAATAATATATTATATAGTTTGATCAATACTTCCTATCCGTAGATTACATTGGATGCGAGCCAGAGATGATGGCCTTCTTAAAATAATAAACCCACATGGAATATAATCAGCAATCCGTGCAAACGGCTTATAGGCTCATGTTTTAGTGTAGTGAATATATGACACGTGGAATAAAATAGTAGGCCTACTCCTGGTGCACAAGGACGCTACAAACACGTGGTTAATAACCCTTTAAGCCCTCACGATGCATTAAAGCATCATCTTGCATCTCTGAAAAATGATTTAATTTCGTGAAACCTAACGGTTTTGGAACGAAAATTTTCATGGAACAGTTTTAAAAATAACAGTATATTTTTCCATTTGCCACCCACTTCAAGTCATTGTCACCCACTACAAGTCGAGAATTGCGGCAGCAATTCGCGGCTTGTAGTGGATGACAATGACAACGGTGAACTCAGGCTTGAAAGGGTTAACTCATTGAGAGGCAGCGGCGTTTTAAGCGTCAAACTGCTTTTCTCAAAACAAAACTTTTTATGTGCATGTGTGCATTTTAAATATATAATGCACCTGTTGTAACCGTGAAGCTAGTTTAACCCTTTAAGCTCTAAGTACGACTACATTCATTTTTAATCCGCTTTATTAGCCGATTGAATTACAGTTATTGGGAACGAAATGTGTGTTTAAACATCAAGATATGGTTTAAACTTTAAAAAATATGTGTAATTTTTACACACTTGAAGTTGTGGGTCGCAGCAGCAAGACACAAATTTAATTGGATAAAAATTTAAATTCGATAGCTTAGCGCATTTAATCTGGCGATTGATTCTGTGATGTAGTCATAAATGCATGAACAATCTGTAAGCGAGGGCTGCGGCATTTAAAGTGTTAGCTCCAAGTGGGTATTAGATTTTTATCGAATGTTGCTTGCTCTTGACATTGTCATATCTCATAATTAGTGCTCTACATCAACCAATGGAGGATGAGTCTTCGGTACAGAGGTCTAGCACTTTCATGTCAGAGCGATGCATTTACGAACGATGTGCTTCGGTTGATGACTGACAGCCGATGCTGTTGTACTACCAGTTGAAAGAACATCTTAAAATTGTATTAAACATTATTGGCTGTAGTTGATTTTACCTTTGGTACATAACTCGTAAAACACCATTATAACACGCATGGATTTTACACGTTATGGATTTGTGTCATACTTGATTATACTGCTGTCTGGTTTGGTGCACTCTGTAAAAGGAGGAAATGAACAAACCGTCGATTCTCAAAACGAGGAATTCACGGATTCCCAGAGACTAACAATTCGTCATCGACAGAAGCGTTTAGCATTTCCAGGAACAAAATGGTAATTACTATAAACCGTTGTTAAATTTAAAGGTTTCAACCCGACATAAATTAATATTCATTAAGTCGTATCTGACAGACTTAAGTGAATATTTTGTCTCAAGTATCAGCAGCTGATTAAGTATCAATCAATCAGTAAGTTTACCATTTTTCTTACGCAATTTTCAGCTTCAAATGACGACAAAATATTCCTATTTATGAAAAATAGACATTTCCCAAATAACATTATTTGATTATTAGCATCTACTATAGGCCTATCGGGTCGCGGGGTAAAGGGCGGTGGTCATGTTGGCGTACCGCTCTCCCCAGCTACCGATTCTCTGTCTCACTCTATCCCCGTCTGGGCGACGGTAAATACAAATTGTATGACTCCATTGTATCCTTAATCTTTCTTTATTCAAATATAGTTTGTCTTGCTATGAAACGCTGAGCACAGATTCGGACGAGACACGACGGCCCTAAGCCACGAGGCTGTGGTTGCGTGGATCAGACGACACAACCTTCCTCCACGATGCCTTGGTTGAGAGTGGTGCACGATCGAGATTACGCGACCGCTCGGGAAGTTCCGGAAACCCGAATGGTCTCGTCGATGAAAAGAGAATGAGACGCTGTCCCCACAGGCCTATATATAGTGTGATAACGGGGTAGGTGAGTGTGATTTTTAAATTACACTCACCTACAGCGGTTCTACACTAATAATGGTAGAAGATAGGTGTAGGTGATCCACTTGTTCTTCACTCAGTGGAGTGGGGGACAAGTGTAAGTGAGTGTGGTTTTGAAATTTCACTCACCTACGCCGGCCCTATTATTTCGGTAGCATTTATATGTGAAACTTGCTAGAAACTGTATACGGTCTCAGCAGAACAAGGGTTAACAAAACAGGCCTCAGCTTCACCAACTGACTCAGCTCCTGGACTTAACCCTCACAACGCTGCAATAGTTGTGAATAAACCATGAAGACCAAACGGGTTTTTTTAAATCTGAAATTATCATAAATGTCCTGGTATAGCTCTTTCCGATTCATTTGAATATCCATTCCATGGGTCTACGCCCATTACAAATATTTTACTCTTACAGTGCGGGGATCGACTTTAGAATCTGAAGTCTACAGACGTCAGATTCTAAAGTCTATAGTCGATCCTAGAGCTGTAAGGGTTAACACTTTCAAGCCTGAATTTACCATTGTCATCTTCATTCACTACAAGTCGAGAATTGCGATAGCAATTCGCGGCTTGTAGTGATGAGGTTGATGAGGTTTAAAAATTAAAGAAAATCACCACGTATTGGTAAACCAGGTTCATGCTAATTTCCGTTCTAAAACCCTTGGTTGTAGGAAAGTAAGTCTGTTTTCAGGGATGTAAGATGAAGCTTTAATGCATCGTGAGGGCTTAAAGGTTAAGTCAGTCTTAAAACTTTTCTTTCAAAACACGCAAATTTACATTATTCACACTACCCAGTTTGATTACAAACGCCATGGACTTTTTGCACCCACAGGGTTGTTGTGTTTAAATATATGATTTATCGCTACTTTTCTGAATTACTTCCGCAATTGAAAATGGTTTTAATACATTATTTGAACTTAACAATGTAGGATTAGCTACCAATATCATGCTTGTAAGTATATTGAAATGCACGACGTGTTCAATTGTGCATTTCAAGAAATGTTGGCAATTTGTAGCTTTTTTTAAATCCTACAATTTCGTCTATTACTAGCAATAACTGTGATAAACTAAAAACATTATGTTTTTTTAAAACTTGTGTAATAAACAAAGGTTACAGTATATGTAATCTAGCCAAATATTATATATTATTGACATATAAAATGGCCATACATAACTAGCTAGACCATGTTATAGCAATTACGTTGGTAAAATCGTGATATTTGTAAAATCTATCACGAAAAATCATCGACTCCCTGTTGTGTTCAGTAAATGAACATATATACCAAACCATAACCCTTGTATGTATGAATTCATTGCATCAATGTCAACATGTTATAACGATTTGTATAACCTTGCTGCTTTTATATTTAAATCACCAACGCATTACACAACGCATTACACAAAATCTCTCATTACAGTTTTGTCTCCGCGTTGATGCATGTATTATAATAGTAATATGTTCACATCTAAAACGATGAACTATGCAGATGAACTCACCCCTACACCGCTAATCACGACTATTGTCGTTTTTAATCTGTTTTGTTTGCCGATCAAATCACTGATATTGCAAATGAAATGACTAAATCGTCGCCACGGAGGTAAAGGGTCCTATCTGACACTCGGTAGAGTGGCAGATAGGATCCTTTAGCTCCGTGGCGACGATATAAACATCGTAAATGTTTGGTCCCAAATTAAACAAATACGAGACAAAAATTCAATTGGGTGAAAATTTAAATAAATTTACCTTAGCGGGATAGGGTTTATCACGCAAACACTCAGCATTATGTTGTTTTTCCCCCGGCAGGTGTGGTCCTGGGAACTCTGCAGATAATTTTTTTGACCTGGGTTCATCTGAGCAGGCTGACAGCTGTTGTCGTGAACATGATCACTGTGGACTTAAGATCAACGCTTTTGAAAAACGATATCATTATAGGAATTACAGGCCCTATACCATCATACATTGTAACTGTGACATCCAGTAAGTATTAACTAGGTGGTAATCATGGTCCACTGTTGGCCCATCGTTGAGTCAGCATCGCAGATTATTGCTGCTAGCTGAGTATAAAGACGTGCTGATTATTTTAGATGTTGATAAACTTGGTTTATGTTACTACACTAAAAAAATATATTTACGGTCTGTAGTGTAGTGTAGTGTAGTGTAGTGTAGTGTAGTGTAGTGTAGTGTAGTGTAGTGTAGTGTAGTGTAGTGTAGTGTAGTGTGGTGTGGTAGTGTGGTGTGGTGTGGTGTGGTGTAGTGTAGTTTAGTGTAGTGTAGTGTAGTGTAGTGTAGTGTAGTGTAGTGTGGTGTGGTGTGGTGTGGTGTGGTGTGGTGTGGTGTGGTGTGGTGTGGTTTGGTGTGGTGTGGTGTGGTGTGGTGTGGTGTGGTGTGGTGTGGTGCGGTGCGGTGCGGTGCGGTGCGGTGCGGTGCGGTGCAGTGCAGTGCAGTGCAGTGCAGTGCAGTGCAGTGCAGTGCAGTGCAGTGCAGTGCAGTGCAGTGCAGTAAAGAGTAGAGTAGAGTGGTGTAGTGTAGAGTAGAGAGGTGTAGTGTAGTGTAGTGTAGTGTAGTGTAGTGTAGTGTAGTGTAGTGTAGTGTAGTGCAGTGCAGTGCAGTGCAGTGCAGTGCAGTGCAGTGCAGTGCAGTGCAGTGCAGTGCAGTGCAGTGCAGTGCAGTGCAGTGCAGTGCAGTACAGTACAGTACAGTACAGTACAGTACAATGGGGTACAGTATAGTACACTACTATAACCTGCTCTATTGTGTTTAAATATTCAACAATACACTGTTGATGATCTTATAAGACGCTGATTTGCTCCCTTCTTTGTACAGATTTCGGGAATGTTTGAGGAACGCGGGCACCCCAGCTGCACACAATGTGGGTCGGTGGTCATTTAACATCGTGAAGATTCCTTGTTTTCGCCTGGTAGATAAGCCATACTGTGCAAAGCGCTCTTTCTGGGGTCGATGCCTCACTCACAGTAAAGGCCTGACTGCAGAGATTACCGAATCAGCGCATTATGAGGACTAATTTGGCATTATAAAGGCTCAAAATAACCGTGGAGTGTACTATCAGACAGACAGACAGACAGACAGACAGACATATATTTTATTGACAAGAATAAAAGGCATTACATAATTATTTGTCATAGATATATAGGCCTATGTACAAGATGGTTAGCTTGGTAAAATCACATAAAAATATAGATCGCATAAAGAAGTAAAATCATGTTAAGTGCATTGCAATGATAATAAAACACTTTATATTTTGAAGATGTAAATGATAGCTATACCTAAAATAAAATTTAATAGTATTTCCAAGATATGAAGACGGTGTATATCTGTTTGCCGCATCACTAGATCCCTCTAGATACATCTTGCAAATTCACTCTCGACTGAGCTATTAATTTGATACATTTTGGACAATTCAAGTCTTGAAGTGTTGAGCCTAATTGTGACATTTTTAAAACACTCAGGATGCGCTGAACATGTTTATCTAATTAGCGTACATGGTAAACGTCAATAAAATGAACATGACAAATCATAGTATTTGAAGTATTTCAGGTCTGTATTTCATGGTAAATAGCAATACAGTCAACATTGGCTTTGCAGTATACAATTATCCATACTTTTACGCTTAAATGTCTATGCGAAACGTCTGTATACACATGGTAAATGCGATTAAAGTGAATACGTTTAACAATCAATCAATCAATCAATCAATCAATCAATCAATCAATCAATCAATCAATCAATCAATCAATCAATCAATCAATCAATCAATCAATCAATCAATCAATCAATCAATCATATATTTTTAGTCTATTTGTCATGGTAATTGTTAATTAAGTGAATACGACAATGTACTATATTAATGTGGTCCGAAATTCCCGACTATTTTAGAGCAAAATATGATCCCCGTAGTCGTAGCTAGCGTGAATAAATGATCTGCCCTGTGATTGGTCAACTTAGAGCATCCCCGCTACAATAAGTCGACCGTTGTACTGACCTTGCTATCAGCTGATAATAATTTTACAAAATCAATGCGATTATTCCAATGTAATTGCATTCAAGATCCTTGAACGAAATTGCGAAATAATAATAATAAGAAGAAATGCATAGTTCGTGTACATAATTGTACGAGGCATTTCTTATAGTAATTAGCACAATGCTTATGTTGTTCTTTTCGAAAACGATTTATTTAGGTTATAATTATTATAAGCCCATTGATAGAACAATATTATATCCATAGGCCTATATGAATTATATTTTATATATGGGACTACTTATAACAGATCAACTATGTATTTACAATCACTAAACCTAACGTCCCTAGGTTTATTTTAGAGTGAAACCACTGGTGCAGCTGCTCCATGCAGTGGACTAGGCACAGCTGTTATCCGGCCCAGGTGACTGGGATATCGAGATACTCTGACCAAACTTGAGACGCCGGGTCAGAGTCTGTTCAAAGCTGGATCAACGGATGTGGCATTAGGCAGCGCATTGAGCCAACGCTTCGAGTTTCCCACTGAGCCATCGGCTGACTCCCAGCAGACACGAGATGTTGACCCAATGCTGGTTCACTGCTGGCCCGCCGTCGTAGACGGCGGGCCAACAGTGAACCAGCATCGGGTCAACAACTCGTGTCTTCTCGGCTGGAGCCATCGGCCGGCAGCCAGAACGGTGCTCACAGGAACAGTTACTAGGGCAACTAGCATCCTCCAGTCCGCCGGCCTGTATAATGTTATCTCCCTGGAAATACGGAAATAGTTTACCTGCTTACCTAGCTTCTCGACCAGCGCGTGCCGATATCGCGATGCCAATCAGTTGGATTGGTGTTGTTCACTGCTCTAGAAGATGTTCGAGGAATTTCTACTCAGGTATGAAGCTTGTATATTTATACGCACTGACGAACTTATGCGGTCCTAGAATGACCCTAAACACCTAATTCCAGCGAAAAAAAGACGACATGGAAGACAGGTAAGCGATAGCAATGTTATTATCTTTCATTGGGTGTTTGCAAAATCCTTATTTTATGAGCCATTAGGTAAATATACACACGGATTTTGTGGCTTTCGTGTGGCTTTCCTGCCAAGAACGTTTATTTCAATAACTCGGGCCTCGTCTGAGGCTTGGAGTAAATATATATCACTCTAAACAATATAGGTTCTTTAAAAGGAACCCTTCAGTACTATCACCATGCAACCCAAGGCTCTCCTGGGGTTGCATGGTGATTGCACTGAAGGTTTATTTCTAAAGAACCTATATATATTGTTAAGGGTATAGCCAATATTATAGACTATATTTTTCATCACACACAAGGACTTTATATTACTTGACAGAGGTGGATAGCGTTTCCTCTATTGCAGATGTTTACGTTAAACGAACATCAGTGATATTTTGTATGTATCATTTTTTTACATGAAAATTCAAGACCATTATATGTCATATACAAGACCTGCAAGTTATTTAAACCAGGCAGATATGACTTTCGGCTTCCAGCATAACGAGTAATGTTAGTACCCCAGATTGGGTTTGGGCTTATCAAGTAAGACAATGGCGATAAACAGAAACAAGCAAGTATTCTATGCTCAAATAGTTTGTCAACATTATTTCATCCTCGAATCTAAGTGCATGTAGTTTTTGTGTTCTAATATAAGTGCATTCACTTGTTTTCGAATAATAAGTGCCTCTGCAAATATTTATTGCATGCACGTTTATGCAGAGGGATACGGTATATCAACAAACAACATGTTACACCGGTCTTTTGACATAACCATGTTCACGATGGGGTTTAATGGGAAAGTTAAGTTTAGTGTTATAATTGGCAAACATGGGCTACAACAATGAGTTAGTGACTGAAAGGGAGTGGATCGTGTTTGGCAGCTATTGCATTACGATGCAGCATTGTAAATAAAAATATCACAATGACACATTTGAGAAAATACTCAATTCATCAATTTTTTCACTTGTGTTACAATAGCAAGTGAAATATCGTTGTAATTCAGGGTTGTGATTGGTGTATTTATTTGTAGCCGGCAGACAGCGCTGGAAAACGCTGTAGTCTCTGGCAATATTCGCCAGGTGTCTCTTCTAATCGAGAAAGTCGTTGACGTGAACAAACATTTTCCTTCTGGAACGACTGCGCTCAATACAGGTGAATATCATATAGATGTATAACGTATACTTATGCGGCTGATATCAAACGGGGTCATACGTAGATAGCAACACATCGTACTTGTATACCCTATATATATCTTACATGAAATTACCCGCTACTTTATTTTTGTGTGTTTGTATTAAATCTAAATTTAAAGACCTCATCTATCCATTCAATATCTGCGAGGTATTTGCTTACTGCATTCAATAATAATTTGCAACCCCCCCCCCCCTCCCATGTTTGTTATTTCAAACTGAAATCATAGTTCTTAAAAAAGTGT
This sequence comes from Flabesymbios commensalis, assembly GCA_964017125.1. Taxonomy (NCBI): domain Eukaryota; kingdom Metazoa; phylum Annelida; class Polychaeta; order Terebellida; family Flabelligeridae; genus Flabesymbios; species Flabesymbios commensalis. The sequence continues at coordinate 33,761,191 of OZ024903.1, forward strand.
CATTAATGTATAAGTAGTTCTATTATAATCTATGACAGTGTGGTTCTCCACTGTGGTATATATTGCCATATTGCAACCATTATTAACTCATATTACTGATTACAGCTTCGGTTTGTATTTTACCTTTCACGTTTAAATTTACCAACATAGTTATGACATAGTGCTAATCTGTACATTTACGCAGATGTGTCACTATGCTTTTTTTTAGTTATGGAACCCTAGCGCCCGAAAAGCGCTGAGACTGATTTTACGACAAATCCGTGATTTTAGAGTTATTTTACGAGTTAATCCGTAGAGTAAACTCTGAGTGGCCGACCATTTTTTCTATTTAATGACTTGTTTTTGATGCTTGGGAGAGAAGTTGAAAACAGTATACATATAAAAGATATTTGTAATCATCACTGTCATTATGCTTCACTGAACTATAATAGTTAGATTGCGCGGCAGATCCCCCTCCCCTCTTGTGGACGTTGACTATACAGCGCATGCGTGGCATTGGTGCGCCTACAATGTTTACTCTGCGAATCATGACGACCCACCTACTTTACCTTCCAACCATCGATCGATCTATCCACCTAACCATGAATCCATCCATTCATCCATCTATATGTCCATCAAATCATTCATCCATATCTAACTATGTTAATTTAAACCCCCGCTTTGAAACAATAATGTATATTATAACGTATTCACAAAGCATAATAGTTCAAACTTTTTTGTTTGCTGTTGGCTGGCCTTCTGGTTGAAATATAAGCCATATCAGTATAATTTTCTTAGCTTAGCTACACATAATGAAGTGTTAATTTGTCTGTGACAGCTCTTGCCAACCAAGAGGAGGAAATTGCAGAGATGCTTTTAAAAAGTGGAGCTAGACATGATTTGAAAGATAGTTTCCGGTTTGACGGCTGTCGCCGCCTACCGATTCATTATGCAGCCGCATGTGACTGTAGAACTGTTCTGAACCACCTAGTGGAAGCTGGCTCATCTATAAATTCTCCAGATGAGGGACAGGCGACTCCATTACACCACGCCGCCGCCAGCGGTAACATAGGTGAGGTAAAATGATACCACAGAATTGATAGACATTTAATCATAAAGCATTTGAAAATCCTAGTAGTACAATTTGCATATTTGGATCACGAAAGACAAGCATCCCAGTAAACACAAAACACATGTAGGTATTAACGTACTTTATTTATCTATTTATTTTATTTACTATGATTGTTGATTTGTTTAAACAAATTTTCCGCCGCAAATTTATATTTTACAATTGTCGTCACACCTTAAGCAGTTCATATGCGTACATGGGCCAGATTTTCTTAAGTGTCCATATTATAGTCATTTTTTGTCTCCAGCATATTTCTCAAAGCATACAGGAGCTAGAAACATATAATTTATTTCAACCAATACTGTGTGAAATTACCTTCCTGTACATGTCTCACATGAAGGGGCTTTAATGTTAGTTCCTAACTCACAAAGCATGCAAACTCCGACATTATTCACCAAAAATACCTGTCTCCGAACCAAATATTGAGTTCATGGCTACAGAAGAGGCATACAAATGTAAATATGATAACTATATTTTATTTTGCGATGAAGTAGTAAACATTATTGTTCGGAAAAACATCATCAGCTAAATTTCCTGTGCATTTCCTAGCTGTAAAATATCAAAAATTAAATGTTGCCAGAATTATGTGTTCTCCTTTACATATCCTTTAAAATTATATCATTTTATTACAAAAATTAAATGCACATCATTATATAACTCAGATACGATTAATCATTAAGCAGAGGAGTCTGTGGATTAATTATAGGTGCCGTTAATAAAATATTTCATGTGTGATATTGTGTATCCATTCAGTGAAAAAATGCAAACACATAGAGATCCTATAAGCCTGTGAACTCCTTTACGCAAAAACACTAAGCATGCCTATATAATTTCCCTTTGCCATAGTGCGACATACAGTGCAGTCATGCTCCTGTGCCAGACTAGTCACTTAACATGGTTGTAAAAAATAATACTCACGTGGTTCAGAGGTCAAATGCGTAATGGGGTGAACTCCTTTACGTATTCTCCTTTACTACACTGATTATTGCTGTTGTAATGGTTAGATAATATGTTCATATTCTGAATATTCTGCACTGTTTCAAATGCAAGAAATTCAAGCGAAGTGAAATGGAAAGTTGGACTGGACAATTGATCATACATATTGTATTTTAATGTGAATTCCGCGATTATATACTGGAAAAAGCTAGTATGACTTTAATAAGCTTGATGGTATCTTTAAAAGACCGAACTAAAAATAGTTTTGATCTTTATGCAGTTTTAAATACGCAAAATTACAGTTGTGGGAGATATTTGTGGATAGTCTATACAATCCGGCTATTAGGAAGCAGTATGATAAAAGCGTAAAGGAGCTCACTGGTCGCGTAAAGGAGTATACTGATTAAGTAAATGAGATCACAGTTCATAACAGTCCTGATGTGCGGCTCCATAAACAAGTATATAATTGTATAACTTACCATGAGACAGCGTAATATGTCCTGACGAGTAGTGCAATAGATAAATACTAATTTCCTAAATATTTACACAGTGGTATGACTGACTTTAACGATATGATGTTGAACGTGAAGGAATTCACCGATATGGTATTTGTTATACCTTACTATTTTTAATTCGTATTGCACGACATGCTTTATAGTGAAAGTTTTTTCTTCATATGGTGGACGGTAAACAAAGTCTTCAGCTGAGATACTATCACATAAGTAACGAATTATAAACTTTTTCTGAAAACAAGAAGCACAGAGACAATGTGAATATAAAAATGTAAAAAGAGGTCAGCTAAAGTAGAATATTACGATGTGGACGACAGTACTTACGCCTAGAATATGACCCACTAGAATGAACCCTTATGAATTTTAACATAACGTAATTTTACATCAGCAGGTAGTTGTGCATATGGCTCAGTTAAAGCTAATCTAGAAAGAGAATCAGTCCTGCTACCGGTACATCAAAGTTGAATAGAATAAATACGAAGTTAAATGATTTATGACAGATAGGGAAAAAACTAAAGAAAACACAAAAACAAAACCAGAGAATTAGGAAACTTAATTGAGAGAGTAAACAGTTTGATTTTCCAATTTAAGTTTGTATTTACTGAGCAAAAAATATTTTACAAATTATGTTATGGGCAACGTTCTTATACTTTAAAATTGTTATAACTATTAATGTCTTGCTAGTGTTTACGATTTTGCAAAGTGCTGTATACTTACATGCTTCAGCTGAAATATGCATATGCAAAGGCTAATTGTATCATGACCTTGTTCACTCATTGTTTGCTACGATCCTTTTGCTAACAGGGACAGCATTTAGTTTAATTAATTGGAATAAAACATTTCCTGTTGTAAATATACATATGTTAATGGTCATTTATTTTTTATTATATTATAGTGTTCTCCTTTACAATAATATGTGTTCTCCTTTACTTCATAGTCCATACTGTATAATTGATGTAAGCGGATACTATGTGTTGAATGGCCGGGGGATTACATCAGTATAGACAGACAATAGAGTGATTATTTTCAATAAATCATAAATAGATAAATAGTACATAGCGAAACCAAGTGATGCTTATTGTTAGTTTGATTATTCCATACCAATTTTATTTGCCAATGTTCACAAAGGGTATTTGCCCGTTTATAAGTAGCTCCATCCATGGTTTACAAAAAATTAATGTGGATTTTTATTTGCTTGTATTCCTATTTGGCGAGTGCATTAACATTTTGATGAATTTTATTTTTATTTTTTATGTAGCCATTTTCTCTGAGACACAATCAATTTGTAAAGGATAATACATATAAACAAACAGTGTCTTTATTCATTCAAGTAAGAAAATATGAAACGAAGCAGCTGGGATGCTCATTTTTTTGTATAAGCCTTGGCGATACCCATTATTTCAGATATTAAGCACAACAGGCACATAGCTGATGAGTGTATTTTCTTCAGTTTCTTGATTGAAAAGTTGACACTTAAGAAAATCTGGCCCTTATATACCGATAAGAGTTATTTTATCTTTTTGCAGATTTGGTGAAATGGCTTGTCGGACAAGGTTGTGATATCAATACACAGAGTGATTCTGGTCGCACGGCATTGTGGAAATCAGCTCAGGGTGGACATCGTGAAGTTCTTCATTATTTACTTGCCATGGGTGCATCTATAAACGCTCAACATCGTGTTGGAACAACCGTGCTTTTCGATTGTGTCCGCAGTTCAAACTTGCTGCAAATAACAACAGACTTATTAGAACATGGTATGGATGTACATATACGGGACATAGAAGGAAACTCAGCCCTTCACGAGGCTTCTCTTTCTGAGAATGCACAGGCCGTGATATTACTTCTAAAGGTTGGTTTGCCTGTAAACTGTAGTAACGACCACGAAAACACCCCACTACACACTGCTGCTATGCAAGGTCATACGTCGATTGTTGTGATACTGCTGAATTACGGTGCTGACATTAATTATAAAAACAGTCAAGGACAGAGCCCGCTGTTTCTAGCGATGCTACATTTACAAGAGTCTGCCATGTGTCTTCTTTATATTTTAGGAGCAAGATTGCGTGTTGAAGAACTTGAAGACTATCTTGCGCATCATGCGTCAAAAAAGTCATGTAAAAGAGATATTTTTGACAAGTATCAAACATTAACAAACACTCCTCCCTCACTCAGTTGTATGTGTAGGGTGTCAATAAGGGAGTCTTTGTGTGACAAACCTTGCCTTGCTGTACCTCATCTTTCACCTTGTCCACTTCCTCACGGCATCAGTGACTTCCTATTACTGGGTGAATTTGAAAAAGGTCGACATAGATAAAACGTGGGGAGGAAGTCGATACAAAAATTGGTGAATAAATATATAATAATATCTATGAATAGATTATGTTGTTTCTGTATAGTTGCGATTCGCAAACAAAAGTAAATTATTTTCTTGGTTAAAAAATGATATATAAGTATATACGTATAGAATAACTCGAGACATTGGCCCAATCAACATAGGGTCCATGTTTACTTGTGAATAGACATCGTATTTCCTTTTCAAATGAAGATCAAAACTGGATCAACGTGTTTCCTCATCAGAGGACAGACAAGTGAAATTATCTGAGCCGCTCCGGTGAATTCTCCCAACTATGCTGTAAAAGTGGTTGGGCTGACCATCCAACAACTATGTGTAGCTTTGATTTCAACAACGATTTAGTAAAACGTATTATTCGAATAACACATAACCAGTTTATGATTCAGCCTAGTAGGTTTTGTTATTGATTGGACCGATATACATTTTAAGGCAATGCATGATCTGATATGGAAAAGGAAAATATGTGAACGTGGAGCAAGCTTAAGTTGCATGATTACTTTCTCATCACTAATAAGGCTAGATGATCTACATCACAGGTTGTCGTTTTTCGTTTTAATAAAAGCAACATGTAACGAGGCTATATAAAGAAAATAGGCATATAATATTAGCACTGCGTGATGCAATTAAAATAAAAGCCTAGTTGGTAGAAGCGTTATACATGTACCTATGTTCATTTACTGGACAAAACAGGTACAAACGTTGACCCCACCAGGGGTAAACGGAGACAACTCAAACTAAATCCTACACAGAAAAATGATTGAGTCAAACTACTTCTTTATATAGTTTTATAAAAAAATATTTAACAGTTTTATTTCTTGTTCTCATAACGTCAAATTCACAACAAAGTTTGCATGTTAATTTTACGTCAACGTTTTGACGTAAACTTTTTCCGCTGAATTTGAGCACCTATGTTATGGGTCTACGGTCAATATAAATATTTTACTCTTACAGTGCGGAGATAGAGTTAGGACGTCAGAATCTGACGTCTACAGACGTCTAAAGTCGATCCCCGCGCTTACAAAACATTTAGATTTTTTATTTCAATAACTATAATTTGAAAAGACGTGGCTTTTTAATTTATATAGTCCATACATGATTATCATGATTATTGTGAAGAGTACAATTTTCATAATCAATTAACCTACACTAAATGGGTTTCAGCATCGATTCCAAAATAAGGGACGAATACTAAATAGGCCTAATATTATAGTAGAAGGGTATCTAGAGCACTGGACTCTACATTAAAATTCTTCTTGTAATGGTATCATTAAACACATAAAATATTCTATATCAAAATATAATTATATTTGTCACGGAAGGGAAAACGGTGGTTTGCGAAATTGCAAAAAGATGGTTTCAACTAGAAGAGAGTTGACGCATATATAGGTGTCAAGAATAGACCTATTCCTCCGCCGCGTGCCATGCTCATCTCAGCCTACCATCTAATTCCAAAACTTGACCAAGAGTTCAATTAGATGCACCACTTTTATTGACAAAATGAATATTGCAGATAACTACAGGTGTTGAGATATCATGATGTCATTTATTTCGCTCTATTTCATTTGACCTTGACATATAGGCCAAGGTCACCAATCTCTGAACTTGGCCTGGAGTTTTATCATATGGATCACTGGTATTAAGTCCCCTACACTCTAAACAACATAGGTTCTTCAGAAGGAACCCTTCAGTACAATCACCATGCAACCCCAGGAGAACCCTTGCAGGGTTCTCCTGGGGTTGCATGGTGATAGTACTGAAGGGTTATTTTTAAATAACCTATATTGTTTAGAGTGTAGCATAGAAGTAATGCAAATTGTAGGTGTGGAGACCGGCCCCGATGTCTCATTCGGTGTTAGTTGTGGCTCAAAACTCGAGGTACTGGGTTCGAATACCGGCCGGGTCGGTTGTTTGTCATCGGGGTTGTGCATATACAGTGCTCCAAACTTTTCAAAGGCATGTAGTGTACAGTGCTGTCTATGGTACGGTACACTATAAAAAACCCTTGAAGTCATTCGATAAGAGTGAGGCGCAGTCCCGACTTCGGGCTTCCTTCTGTCGCGATATTGCCATGATTGTACAGAAAGCGACGTAAAGCGATATTCACTCACTCAGTAGGTGTGGAGATACCGCGATGACAAACGTTTTTCTTTATACCTTAATAAATAGGTCGATGTCACCCATATTTGAATTTGACTTTGAGTTTCATCACATGGCAGTAATTGACCTTGAGTTTGAATGTGGAAATAGGCCTAATACGGATTATAAGTGTGGAGATATCGTGATGACAAAATTTTAACTCTCATTAGCCTCTATGACCTTGAAAAATAGATCAAGGTCATCCATCTTTGAACGTGACCTAGACTTTCATGAGGTATATCACCGGTATTAATATGGAACTGTACGAAGACCCAGAGGGGACATAGGAAGAAAAAATAATAATGGCAATATCCCGTACGTACGCGATAATGATCCCGTACGTACGCAATCATTATCCCGTACGTACGCAATAATGATCCCGTACGTACGTAATCATTATCTCGTACGTACGCAATGTATCCCGTACGTACGCAATCATTATCCCGTACGTACGCAATAATGATCCCGTACGTACGCAATCATTATCCCGTACGTACGCAATAATGATCCCGTACGTACGCAAACATTATCCCGTACGTACGCAATCATTATCCCGTACGTACGCAATCATTCTCCCGTACGTATACGCAATGATAAAATACGGCCGGGCGACTCTACGTTTCCCGCACCACCCCCCCCCCCCCCCCAAACAAATCCGCTGACACCGGCCGGTGTAATAGTTTCAGATTACCCCTCTGTTCAGGTTACCACCGGGGGTAATCTGAAACTAGTTTCAAGTTACCCCCTCTAGTTCAAATCACCCCCTCAGTTTTACCGGTTAACTTTCAATGATAACAATAAATTATATTTCATATTCTCATCACATGGCATTGGGACATTTATTAGAGACACTTTAATCTTTATAAGTATAACTCTTTGATCTCGCGGGCAACTAACGAAAAAATATATGATAACAAGAGCATAAAACCCTTTGATCTTTATGTCAACTAACGAGAAAAATTGTTAGCGCGAGGTTGGAAACACTTTAATCTTCATATAACCCTTTGACTCCTATGGAAACTAACGCAACAAATTGTTTGTGCGAAGTTTTGAAACACCACCTTGCCCCATCAGGTCTGACAGTCAGACAACCGGTAGCAGGCAACTGGATAGATGAAGATGTGAAACACTTAAATCTCCGTGTAAAAATTTGATTTCTATGGCAACTAGCAAAAAAAACTTATTAGCACGATGTCTGGAAACCAGTATGTTGTGACTTGAAATTTGTGCTGCAAGATATGTGACAGACAGTATCTGTTAGCATAGGCCTAATACATGTATTCAACTTCTGTAGCGCACTTCTGTATAGGATAAAGCCCGAGGCCTTTTTCACAGCTAATAATGTAGAGCTCGGAGGCTTTTAACTGACTTAAAACACATCTGACCATAATGAGGATCCCTCATAACTCGGCCACACCTGACTTATTATAATACCATATGTCTACCATGATAATTGGTCTGTATTTGGTAAACAATATCTCTCCATTCCCGGCTTAGAATGTAGTGGTCGGACAAAGAAAATAATGTAGTGGTGTGTTTTAATTATGGCAAGCCGTGTGTGACATAAATCCCACATCTTACGAGTACCCGATGATGAAACTCTGCCCATGAACCCAGCTCACCACATTAAACGTTTACTAAACTGTATACAGCTGATACCAAATTACACTCGATCTACTTTAAGTAGTATGTCTACGATTGAGCATATATATACATCTATATGCCTGAACTATATGTCTGTTCGGGCGTTATACCATGCTCATCAAGTGACCACGATATTATTTATACTGTTTTCAAACATCCCAATAAATCTAAGTAATTTACATACTTGATTTTAAAACATTCTACATCATGGAATATAACAAAGATTTAACATGTTTAATGGACTTATTTAAAATTGCATACATAAATTTACACTACAGCTTGATCGCCTGGTATCGAAGGGTTCCTAGTTATTATATGCATTATCGGGCTATGCTATGTACTTCGAGCAGATGCAGGTGCGACACCAGGTGCGACAAAGCACAAAACATTACGCTGTGGAGCAAAAATAGAGCTTTGAAAATGTGATATGGCTTTTTCACACCCATCTCTGTGATGAGGGCGGGGGCCCTAGGGTAGTGGTTAGCACCGCTGCCTTTCACGCCAGAGTTCGGGGTTCGGTTCCCGGTCTCGGCGGTTTCAAAGAAACAAAAATGTTTATACCCCATCCATGTGTGAAAGTCAGTATTGTGGGGAGCCTCTGTGACAGAGAGGTAGCGTGCTCGGCCTCAGACCGCCAGGGCTCGAATTTCGAATCCTGTGTCTGGAGGACAGTGTCATCTCATTCATCTCACCATCCTCAGGAGGTTCTCCTGGCCCAGTTTAGCCTATATGTGACACAGGTGGCCTAAAGCCCGATTCATTTCATTTTCTCTGTGATGAAACATAATGAAAGCGAGCAAGAAATTGATTTAGCAAAAAGTGATAAGTTTTCTTCACACCGTTCTCTGTGAATAAGCCTTAAGTGTTGTATTGCATTAACCTTTCCGGACCTACAGTCACAAGGACAGGAGTCACAAGGACAGGAAGATATGTAAATAAATATTACTGGGAATACACTTCACAGCAAATAAACTGCTGTAGTTACTTATTCAGCCAATGATTTGAAAATGTTTGGCCAACGTATGAGTAATTCGGCAACCACCAAACAATTTGAAACAAACTCTCGTGTTTTCACGCGGACGTTGAGAGAAACTACGAGATGTTTTAGCCAATCACGTTATTTATGCAGTGATTGACACGTGATTGGACGGGGCAATTGGGAAACTACCAATCAAATCCTATAGTTGATAATTCTGACGTCACAGTAGATTAATATTCATGAACCTCCTCCCTAGAGCGTAACAGGGGCATCACATGACCCGATATATCTTCCCTACTATGAGTTAATATTGGGCCAACGTTGCCAACATTTGAAAAAACATCGAGCCAGTCAGCGTTTTACCTCAGTGTACTGCTTGTTGAAACTGGCCTATAGATCAGAGAAGAGTCACTAGTTTATAATATCATCATATGGACCCAATTATCATTGAACTCCGGACTCTAACCAATCAGACGCGTCATTCAGTCACGTTACCTACTGAGGCAATGTGGGGTGGACGTGGTTTGGAGTAGAAACGAATACCAGTGTAAAGTCTGAAAAAATACCCGCCCCCAGATTATACCCGGGTAGATTGTGAGCGCCCCAGAATCTACGCCGGGATAGATCCTGAACTATACCCCCGGGGTAGATTATGGTGGCTCCCAGAATCTACCCCTCCCTCCCAGGATCTACCCCCTTTTATTGTGATCATGTGAGGTGTATTCGGCTCCCAGAATCTACCCCTCCCTCCCAGAATATACCCCCTTTCCAACAAATGTATGTGCGACCCTACCCTCCCAGAATCTACCCCCCCCCCCCCTAGAACATAACCCCTTTTCAACAACTATAATATTATGCGACCCTCCCAGAATCTACCCCTCCCTCCCAGAATCTACCCTCCTTTTCAATCAATTTATGTGTGCGACAACAGCTATATGCGACCCTCCCACCCCTCCCCCCAGAATATACCCGTTTTTCAACAACTGTATGCGACCTACCCAGAATCTACCCCTCCCTCCCAGAATATAGGCCTATCCCCCTTTTTAACAAATGTATATGTGCGACCCTCCCAGAATCCACCCCTCCCTCCAATAATATACCCCCCTTTTCAACAACTATATGCGACCCTCCCAGAATCTACCCCTCCTTTCCAGAATATATCCCCTTTTCAACAAATGTATGTGCGACCCTCGCAGAATCTACCCCCCTCCCAGAATATACCCCCCTTTTCAACAACTACATGCGACTCTCCAAGAATCTACCCCTCCCTCCCAGAATATACCCCCTTTTCAACAACTATAATATTATGCGACCCTCCCAGGATCTACTCCTTCTTCCCAGAATCTACCCACCTTTTCAACCATTTTATGTGTTCGACCCTCCCTGTCTGTGACGTCCGCTGCCCCTGTCTGTTACGTCGTAGCTTATACCCATTGTCTCTGCAGGTTGGTTTAGATACCCCTCTCCATAATAATGTTAAAAATGACGTTTACACAACGTTGTATAAATGCTGCAGGGCTAAACGGCGTCTAGACATTAGACGAACAATTACGCCTTCATTTGAACTTCTACAAGCAAGAACAAATGATATTGAACTAGAAAACAAAACCCAGTAAATAATAGTTGTTGACCCAATATTGTGTCAATGTTGAGCCATCGTCGCAGACAGTGGACCAACATTCAAACAACATTGTTTCAATTTATGTTGTTTGCTGGGAAAAACAGGAGATGTCATGTATAATAATAATTATATCATGACCCAACAAACACGGGACGCTGAGCCAATACAGCATTAATTAATGTTGGCCCATGGCTTAGTGCACTGCCCCAACATTAAAACAACATTAGCTCAACATTTCGTGTTTGCTGGGGATCATCTTGTAAAAGTATTGTAGACATATCTTTATTATTTTAAATAAATGGACATTTTTAATTATTTTTTATTAATTAGTAATTATTCCTTTATATAAATTTATTGCCCTGCCGAAATCTCGGCTACACGTAGCCCAGACACCTTCTCAGCTGCACGTAGCCGAGACACATACGCGTAGCCGAGATCTCGGCTACGTGTAGCCGAGATACCTTATGCGTAGCCAAATCAAGGATATTAAACTAATTATGATTTTAGGCCTATAACATAAACTGATAAATGCGTACGTATCATATAATGATTGCGTACGTACGGGATAATGATTGCGTACGTACGGGATAATGATTGCATACGTACGGGATAATGATTGCGTACGTACAAGATCATGATTGCGTACGTACGGGATACATTGCGTACGTACGGGATCATGATAGCGTACGTACGGGATCATGATAGCGTACGTACGGGATCATTATTGCGTACGTACGGGATCATTATCGCGTACGTACGGGATAATGATTGCGTACGTACGGGATCATTATTGCGTACGTACGGGATACATTGCGTACGTACGAGATCATGATAGCGTACGTACGGGATCATTATTGCGTACGTACGGGATCATTATCGCGTACGTACGGGATAATGATTGCGTACGTACGGGATCATTATCGCGTACGTACGGGATATTGCCATTATATTTTTTTCTTCCTATGTCCCCTCTGGGTCTTCGTAGAACTGTTACCTTCAGTAAAAAAGTGTTGTTATTGAATTTTTGTGATCACAAGAACGACCGGACGGACGGACGAACGAATGGATAGACAACCCGAAAACATAATGCCTTCGCTCGTTCTACGATAGAGGCATACAAATTCGTAGAAATTTAAAAAAATAAAGCAAAATCCGTCGGAGATTTCATAACATGAGAAAAATCCATAGAGTTGGCACGACTGGGAATCTTAGGCCCCTATATTTTTCGACAATATACTTCTTCTACACAACATACGGTCAATCCTGTAATGTGGCTTACCAGGCAAAGCGGATTACCGTAAATATTGCATTCTAGATATACATGTATAAGACTATTTTCATCCTAGTGGAAACAAATCGACAGGGTGACACGAATGAATGTCCCCAATGAAAACAGTGAATATCGCCTCGTGCAATTTCGCCGTCAAGTTTTTGTTCCCAAGCGATGCTTATATTTTCCAAAAAGAAACGGCCATCATTAACTCTTTAACCGCCGGTGCCGCATATATTCGGGCTTTCATTTTTTATTAGCACATTAAGTATACACCTTTTAATCATGTTAAAGATAAAATGTGACATCAATCAGCAATATTTGAAAACAGTTGACCTCCATTTTGTCAAATCTGAATAATTTTTTTAAAATTCCGATTGAATAATTTAGCGGTTGAAGGGTTAAAAGACAGCACAACACATTTGATGACAGCAATAGTTTAACCCTTTAAGCGCTAACCACGACAATAGTCGTTTTTAATCCGCTATCTTAGCCGATTAAATCAGTTATTGGGATCAAAATATGTGCTTAAACCAGGCTTGGGGCGAGTACTGGACAAAAGTACTCGAGTACAAGTACAAGTACTTGAAAAAATGACGAGTACAAGTACAAGTACAAGTACTGGATTTTCAAAAGTACTTGAGTACAAGTACAAGTACTTTGAAAAGTACTTGAGTACAAGTACCGAGTACTTTGGTTGTAAACTCTAATTAATTACATGACATTTATTAAATAAATAATTGATTATAATATATGTTACTTCATGTTGATATATGTGACCCGATCAGGCAATATGAGTTTCAAGTCACACTTTGGCAAACGATTATTAAGAAAATGGAGTGGAAATGAATATTTTTTCTATTTATCTCGTTTTAATACAATTTTGTGTTTTTATTTAAAACTGCACAAACTGCCTTTTTGAACTTCAAATGCTATTTTCTCAAAATGACGCAACTCAGACTTCATATTTTTCTGGGTTTGTCGACTCATATTTTCAGAGTTAAACACGCTACAGAGTTGTGTGATATACCATTCTAATTTTGTGTAGGTGCGGGATATCTTAATAACTTCAATATTTAAATATGCGACTTACGACTCATTTTGCCAGGTCGGGTCACATATAGATATGAGTGGTGAAAATAATATTTTATGGGACAGGCCTATTATTGAGATTGCATATCTGATACCATGTCCCAGCCAATAGTATAATATTGTATTTTCCTATCAGTGTACAAAGTGTTGTATGCTACATGTAGGCCTACTATTTGGCGAATCATAATGCATAAATAAGTACATACTAGTATACAAATTGTCTGTGTCTAAAGCTTTACGTTGCAAAACACGCTAGCTTAAAAACTTGCTAGTCCTAATGATTGTAAAATTTTGGACCAGTGCCGCCTGTAATACACGTTTAAATGAGCCTGAACGCACGTTGTGTCATGGTAAAGATCAAGGCTATTAAAGGTACAAGGATCACAATTCTGCCCTGAAATTCCAAAAGACAGTATCTGCTTACTTGTAAAGTAAACAGAAGTGCCTGTTGGCTTTGCACGGCAGAATTGTTACGCGATAACAAGCACACTTCAGTTGCTGGTGACTGATATCAAATCAAATGCATTACCATAATATATGTATAGCCTTACATGATTCAGCTCGGGTATACGCTGATAAATTAGCCTATTATTAGTTTAAAAATATATTTGTATGCAATTTATAGGAGGAGCACATCACTGTTGTATTTATTTTTATACTCGGTCCGTCAGCACATTTCGGGGACGGAAAGGGTTATATAAAGCCGCCGTAGGCAGACAATTGACGCGTTATGTAACCTCACACCTTTAACCCTTACGCGACACTAACGTGTTCAATTATATCTTTCTCTAATTTGCAGCTATAATTGCCGACTCAATTTCTAGCTTCAAATGACAAACTACATAATCACGATATTAAAAAAATTACAAATCAAAAAGCATTTATTTGACTGACCTGCTGCTTACTGGTGACCTGACACATTGTATAGCCTATATGTTGTCGTTTCAAGGTAGTTTAGTTCGCTAGACACCTGACGTCTTGTAAACTTGTGCATAATTTTGTCTACTTTTATTTTTTGTTTGTTTTTAGTATGTAAAGCGCTCCGAATTTTTTGGATGAACCGCTTTATAATTTTAATGATATATAAAAAATATTCCCGCAGTTAAAGGGTTATGTTTGCCGTCTAATTACTTTCGTCATCTTTGTTTGAACAGTACTGTTACTACATGTGTTAATCCTACGTACTTGCTGGTTAAATCTTGGCCCAATGTCTTGGACATTGGCCCGACATTATAAGGTCACGGTAGATGAGACGTCGCGTTGTCGCCGTCGTGTTTTTTTAGTACTTACACAACATTGGTACTGAGTTGTATGAGCTATGGCAGTTTTAATATAGCTTAGTCCACATCGAGTCTCAACTGCTTTATAAGAGAACAGTTATAAACTATACTTGTTCACTCAAGTGGCATTATTTGTCCAGTGCTGGGGAAATGTCGGCTAAGTGTCTACGCAATTGGGCCAATATTGTGCAGATACCGATCGATCGTCCCAACAAACACCAGAAATTGAACCTATAGTAATATTAGTACACAGTCATCAACGTTGGCCCAACATTATACCACCATTGGTTCAATGTCGTGTCTTTCCTTGGGCTTAGCTGCGAAGAACGAGGTGTTGTAAGTGTGATTCTTAAATAGCGCTACATTATTGTTGAAATCACGCCTCCCCCTTTAATGATTACTAGTCCTACCGTATAGTATAGTCACTTGTAAATGTTAGATATCAACATATATTCCTGTTTTCCAAAGAAATGTCTCTAAGAATAGCTATTTAATTATCTTGTGAACTATACGAGGATACTAGTATATACAAGGCAGAACAAACAATTAGCATCATGATATTGTATAAAGGCGCACTTTTGTTAAAAGTTGATGTAAGTAATTAGGACTAGTTTTGAAATAATTTTAAAGTATATATTAAACCATTTTTCAATATAATTGCTAAACGGATGGTAAAAGAATCATTAACTGAATGTTCCATATCCCGCTATAATGATTTATGCTTTTTCTGTGAGCTATTTTGCATCAATTTGAGATGATTAGTACTCGTAAAGTACTCGTGAGTACTCGTTAAAAGTACTTTTATTTTTAAAAGTACTTGAGTACAAGTACGAGTACAAGTACTTTTTAAAAGTACTAGTACTGAGTACCGACGAGTACTGCAAAATCGGTACTCGAGTACCTAAGTACCGAAGTACCGAGTACTTTGGCCCCAAGCCTGGCTTAAACATTTGCAAATGTTTGGTCTCAAGTAAACAAATATAAGTAATTTTAACTACCTTGAAGTTGTAGCGAGACACAACTTCAAGTGGGTGAATATTTAAATGAGATAATTTAGCGGGTTAAGTGAATTGTAAACTTGAAAACTACAGGAAATCTGACCGAAACCGGACTGGAAAAAACGTAGATATAATAAAACAATGTTTTTTTACAGAATATTTTATTTCAACTCTTAGTACGTGTGGCTGGTTGTATCTATCTATATAACACACAGCTGCTTTATTTCCATGACCTATGTATAACATTACCTATAAATAGTTGTAATACTTGACGGCTCACACAGTTTATGCTTGTGACTTGAACTTTGAGACTGCTATAGTAGAGCGTAACCATTTCTGATCAATGATGATGAACATCCCAGAACACACAACGGTTGGATAACATGTATACAATGTCGGACCAACGTCGAAGACGCTGTTCCAACGTTGTATAAATGTTATACAATTGTGCTTAATTGGATACATTACGTTAAAATGTACATCACTTCAAATGTGCGCTAGCGGTATCTATATTAATATATTACATTGAATTATGACAAGGAAACGTATTATGCCATGCTGGATAATATATTGCACTGAAATGTAGGTCCAATATTAATTTGAATACATCGATATATGTTTCGAGCTCACGTAAACCGGAATATTTGAAGTACACTTTATGCAGTTTTATATTATTTATAGTAATAACTGTATTTTTTAAATTTCCTACACTTACAGTGCCAATATTTCGCTCCACAACCAATTGCCTAAGATTATCCCTAAGTTGTTCTCGCGAATTTAGCCTAGCAAACACGAGTCACACATTGTCATAAATAAAGCTTCTACGGCGTGGACACTACTTATCAAATACTGTATTACACGTGATGAAAAGGTGACTTCAATTGTAATATCAGGTAATCCAGACGATATTATTAAATTTGCATAATTAATACATGCTCACTTTCATGTAAAATCACCTCTTCATGAATATAATTAGAACCAAAGGTAGTCTTAAATTACGGATTGTTCTATCGGTGTTTGGCAGCCCACATAAAAGATACCTAACCCTTTAACCACCGGTCCCGATTATATTTGTTTTTCATTTTTCATTTTTTACTACCACATTACGTATCGGCTTTTAAACATGTTGAAGTTAAAACGTGACATCAATCAGCAAGATTTCTGAGTCGTAGACCTTCATTTTAGCAAATCTGAATAATTTTCACCCACTTGAAGTTGTGAATCGCGCCAGCGAGACACAACTTCAAGTGGGTGAAAAAAAATTCCAATTGAATCATTTGGCGGTTAAAGGGTTTGTGGCAGCAATGAAATCCGACACTGATTATGAACAAGTAAACATATGTTCCAGCTGATGTAAGTATGCCTTGATACAAATTTAAAAAAAAAACATATTCTGTCTGAGATTTCATCTCACAATTGGCTCAATTTTAAGGGGTTTTTCCTCTTCCCTTTTTGATGATAATCCAAAACATTTTTCTCATAGTTGAAATTTATTAATTCGACCTTGAGAATTTTCAGATTGAAAGATCTCAAGTGATTTTCTGCTATTTCAAATTATTATAAATAAAACTTCATATAAAACACCAGAAGATTATATGACTGGGTATTATATTTAAAGTTCTAAATGTCCTGATACAAAACAAGAAAACAATGAATAAACTTTCCCAGCTCATACATATTAAATGTAATAAATAAAAATGAACTATTTCTTATGATTAAAAGCGAACAAATCTACCATTGTGTTGAACCTAAGGCGCCAATAAGTGGAAACAGTCGTGAAAAAGCGGATCATGAAAACAAAGAGCTTGAATGTAGGCTATTACATTGAATAGCAGTTAACGCTAATTAATACAACAGGTTGAGGGGTCTACAGGCTTGTAAATATTCATGTCATATCTGTTGAAAATTATTCTTCAGTCTGTCCACGCCAAACCACTGTCCTGTTTCAACAATGAAGACATATTGTCTCTCAATGTGATAACTACTGCATGACGTTAGTGTTTTAGATACGATAACTATAAACCAATATTCATAGAGAATCCCTTCCTACATGTAGCTTAGTTTGCGCGAGTCTTTAATATAACAATAAATAACCAACAATAAAATCAGATGAGCAAATGAGTGTGGTAGTAGCGGATCACATCTTGGACAGAGCGTCCACGAGTGTCATTCCCAGCAAGCACGAGAAATTGAACCATTGTTGGTTCAATGTTGGCCCGCCGTCCAATACGTCGGCTCAACATTGAACCAACAATGGTTCAATGTCTCGTTTTTGCTGGGTATGCCCGGGCATGGTGACACTCGGAACCTCCACCCACAATGTCATCCAGTTGTGAGTCGTATGAGAGAAGTCAACGTAGCCGGCGGTTGATGCAAAAACACACAGGTGGTTTAAATGCCAATCAGCACACTCGGGTGAGAATAAAATGCGCTGTCTTGCAAAGCCAAAAGGCAACAGCTGCTTACTTTAATAGAAAGCGGCTACTGGCTTCTGGTTTTGAGGCAGCGCACGTGATGAATGTATTATGTGACGAAGCATTTGATTGGCTGTGAAAGATGAACACTCGGAACTTTCAGTAGACCAGCGCGTCCTGCACTCTGGCTGTTCTTATTCGCTTATACTTCAGACACGTTCCCCACCACGATTTCTCCACGCACACTTTCTCTTTCTTCAAACGAAAACAGCTCTGACCGAACACGTTGAAGAATATTTTGCCGATCATTTCCGCGGCAGGCTTGTGCTTCCTGCTCGCTCGTCGTAAGCACCTCCGGAATCTGCAAACAGAGAGAGAGTACACATATTACTTAACAATCCATTTACCAGCCAAGTTTTCTGAAAAAATACCCACTAGAAGTTGTGTCTTGCTAACGCCATCCAAACTTCTAGTGACTAAAAAATACGCATATTTGTTTAATTTCTGACCAAATATTATTTGCAAATCTTGACGTTTAACAGTTTAAACAGACATTTTATTCGCAATAAGAACATGCTAATAAAACGGATTAAAAACGACTATGGTCATCATAAACTGTGATGAAAGGGTTAAAAAAAGCATACAGACAAAAAACATAAAAAATCGTATCCATTATAATTAAAACAGAAAGATTGAAACGATAGGACAAATCACGTGACTCCAAAACGACATTGAGTAATTATTTAGTTTCTTGGCAACTTGTCAACTGATTCGGTCATTTCCAAGAATGTTCAACAATGTTCAAGTGCATGTATAATCATTGTCTACTCGTGAACATCGGTGAATGAGAGTTCATTGACATAGTGTGGTCACGATGGGTCTATCTAGATCATATAGATCGCGTTACACGCTAAAACAGGTCAAGCCAATATTTACACAAGTGACTGGTGACCTGTTTGTGGGAATGGGTGTGGCTCAATACATCGAGTGCACTTGCAGTGGCAGAGTGACACAGATAAACTACGTGTTGTTTAACTCACAACCCTCTACCTGCTAAGTTATCGTTTTTAATTTTCACCCACTTGAATTTGTGGGTCGCGGTATCAAGTGGGTGAAAATAACTGATATTTGTTTAATTTGAGACCAAACGTTTGCAAATCTTGATGTTTAAACACTTATGTCATTCTCACTAAAAGTGATTTAATCGGCTAATAAAGCGGATCGAAAACGAATAATCGTACTTAGAGCTTAAAGGGTTAAAAGAGATATACCTTAAGCGATAAATAATCATAAGAAAGATTGTCAACTGTTTATACTGATGTCATAATTAACCGATGCCTACACAGTTATTTCTCTTTAATCATTTTAAAATTAGATGTTGTGTTGTGTTTTCACGGTGGCAACTGGTTGTTTAAATACCCCCTTCAGAACTGAAAATGTCTAAGATTTATTCCATGGAGACGGTCGTAATGGTGATGATGTTGTTGTGTTATGACGGCTCACATAGATGTACACGATGTCTGTTTATACACATGACAGGGCGCACACTATTTACTAACAACGCCACGAGACGCTCGTGATCAAGGTCAGCTCAATGTCGGTTCAACACCACATATGTTGGCCCGGTATTGAACAAACCTGAGGCAAACATGTGGACTTTTTTGTTGATAAGGAGATACACCACATTCCACGGTGTGATCTGTCATGGATCATTCAGCACGCCAGTGACATCGACCCAATGTTGGACTAATGTTGGCCCACCGTCTACGATGCTGGCCCAACATTGGTCCAACATTGGGTCGATGTCTTGTGTTTGCTGGGGATCAATGGCTGACCATAATCTACACAATCCAGCACAGACGAGAGGCTAACGAATGCTGGTTTATTGTTGGCTTCTACATGTGACGCTGGCCTGGCATTAAACCAACGTTGGTTCAACGTCTGGCGGTGGCTGACAAAAGTCTATTTAAGACGTCTGGCCAATGCCGGGTCAAAACCGCCAGCACTTTGACCGATATATTTTTTGTGAGTAGTGTCCCAACCAATGCTTACCTAAAGTTGGGCCACCGTCTGCGACGCTGGCCCAACTTCAGGTAAGCATTGGGTCAAAGTTTGGTGCGTGATAGGGTGAGGTGTTCTGAACAAGGTGAATGTTCAGCAAAAAAAACAAACAGATTCCAGACCATCGTCTTCTGCTGCATTCCCAGCCATGTATATTGTCACATGATTTTTATGTCTCCCCTCTAGTTTATAGAGGTGGAGATATATGGCTTTACTTCTCACGGCTCATTTGTTAGTCCGATCAGTTTTGTGTCTGTCAGTTTTGTGTCTGTGCGTTCTCTCCGTCTATCATGCAAACACGAGATGTTAACCCAATGCCGGGCTATTGTCGGCCCACAGTCTACGACGCTGAGCCAACATTAGCCCAGTATTGGGTTACTGTGTCGTGTTTGACACCACACTGAATGTGGGCCAGCGTTACAGACCACGGGCCAACATTAACCCAGCTTTTGTTCAAAGCATCGTGCTGGTATTACAGCCAACATGAAGTAGGCCTACTGACTATGGTTAAATGGATACTAGTCAGCACCGGCGACGCTGGCCCAACATTTAACAGACATTGGGTCGGTGTCGGCTTGCACTGCCAGACCCGCAGCCCAGCAAACAGAAGAGTTGAACCAGTGTTGGTTTTATGCTGGGCCAGCGTCGCAGACGGTGGGCCAGAATTGGACCAGCATTAGGTCAGCATCTCGTGTTTGCTGGGAGTGTTGACAGGCCACATTTGTGTTTTGCACATCACCGGGTGTGAAGAAATTAAAACTGTTTCCCAACTGATTGAGCCTAAGGACGATTTAGTTACTGTAGATCATCTTCCCGGCAGCAAGTCTTGACACAGCGAGGCCTCAGGAGTAGCGAACCTTGCGGGGGGGAAGATGTTGTAGATATAAAAAAAACGGGTTTCACCACATCAAAATACATAGTCTCTACCTGTCTACTGTCCAGAGGAGCCATTTAGTAACATTAATTACAAAAGCCATTGACACAACATCTAATAGCTATCAACCTTTATGGTTACGCTGCTGGAGGGGAGACATATCCAGTTTTTTTTACAAAAAAACTAGACTCTTCTAGTTTAACAAGTTAACAATCTTGTATATATACATGTACATATATCTCTCTCATTTCTATGACAAATAAATCTGTAATGACTTCCTTTCTGTCAATAAAATATATTTATGTCTGTCTGTCTGTACTGCATTCCCAGCACAACAAATGTCAGGATTGGGTCACAACCGATTAACCTAACACTAAAACACCGTGTTGTAATCCCGGGGTTGTTTTGGATACGTAGGATTCAATACATTAATATACGCACGACCAGCCGTGATATGCCGAATGGTAACTGCGCGATTCTGTGTGGGCATTTAGCAAATCAGATAATACCTTTAGATTAAAATGACAATTTGAATAAAATGGACCTTGGAAATATGAATAACATATCTACAGAGATGTGGGGCTAACTATAATAGTACCGGATATTTAACTGCCGTGCAAAGCCAAAAGGCGGTATCTGCTTACTTGTAAAGTAAGCAGATAGGCCCTACTGTCTTTCGGCTTTGTACTACAGTATACCACTGATAAACCAGAACACACAGACGTTGACCCATTGATGGTTAAACGCTGGGGCACCGTCTTCGATGTTGGCCCAACATTATCGTAACACTAGAGTTAAATTATCGTCTTTGCTGTGACATGACCATGACACGTGTCTGACATACCAGAACACACTATCCGTTAACACTACATTGGCTTAATGTTGGGCCAGCGTTGTAGACGGTGGATCAACACTAAACTAATGTTAGGTCAATGCATCGTGTCTGCTGAATGTGATATACCATGTTGCAAGTCACAGCTTCAAACACACCAAATTTTACAGCTGTTATATAATTATTCACTTCCAAGTAGGCCTAAAAGCAGATAAGAAGCAACTTTTGTACATGTAGTTAAAACTAAGAATTAATTATACTACTTTAGAATGTTCACATCAATTCTATAGCATTTTTGTTTATATTAATAAATACATCCCGAAACAGCTAATAGAAAATAGGGCCTATGATACAACTATCTAAAGTACATTACGTTTATTTTGTCTCACTAAGTGAACCTAACCATAATGTTAACCATTGTCTTTTTAACCTCCTTGTTAATAGTTATACCAATTAAGTTGTTTTATCATTTTTAATAAATCGGTTTCAATTGTAGCGATATAAAGTATAAGCGATAGACATGTGGATCGAATGATACCAAAACCATCAAGTCGGAGAAAATTCCATGATAAAGCTTGCAGGCGTCGCAAATATTCTGACTGCAGATTATTGCCTTGGATACTATCAGATGCAACGTTATATCGGTTCATAATAATAATTCCGCTGGCTATGTTTTCGCCAATTGTCCTCGGGTATCATGGGTATTGTGATTTGAAACACGGTCATGTGCACTGTGTGTACGGCCAACTGAATACTATCATTGTTAGAGAACTGATAATATATAAAACGCAGAAAAATAATAGATAAGACAATATTACTGCCAGCAAACACTGAAAAATAGGAAAACTCTCTCCAATGTTGTATTGGTGTCCCTTTCGTGTTTACAGCTAGGTTCGCTATTTCACAATATTTATTCCTTGTACATATTGTAGTTTCATGAAAATGGGCCTATCGCCACTGCGTTCATGAACGACGCACACCAAAATATACAGAAACTGGACCTACATAATGTAGGCCTATTCACCTATAGGCCTACTATCATGACTATGCTATGTTATCTCCACCTTCCATTCCAATGCGTAAACGAGAAATGTTTTTGTCAACCCCCATTCCCTTTGTAAAGATAAAAAGTGTCTACAATAACATTTTTTAAGTTTGAGAGGCTAGGCCCTACTTCTATCATTATCGCGACAACAAAATTGAAGTTGTGGCAAAGTCATACTCTTATCGAATTACTTAACATGCTTAAAGGAATGCAGAATATCATATATGCAGCGTTGCACACTCCATGCCTTTGAACAGACTGGTTAACTGTGCATGAATGCAGAATGACGATCGGTTGATTGATTTGCTTCAAAATTAATTCGTTTAGTTGGCCGTATTGTAGGATTACTAATTTGCTTTAAAAATCCTGAAAAATTGGTTCGGTCTGGAGAGTGTTCGTATGTTAAGACGGCAGGGAATAATCGGAATTATTCAGAAAAACATCCTTTGTCTATACTTACATTCATGAGGCATATATAACAAAATTCGAAGAGGATGATAACGCAAGGAGACCAATAGGATTTATGCGGCGGGGTTGATCCAATGCTGGTTCAATGTTGGTCCACTCTCTACGACGCTGGCCCAACATTTAACCAGCATTGGGCGCACCATCACAGCAAGAACAATGTCTCCACTTCATTTCGGAGAAAACGGACAAGGAAAAAAAAACGAGGATTTTTAACTGAAACATTCCACAAAACAGTAACATGACATGACTGAGGTAAATTATTTAGGTGATTAGCATTGTCATTAGTCTGGTCAACGAGACGACACTCACTATTAGTTGTGCATGAGATCGTAGAGTTACTAAAATGCCATGTTTGTCTAACATGTTTATAGCACTATGACAAATTTCTTCACATTCATTGGCATACAATCCCATGTTAAAAGGATATGGTGAAATAAAACGTATTTAATTAAATTTCTCCACTCGAGACTGAAAGAGGTAACTTTTTCAGTGTGGGCGACGCTTTCATCGCTGTTCAAGGGCATTGGAAGTGCCACATGAACAAGAATAGTGACCGTAATACTGTAGTGATGCAAAGCGAAAAGACAGTTTCTACTTACTTTATAAATAAGCAGATACTGCATTTTAGCTTTGCAGAGCAAAATAAATGAAATGTGCAGGTGATTGCAAAATTATTATTGCAGTCTAGTTTTGAAGCGAAGGGCCATTTTTCATTCATTTCAATACATTCCCTCGGTAACAGTAGTGTGTCCTCGTCAACAGACAACTTCACAGAGTAATAAGCTGGCAAACTGCCAGACTCGAAACCATTGATAAGTAAACTACAGTAAAGACCAGAAATTACCCAGGAAATATGGTACAGACCGTTGACCATGCTAACCAGTGTTAACACGCTATGATCCTACAAAAAGCTATTACGGCACATTTTTGTTACAATTTATTTCAGTAACTAATATTAAGCAAATGTTTATGAAGTTGCTAATTATTTAACTCTTTAAGTGCTTCATTACTACTTAACATTTTCCTTTCATTTGAAGTTGGCATTGCTCACGCAATTGCCAACTTCAAATGAAAGGAAAATACCTCCTCACTTAAAAATTAAACGTGTTAAATTTCACAATGGAGGCTTTACTCAAGATTTATACATGCATATTTGTTCAATTTCTGTTAATTTTTAGTTGTGGAAAAACAGTATGAATGCGCCTAAAAGCGTCGCCCGCACTCAAAGGGTTAACAGAATCGTAATCAGATACGTACCGGCAGTGGTCTACAATGTACAGTCGCCTCCCAGGCAGCATATCATAATAATTGCGCTATGTAAGTGATCGACTTTGAATACATGTACGTACTAATTGGGACTACTAAAAAGTGACACAATGTTCTAAATGCCAGATCGAATGAATGCCTATTCGATGCTAAAATATTTTTATTTGAGTACCGTTGCATCAGCATGCCCATAATGCCTTATTTAAAACATCCATTCACGGTTGCGTGACTGCAAAGTTTGCTCTTGACATTTATCTTGTAATAAATACTGATATGTTCATGTGATGTGGGTGGTTCAGGTTTCAGTGGTATGTGACCTCAGTGGTATGTGACCTCAGCCATAATTAGAAGATCCACGTGTCAGGAGGATAGTGGCACAAGCCTAATTGATAGTTTCACCTTGAATCCTCATATTGAAGGTCACCTTCCT
This sequence comes from Flabesymbios commensalis, assembly GCA_964017125.1. Lineage (NCBI taxonomy): Eukaryota > Metazoa > Annelida > Polychaeta > Terebellida > Flabelligeridae > Flabesymbios > Flabesymbios commensalis. The sequence continues at coordinate 33,786,510 of OZ024903.1, forward strand.
GACCCACTTTACTTATCATTTCCTAAACATACTTTAAAATCCGATTGATTATTTTTTGTGTGGTTTTGTCAACCTATGATCGAAGTAGGAAACTGTTATGAAATACATTAAAATAAAATATTTAACATACTTAAGCCTAAATGGGGCTACACATGATACATTATTTAACATATCACTATATCTGTATCTCTCATTTCTCAACAAACCCATTTAATTTAACAAAAAAAATGACGAAATAAGTTCACCTCACATACATTTTATATGTGGGCTATGCCACATTGCCTGTTCAGAACGAAACCTGTTTTGTGCTCTCTGCTCTTAAAAGGTTAATTATAGAGGTATGTTAACCTCGCCAGTTATTTAGTGTACACCAATGTCGCGTAGCTCACAAATGACTACCACCATTATCATGGCGTGGCCTGTTCATTGCATTGGTGCAGTGGCGTGTTCTAGACAATACATATGTACTTTAGCGTTCGGTCAAGTGCACTCGTTCAGGCCATATATACTAATGGCAACAATTCGTCCTCTTGGATATGAAAGCGTGTATCTGCCACTTTGTGAAGTGACAGATACACCCTTTCATATCCAAGGGGACGAGTTATTCTGAAACAAACCGTTATTGTTAGGCTTTGGTATGCATGTGTGATTGTAGATAACAAGTTTTCCAATGTGGCATTAAAAACACCTAATCTATTTTCAATGGGGAAAAATATGTCAAAACAATTATTTATTTGCAGAATAGGCATAGTACTCAGGCTAGTAACTGGCCTATCGTTGTGATATTTTCATGATTACCGTTCAATATATGTTAGGCTACGGTAAGTATCGATATCATGATTAATTTGATAAGGGTCGCCAGTGTCGGATCGAGGGTGTCATTGGAGTCAAACGCCCACAGCAGTCAGTACAAAGGTTCTAACATCGTTATCTGGTTATTGACAAATTTCATGTTGGACGCCTTAAAATTCTCAACAGAGAGTACAATAATTTATTGAATGATGAAAGTTGACATTTGGAACTAACATGTACCATGAAAATAGCAAAACAAGCAACTTGGGAAACACTGGCCAATCAATATAATCAAACAACAAGGAAACTGGAATAATTGGGGTTTTTTCGTGTTTGACGATAAATTATTGATTGCAACACGGTTCAATATATGTATTTTTAAAATATTTTTCCTTTGAGATAGGCCTACCTTAGATAAAGGTTTTCCGTGTTTGACTATAAATTAGTTATTGCCAAAAGACAAGGTTCAAAATATTTACTAAAAAACATTTGCCTTTCAGATCATACCTATATAATAGCCTCCTAAATGACTATAAAACCATAAAAATATATTTTCTCTGTTGAAATGTTATCCACAAACAAGCTGTGAACCGCCAGATGGGCAAAACGACACGCTTTCAAAAAATGGCATAGGGGCCTATATATTTAACCATTGAAGCAATAATGTTGCCAATTTCAAAGGCACTGTCCCAATATTGGAACAAAGCAGGGTTGAACAACTGTCGACGTAGATGCCGCACTCATCGGGTGCTTGTGTACCTGGGCGACGTCACACCATATCTGCTGATGATTGGTGTAGGTGAGGTGGGGTGCGACACACCTACCAACCGACCGTCCCCCCTCAGAGGCTCTCCATATGTCTGTATGGTAGCGGCGCACGATAATGTGTGTCTATCAACACGACCACAAAACACAATACCCTGGCCCCATGATGTGGTTTTAATGCTGGGCCACCGTAGAAGACAGTGGGCCAACACTTGAACACAATTAGCTCGACATCTTGCGTACCCACTCAGGTGTGGTCATCAAGTACACTACAAGACGTCAAGTTGTTGTAGGAATTGTGCTAATAAGTTAGTCTACCATGAGTGTTGTTGGCACGGAGGACAAACTCTATTTTCCCACGTACCACTTCCTCCATTACATGGTCTTGACGTTTTTATGACGTCAAGACAGAGATAGGTCATTGGCTGTGTTGTGACACACCTCTGAATTATCATACTAGCCCACCCACCACCTGACACCGATCGCCATTATTTGTTTGCATTTATTGATTTGATGAGATAGACTACCTAATTTGAAGATCGATAATACATTTGAAATTCCGCTGATATTATTCGTTGGGATTGTAGAGAACGGACATAATTTAAGTTATGTGTAAGAGAGACTAAATTGCATAGGCTTAATTTTGTTCAGTGAACATTTCTACTAATAATAATACTATGGCATGTTACATGTGTTATTGTAATTGTCTTTATTTGACATCACATACACTTTGAGACTTCGGAGCTCATTCCACTTTAACAGTGGATTTTGTATTCAATTTCATTGATTTCATTTCCACCGGAGTACAGATGTAGAAATTCTGACATTGAAGTCTCCGACCATTATCCGATTATACAAAGCATTACAGTTAATGACCTGATGGCATGACCATTCCCAGCAAACAAAACGTTCACTCAACCAATGTTGGCCCACCGCCTACGACGCCAGCCCAACATTAAACCAACATTGGGTGAACGTTGTGTGCTGGCTAGGTTAAACCAACATTGGGTGAACGTTGTGTGCTGGCTAGGCTCGCAATGACCCAGATATCATTCAAGGAGTGGGCAGCTTTCACGTTCAAGTGAATTGATATCATCAGCTTATCGTCGGGTAAGACGTACAGGATATAAGTCACGTGATTCACGCTATTATCGATATCCAATCACATGACTCAATACACGACACGTTGTAACTGATAACGATTTTCAGGAACTGCATGAATTAATGTTTGCCTGCGTCAATCATTTACAATTTCAAGTAGTGATACATCCGCGTATGTAGACACTATAGTAAACTGGTGAAGCTGGCCATGGCGTCATAATAATTTATGATGATATGATTACGGATATTAATTTACATGATTGATGTGTGTACACGTTTTGGATCTATGATTCCGCTAGCCCATTTAAAGTAAGACTATAAGAGAGTAAAGGTGTACTGAGTACCAGAATTGCACATGTGTGTAATTCAGACACCAAACTTTTCAATGTCCGTTACTACCTATTAAAATGATTTTAACATTAGGAGTGTTAACTATATAGGTGCGAGTGGTTATGTTAATGCGAAATGTTAATGGCATATAATTATTAGAATAAAAAATATTACTAGCCTCATATCACATTTGCAGTGGCTTAGTGTGTGCAACCCCAAGTTGAAATAATTGAATTTGAAGTCAAAACCTTCTATGAAGTCTGGACAGTGGTCATGTGCTCGGCAACACTCGTCAGCAGCTTTGGCTTCTCCCAGATCATCATAAGCCTCGGCAATGTCTCCCTTACCACACCACTTTGTGTCAGGGTATCTCAAGAACCTCTTATTACGATGATGATCACCAGTGGAAGAACTGTTCAACTGCACGGCTTCTGTTGTGAATATTTCAGAAGATTTCTCTTGTAAATAACCCTCCACTTCAGACCAGTTGACTTCTTTGTACAGTTGATCTTCGTCTGCTTTGTTTATATCATTGTTTTTGTTTTTATTGTTATCGGTGTGCTTCAGTTCGTAGTATTCTTTCGACTCATCTGCCAGTTTTATTTTGTCAAACAGACGTGGGTGTAATACTTTCCCACTCTCTCTCAGTTTTTCTCTTTCTGTATGAAGAACGTCTCTACAATTTTTAACAAGACCGTGCATATTTACCAAGGTGTGGTAACGCTCTGGCAAACTTTCTTCTTCCGTCAAAAACTCCAGTCTAAGTTCACCGCCCAGTGAACCAAGTTGCCGAGAAATTGTATTAGCATCCCATGACATTCCATGTGGGGGCTGTGGAAGACTAGTACCAGCAGGCATGTCCTTCACCTCCTCTCCCAAGAAACGCCTGATGAACCTGGCCAGAGATGCTTCATCTTTCTGGACATCGCAGTCTACAAGTTGGTCCTGATCCACATACACCATCTTCACCACACGCTTCTCTCTCCCCACTTCTCTGTAAAATAATTTATCCTCCTCGTCAGCAGCCTGAACTGTTTCCATGGCGACGACTCCATGATATACCACTCTGATTTCCTCTTCTCCATCGGGAAGAATGCGATGGGAGATCAGATTGGGAAACGTTGGGATTTCCGCATGAATATTTTTAGTGACAGAATTATCCTTCTTGACAGTTGCTTGTGTCTTTGGATTAAAACTTTCAGCAACAGCAGCCGTAATACGGCGAGCGTCTAGGTTATAACTAAAACAAGAAAGCAGCGCTACAAATGACAGCCAGCTGGCCATCACTGTGTTTTGTAGCCCAGCCATGTAAACACTGGTAAAATAGCCTTTCTTCTAATATGATATAAAGTCAATCAATCCCTTCTTCGTAACCAAAGTGATTGTAGCAAGTTGATTTATTTCCCTAATACGTCAGAAATAGCATTTCTATAATACTGTATTCAGTTGACTATGATATTATTTTCGAATTTGTTTATTCAGAAGATCTTTTTTTTACCTTGCCTGGTAACTTTCCACGCAGTCGAGATTCAAATTTGTAAATATGTCTGTGCCGTTGATTTAGTTTCTGTTCTTCTGTTATCTTTAATATCGCTAGTAGTTTTCATCAGTCAGCCAAAAATGACAAAAGGTCGGCTGCTTGCCAAGTGGTGAAGTTCAATGTAGGCCTATTTAGTTTCAAATGAAGGAATACAAATCAATATTGTTGAAGTTAAGGTGTGGTTGGCAAGAAGCCGGCTGACTGACTGCTGGCAACAGACTGAAGAGTAAATGTAAACGCGCCACGTGTGTTATGTGTGTAGGGGGGCTGACGTTGTATCGGGTGGCGTGATATTGCTGTTCGCACTCCACCCCTCCCCACGAGGCAAAACCTCACTGTGGAAATCATTCATATTTTACAGTGTGTTTATATCCGCTCCGATGATTGGCTGAGCAGCTCACACCGATTCTGCGCACAGCCGCCATCATGACGTCAGAGATTTACGGTGAGGTTTGACCCCTCTGGTTTGACCCCATGCACCCATATTACCCTGGTAGCGTTACCAGTCTTATCTACATACCATGAGGTTGGTAGCTGCATGCGCTGCGCCCATAAACTACTACGAATACTACTCACCTCGTAATCTATCTAACACGAGACGTTGACCCAATGTTGTTTTAATGCTGGCTCAACGTCGAAGACAGTGGGGCAGCATTAAGACAATATTGGGTCAACGTCTCGTGTTTGTTATATTGGTTAAGCCCTGGTAGGCCTACATCCAGGGATTCCTTATCCCAGCAGACACGCGATATTTTTTTCGTACGAAATAAATGTCGAGCTATTAAAAAACATTCCAGCAAACACGAAAAGGTAACCCATTGCTGACCTCATACACGGTGGCGCACATTGGGCCACCGCCAGCCATCGTGTTTTTTTAGCGCTCCTCCCTAATGGGAATTTGTACCTCGTGTATTTGAAGGTGGCAGCCACCACTCCCCAGCCAGCCAACACGAGACGTTTGCCCGATGTCACTTCAATGTTGTAGCGACGTCGTAGACGGCGGGCCAACATTGAACCAACATCGTGTTTGCTGGCTCACTAACCTCAGTCCTGAAGTGTAAATTGTTTTTGTTACAAATTCACATTCTTTATCATTTCAATAGGCTTAACTGTTCGGGGGCGCATAGCCTACGCCAGACGGCGTTTTGTCGTCATTGATCAGTTGTTGATATGACTGTTATGATACTTCATTTATGTCATGTGTATAGTGTACCTTGTTATCAGGTTATGACCTGCTATTGTATGTTGTAGGTCTACTTATATATTATTATACTTATAATTTGGTATGTTTACGTTACGAGTCGTAATACAGGTGACTTTGTAAGCAGGCACCCGCATCATTGTGTATGGAATATAATATTTGTTTATTTGTTAAAAAGACAGGGATCTTGGGTAAATACATAACTGTTTTTTGTGTACAACACAATTATGAAAATCATGTGAAGACAAAAGCACAATGCTTATCTAGGTCATCACCTGTTGAGTAGGCCTTAGTACTGCATAGATGACCTACACTTGAAATATATACATGATCTTTAAGACAACACAACCAGGTTTGGTCTATTTTGATTATCAATAAAATTGGACATTTTACACATAAAAACACACACAAAAAACAGACTGAAAAAAATGCACTTGATAATGACTACATTAGTTATAAAAAAACAAATTTTTACTTGTTTAAACACAGTATTAGACTGGGTAATCAAAAGTTGGCAGTAAATAAAATAAACAATACATGATATTAATTTAACCTTTATAATTACTATTATGCTACAACAACATTTTAAAACACCAGTTTACCATAAAAACGTATGTGGCTTCTTGGTGATTATGCAATCAAACTATGGTGTTTTTGAAGTGCTGTACAGTTGGCAGCATTGATAATTTTACAGGCAAGTCATTTCACAGTGAAACTGCTGATTTGCTTCTTAATTTGGTTTTTGCATATTTTATTGAGAACCTATTAGGTCTCATAATGCATGGGCCTATTCTTGATATTTATTTCAAAAATGTTCTGAACATTATGTGGAAGGAGATTGTGAAATGTTTTGTACATTAACAGGAGTGTAGAATATTTAAAAAGTTTATTAAAAGGTAAAGACTTTGCCAAAATAAACAAAGGTTTTGTGTGATCTAGATATTTGGCTTTATGTATCATTCTTATCCATTTCTTATGCAGTAACAATGGATGTATACGAAACTTCACCCATCTTCCTGACAGCAAGGCTTGACCTCGAGGTCAAGCCTCGCTGTCGGGAAGATGCCTTCCCTTGATCATCGTGATTAGCCTTGTTTATCATCACAAAGTATGCGGCGTGTTCCTTGCCTATTTTTTTTTTATTTCATAACAACAAAACTGATCGTCTCCAATGGTAGGCTTAGGCCCTATTTAAATGGGTAACACAGGCAAAATAATTCGTCAGCACATGAATTATATTAACACGAACATACTTTTCGATTTTTTATTATGACAAAAATAGAAACTGGCGAGAGTAGTTGGAGAGTGATGGCAATTTGGATGCACTTTATCGTCAGACGTCATCGAGTGTGTATAAAAAATCATTTCCAATATTCAGTGATAAGTGTTTATTATAGGACCTATAACATGAGACGTTGTAACATTTCTTTCTCTTGCTTTAATAGATTAATGACGTTACGATTTTGTTATCCAATTTTAATTACATTTAATACTTTCACTGTGTATTTAACCATAAATGAGCAAGACATGTTTATTAGCTAGGCCTGTACAAACATGTTTTAACTTATTTAAGATTATTTCTAATCTCAAACAAACACAATGTCATACGGTAACCTCCAGGTAACGTTACACGTGGATATGCAAAATGGCCAAGTTTGATTCACAATAATCAGGGCCGTATCCAGACTAAGACAAGTGGGGGCTACAGGTCGACCATCCGGTAATTGGGAGGGGGGTCTGGGGGCACAAATGAGGCATTTTCGAGATATTCAGGGGGGTTACAGACACACAAAACCCCCCTGGATACGGCCCTGATAATGCGGTATGCAATTTATGGGCAATACTAAAATGTTAGTTAGTATTAATACTTTTTTTGAAAAAATACGCCTAACAGGCCTACATTGTAAAATGTAGTCATATTCCATCACGGTATGTTAATTCAATGAATGAATGAATGAATGAATGAATGAATGAATGAATGAATGAATGAATGAATGAATGAATGAATGAATGAATGAATGAATGAATGAATGAATGAATGAATGAATGAATAATAAAACATATAGATAACACAACATTTGTTTAAATAGCATTTATATAATGCCCATAATCATAAAGGTCACATCCAGATAATTATCAGTAGGTCACACCAGGGAGGTGCTCTCTCCACCTCCGTGGTTACACTTGACAATCAACAATGATTCTGACGATATTACGGTAATATTTGTAAAATAAATCGTATATAGATAACAAATGACTCAATGTATTATTTTGTTTGCGTACTTAAAAAATAATCTCAACCCTGACTAAAGACAAATATATAGATTTAGTGATGTGATGGAACAAAAATAATTATTGTCTTGACTGAATTGAAAAATGATGGCCTTCAACCGCCTCGCCCAATCAGATCTTGTATGTGGGTGTGGTCACACTAAACTTGGCCAAAGGTGTTACATGATAAGAAAACAATTAAAACACATTATTTATCATTTTTTCTGCATATCCTGATACTATAATATATGTACTTTGTTGCTGAGAAATTGTAAGTCGGTTCTCTCGATGTGGAGCTCAGGAGAAATTTTTTTCTGAGCCTGGTGCTTTCAGGGTCACGTACGTGATTCTTACATAATTCTCGTTTGAAATGGGGGGATATAATAGCTAAGCTGGTGAAATTGATGTGAAGAGATCATATGATCTGATACAAATGTGATATGTTACCACAAACAGGGTCGACAGAACGAGATATTTGGGGATAAACATACATTTGACACCTCTACCCCAGATGTACTCAAATGTGGGACGCAAACTTTGTTTGACATGAATAGTATGATACCTTTGATATATTGTTGGTTTTCATATAATTTTGTTGCCAGTAGTGAGCTGATCTGGGTGACAAACAGAGAGTGTATTGTACGTATGTGATGTTTGACAAGTCACGTACGTGATTCTTCTCAGTACGTGACTGTTGACATGATGATGTGCGTCAGTAGCAGAGCTATACATTTACTCTTGACAAGTGACTGAAAACGTCAATAATCACATACGCCGCTAGTAGTCAAAGATCACGTACAATACTCTTCTGTTATGTCAAAAGTCACATACGTTTTTGACCTTCCTGGACTTAACCTTTCATAAAAGCAACAATTATCGCTCAGGCCTAATAAAAAATACCTGTCGTTAGCAGACCTGTGTTCAATTCCGGAACTGATCTGGAATTAGACCTAATTCCAATTTTAGTTCCAGGAATTGGAATGGGAATGAGAATTAACTATTAAGGAATTGGAATCGAATTGGAATTATTAAAAAGTAGGTGGGATTAAAAAAGGAATTGAACTCCTTAATTAAAAAAAATCTCAACACAAATGCAAGAACGTCCCAATGTAGTGGAGGGGGAACCAGTTATTGGGAAGGTTGCACTGGCCTGTGACAGAGGGGTGTGGGGTGTCACGATTGTAGGATAGAAAGTAACAGGATAAAAAGTTACAGTCAAAAAGTGACACGGACAAAAATAAACAGGGATAAAAAGTAACAGTTGATTAAAAGTAGTATACTAAGGGTATATTTCAGTTCGAATATTATATATTATGTCCGTGAACATCTAATAAAGGTGATAATGTGAATAAAATCTAAAACAATGTATATATTACGGGAACATTTATCTATATTGATATATTCTGCTTTTAGAAAGATAACAGTTGCTCCAAAGTTCTAAACTGATGGTTAAATTTAATTATTACTATATATTATATTCCAGAACAAGGGCTAAAAATGATGCATGTGAATAAAATATGAAATATACTATTACAGGGAAATTTAAATGCATATTTACATATTTTATTTTAAAAAGGTAACAATCGCTTCCGCATGTTCAACCTACTAAACTAATGATATAGCTCAATTGTAATAGTAAATATCACATGAACGTATATTACATGAACGTATACTAAAAGTGTATTAAACTAAAAGTGATACTGAAAAAATATAAATCTGGTATTAAAAGTTTTATTTATATTCACATTTCTATGCAGTTAATTTGAGAAACAGCTTTGTTTCATGACAAATACTAACTTTAATTTATATGAATTTAGCAATAAAATTTATTTATATAATGTCTCTTATATCGTTTTAAAAATGAAGAATGTATATATTATACACCTTTGAATAATATATTAGTCAGTATGTTTTATAAGCCTTTTAACCTTGACTCGTCGTGATTAACTCCATTAAAAAGGTGTTAACCATAAAAACAGCTTAGGTTTTAGCTGCTGATTAACCGTAGCTGTTATACCTTTGAACCGAAACATTAAAGCTAAATTGTGTGATCTATGTAGTTAGGACCCTGTAATCTTCAGGTAACTGGCTTCATATAATTAAATTTTATTCAGCTGAATATCTCTTAAACAAAAAGAAAGCGTTACTTTTGCTATATCGCTAAATGACGCTTTTATAACGCATTAAATAAATAAACATGCTATGATTTTTCTTTAAATGTGTGTGATTTCCCGTAGCAAAAAGGAAGTGCTTAAACTGCTCTATTATTAACAAATAATGTCATCACTAACCAATTTACATCATTTGCGGGCCTACCGAAATACTTTTCCAGACAAAAGTGTGTTTCTTCGCGATCCTGTCAATATTGTTGACTTTGAAAAAGTGTTAGTTTGAAAAAAAGTGTTGCTTTGTGATCTCACCAATCCTGTTAACTTCGAAAAAATGCTATTTAAAAAAAAGTGTTGGAAGAGCGTTACTTTGAACAAGTGTTATTTAGCTATCCCGTCGATACTGTTGACTTTGAAAAAGTGATCCTTTGTAAAAGTGTTACGTTGTGATTCCGCCAATGCTGTTGACTTTAAAAAAGTGTAACTTTGAACAAGTGTTACTTTGTGATTACTTTGTGATCCCGCCAATACTGTTGACTTTGAAAAAGGGGGGGGGGGGTTACGCTAGTTACACTGTGTTGAGTGTGACAGTTATACATGTATAACAGTGACTTGGACACAGTGACTTGCTCCTTATGTGAGAAACAAAGCATAACAATAGGCCTACAAGACCAACTCTGAATTTATCATGTTTTTTATAGTATTGTCTTTTTTATAGATAGATAGATATTTATTGACGACGGTAAGTCTATGCAGACTTATGCGGCATTAAAATGAACATATGCACAAGACGATACAAGACTATATACAACAGGATTAGTTCGGTAAAATATCCATGCTAAGTTAACTTAAACATGTTAAAATCAAACGACATTATATATTAAAACAAGCACAGGTTAAATAAAATATGCATCAGAACTATTTAAAATAACCTACAGTTAAACAGCATTGGCATAATATTTTTTAAGTTTCCCGCACCAACACCAGAGATAAAATAGCTACTGCATATAGCAAAAACAAAACCCTCTGGAAAGCGTAGAAACCGAGTAATTACATAATGAGTGAGAGTATGTATAAAGAAGAAAATAATATTAGTTACATTTAACATGTTAAAAAGCAATCTAAAAAATGCATTGACCGACGTCAGCTCGAAACACCAAGATGATTAGAGGAATCACCAGCCGCACTAGCCACCCTACGCCCCAATCGTTTTATAAAGCGGAGGTACGCGACACGCCTAAGGTTTGAAAACAGCTATAGGTGTATTTTGCTAAGCATATTACTAATGGTCGATGTGTAGATGACATAATATATATAAATTTGTCGTCGTTTGAGAGTGAGTCAAATTCACTGTTGAGTAGTTTGCTTTCGGCAAAAAAACTAGTTCGCTGCGTAGCGAAGTAAGAGCAAGTAATTAAAAAATGAATTTCGTCATCAACAAAGTTTAATGTACATCTTTGACATGTACGCTGTTCTAGTGGTATTTTGTGCGGCTTGACATGCCTTCCTCGTTCAATTTCTAGCATATGTGAGCTCATTCTCAATCTTGATAGCGCCTTTATCCACCTTGTGTCGGGGATGTAAAACAAATATTCTTCTAGCGAGTGGTCGAATTTAAACTTTATGTACGTTCGCAATGTTATGTAGTTTCGGGCTTTGTTAGACCAATCAGCTTTATATATAATAATGAAACATAATTTAACTTGTTTGATGAGACGATTGGCCTTTTCCACCCTGTGATTTTTCCAAACATCGCAGTGGTTTGTTCGCAATAATAATGACCTGATGCGAGAGCACCAATTAGTTTCACCAATAAAATCAAGAGACGCCAGTGAGTTGTACATGATTCTCAAATAACAGCTTTTAGGCAAGGAGATCAAGCGAATCCAGTATTTCAACGCTAGAATTTGTTGTTTTAAAAAGAAGGGATACCTTCCTGTATCCCCATAAATAGTAACTGATGTGGTTTGTTGTTTGACTCCCAGCATATTTTTCAAGAATGATAAATGAACCATCTCAAAGTCAGATATTTCTTTACCAATAAATAGTACCTCGCTACCATACATCAATATGAGTTCTATTTGCGCTTCAAATACTCTCAAAGATAATTTAGGAGTAAGGTGTCCTAAGCTGTGACTGTAATTTCTTATTGTGAAAATTTCTTTCCAAGCTTGTTCAGCCAGATACTAATGGTTTTTTACAGATATATTTTTATTATTACTACACCAAAGACCTAAATATTTATATTTGTCCACTATTTCTAGGGCATTTTCGCCCAGTGTGAAGGAAAAAGAATGCTTGGCATATATTTGGTTGTATATCACAATTTTTGTTTTAGCGATGCTTATTATTAGATTCCAAATCTCACAGTACTTATAAAATAATTCAATTTGTGCCTGTAGGTTCTCCGCAAATTCTGAAAAGAAGACTATGTCGTCTGCAAATAGGAGATACGCAAGGTATAAGTCTCCTATCTTAAGACCATATTTGGGATTTGAAGATTTTCTGAGATCCTGTAGAAATTCGTTTAAAAGTTTGGGGCTTAATACACCTCCCTGCATAACACCATATCGGTTGTTAATAGGCTTGCTAATCTTTCCATTCCATTTATCTCGACTGCTAGATTTAGGAAACAAAGATTTGATTGCACATGTATTCAGAAATTTTCCGTCGAAATTGCGCTGCTGCAGTTTCACGATAAGCATGATAAGTGCATCTCTGTTTAAATAGTCGAAAGCTTTGGTCAAATCTATATAACAAACGTAGAGCGGTTTTTTTACGTGATTTTGCGTTTCAACGAGATTGTACAACACAAATAAGTTTGTTGATGTCCTACAATCCTTTTTAAAGCCTCTTTGTAGGCGATCATCGTCACAGCACACTAAGTTTTTGTATGCCAATCTATTTTCTAGTACAGGGTTAGCTCGCTTAGCATAAGTATTTATAGTTTTTCTAAGCTTATTACATTCGGAATCAAACCAGGCATTGGTTGGCATTTTCTTCTCTGAGCTGTTGTTGGTGGTAATGTTGACTTTTTTGAGAATACCAAAAGATGCATTATTGATCAGATTTTGAATGAGCTCACATATATGATGACTTGATCGATCGGAGGTGGTATTTAATGTCAAATGATCTGTTATCTTAATGCACTCATTATTTCGTAGAGATAACTTATATTGGTCAATTCGCGATACATTCCAAATATATTTATGATAAGCTTTATACTCAGCCACATGATCATAAGCTTTTATAGATTTATTTGTATTGCAAAATGGCTGAACTTTGAGGCTAAACTCGATTGGGCAATGATCAGATTCGACTAATTTAGGAATAATTGCAAAGTTTTTTATCATACTAAGACATTTTTTTGGTTCAAATAACATGTAATCTATTACACTACTCCCATTTCCATTAAAAAATGTAAAAGAGCTTCTGTGTTTATCCTGGTAAAGTCTACCATTTGCAATAATAAGACCTGTATTTTTACAAAGTTCTAATAACAGTTTACCGTAGGTATTCGCCTTGGTATCCATGTTATATCGCTGAGAATCAGCTAGGATATCAGAGCTTACAAAGTTTGGCTGACCACCATTAAACACAGTATATTCATCTGTTATAAAGTCCGGTAGGTTACTGGTGTGGGCATTGAAGTCCCCACAAAGAAAAATGTCATGATTGTTTACATATTTACTATATTCAAGTTCAATAATGGCAAAAATATCCTGCTTGATGCCAATATAACTGGAATCTATCGGTGGCACATAAACTACCCCAACCATTAGTTTTTTGTTGGTATTTATATTAATACATTCTTTAAATATGATCCACACTAAACATTCGTCAACTCTTTTGATTTCAATACGTTTGTTTAACCAATTAGCAATTAAAATAGCAATACCACCAGAAGAGCGCTTTGCTTTTTTATGTCTCACTGTCCGCGCAAAATTATAAACTGTATAATTTGCGAATTAAATAGACTTCTGTGGATCTAACATATACTTTAAACTAAACACACAATATCATGCTGACAAATGTACTCACATAAATGTCTGTTTTGTAATTTATCTGTTATTCCGCGAATGGTCCAGAACAGTATGGTAACACAATGACACTGTGACGAATTCACAGGCACGGGATTGTCTGAAAAGGTTGGATTGTTCATTATAATTCCGTTGAGTGTCGTTGTATTTGTGAAAATTTAGTGCCATTTCAATATTCCGTGCCATCAAGTCTCTCCCGTGGTTGTTTAAATGCAGTTTGTCAACACTGTAGTGAGTTTTGCGGCATCGAGTGAAGATGTTGTTGTTTATATAATTTATTCTGTCCGTCTTTTTTTATTTATGTTCAAGATATGCATTAAGGTTTAAAATATTTTCATTTATTTCCGGTTTGTCCCAGCGCAGAGGTAAACCGGCAACATAAATCTGGGCTTCACTGTTCAGAGACAACGCCTAGTCTTCGCAAGTGTACTATTAGCCAAATCATTAATTTTGTTCCACAAATAAGAACTACTTTATCACTGTCATTGTATCCGTCGGTAATTCCTAGATCATTACTAATTATGTTGATTGTTGCCCCACGTTTGACATAAGAGCAGGTTTTCCTAGTCCTGTTTTTAAATCTACGTCTAATGCCGGCTCCGAGAGTAGGCCTAGGAGTTACTGATTTTCCCAAATTTGCGACTTCGGTTTTAGGCCTAGTGGTTACGGCGTTATCAGTCAGTACAGGAGTAGATGCCATAGTAGGTCCAGATCTACAGGATTGCTTTGTTTTTGTCGGTTTATATCTAGGTTTCTGGCCTTTCGTTGTGACGGAATGTATTTTGTATAATACTGTTGTGAAAGTCGAGGAATTATCAGTATCTCCAGCATTGTCATTTACTGTTGTTTCATCATCAGACTTATTCCGTTGATTTAATCTGTCTGTCAACCATGAAATTTCATGTCTTAATCTAATTTTTTCTTCTAAATGACTCGTATTTTGTCTCTGTAGTTTCGTAATTTCTTTTTTATTCATTTTTATTTTCTGTGTAGAGTTCTTAATGGCTCCCTTATGATTGTGGATACGCATGTTGCTTTCTTTCAGTTTAAATTTAAGACCTTCTTTCTCGTTGTTCGATTTTTCCAATTCAGCTTGACTTTCGCGTAATTGTCTGATGAGATGTTCTATATTCTCAAGTTGTGACGGGCTTGATTTTTGTTGTTCGCTGTTAGCAGCACTGATAGGGCTCGTAACAGTGGCGACACTACCACTATCTAAGTTTACCACAACTGGTTCACTAGAGCTTAAAGTGTCCTCATCGTTTTGCAGCTCGACTTGGTTCTCCTCTAGCTGTTTAATGATTTCCTGTAGACTTGTATCTGACGTCAGATTGTTCACATCGGTTGTTGGGCTTAGGGGGTGTTCAACAGCTGAATCGATTCTCACCTGGTCAGTATAGTAGTCCTGGGGCTGATTCTGCAAACTAAGATTTTGTTACACCCCCAGAAGAACATAGGTTTTATGGTATATTTTGTTTCTTTGGTTCACCAGCTTCCATTTTGAAAACATTACCCCTTTCAAAATGTGTCCGAAAGACCCTTTGAGGACCATTTTCTGCAGTCGGTCATAGTGGTCTGATGAAAAAATGTGAATATTGCCATTTGTGCACTTGTAGCTGACAGAAACCTTAACAATTATTTCAAATTTCACCCAGAACGTATTTAACAGTATACTTATATATATAAAAAATATTGCAGTGTATAATTGGTGTTTACCCAGGCATAAATTAAAACTTAAACTTTTTTTCTGCAAAAAAATGAAAAATTATAAAAAAATTTAAGAGGCAATTTTTTTTCCTTTCGGACATATTCTTAGAGGGGTAATGTTTTGAAACTAGTTATAAAGAAAAAAAAGTGAGAAACCTAGGTTCTTTGAGGGGGTGCAGCAAACTCCGGATGGATTTAGACTAGTTCTCAGAATCAGCCCCAGGACTATAGTGGCTCTTGTTCAGGTCAGCCGTTGGTGTCTTTCGCGGTAAAGGTATTAATTAGTTGGTTCCGATCGTCTATATCAAGAGTAAATTTGTTAATATTGGCTTCTGACAGCTCGCCTCTGTATCGTCTACATGCCTCATTGAAGACTATTTCCCTAGCTTCTATAGGCCTATATAGGCCTACACCGTTTATATACTTTATGCCGCCATATAAAGTAAAACAACCCACTGGTTTATCATGTTTATAGTGATTTGTTTTGAAAAAGACACTAACCCAACATTTAGTATAAGTAAACTGATATTAATTATATGAATAATTTAAAAAATAAACAACATGTAACTTGATATTATCTAGCAGAACGCATAATCTATTTCACTGATTCACTGATGATTTCCGTCTTTTCATTCAGTCTAGCCATGAATTTGTGCGATACTTTATTCATTTGTTTGTATACGCTACAACAAATATACAAAGATTGTACACAATATCAAATGCAATGACCAATTAACACGATCGATAACACGATCGATTTTAAATTGTGTTAAAAAAGTCCAGAATTAGAAAGGAATTAGAAACTGGGAATTGGAATGTGAATTGGAATTATAAAAACTGAATATAAAGGAATTGGAATTAGACTCGGAATTAAAAAAAAGGAATTGGATCAGGAATTGGAATTAAAAAAATGGCATTGAACCCAGGTCTGGCCGTTAGTATGTATGACCTTGAACTGACGAATCTACTCTGCATGCCCAACCTTCGACGTACCAAGGATTACTTGAACAAAAAAGTAAACGGTAACGTACGTGATTTGTTGACACCCACAACTTACCATATATATATACACATCTCACAAATGACAACACGTTTTGATTTCGACAGCGAAGCTGCTTCAAAGAACCATTCGCCAAGTAACTCTTGCACACCCTTGCATAGCAATTGACTCATGTGAGAAATAGTGATGTGTGGTTAAAGATCGTGGTAACGTACGTGATGCTCAAAATGGTTCAGAAACAAATGATTATTGAAAAGTCAAGGCTTGTGTAATACAGATGAAACGTACTCTCCATAGTGTCTATTTCCTACGCACCAAATATTACGGTGGTGAAATAAATATAAATATCGATAAAATGTGTTCAAACATGGCAACCCTCAGAATCAGCCACTGGCCTAGTTTAGTGTGACCAGACCCATCTAGGTGCGGTAGGCCTATACATGTTTTGGAACAACGCCAGGGAATTCGGTTTGTTGTGTACCATGACGAGGCCGATGGCCGCACATGAGTGTCATCGACCTACATAATTACAGGGAGGTTTTTGAGTGATTAATTTACCCAAACTAAATGGCCATTGCATAAAATACACTACGTAGGCCCTACACTTATTGTATGCATACCTCACTATCTGGGGCTCATACAATAATAACCTAGACATGAATTGTGACTTTTCAAGTAACAATAATATTTGGGCTAGGTTTTATGAGTTTTCGTGGAGGCCATTTGGAATTTTTTTAGGTTATTTTTATTATGACAGATTGATTAGAGATTCGCGTATGAGTTTTTTGGCAGCCATTCTGAACTAGAATTTTAGACTTCGGACTTCAGACTTCAAATTTCAGAAGTCCCCACTGAGCTTTTGCACTTTTAAATAGATATACACTGTATATATATGTTTGTCAAATGGAATCGCATTCAGAGTGCCTAGAACACACATTCACTTGTCTCTCTGTTTATTTAATGTTGTATCACTCTCCGCGACGCTAGCCCAACATTAAAACAACATTGATTCAACGTTTTGTGTTTGAATAGAATTGCAATCGTTATTATAATTGTAGCATTTGAAAGGTTTCAACTGTCCATACCAAATACACAATATTAACGGTTCAATATTGGGCCATTGTCTGCGACGCTGGCCCGGAATTGAAACATTGGATAAATGTATTTTATTATCAATTCTAGAGACTAAAGGGTGGAGTAGGTCTCTCCTGGCAATGAATGGAGAATCACCCGACGTGTACACTATTGAACCAACATTGGACCCTATTATAGACCTACTGCCGTGCAAGCCAAAAGGCAGTATCTGCTCACTTTACAAGTGAGCAGATACTGCCTTTTGCATTTGAAGAGCAGCATAGTGCAGTATCTGCTCACTTTACAAGCAAGCAGGAATTGTCTTTTGCTATTCAAGAGTATAGTGATCCATGAAATCATGGATAAATCCGGAAGAACTTAGAAAAGTCATAGCACCCCTCCTGACTACTCTGGGAATGTTGTGTCAAAATTTCAAGTTGAATAGATGAAAACTCAGGGAGAAATAGCGGCTTACAAAAACGTGCCAAGAATAATAAGTTTAAAGTCCCGTTGAAAACTCAATATATTTCGGCATAGCCCAGATATAAATAGTGAAAAATCGGATAGACTCATGTAGCAATTAACAGATCAGATAATCTGCACAGTGTTACACTTGTTGACAGATAGTGAGCATGTCCCACTTTTATACCATCGTACCACTCAGTAAGCAGGTGAAGGAGAAAACTGGAGTTTGACCGGTGAAAATAAAGGTGACCTAGCTATCATTGGCTCAAGTTTAGCTAGCATCTTGCATTGGCCAAATATCGAGCCAACATCGGTTGAGCCACCGTCTGCATTGCTCATAAGTGCAAATGTACCGATCCGGCAACTCATTACAGTTTTAGGTAATTAGGGCTTATTCTATACCAACTAATTACAGGTGAAAACGACCGTCAGTAAAAAATGAAAATAGACATACATATTATATCTTTGATCAAATACCGACGTTGATACGCATCGATTTATTATTCTGGGCTGCAAATATAGATAACTTATAAAATAGGTATATGAACAGAACCAGCACGTACCCTATTTAATAATTGCAATTAATCGAAAGCTAGACTATTTATTCATGTGCTATTATTGTATTGATGTTAATGTTATATTACTTAATGTTTACATATATATAGAGTCTATATGTTTAGAAAATCATGTGTTGGTTGTCAATGAAAAATATTGAAAATTGTTTACCTATATTTCATGCAACATGATTCAAACATCAATATTTGTTTCTTGCGAGATCCACTTTAAAGATGTCTGATTTGTCTAGCTGACTGAATTGATAAAGGAGATAAGTGATTAATGGAAATTAATTACTCATATAATTTTATGGATTTACCGAGCTACACCCAGGACAGATCAATATATTATTGCTATAAATGATAGGGGCCTACTAGAACATCATGTTGGAAAATTCTGTTCTAACGTTAGAGTGGCTCAGGGCCGTATCCAGGTTTTTTTTGGGTGTCTGTAACCCCCTGCATATTCCCAAAATGCCTTGTTTTTTTTCAAAATTTTCATTGGGGCAGGAACCCAGACCCCCCAAATAAAGGAATGTTCGACCTCTAACCCCTCCTTTGTCTTAGTCTGAATACGCCCCTGTGGCTTATACTTAGCCTATGAACACAAATAGGGCCTACAAGGGAAAAGATATCACCCGAGAAACAAAATTGAAAAATTCAAATATTACTTTCCAGGTTCCAGTCTTCCTTTTCATCCAGACATTTGCACAACATAATGTAATTGGTAGGCTAAATATGACTGACTAAACTGAACCCATAATCTAGCTCTCAGCACCCTTCGGGTGCTAGGGTTCCACATGCAAAACAGCGAGTGAAAATATCAATCAACATTTCAGCTGGACTACCAGGGTCAAACCAATTCACGAAACAATATTTATTCACCTTATTAATACATGCTGCATAAATTATAGGTCTATATTCACGTGTCATAAGATTATGCATGAGGATGGTCAGATAAAAATCAGATGAGACGCTGCCTTGCAGACACAGAATAGAACTATTGGCGGTCTGAGGCGATCGAGCTACCTTAAAGCCACGGGTTCTCTGCAATAGTGTATTGAATCGTGTGTCTCATTGGAGAGATAAGAGAGCGAAAATTAATTTTACATTCTTTGGCTTGATGTAGATCAGTCAATATGTGACCCTGATACATCATAAAGCTCTCTTGACAATTAATTAGCTTCAATATATCAGCATAGATACGATCAATGTCAGCCATCGCTCTTAATGGGGCATATCATTACACTGGCAAATAAATCGTGTGCAAGTAGGCATACGGCAACAACAACTAATTTATGCTTCCCAGCTCAGTCAATAGCGCAACTATTGTCTTGAAAACGTTTCGCGTTTATTTATTTCATGAAATGGGACCATAGAATTTTTCGTGAACTAACAATGTAAATATTTCTGCTAATCAAAATGAGCCATGTGGACAAAATAAAATTCTTAATTTTTAAATTTTGTGGAAATGCAAGACAGTATTTATAGACTATAAATTACAATAGGCTATGGGCAATTTTAATGGTGATCGCCCACCTAACAGTAAACAGGGATATATCTAGGCATGTGCTGTCTCTATGGCTACATTCACCAAGGGAACTGCCGAGATGGCGCAGTCTCGCAACATGAATATTTGTCATATTTGTGTGCATGTCAGTGCTTCGAACTGGAGACATGGAGTGTTAAATGAAAAACTCGTGATGTCATTTGAAAGTAATCATGGTAATATAGGCCTAAGCTCGAACATGCTTATTGCCTCCTATTTCAAATTGCAACAATGTGCAGAAAGTGATGTTCAACAATATTCACTGACTGACCGACTGACTGACACAGCCACACACCCACCCACTCACTCAAATAAGCCTTGTGTGATTATTCTTTATGTGGACAAATTCTTAATTTAAATTCATATGGAAATAGAAGGCAGTATTTAAAGTACAAATTTTAAAGGGACTGGCCCACGCTAAAATCATAAAAAAATCGGTGATTTTATTTCGGGTTCTTAATATGACCATATGATGTAAACATGTACATAGACTAGAACTGCAAATTTTTATAATTTTTGTGCTGCGCATTCACCAGTTAGGCTAGATATAGAGACGAAATTCCTGATTTCTAATTATTGACAACCATGTCAAAAATAGGAAATGCGGGAATTTCGTCTCTATATCTAGTCTAACTGATGAATGCGCAGCACAAAAATTATAAAAATTTGCAGTTCTAGTCTATGTACATGTTTACATCATGTCTATGTACATGTTTACATGTTTACATGGTCATATTAAGAACCCGAAATAAAATCACCGATTTTTTGATGATTTCAGCCTGGGCCAGTCCCTTTAACTGTTGTCGATCATTCAGCAGTGGTATAAGCCTGTGCTATCTTTACATGCATTAAGGAGACGACCGTGATCACTCACTCACTCACTCACTCACTCACTCACTCACTCACTCACTCACTCACTCACTCACTCACTCACTCACTCACTCACTCACTCACTCACTCACTCACTCACTCACTCACTCACTCACTCACTCACTCACTCACTCACTCACTCACCCACTCACTCACTCACTCACTCACCCATTTTGTCTTACATGATAAGTATGCCAACACCTATAACTGGTGAACAGTTGGTTTTCTATTATAGTGTCATATGTAATTCTATTATGTAATTTTAATTCACTTATATAATATGTTTGACAAGCCTTGTAGAGATCGTCTCGACCTAATAATTATACTGTACCATTTTTGCATGTTTTAACTGGAAGTCAAATACACTCACTCACAGTTTTTTTATTATTATACTGTCATATATTATTCCATTATGTAATTTTAATTCACTAATTCTGTGAAACGCAGTGACGTCACCGAAAACCGTCCTGAATGGAAACTCGGTGAAACAAAGTTATATAAGACCCTTCCCCCATACTTCATTGTATTAGCTAGCTCTGTGACAAGAATAGAGGCTATTGAGTTTCACAGAATATAATATGGTTGACAGGCCTTGTAGAGATCGTCTCGACCTGTTTCCGTCAATCAAAGTTATTAACACGCTGGAAAAAATCCTCAAATAATAATTATCATACTGTACCATTTTTGCATGTTTTAACTGGAAGTCAAATACACAACAAACATAAAAAACTCTCACTCACTCGCTCCTCATTCATTTACTCAATCACTCAATCCTAGGGCTATCTAATTCAGCTTCTGAGAAATAAGAGTCATCCATCCATTGAATCTCATACTAGATCTATGCGGGTCATTTCACATTCATTATTTTTATTCACATCTGTTTCCAACTACGACGTTGTTAACATTTCGTTGTGACAATGAGTCCTCAAGTCCACTAAGGTGTTGCCAATAACCCCGTCCTGTGATATGGTCGACAATGATTTCCTCTGTAATTTTGTTGATCAATAATTGTGAAGAATCTTTAATGTGTTGATATATTATGGTTTAGAAACGTATATTCCGATTATCAAGGGTTTGCCCTAGATATAGCCTACTAAGTAGGTTACGTGCCACATGATTTTCTGGAGCATACCGAATAGAGGGCAGGATTTAGTATCATAATCAAAATATACGATATCCACCGGGTGCTGCACTGAATGATTGTTTTTTCATTTGTTGAAGCAGACCTAATCGCATTTATCTGGGTAATACAGGCCCAGCTGTTATCTTGTCATGTTATCAACCGTCTGGAAAATGCAGATATAGGCGTGGAGGTTATCACATGATTATAACTGTTTATAGTGTGCCAATTACATTATGGTACACGTTAAATATTCAGAAATAACTCTACTTCTACATCATTATATATTTTACTTGTAGGGTAATCTAACTATGGTGTTCATTATTCAATAATGAATTGTAGGCTATTCGTTTTTGATACACGTTAAATATGAGTCACAACTGTAACGTTAGTCATTTTATTTATGTTTAATGGTAGGTGTCTGCTGTGCCGCTGGAATGCGTTCAAATATATAGTCTAAATAATATAGTAAGTAGAAGTATATTGCGCTGTAGCAAAGATGGCAACCAAATATGGCAATACAGTTTGTTAAAGGTACTAGCCCACCACCTAGTCACAGTTGTCAAAAGTCTAAACTTGCCTGGCAAATTCAGTTAGCTAATTTTATTTAGAAAGACGTATAAAGTATTTCAACGATAAAAGTTAAATTGAATAACTATTGATGCACCTGGCAAGGTTACGGGTCGCCGTTTTAGACACAATTTAAAATGTTCAAGGCAAATTAATTATTTTATCTCTATTTATTTTCCGTTTCGATGTAACTAGTCGGAGTACCGTAATACAGTTTGTTAATATTGAAATCCTGATCCTATCTAACATAGCAGATTTTAGTAATTGCTCAGCTACACAACAGAACTGGAAGAGTTCTGTGGCTACACGTGCCACTGTTTTGGTTATGATTATAGTTCTATAGGTCATACCATGTTGTGTACTTGCGCATCCGCTGAATACAGTACACATACTCCAAGCAAACGAGATATGTCGACCCCATGTAGGGTCATCGTCGCATACGGTTCGCCAACTTTAAGCCTGTATTGAATTAACGTATCGTGTTAACAGAGATGGGCTTAATACCAGTCCGACGTCTACGATGCTGGCCCAACATTGGACAATTAGGCCTATCAACATAGGCCCAGCGTATTGTTTCTGTTGGGATTCCAGCTTGAAATTGTAGGCCGCCTACACCTTGGGCAAAGGCTATGCATGAACGCATTAATATATTTGGTACTGAGGCAGGCATAATTGAATTAGGGGGCCTACTCGTGTCAGGAGGGCTATTGGTAAATACTTGACAAATGACGACCTAAGTCGTCATTGCGGCACAGGGGAGCGACAAAAGTATGACCCTTTAAGGCGTCATAGTGGCACTCAAGAGGTTAAAAATAAACGCTTGAACAGAGCAGGGGACGTGGCGCGATGGCTAGAGCGCCTGACTGTCTTGCCAGTCATGCATATTCGTCCCGGTTTCGAACCGCGCCGTTCCCGTGTGTGGTTTTTAGAGAAACCAGCCAGGCAGCATTGTTTCTCTCTTCTCAATGTGACTAGGAAATCACGTTAATGGCTGCCTCGCCGAGGTAAGGTTGAGACCAGTGGTCAGGCAGGGCCACGCGCTGCGCGCTCCTCACACACAACGCTTGAACGCTAAGTGGCCGATTTCGTCCGTCCCAGCTGCCCCTATATGTCTACACTGACCATTCATTCAGAACTCAGAAGATCGTAAACGCAACTTCTTTTGAATAGAATTTAAGTTATAATCCTCATTATTTATTACTTGCATCTAAATTATTTTTTATATTAATAGGAAAATCTTAATGTTCCGAACATTACTAGAGGCCACTAGACTTATAGGCACTTAGTCCATTGCGTTGTTTTCAGATGCTTCAAAATAAAAACTTTAAAATCTAGTCTATATTTTTTTGTGAGATTTATAAACCAATTGACCACTTATAACTGAACGAGCGTTACCCTCACGTTTATATAAACTTAGGAGAAAAAGTGATCCCTATCTTGAGATATAAATTTATGTGAGTAAAGGTGGGACTCCTTACATGCGGTATGCGTTATGCGGTCTGTGTGATTTCTCTAATACGGAATGCGGCGAGTTTTCCGTTCCTTTTCGCTGAGCCTTTCTCAGAATAACCAAATGATCAACAAACCAGCCAGTCAACCAACCAACCAACCAACCAACCAACCAACCAACCAACCAACCAACCAACCAACCAACCAACCAACCAACCAACCAACCAACCAACCAACCAACCAACCAACCAACCAACCAACCAACCAACCAACCAATACTTTTGAAGTGTTACACAAGAAATCACATCACCCAAACCATACATTCAAGGGATTAATAAAGTCACAAATCCTTAGATATGTTAGAATATGTAATAACAAACAAGATGTAATGATAGCGTGTAGGAAGCTCTTTGCAGCACTAGTTAGGAGGTTACTCGGAACGTTTTTTTGCGAAAGATCAAAGATAAAACATTGTGTGAAATGAGAAAAAACCTGAACAAGGGATCTTCTCAAAGATGCACTACTGAGAACTGTAAATTATGTTCGACACAAGTAGTTGTAGAGAGTGGTAAGATAGACAGAAAATCCGTCTCTAGCTGTCAGTGAAAAGCCATGAGAGGACTGTTGCACAGGTTAGTGGTAAGACCATGGGGGGCGTAGGCCTACTGGATGCCGGGAATCAAATGCAAATTCCTACCACACAAAATTGTGATTCAACTAACGGTATTTACTGTATAGTTTGTTCGAAATGCAACAAATTATATGTGGGAGAAACTGGGCTCTCCTTCAGAAAAAGGATAAACATACATCGTTCGGATGTACGGCTTAAGAAGGACACGGCAGTTGCCACACACTTTAATTCCGGTAGCTGCAGGGTGTCCTTCTCAAGGTGTACATCCAAACGATGTATGTTTGTCCTTCTTAAGGTGTACATCCGAACGATGTATGTTTATTCTTTTTCTGAAGGAGAGCCCAGGTTGGTTGGTTGGTTGGTTGATAGGTTGGTTGGTTGGTTGGTTGATAGGTTGGTTGGTCACTTGCTTGGTTGGCTGGCTGACTAAGTGGTTGGTTGATTTTTTGGTTCTTCTGAGGAAGGCTCAGCAGAAAAAGGACGAAAAACTCGCCGCATTCCGTATTAAAGGAATCACACATGCCGCATACAGTACCGCATGACGCATAATACATAAAACATGCCGCATGTAAGGAATCCTAGCTTTAACCTGTCTAAATCGAAGCAGACGCTGAACGAATAGTTTGTCTTTATTTGGCACTGCACGCTTTACAACTACCAATGATTAACAGCATATTTTAGGTTTAAACATATTCTGCAAATGTAAAATTCATCCAGCGTACGAGCTCCACTGAGCACTGTAGATGATCAAAGAGGTAGGCCTGTGGGGACATGCATCGGTTTCGTTCGCCAGGGGTCGGCAATAGCCTCCCCCTGGCGGGCGCTGCAGCCGATCAGCCACGAGGCACGCTTCACCCAGTCACTTGTGATTCAACCAGCAGAGTCTCCAACGGTGACCCGCTCTGCTGGATCAGCCACGAGGCTGGCGCCGCGTTCCACATTCCATCACCATGATCCATCTGAGACAGTGCACAGCGTTATGGATCAGTTAAATCAATAAAATAAAGCATCAAGAACCTCATGTAAGGAGTCAATGTCGAGTTATTTGTGTACCGTCGTCCAGACGGGAGTGGAGATGAGATGATGGGACTGGTATCACCAATCTCCTATTGGTGACTAGCCCCAACATCCACAGGCCTACTACACATCTTTCAAAATAAAATGGTCGTCTAAACGTTTGTTTATAATCTTTATTGAACTATAAAGCGGAGATAAAAGCGTATATCTGTAACAACGGAAACTGTAGTACTAGCAAAAGTAAGAAAACAATAACGTATTTACAACTTTAGTATTACCGGTATTATAATCATGATAATGTACCACACAACTACACTAGAAACGAAGTAAGAGATGTTTACCGGTAGGCCTACTCACGAAGCACTAACAGTAAATCAACGTCTGCAAATAGTATACAATGATTGAATAAAGAGCTGCTATACCCATATAACCCTCAATTGCCAAACAACATAATTTTCGCAACACAGCTCATATAAGGGCAATTCCCTATGGGTATTTTGTAATAAAATGTCAATTAATGACATATGGTTAATAGCTGTAAACAATATGGCCAGAACGTTTAGTTTAGTAATGCATAGTTTATGTACATAAGTATATATGCAGGCTTACCCATCATCTTGTGAAGTCGTTAGTAATAAAGAGTTGGAAGATGATAAAAAAAAAATTTGATCTTATTTTCAATATGATAATAAATTATAACAATTGAATACAGACAAAATCTATTCCATGTACATTGAATAGATTGAGATGATGCACTGATTATCAGTAGATATAATCCAGATGATACCAGACAAAGAATAACAGTGCTATAGTTATCTAATTTGCAATACTTCAATTTATGTAAACAGGGCATAATTATTGTCATTGTAATCAATGGGAGCTAGATGGAACACAAAAACAAAACAAATTTATTACAATTTGTGTGTATGTATGGCGTAGTTATTTCCATCTCTTGTGGCTCTACACCAGTAAAGGAATTGGTGTGCTGTTATGACCAGGAGATGCTAGTAGTGAATCACTGTTGGTCATGTCTTGGCTCAGTGAGTTGCCAGCGTCGGTCTGTGAAATACCTTTGTGACGAAGATATAATGTCATTGTCTCGTGTAGGAAACAGTACTGTGCCTGTGAGGAATAAATGATGCATGTATTTCACAACAATGTGAAAGTATATCGATTATTTTATTCTAAATACCCCTATTATGATAAATCTAAAGATTGATGACAGATCTTAATTCGAACCAAATTATATATAATATATACAACTTTAAGGACTGAATTAATGTAGACTAGCCCATTGTTGGGCGTTCTAAGTAGCCTACTGAAATAGGATAGAAATAACCCTTCTAGAGCCATAATATTAGATGGGCTCCCTATTAAAAAAATTGTGTCTTGCTACCGTGACCCACAATTTCAAGTGGGTGAAACTTGCTTATATATTCGTTACATTGCCGTCAAAAAAATTATAAATCTTGCCGAGTTAGGACACACATGTTTAAAAACTATTGTTTAAAGCACTTGCAAATAATGTTTTAAAAACGGAAATGGTTGTGACTAGCACCTGTAGGGTAAAATTGGCCTACTCACCAAATCAGGTACAGCAGAATGGATGATATCCCTGATGTACCTCACAGTTGAGTAGACGTCAACCACAGCTTGCATATTAGATCTTTCGTACAGATGCCACAGCGCGACCAACAGACCAGGGTGGCTTAAGCTTTTACCTCCGTGAACAGCAATGGGAAATTTCGTCATGGATGATGCCCTTAACCATTCTTCCATGGCCAATAACAGGGCTAACGAGGCTGAGGGACTGGGGGCCATACGCTCCAAAGGCCATCCAGTGAATTTGAATAACTTGATATGTCGCATATGTTCACTTCCTCTTTGTATACGGGATACACCAAGGTCATATGCCAGAAGATTGTCATGAGAACGTGTTTTTTTGCGAAGAAGTAAGCATAACTGGTCATGGCGAATATCTTCTCCCTCGTTGTGCGGTAGATAATCAGGACATTCAGCATCTAGCATTACTATTGTACGAACTTGGTTTTCATAAAGCAACCCCCAGAAGTTTGCGTAGCTGTCCGGTGGAGGGGATTCAACAAGCAAAAAAGCATCAGTTGCGGAGTAAGAATCAGCAAACATGGCACACAGCGAAGAAGCCTTACACACTACACCATTTGGCGAGGAGTTGAATTTTGACAGAGTGAAAGAGTCAGCTGTGATGGCAGGACTAACAAAAATAGAGCTTTCTTGCCAAGGGTCATGTTGACGTGACGAATATTTGCTCTGCAAGTCATAAAATTCACATGCTAATGGAATACGACAGTTGTTGCTGTTGGAATTTAAAATATTGTTGTACGCAAAATTAAATTTCGTAGCGGGGATATTAGTGTCTGCATGATCAAAGGCTTCTGCTAAACTTTCATGGACGAACAAATATTGTCGAGCAGAATGAACCAGGTCTGGACGCTCAGAACGCAAGGTCGAGATACAGCGTAATATGTCCACTTTTCCAGCACGTCTGCCTTCCTGCAGCAGAGAATCAATGGCAATAAACATCCCACTACGACCACCACCAGTTTGACAATGAACTATCACATTAAATTTTGGATGTTTCTCGTGATGAATCCTATTGACGAAATCCAAGAACGTGTAGGACTGTAGTGGTAAACCCCCTGGTAACCATTTTCTGTACTGAAAATGATGAATAACACGGAGATCAGTGTGACCCAAGTAGCTCATCTCAAAGATACGCATAGTATAATGAGCGGTTCTCTCCTCTTTGATAAATATCACACGCATATCTCCCATTTCGTGTTCACCTTCATTTGGCCAGTAAAGTTTAGCATTATGTTCTTGTGGCTCTGGTGTGTCCATCAGCATTATGATTATGTTCACACGTTGTTCCCAGACCATCAACCAGAAATCAGTTATTGTATTGGCTAACGGCGCCTGGGTGACAATGTATGAGCGATGATTGACGGATTTAACAAGGCTGGCATTAATGTAGATACCGTCTTTAACAAGTTTCACTCGATTTCTGTCATATGGTACGACAATTTGAGACCTGTTGTAGATGCTATTTGTAGCCAGTTTGCCAGTATGAGCAGTGTCTTCATTTAGATTTGTTGACATACTTCTGAATTCTTCTTCTACGGTGAACGAAGAAGACTGTCGCTGCTTAATGTAGCTACTGAGATCTCTGGTCAAGACAGGGATGGACTTCCTATCACCACATGGGGATTCTGATGACGTAGTTTGTTTCTGGACACTCTGTCTCAGATTGTGATCTAACATTCGCATGCCAGTGGCTGGCTTGTAAACATTATCTGTGAAAGGGCTTTGAACTAGAGGGGTGTTATCGGGCATAAATGAACTTTGAAAACATGTTTTCCTATAGAGCGAGGATTCGCGACTCTTCTTGTGACGCCATACCAAAAGCAATATGATTAAAATGGCTAAGACAGCTGCTACAAGTGTTATAACAATAACGGTGACCACTATGCTTCTATTTTGTTTCTCGTTTTCTTCTGGAAGTAGCACTGCATCATTTGGAGAATACCATGGCGAAACACCGACGCCATCAATGTATATAGCGCCGCCCTCACCCCCACTTTCCGTCTCTTCAGGTTTTGTAGCTATCGGTATATTCTTCGCATTAAAAGTAGTACTGGGGCAATGATTGTCACGTGATGGTTCAAATAAAAAGTAAATTTTATTTTTCTTTGACTCAGATTTTCTCATATTACTATCAGATTTCTGAACTGAGTCAACCATGTACTTTATTTCTGTCGACCATGGTCCATACAACCCGGCAGAGTTAATAACCCTTACGCTGATGGTAATCTCAGCCTCTAGCGGTAATTTGGACAGGCGAGCGTAATTTCTGGTTATAGGTGTAGTAAAAACACAGCTACCACAGTCAGGTTTGCATTTCACACGCCCTTCATATCGCACCAATTGATGACACTTCCATGTTTTTTTGGGGGGACGCTAAAAAAAAAGAAAATATAACTTTCAGATATGTGAAAGATGCTTGAACTTTTGAACATGTTGAATATTGGAACTCGTGTGAAACCCTTGTCCAAATAATACTTATTTGGACAAGGGTTTCACACGAGTTCCAAAGTGAGTAAAATTTAATCACTTTCTACATTAATCTTGCAACTATGAATAACCACATATTCTTTTCTACAGGTGTTCTAGTGATAGTTTAGATTAGAATTGCATGACTTTTTTTTATCACATTCCATGACATTTTAAAATATCAAAACCCACAGTAGATTTATATTTAAAATACACAATATGTGTTAAGTGTACTATAGTTCCTGCGTTCTTCCATATACCCAAAGCAAATGTGGTCTAATATTTGAATGAAGTAAATCAATTGGCATAATCAAGTAAAATATATCAGCATGCAAAAATAATACTGGGAGAAAGACATTATTACCCGCTTCACCATTAAAATTATCCTAAACATAAAAAATATATTGGATGAAACTATATTTGAAACACATAGATTGAACGCGAACATCAGAAAAAAACATCATGTGGACAATGTAGCCTACTATGAGGGTTCCCATTCTGAAAGTGAAATGAAATTAACTTATTTTTCCTGATCCTGATCAAAATTCCCTGATTTAATTTGATCATAAATCTTGTTATTAAATGTACGGATTTTGCATTCAGAAGTATGAATTTGACATCACACATGTAGGCTTATCTAGTTATTATGTCCTTTCAATGCCTTATACTTATATAATACATTATTGTATACCGAGACACCTCTTTCAAAAGAAAAATAACTTTAAGTTGAGCAATGAAACTGTAACTCAAATGCAATAACTGAAATTACTCACCCCTCATAGCAGATAAATGTCAGTAATATTTGTGACCAGAAACACGAAAAGGCACATCCAGGCGAAATTAAAATATATCCAGGCTTTATGAAATCTACAATTTTTTTTCAAATTTTCCACCTTAACGCCCTTTTAATGTAACGGGTGTAATGATCAAGCACACATATAATTTTAGTCCTTAATGGTACAAAAACGGAAACGCTGCCAGTCCACAGTTTGTTCATTTACACCACAACACTGGCATTCTGTAAATACACTGCATATATAGCCATAAATGCTGACAACAATCGATGTAGAGGACGGATAAAAAGCACGCAATTATTACACATTTTAATAAAAAAAATTGTTCAAATTTATTTAAATTATTAAAAAAAAAGAATGTTAAGAAGGGTAAATGCAGATTTTATTTATGTTTTGTAAATATTTAAATTCCCTTATTTATCCCTGAAATATTGTCAAATTAATTGAATTCCTTGATTTTTTCTTGATTAAATGTCAAATTTATCTTGATTGGAAAACATGATCTCACAGTTTTTCCCTGATTTCCTGTGTGAATGGGAATGGCTAAAAACACGTTCTCACTACATGTCATATAGCGTTGATTTTTCATTCTCTAATAATTTCAAATATTTAACACGTATTGCTATAAATTATACTGGCCTGCCATGACATACGGAGACTGGGAGCACCATCATCCATTTCTAGTTTACCAAATATTTTTGTCGGTCCTGACGTCGGTTCTGAGAACAAAACATATCCTATAAATACAAGCACTTTACATATTCAATCCACATTGAAAAGAATATTTAAATTATGTCTGATTGGCAATTTACAAAATACAAAGGGTAATAAAAAAACGTGATATTACTGCACATACATTACCTCACACTTTTTATATAATAATTATATGAATTTCTCAATGAAACTGCTGCGTAAAGTGTCCACCAATGTGTGCACCTTCCTTTTAAATGGACAAATAGTAATATAGTTCTAAATTATTTGACCTAAATATTTAGTACAGCCTAACTTATGTACATCTAAGTCTTAGAAAAAATACATCTGTTAATCTGGAATAGGAAATTAAAAAACAGTTTTTAAACATTAAGACCTATATATCATACTGATCACAACAGAGTTTTTTGCGTTGTCCCAGGTGTGTAAGGGATCTCATAAGATCGTATTGATCAAATGTTTTTGGTAATTATATATTAATATAACAATAAAAATATTTTTGGTTCACAAGAATTATAGCTAAAAAGGGTCGTTTCTCCACAGGAATTGTTTTATACCACCTTTCTGGGGTTACTACAGACAACGTCGCCCTCGCGTTCTGGTTTTATAAAAATGTTCTATTATTAACTAAAAAAAGCTCACCACCACATCTTGTAGTCACTGGAGAGGTAGAAGGACTAGGGTCAGATAATTGCGGCTTTCCACCCACTAGGGCAACAAGAACCAATCGGAAACGATACAGTGTAGCTGTACTTAATGCTGATACAACATATGAATAGGTTATGTGCCCAATATCTTCAAATTCCACAACATCTTGCCATTCATCACGTGTGTTTGCCGCCATTTGCATCTGTAGCTTGTAGCTGTATATTGGTCCGTGGCCAACATCATGAGCCAAGGACCATTGGCGCCACTGTATGGTGATGCTTTGTGTCGTTACATGTGTCACATTTGGTGGTCCAGAGAAAAGCGGTAGACCTGGAAGAAATGTTGTAATAGAGGTCTATTGATCAATACGACTACAAAGTAGGTAGATATTCAGTTGCGTTTAAAAAAAATGTGAAGATAAAATAGAATACTGACCTATTTGACAAGAGGGACCAGTCCAACCACGCTGACATTTTCCGGAAGTACAAAGACCATTTATGTTATTACATTCATCAGACAAAGGGCAGTGACAGTACAAATTACAACTCACACCAAACCAACCTTCAGCACACTCTATAACATAGAAGAGGGTTACCGTTATGGTAAATTCATACATTGGAAATATCAGTGACACTAAATGCTGAAAATGGACTAGTTTTCCTAGGCGCTTGAAATATTCGTTTCAATTTCATGGCATCCGATGATCCGAGTTTTTTGGTAGGCAGCGCGAGTGTCGTTTTTACACAGCTGACGGTCAGTGTGACTGGGCCTCGCACAGTAAATGAGTTAGGCGGCCCAGTCATACCAGGTAGTATTACACACTGTTTCCAAACAATTTTTAATACGGCTTCAAGTTATTTTTAAGCAAAGTCAATATTTTTAAAACGTTATAATTAAACAATTTTTATACCATGTTTATACTTGACATATTTCAAGTAATAGTTAATTTGCTTATACGTGCTTCTATATATATTTCTCAATACATGCTTCTGCTTCTATACATTTGTCTATAATTCAGTCAATAGCGTCTTTATATTTTTTAAGCAGTATTTGCTTGTACCTGCTTCTATATTTGATCCACAACTCGCTGACCAGGGTTCGCATGGTAACCCGGGTTATGTCGTGATGCAGCCATGTTGATTGACACGGGTTACGTCGTGACAGCTTTTAGTTTTAATGACAGTTTGTCATGGTTTACATGCACAAAAGCTGCATTATTGACAATTTCAGAAACAGTGAGCAGAAGAGAACTTGAATTCCAGCATTTTATGTGAAATTTACTATTTCGATGGACGATTGGGGGGGATTTTAATTTTTTTTCTATCATGCGAGTCCGGGTCATAGGACCTTAAAAATTTATTAATTAGGAAAAATGACTGAAAATCACGGGGCGACCCAGCTAGGTCACCATAATACGGTCAATAGTGATTTTTTTTGATTTTTTAAGCAGTATATGCTATATATCCCCAATATTGGGTGATAATGCACAGTGACCTAAACAGCAAAATACCAATAATGACATAATATTATATGACATAACTTACAAGTTTAATAGAGTGACTTCTACTAGTGATATAAAAGTATCACCTGTTTGACAAAAAGGTGGTGCTACCCATCCAGGAGAGCAGATACCACTACCACACATGCCGGTCTCAACGTCACATACTTCATCGCCAGATTTGCAATGACATACACTGTTGCATCCAGGTGGGTTAAAAAACCCTGGGTTACATTGGGCTGAAAACAAAGATGTTTGAAACCTGAGTCAATCATTCAGCCAAATCGTCTTTCTATTTATCTGGTAAATTGTATGTATTTGCTGTCTGTCCACGGAATCGGATATGCCTATAAATTAAAGAACTGGTAATAAAGATTTCACATCTGTCATTATTGTTTATGTTTTCGAATGATTTTGAACATGGGGAAAACTAGCTTAAATAAATAATAGACTTCCGTGATATACGGAATACGGCGTTCGCTCATCGTGATTGGCTCTATCACTGAAGTTAAGCGACGTCGCGCCCGGTTAATAATTGGATGGGTGACCGCCTGGCGACTGGCAGGTGCTGTATACACTCGTGGGGCTCAGAGAACCACGTAAATCAGATGGCTCGTCTGACTGCCCTAGAGTTGGACGTAAAAGAACCTCGATGGACGTAGGCGCAGTTTCCATCCAGCGCGACCCCAGAAAATCCACAATGTGTGAGTACTTGGCACATAAGGCGAATTTGCTTGGAATGAAAATAGCTTGATGCGCCTCAATGGCAGCTCAGCTGTATATCTCCCAGGAGACTGAGTTGGAATTTGAATGATAACAGGCCTTGCTAAGTTACTCTCGATGTACAGCGCTCTGAACAGCCGCCGGCTTGATACATGCGCTATATAAGATTTCATATATATACATATATATATACTGGTCTAGTTTTACTTTTAACTAACGTAATATATAAACATTATACTCATCATGGACTTGTGCATTTGCATAACACACATCATGTATGCGATGCAAATGTATTACATGTTTTGAGCCTCTTTTGTTTTATAAAATCTCACTGGATTTCACCGAACAGTTTTATTTAATTTGAGACGTTCATAGGGCCTACATTGTCATGATTGTGTAGTACCTGGTACTAACAACTTCAGTGCAGCTACAATCTCTACAAGTGGTGTAAGTTTTTATGCTGATACATTTTTATGTTTTCCAATTTTTTTTGAATCGGCTATGGACTGTCTTTTAGTACTATTAAGGGAATATTTCGCTGCGTGCGTCACGAAAATGTTTCAAGTGAAGAAAGTTGTAGTAGCCTAACAGTGAACCTTGCACTGAGCGGGTGAAAGAACCTTTTTTGAAAAACGGTCAGTGTATGAACATAATCAGGGCATGAACACAGTTAACCAGAGGGGTCATATACATGATATATGGCGTATTTATAGTGATGGCAAAATTCTAAAATGCCAAATGGGATTTAGTTTTTCATAATTATTAATTATGATATGACAATGTGCCGTGCATGTTATTGCAAAATGCAACGTAATTTCCATTGTGGTGATATCATTAGGCTTGTTCTCATCTCATTGTGCCATGTGTCCTAATTTAAGTGACAGTGCATCAAATGACAATTTTCTTATATCATCCCGAGTCGTGCCTGGTACAGAATGTCAAACGTCAAATAACGTTACAAGTGTGTTACGACAGAGGCCACCAGGGAGGGTTTCGTTGCTTTTTCACACACATTGTATTATAATGATTATGCAAAAGACAAGGCTAACTCTATTTGTCAGGCTACGTAGCCTATCTCAATATCCATACGACGAGTCTTGAGAAAATGATCATACCATACCACAAGGCAGAATGTATGAATAGCAGAAGGCTCTTTGGCATTTTCGAACAGTACAACAAGTAATCACCAGGGGGCGGCGGCATATATGGAAATAACAACTGTGATTGTGTATATGTAGTATTTTTTTCCAATTTTAATCTATCATGTAGTCTGGGGATATCACTACATAATATTATTTACCATTTTTGTGAGATGTAAGGGGAAGCACAACGGCACCAAATATCATAAATGCTGTTTTATCCAGTAGACTAACCACATCCACTATTCTAAAATTCCTTATGTAAAACAGTAATGGTACTATTACACCAGCTATGCAACATGGGAGTCCTTGTGATGGTTGTCTGCTTGCTTATTCCCATGCAAATTATTGTACGTCCGACACTTTTCAAATGTACGTCCGACAGCTTGTGTCAATCACAAGGCTGTTTAGTAAACTGATGCCTACTAAATGTTTCCATAAGCAACATTTCAGCTTATTATGAGGTAATGGCTGCATATAATATCAGAAAAGAGATTATAATTTATATATCAAATAATCAATTGTTAACACTAGTTACTAGCTGAACGGTGTAGAGTATGAGTAGAGAATTATATTGTACGCCTGACACCAAAATTGTAAATTATATTATTGTTTTAGATAAGATTTCTGGGTATCTACTTTTTTTTATCCAATATGTTAAATAAAACTAGTACCCTGAATGCAAATATGCAATCAGAACTGCATGCAAATGGTACAGATACTTCTTGTTGGATATGCAATGTTCAGAGAAAAAAATGTAAAACACTCATTTGCCATTTGAATTCCGTAAGTTACAGGTTTTAAAGTATCACAAACTCACTGCCGGCTGAAAAGTCATGCTAACACCAATCAAGATCAAATAATTACAAAACATTTTACATGGTAGTATTCTAGCTTTAAGATCAGGTTATAAGTAGAGGTAGGCTGTAAAATCAATGTTCTCCAATTTCTTGTGTCCTGATCATTTTAGGACCAATTTTAGGAAAAAAATTGAGTAGGTGCCACCTGTTTTTATGTTTTTGTCAATTTTGGTGATAGTAGCCGAGAAAATAGCTGAAATTCACTTTAATTTCACAAATAACCGCGATCCACACCTTCAAGTGGCTGAAAAATTAAATTTCTTAACTCAGTGCTCTAAGGGTTAATAATATCATCCCACAGGGCAAATAAACATTTGTGGTCAACATGGTTATTTTTAGGTCATTCTAAGGTCATTTTGAAGTCACTTCAGGTCATTTTGGGGTCAGAAACTCAAAATATTGATTTCCTCAATAAACATGATAAAGCTTGCCGTGTTGACCAGCGAACTAATTCATCCTTTTTCATTTCCTTTGATTGACATCATCATAATGACCATGCTTTAACATGCTTTAAATGAAAAAAAAAAATGACCATGCTTTAACCATTGCACATTTTAAGACCAATTTAAAAGGAACTAATCCAATTAGATTAAGCTGGTGACACCTGTTTTAGCTGAATGCAGATGCAGTGATACAGCTGCATACAGATCCTTCTGTATACAGGCCCTTCCTTTGCTGCACACGAAATAAGATCACTTTCCAAATGGTTTAGAAACGCCAGCTGCTTCTTAAGGCTCACTTCGCTCGCCTAAACTCTTTATCAACCCATCATTGTGCTTCCAAATTATTTTACACACCTGCCTTGTATAATTTGATAAGGGGAATGGCCAAAGAGCTGGACATCGCTGGTATCCTTTACACCCTCATGCCAGCCCTCAAGTCGTTTTAGCAAAGAAAATCTCCTGTTGCGACAGCAATCACAGTCCTTAGCAATGTGGTGTCAAACGGTGGCCACGAGTCCTCTCACTGGGAACTATTTGAGAAGGTTCTCATAGATACCGAGAAAGCCAAGAAACATGAAATATTCCAAGGTTTTGAAAATTTACATCAGCCACAATATGTCATCACAAATGTAACTATGATACTCTTATGGCTCTTTCTATAACATTAACAACTACCTTCTTGTTCAAACATGCCATCTTTACCTGTCCTGTGATTTCATCTTGGTTGCACTGATGGTTTTTGCATGGTTTGGGTCACAATATGCCTTTCCTCAACATGGTTGAACTCAGTAGGCCTACGGTACTAAGGAAGGACTTGTCACACGTCTTCCCGCACTGCACCAAACTCTGCTTGCTGGCAATCAATATGTTTTCAAGTATTCTTTGATCCCAGCCTGCCCCACATCTGCACTGGAGTTTCACATTTTCAATACTATGTGTCAGAGGGCTGCCCGGGATCTGGCACTTCAGCTTGATCGTGAGTATGCTTTCGGCAATCATCAGGAGCCCCGAGCCACACAGTTGAATCTCCTGTCTAGTGAGAAAATGGCGGGCTTGAGTTGACCTTGCTCAGTTTCATCTTCTGCGGGGAATTTTACTGGCAAGGGGCGCGTGATTTTACAAATCACAGCAGAACATTGTTGAACATGAAAACAAGAATCTTGACAGAATCCTAGAAGAGGATGAGCTTGTGTGGGATCATTCACAGGCTATATACTTCGGTGAACTAAACAAAGAATTTAGATAGCCATATTGTTTGAAAAGGGACAGCGGCAAGAAGCATACTGAGGACCCTTTGCCACAATTGCTGAGATGGACAGGTGTAATAAAGAGAGAAAGCGGCAGCAGTTGTGCGGGGTGAAGTAGCATACAGAAGACACACAATGACTCAAATGTCCATCCCAGGTGCATAGATTGAACAAAATCGAAACAGCCAATATTATACCAAATCTAAATTACCTCTGACTATACATCTATACCCAAAACCTAAGATTTGCATTTTCTGTGATGTTTTTTTTTTTTAATGGACCAAATACATGTATGAAGAAAATTGAAACAAAACCACAGATACATCAACTTTTTGGCAAATTCGGCTTAATCCCTAAAACAGGTGACATTAAATCAATTTAAAATGGATTGGTTCATTGGCTTGATTGATGAAGCATGGTGATGTTAATCAAAGAAACGAGAAAGGAGAAATTGGTTCACTGATAATGATATGTCCAACTTTATTGCGAAAACAGGTATTTAGAGTTTATAACCCCCAAAATGACTTCAAATGACTAAATTTAACCCTGTTGACCCCCAAAAGTGTATTTGTCTTGAGTGGAATGATATATTTAACAAGTGGACCAAATATGAAGACATTTGGATCTATCAGAACAACAGACATACAGATTACGTAATTGCTTGCCGGAAACGATTGGTAAATTTCAGCTATTTTCTCAACTCCTATCGCAAAAAATGTCCTAAACACATTAAAGGGACTGTCCCAGGCTAAAATCATCAAAAAAACGGTGATTTTAATCTGATTGAATATGACCATATGATGAAAACATGTCAATAGAGTAGAGCTGCAAAAGTTTTTTAATTTTTGTGCAATTATAGGCTAGATATAGAGACGAAATTCCCGTATTTCTTATTTTTGACATGGTTGTCCAAAATAAGAAATCAGGAATTTCGTCTCTATACAGTATCTAGACTAACTGATAAATGCGCAGCACAAAAATTTAAAAAAACTTTGCAGTTCTAGTATATGGACATGTTTACATAATATGGTCATATAAGGAAGCTAAAATAAAATCACCCGATTTTTTTATGATTTTAGCCTGGGTCAGTCCCTTTAAACATAGGTGGCACCTATTGTACATGTACTCAATTTAAAGTGGATTGGTTCCTTTTAAATTGGTCTTGCAATACTCAGTGGGTATTATGAAACATGACGATGTTAATCAAAGAAATGAAAAAGGAGAAATCTGTTCACTGGTATGCAAACTTGATTGCGGAAACGGATATTTTGAGTTTCTGACCCCCAAAATGACCTCAAATGACCCCAAAATGACCCTAGAAAGAACTAAAATTAACCCTGTTCACCCCAAATGTGCACTTGTCTTGTGTGGGATGATATTTTTAATAAGTGGACCACATATGACGACAATTGGTCTAACAGAACAGCAGTGTATACAGGTATAAATAAATTGCTTGAAATTCAGCTATTTTCTTGGCTCCAAGCGCCAAGAAAACCCAATAAAATTGGCAGCCCTTACTCAATTTAAA
The DNA here is from genome assembly GCA_964017125.1 of Flabesymbios commensalis. Lineage (NCBI taxonomy): Eukaryota > Metazoa > Annelida > Polychaeta > Terebellida > Flabelligeridae > Flabesymbios > Flabesymbios commensalis. The sequence goes on from OZ024903.1 coordinate 33,826,344, forward strand.
GTGGATTTGTTCCTTTCAAATTGGTCTTAAAATACTCAGTGGCTATGATGAAGCATGATGATGTCAATCAAGGGAATGAAAAAGAAGAAATTGGTTCGCTGATACGGCAAACATTATTGCGGAAACGGATATTTTGAGTTTGTGACCTCAAAATGACCCTAGAATGACTTCAAATTAACCCTGTGGACCCCAAATGTGTACTAGTCTTGTGTGGGATGATATTTTTAGCAAGTGGACCAAATATGAAGACAATTGGTCCATCAGAACAATAGATAATCCAGGTTACATGGTTCCCACACTTTTTCAAATACAAAATTCAAGGACTTTTAAGGACCTTTCAAGGACTTCTCAAAGGTAAAAGGACTTTTTTTGTGAAAAATAGTAACTTTGGAGTTTCTATTACGTTTTTTATAAAATTTCAAACCACGCATATTAGTGAAATTACAATATTGTAGAAAATATGAAATGTAAGCCTACATTGTATATCGATATTTGTCTTTTAAATTTATACACGTAGACTATTGATAAAATAGGAACACTACATTCCTAAACCAAATCGTTATTTAAGTGTAGCTTTTACATTCATTTAATCACTAGCTGTTGCTGCTGCGTGACGATTTTTAAGACTAGATATAGAGACGAAACTCCCGTATTTCTAATTTTTGACATGGTTGTCAATAATTAGAAATCAGGAATTTCTTCTCTATATCTAGCCTAACTGGTGATTGCGCAGCACAAAAATTAAAAAACTTTAGCAGTTCCATACTATGGACATGTTTACATCATATGGCCATATTAAAAAGCCAAAATAAAATCACCGATTTTTTTTTATTTTAGCGTGGGCCAGTCCCTTTAAATGCACAGTCAGTACTGTATAGGCTAGTACTGCTTGGACATTTTCACACCATGAAATCGGAAACAAGGATATTTTTTAGGATGGCCTTAGGTAATCAGGAGTTGACCGCTGGGGCTGACGGACTTCCACGGACATCGGGCGACTCACACGTGGAGGGGGCGACTCACACGTGGAGGAGGGGCAATTATACTTCGTAACTAGCACAGAGAAAGGTTTGATCAAAAGGTTGTTTGTACGTGCAATCATGTCTATTAGCGTGTAAACACGTTGACACACCTCGCTTCTTCGTGTCCGTATGATTCCGTCTGGGCGAAAGGAGTCACAATCCGTGGTTTGGTGTGTATCACTCGAACAGAAGTGTAAAAAAAAAAATTGACGTAGCAAAAGTGAAGTAGTCAGTGGCAAAATATATGAACAGCAAAATTGCACGATGCACCATTTAAAATATTAAATTCGCAAAATTAGCCAATAAACCTGTGGTCAACTCTTAAATGCGCATGCGTGGGCCAGTGTCTATCAGTTATTTATAAATACATTGTATCATCATGTGTAGGCCTATACATTAAGCTACATTGTTGACTCACACTAGGTCTAAAAATATATATTCAAAATCACCTGCGATCGGCAGAGTACATGCCCCAAAACTACCAAAATTAGTCTGATTATGCCTGCATGGGAAGCTGATCGTATCAGTCTCCATGTCAACACAACATCATGGATACTACGACCTAATGTCGCCAAAGAACATAACTAAGAAAAATATCATCGGCTTGTAGCTGACTGTTGTTTGAAATATTACAGATAGATGTCGCTCAAGTGTATAGTCTTACTGTGATTTAAGAGCTCGATATGATTTTGTTTCATGACTGTTGGTCAAGACTGTGTCACTTTGAATTGTGTGAGTGCAGTGTCCTGCAAAAAAATATCAGTTGACAATGGCCTTAAATTCGCAAAAAATGCGAAATGCGACAGCTTGGCCACCCCTGCTCAAAAAGCAGTGTCGTATGCATGTTATTGTACGAGCATACACATGTTTAACTGTCAATACCTCAGTATATGAAAGTATAATTCGTAACCAGAGACGGGAGTGTTTGCAAGTCACACCCCCAATTGCCGCACAGTGTAGATTACTATATTAGGGGCGGACCATTTAATACCAGGATGGGGGGGGGGGGGGGTATGGTTTTTTTTCTTAATCAAATTATTGTTTTCTTTCCAGAAAGAAAACATAACATTCTCTCTGATCAAAAACAAATATTTTTTTCCTGAGATGTCAGAGACAAACTTTTTTTTCCAAGACATGTTTAAAGATACATTCAACTGCGAAACAGGCATGCGTGGGACGGTCACATGCAGGCTGCTTACAGTAGCCTATAGAGTACAGGCTGACACATTAATATCAGCAACTAAACTGATTACAAGATACTACTCAAACGAGACATTGCCCCAATGCTGTTTTAATGTTAGACCAACATCTGCGATGCTGGCCCAACATTGAACCAGCATTGGCGGAGTGTACAATGTTTGAGGAAAAGCTGTCCTGTCAATACACCTTCTGGGGGTCAGCTGTTTCGCGATCCCCACAGTTTTAACCCTTTCACCGCGGGTGACGCCGAAAAGGCGACCACCTGGCAGACCGCGGATGTCGCCTTTTGGTGACATCAGTAATTACTGTTTTTAATTTAAAAATTAATTAATTCTGCGCTCAGGCATTTTGTGAAGTGTTAACTCAGCGGTGAAAGGGTTAAAGGCAGTTAGCTTACAAACCCAACGCCCAGCTAAGAGCCAGGTCAAGGAGCTTTGGTGGAATTACTAACTCATAGATGTCGCTCAAGTATATAATATACGCATTAGACTTTTGATCGAGTGGAGCGAAGGAATTTTTGCCTTTCTTTGACAGTTTCCGGCAGATTTGGAAAGATCTGCTGGCTGTCAACAAACTATTTTTTTCTTACAGATAAGTGAACAAATTATTTTTTCTCCACACACTATAGAGCAAAATATTTTTTTTGCCAATTTTGTACACAAACTATTTTTTTACGAAAAAAACATCCCCCCCCCCCTGGTATTGAATGGTCGGCCCCTTACTGTATATGGCATGACGTCTTTCCTCTGCTCTTATGGTAGGCTACTAACATGACTAACGTCAGAATCGTTTGTTCACTGACGCTATTTTCGGAAACAAAATATATTTGTTATCAAATTTAAATTGTGTTTGGCTTGTGAAATTAAATGACAAAAATAAAATATGGTCAGATACTTATTGTGAAATAGTTCAAATCGCGAATGCTTTCAAACAGTGAGATTAGATGCTTGGTGGTCGATGCATGAATTTATCACTGTGTAGACCCTATCAGAAGGGCCTTAAAGGCTAGAAGTCTTGATAACACCTGTGTCGTAGTAGTACGATAAGCAGAGCCATATGCATGTTATCGTGGAAAACCGACATCATTTTTCCATAACTCCATAAAAATAGTGCTTACAAAATGTATGTATCCGTAACTCTCCAGACTACCTACTGCGCTAACGTTAAACTGCATAATAGTCATAATACATTGCCATTGGAAAACAAGGGAGCTGATCTTCACACACGTCACACCGTCCACGTTGTAGCCATGTAGGCCTAGTCTAGCCTATAATGTACGGTAGTACTAGACTAGGCCTGTAGTTTCAAGGCATTTAATTATCTGTTGTTGATCGGGTCTAAATATAAAAACGATTTAATTAATAAAAAAATAGTCTACTTACCTCTTACATGAATCACAAATGAGAAAAAAAATAGACACGATAGAAGTAGACCATGTAGACACTGTCTGTCGTTAAAATGAAACATTATAGATCTAAGGCTTAATGTTGTCATGACCAGTTTTGATGTTAACTCGTCTTGAACTAAACATCTATAGAAGTAGGCCTAGGTCTATGTGAGGCCAGCCATGTGAGAAAGTCCATCGCATTTGTGCACTGTTTTGTCAATTGCTGAAGATCCTGGAAAATATTTGAAGATTTATAATCTAGATTATAGTTGTGGATACTATATATAGCTTAGATAGTATTGAACATTTGGCATTATAGTTATTCGACCTCCTTTAACATGTTTAAATTAACATGGGTGTCATTGTCACTGGCTATTATGTAGTTAGCCCCAGGTAGGGCCCTCGAGTCTGGCGATAGCCGCGAGCTGCGGCTTCACATGTGGTTCTAATTTAGTATAAGATTTGGAAATCCTACTTTCTAGTACTGAGTATAGTAATAGTAAAGATTAGGCCTAGTCTAGGAGATACGTTATAGGAAGCTAATTAAATAAACTAACACAGTTACATAATATCATTAGTTATTAATTAATAATACCATAGGCCTACAGCCCTATGATATAGCCTAGACTATAATCAGATTCACATTAAATCCATCTTCCCTTGGCCAGTCTCACGGGAGTGCTTAGGTACGCACCATTTGATATCTGGGGGGGGGGGGGGGGTTGGCTAGAATAAAATTGAAAAAAATAGTTTGTCGCCACAAAAGTCAGGAAAAAAAAGTTTGTTGAAAATGTGGGTAGAAAAAAAAAATTGTCGAAATTGATGAAAAATATGTTGACCAGAAAAAACACCAAATGGTAACGTACATAATAGGGAAAGCATATGACAAAAAATTTCTTCGAAGAAACATAAAAAAAAAAATTGTCGGACGTTGATCGCCAAAAAAAAGCTTGTTTTCCACCGGAGGTAAAAAAAAAAGTTTGCAAGCAACAAAAACTCTAGGCCCCCCCCCCAGATATCAAATGGTGCAGGAGCCTGGCCGTATCCAGTATACTATAAGCAGTTATTCTGCCTATGTGGTCATCTTGGGGGTGTGTCTGAGATTTAAACCTCATTGGATGTTTCAGATAAATTTGTGAAAAAGGTCACAAAGAATTGACCTCGTGTTGATCTCTCATGCACAGTTACCTGTTCCCGTTGCTAGATGTATTATAGACAAGTTGAGAATCTCTCATTTTGGACAGTGAGGTGTATCGAATTTTGTCATGGCGGCCAGTAATCATATAGTGCCGCCATCAGGTAGCTCGGAACACAATGACATTAGCATGAGATTCCGAGCTTATCTATCTATCTGGAAACGTATTCTCGTACAAGTTACGATATATCGTAGGCTTCTGATTGGTTGAGATGGCCATCTCGACCAATCAGAAGCCTACAATATATCGTAACTTGTACGAGAATACTGGCCCAGATCTATCATACCAACGGAAACAAGCAAGTTTATGCTCTCAGCGACATTCAAGGTATTTCGCTATTTAAAATAGTTGGACGCTATGCTCGATAAGGCAAGGTATCGCACTGCTTGCTCGTGGGTAAGATAACTTGTTGTGGAAGATGATTAAATTCATCAACCAGGATTATTGAATTTCGCGGATTTCTCAGTCAATTCTCAACTAATTTTCATGAAATTTTACACACACTATTTTCCATTCATGTCGTGACTACCCGGCCACAAATTTCGCGAAGTTTTGATAGGTATTTTAGAAGTTAGACCATTTGACATGTAATACAATTCTGAGACGAAGCTAATGGGTTTATAGAGGCCAACATTTTTATTTACTTAATACATGTTAAATGGTCTAACTACTGGTTACCTTCATAACCCCCTCGAACCCTCACCCACAACCCTCGACCCACAACCCCCTCGACCCACATACTCACGACCCACGACCTTCGACCCACAATCCCCTCGACCCACAGCCCTCTCGACCTACAGAAAATCCAGATAAAAAATCTGTTAATCGGAGCTATATTTATGGCCTGTTATCTGAGGCGTGGGGGGGGGGGGGGGGAGGGAGGTGGGCGGTAGATTATTTATCCTCACATAATTTCAACAAGACTATTTCAAATATTAGTCCAGGAATTTTTGGCATTTTCAGGGAAGAAGATGGAAAAAAATAATATAAAGCTGAAAATTTCAGGAGTTGTTCAGATGGTCATCCTTAATGACCTGTAAAAAGTCCCAAAGGAGCGGAACATGTTTTTTTCGCGAAAATCCAAAATGGCCGCCAGAGGCCATTCAAAAATTGTAAAATACGAAGACTTTAAAGGGACTGGCCCACGCTAAAATCATAAAAAAATCGGTGATTTTATTTTGGCTTCTTAATATGACCATATGATGTAAACATGTCCATAGACTAGAACTGCAAAAGTTTTTTAATTTTTATGCTGCGCATTCACCAGTTAGACTAGATATAGAGACGAAACTCCCGTATTTCTAATTTTTGACATGGTTGTCAATAATTAGAAATCAGGAATTTCTTCTCTATATCTAGCCTAACTGGTGATTGCGCAGCACAAAAATTAAAAAACTTTAGCAGTTCCAGTCTATGGACATGTTTACATCATATGGCCATATTAAGAAGCCAAAATAAAATCACCGATTTTTTTTATTTTAGCGTGGGCCAGTCCCTTTAACATATATTCCTTTGTAATACCTCTTTTTCACTTATTTTTTTACGGGGAACTCATTTCAGGTCTTCTTTTTAAGTTTTAAAGCCTCATTCGTTTTTTTTTCAAAAATCCAAAATGGCCGCCTGATACAATACTGAAATTGTAACTTATGAAGAAATTCAAATATATTCCTTTGTATTATCTTTTCTCTTTATACTTTTTCACGAGAAACTTAATTTTGATCCTATTTTAACATTGTAAAGCTTGTCATTGCACAGTTCAAAATGGCCGCCATTGAGGAAGAAGAACAATTTCAGAAATTATGTCATTTTTTCTACATATTTTTTTATTTGGAAACATAGTGGCAGTAAAAAATATTTCTGGAATCAATGGTGGTTATGCTATGTGGTTTAGTCCAGTAAATTGTCCTCGGTGTTGCTCCAGCATAATAATTATAATATTAATATATAATACTATACTATTATGTATGAGGATGCTTGAAATTATAACGGTGACAACAGCATGCGTTGTGCCATTAAGCATGTCACAACAACTTACCACACCAAGACGGCTCAACGTGTCCCTGGTACTATTAATTTTATTTTTCAGCACTAAACATCCTTTAACCATGTTAACAATGCAGTATATTTTCAAAGGTAAAATTTATTAAATTAAATAATGTATGTAAATTTGTATCTGTTTTTACTCAATATAATATGATTTCGTCATTCAAAACAGATATACAGGAACTGTACACAATAAATCTATCTCACAAAAAAATTAATTCATCTAACGAGACAAATCAATTACATACAAAGCAGACATAAATCAGATATGTAAAAGGATTTGGAAAAAAAAAACAGATTAAGATTGGAAGCAAAAAATTGGAATGCATTTTTGCGGACATGTGTTCAGTGTGGTGACTCACAAGTATCTGTTGAACAGGTCAATTTAATAGCAGATATCTTAAAAAATAGCGGGCATTGTAATTTTGTGTATGGAGAAAAATACTATGTTATAATTAAACATAGTCAGACTTATCTAACGAAGAACTGCCATATGCATTTAGATGCACTAAAGGAGCTTTCATAATATAATAGACAATTTATTTTTTAGTTTGACAGGTTTGTTAATTTTTTGTCAAAATATAGAAACAAAATGTAGCAATTTAGAAATTGTAAACATGTTAAAACATCACAATATGAAATAAAAACTAAACAATCATATGAGTAACGTCGATAAAATAATTCAGATAGGCCTATATATTACATATAAGGATGGTCATAATGAAAAATCACGGTCTTTTTGATTGAGGGTTTGGCTAACATGCTGTTCTCACAGTGCCCTCAGGTGCATACACAGACCAATTTTGGTGCCGTTATCACCATTGATAAATTGATATTACACGTTTATATGCCCCCCCCCCCCACTGAGGTTTTATGATATAGACCTACCCAACTGAACCACACTACAAAATATCTGTCATATATACACGTGTCGTTATTTCAAGTGAATATTGCTTTACGTTGTTTTCTGCACAATCATGGCAATATCGCGAAAGAAGGAAGGGACTATACCCTGCTCTTATCGAATAACTGTCTTCAAGGGTTTTTTATAGTGCACAGTGCCATAGACATCACTGCACACTCCATGTCTTTCAACAGTTTGGAGCACTGTATATGCACAACCTCGATGACAAACATCGGGCGGCCTCGTTATTCCAAACACAAACAAACTTATTCGGGATCCTATTAATGTTGCATCAAATATATGCGATCATAAATAGGGTATGGGACCTTCCCTAGGATCCTGCAGGCTCGGGTGTGATACCTTGCATTGGACCCTTATGCCCGCATGTGAGGTGTGAGATCTTCCCTGTGTGAGTGCTTGCCTAAGACCTTGCAGGCTCCAGTGTATGACCTTGCCTTGGACCCACCAGCTCGGATGTGAGTCCTAGCCTAAGACCATGCTGGCTCATGGTAAAACCTTGCCTGAGACTTTTAGGCTCGGGTTTGAGACCTTGCCTAGGATGCTGCGGGCTCGGGTGTGAATCTTTGCCTAGGACCTTGGCGGCTCGAGTGTAAGTCCTTACCTGAGACCATGCGGGCTCACGCTAAATTCCTGTCTAGGACTTTAAGGCTTGGGTTTGAGACCATGCCTATAGGACGCTACGGGCTCGGGTGTGAGTCCTTGCCTAATACCATGCGCGCCTGTGGTTAATCCTTGTCTATGACCTCTACGCTCGGGTGTGAATCCTTGCCTAGGACCTGTAGTGTCAGGTGTGATACCTTGCTCAGGACATTATGGACTCGAGTGTGAGTTCTTGCTTAGGACACTACGGGCTCGAGTGTCATTCCTTGCCCATGGACCATGCATGTGCGTGTGTGAGTCCTTGCCTAGTCACTGGGCTCGGTTGTGAGACCTTGTTTAGAACCTTAGGCTCGGGTGTGAGTCTTTGCCTAGGACAACGCAGCCTTGCCTATGAACCTGTGGACCCAAGTGTGAGCCCTTGCTTAGGACATTTGCTTAGGACCCCAGCTGAAGCAGTAGTAAATAACATTTATCACTGACATATATATACATTTACAAGAATTCCATGGGAACAGATTACCACCAACAGGCTGGGGATGGCAATTTTAAAATAAAAACCTGTAATCAGTTTTCACGGAGCTTGATGCGGCACCTCCCAAATAATGAAAATGATTAGGTGTGGTTGCATGTTACGATGCAGCAGGTCTGCGAGGTACACAAGCTGAATGGGAACTGGGTAGACAGTTAAGTCATCGCAAATTAATAAAATTCAGGTTGATGATTAGGAAAAAAATGGCACAACTCTCTCAGACTAACGTTGTTTTACTGATTGAATATGATGTTTTGGCTATTATGTATTATGAAATAAATACATTAAAATATGTACTGCATATTTCTTTTGGATATAGAGTTAGGCATATGTGTTACTGGTTATTAATTACTGGTAATTTATAGATTTAAAAGTTTATACTATTATGTAGGCCTATCCCGAATACGAATGACAATTGCTCCCAATGAAACCTTAAATGGCGGCCATCTTGGATTTAGTCTTTAACGAAACCCTCAAAGTTACTAATAGCTTCAGAAATGAATTCAGCACTAAACATCAGGTAAAAATGAGGTATTACATTAAAATTTATGTCTAATAGTTCAGGAATTACAACTTCAACATAGCGCGTGGCGGCCATTTTGAATTTTGTCAAAAAAAAGATATTCTGCTCTGGGAAAACCTCGGGACTTTTTACAGGTATTAAAGGAGGATAAACTGGTAGTCTATGGATTTAAAAGCTTATATGTATCTCAAATACTAATGACAATAGACTTGCTCCCAATTAAGCATCAAATGGCAGTCATCTTGGATTTATTCATTAACGAAACCCTGAAAATTACTACTAGCTTCAAAAATGAATTCAGCATTAAAAATCAGGTGGAAATGAGGTAATACATTAAAATATATGTCAAATAGTTCAGGAGTTACAACTTCAACATGGCGCTTGGCGGCCATTTTGAATTTTGTCAAAAAAAGGATGTTTCGCTCAGGGGAAACTTTGGGACTTTTTACAGGTAATAAAGGAGGACATCATGAACACTTCCTGATATTTTCAGCTTCATATAATTTTTTTTATTTCAAAACCTAAAATTCCTGGACTATATATGATTAGGCCTACTAAGTCTACATGTTAAAAAACCGGATAGACTATTGAAGTAAATTATTCAGACTAGACTATTTAATGCAGTTTGTATTTTAAAAATATTACCTACACCCCCCCCCCCCCGGCGATCGAATGATGGCCCTTTAGAAATGTAGGCCCCCTATGCTAGAGGTGGGCTTATACCTGTAGGCTATAGGCCTACCTTCATGACTTTGCTGGGGTTTTTTTCTGAGAAAGTTAGAATATATATAGAAAGAAAACATCTATCCCCAGAAACCACGACAAAATGGAATAATGTTGGGTTAATGTTGGCCCACCGTTTACGACGCTGATCCAACCTTAAACTGACATTGTTCCAATGCTTAGAGTTTGAGGGGAACACCGGAAATAGGCCTACAGCAGGCCATTCATTCGGTTGCTCGAAAACCCCATCGACCTTTGTGAGGTTGAACCAATGTCAGGTCAATGTCTGCTGACCGTCTGCTACACTGGGACAATAAACGGACAAACAAAAACCATTAATAAATGTTTGCTCACAGTCTGCACCACTGGGCCAACATTAATCAAGCACTGTATAACGGCGTATGTTTATGTGTCGCACATACATGTAGCGTGTATCCTTATCCGGGATACCCTTAAACAAGTTCTCAAGTTCCGGGAACTTCAAGTTTCTAATTTTCAAGTTCCGGGAACTTCAAGTTCCGAAATAAAAGTTAACAAAAAAATATTTTTTCAATCAGACTATTTTGGAATTTCGGAGCTTGAAGTTCCCGGAACTTGAAACTTCGGAACTTGAAGTTCCCGGAACTTGGGAACTTCGGAACTTGTTTAAGGGTATCCCCCATTTCCAGGTTCACTAGCATACCAGTAGACTAGGCCCCCATCTGCATTTCGGGCTTCTTTTTAAAGACGGGACCAGACACTCCCCAATGGCTTTCTGTAATCGACGAAACGAAAAGTTCTGACGAAACGAAACTGGTTTCATGGTCTCACCACCCTAAATAAGCCGAAATCACGGCAGGTGTATACTAATGATGGAATCATCACACAAAATATTTTCAATGCGGCTGTTTCAACCTCTGTTAAATTAAAAACAAATACAAAGAAGGTATATTTCTGTGAATATTTAATAAGTACATGATGTCTCCTTCATCCCGGATATCAGATATGACTGTTTCGTGATAATCTGACAGGGATACAGTGGGTTAAAAGGATGTATGTCTGGTCTGTGAAAGTGGGTATGAATTTAAGCGTAATTTGAAGTATAGTGACCTTTTTGCACACTAGGGGGCCTAGCTCAAAATCTGTCTGGGTAGCAACCCCTTATCGGAGCTGTTTTTGAAAATACACAGTCCAGGCTTCATTATGATATGCGGCACTAGATAGGGGGGAGGGCAAAAAGAAGTAAAATCGGCCCGTGGAATTGAGGCATTTCACATGTATTTCAATGGGACTGGCATTTGGGGTGGTGAGACCTCATGTGATCGACGAAACGAAACTGACAAAACGGGTTTCCTGTAATCGACAAAACTTGAGTTCCTGCAATTGACGAAACTGACGTAATAACTGGGTAGTCTACCAGTCTTGTAGGGTAGGCTTACTTAATTCAAGTGTTTTAAAGCGACACAATCAGGCTAAAATGATATAAAAATCAGTATTTTTCCATTTTTTAATTTGGCCACCACCCCAAATGCCAGTCCCATTGAAACACATGTATAATGCCAGCATTCTAAGGGCCGATTTCACCACTTCCGTCCCTAGCTACACTCCAATGTGACACACCATAATAAGGCATAAGCTGTCTTTAAAAAAAAACAGCTGCGATAATGGTATGCTCACCAATTAGATTTTGAGCTAGGCCCCCATATGTGGTAAAAGATCCAATTTGCCCAGATCTCCCTTAATATTCTTGCGCCCATTCCCAGAATAGGCACAAATCCTTCTCACCTCCAGTGTCCATCCGAAAATCACACATAACAATTATACCTCATCTCATATCACAGATAGAGAAAACAGGGGGACCGCTCGCTTTTCCGAAGGTCCATTGTTCCGAAGGTCCGTTGTTCCGAATGTTTGATGTTCCGAAGGTCCGTTGTTCCGAAGGTCCGTTGTTCCGAAGGTTCATTGTTCCGAAGGTTCGTTACTCCGAAATTAAGGTTCATTGTTCCGAAAACAAGGTTCAATATTCTGAATGAATTTACATGGAAAATAATAGTTTTTCTGTGGTTTTAAATCTGCTAAATTCTTTAATGTTTTTATAGATCTGCATGAAGGTCGTGGGCGGATCCAAGATACAATTTTATAGTGGGAGCAGTGGCAATTATCATGATGTATAGCGCCAAGAATTAATTTACTGTATTATAATTATATTCTTGATAGCGCTCATTAGTTCTTCCTGTGACCAAAATGTGTGCATTTTCTCGTACATTCAGATGTCCGTATTTTTGTTAATATATAACACCACGTCTTCATTAAAAACATGAATTTTAATATCTATAACTTTTTCTCGCTTTGTTGATGCACTTGTGATCACTCCCCAAGATTTATATTTTTGTGATACGTTGTTTCTGGAACGAAAAATCTTCCAACAAATGAAGAAATTGGTATTTAGATGATAGATCTGTAATATTTACCTTCGAGGCTGCTTTAATTAGACACAATGACTAAAAATATACAGGCACTCTTAACAGACAAATTTTATAATGAGATGTACGATATGAGAAGAGATGATAATTTGTGTGGTGAGAACCCGAGGGAGTTTGACAAATTAAAAAATAACATGTTGCCGCCGTCATTCACTGGGAGACAATAAATTAGATAGTAGATTTTATTTGTAAAAAAAGACAATCATGTGTAGCAACATGAACGATCCATTAAAGGGGCTGGTAACTCGTGCCGCGCACCACGACAGTAGTCGCACTATAAGTCAAATGACATGAGTAAATACACGTCGTAGCAATGCTCGTCGGAGCGATGAGACAGTACCATTACATGTCAAACGAGCCTGGTTGAAGATAATAACTAAAATCAATAAATAGGCCTACATTAAAATACAAGTTGGGTGTAGACAAAGCAGCTTTAATCGTTAAAATGACAGTTTTAGAAATAAGCATAGGTCCTATTATCGCCATGCAAAATAAAAACATAAGCAATTTGCAAAGAAAACTTTAAACAGATATGCAGGCAAACTTGGTACCCTCTTCGACGCATGTGTCGAAGGAAAACAAACAATATTGTAACAATATACATTAGCTTATCAGTAAACATACGGATGACATCGCCAGGCATGCGATTGTGAGCCTACATTTTAAAATTTATTGTGTACCATATTTAAAGGCTTTTGACAGGGAAATAAGTTGGGCTAGCATCTCATCGGGTCCGGGTCGTTATTCCGACAGGTCGTTGTTCTGACAGGTCGATATTCCGACAAACAGGTCGTTATTCCGACAGGTCGTTATTCACACAAGCCGATATTCCGACAGGTCGTTATTCCGACAGGTCGATATTCCGACAAACAGGTCGTTATTCCGACAGGTCGATAGTCCGACAGGTCGATAGTCCGACAAACAGGGTCGATATTCCGAAAGGTCTATGTTCCGACAGGTCGTTATTGCGACATAAAAATAATAGTGATGAGAGGACTAACCACTATTAACAGCTACTGTGGTGATGAGTAGCGATAAAGACCTGTATCTTAAAAACTAAGATTGTTACTTGTTAACTCTTTCCGTGCTGCATCATCCTTTGACATGTATTATTCATTTGAAGCTTACATTTGTGATGCAAATGTCAACATCAAATAGGCGTTTAAAAGTGAACCAGTTAGGACTAATAATTTACAGTCGGTGCTTTATTTGAGATATGAACGCATTTGCCCCACACTGAAAGGGTTAACCTACTCTACTTTTGAGTTTCTGGGAGCTATTTGGGGGGGGGGGGGGTTTTGAGCGTAGTGTATATTATAGGCCCACACTTCTTTGTACAGCTGTGATATATAGATGCGTTCAGATCCATTGTTAAGCTTAATGTGCCAACCAATGGCATAACTAAATTTATGACAACGTATTTGATATCAAAAATGTTTTTTTACAATTGCACATGTATACAATTATTGTATATATTTATGTATATTCTAGCCTAACAATTGAATACACTTAATTATTGTTCCCACACATTCCCCTGATTTTTCCCTGACTGCTCAGAAAATACATCACCAAATTAGCTATCTCATCAACATCAGTACTGAAACTAATAATACTTATAATAAATAATACTTATTATTACTTATAATAATAATCGAGGTGGAAGTATACAGTCAGAATGAATATCCTTCAGAACTAATATTGATCATCTTAAAATTTCCTAACTTTGCCCACCCTATGAGGATGGATGTATTAGCAGTGATGGAACAATTGAAGTTTTATAGCTGTGTTGCGTAAAATCTAAGACAGTAATATAAAAATCTAATCATGTTGTTGTGTCTTGAGTCACAATTATATTATTATATATAAATAAAAACACATCTCTAGGTCCAATATACACGCAACCAACTTCAACATGTTTGATAAAACATGATATCGAACAACAAATACTATAATATTTTTATTATAAATACTATTACTTATTATCTTGCTCATGTTCGTGGCGCCAGGATAGCTCATTGGTCGCGTGGTGGACTCCGCGTGGTGGACTCGAGAGTCCGGGGGTACCTGGTTCGAGTCCCGCTGCCGCCGAAATCTTTCCTTGGTGTAGCCTACACATATGGAGTTACCCAAACTGTTCAAATTCGTGGTATAATAATAGCAACCGAACATATAACCGATTCGCGCTGCCTAAAAAAACGTACACAAACAAAAAAAAGAAATAAAAATGTCAAAGTTGACATGTGAACGGTCAATAAAACCTTTCAAAAAAAACTTTCGTCCTGGCTGGAAACCGGCTCTTACAAACAAATGAAATTATAAGCTCTTAATTTCGACGTCTGACTCAACTCTTTTGTGCCATTAAGCAGCTAATATATATTTTAAAATCGTTTATGAAAACCGTAGGAAAATGCTATTAAGTGTTATTAGTTGGCAAGTTATGACGTGGGCTTGTTATGAACAGCGGCCATTTTGATTTATCTAATATGGCTGATACACAGGAACTCCAAAGACTGGCTCTGGTAGCAAATCTTATGGATAGGTCGTTATCAATGCCTGATACAGACGATTGTGTTGCTGATCTGCGTCGTTTAAACCGGTATCACGTCGTATATTTATTGACGAAATAACTTTCAGATATATTTTTGTGGTATAAATAATTTCCAAATCAATTTCAAAACATCATAAATCAATTCTAAATATTCGAAAACCATAGAAAAGGGGTATCACATGCGTCTCTACGTCTATTAGTTTACAAGTTATGAAATGACCCTAATTTGAATGGCGGCCATCTTGGATTTGTCAAATAAAGCGCCCACGGCGAGAGTTCAGCCTTGCTCCCGCGATAAAGCAAAAGTATTATGCCCTTGGCCATACGTGGTCCAAATTTGGTGCTTTTGGGACGATTTTAACAATTCGGGGGTAAATATGAGTTAAGCCCCCTGACTAATTTGAATACTTATGCTATGGGTCTAAACGCCATTATAAATATTTTATATTTTAGAATATTTTAAAGTTTTCAGTTCTGAGACTGACTTTAGACGTCAAATTCTGACGTATAAAGTCGGTCTCAGCGCTGAATTTGTTGTCTTATTATTGGATGACATGTATCAGACAGTTTAATTTGGCATCACATGTTCTTATGCAGATACATTTAAACAGTGTCACTGGTTAAAATAGTGATTTTACCATTTTTGTATGAAAAACACGTAAAATGTTATATTCTGAGAAAATGCAGCGTCTGAGGCATTTAGGAAATGGAGTTTCAGAATCAACATTAAATTCTGAGTTAGAAACACTCTTTAAACCTTTTGGGCCCAGACAAGTAATTAAAAGTGGTTCATCTCACAGAGTAATTCACATTATAATTTACATCAAGGAACTGTCGGAATAACGACCTGCTGGAATATCTACATGTCGGAATAGAGATCTGTCGGAATAACGACCTGTTGGAATATCGACCTGTCGGTATATAGACCTGTCGGAATATAGACCTGTCGGAATAACGACCTGTCGGAATAACGACCTGTCGGAATATCGACCTGTCGGAAAATAGACCTGTCGGAATATCGACCTGTCGGAATATAGACCTGTCGGAATAACGAACTGACCCCATCTCATCTGCTCAGATGCCCAAATGAAGCTTACACTTTCCCACGGATAAGCAGTGAAAATGGCAGAGGTCTTGGCTCAGCCGACAGTTTATATTGGGGGCAGACAATTTAATACCGGGGGGGGGGGGGTATGTTTTTTGGGGGAAAATAGTTTTGCTTCCCGAATTTGGGCAAAAAAATAGTTTTCTCGAAAAAGTGTTTTTGATCTAAAAGGAAAAAAGGTTATGTTTTTGTTTGAAAGAAAAAAAGTTTGCTTATGAAGATAAACCATAACACCCAACCCCCAACCCCCCCCCCCCCCACCTTGGTGGTATCAAATCGTCCGCCCCTTAGCGTCCGTGATAAATTAGGAAAACACCTGCCACGGAACAGCTCCCATTTTGTTAACGTTATGTTATTTGGATGTTTATCACTGTGAGCGTTATGTTAATTGGATGTTTTTCACTGTGAACGTTATGTTAATTGGATATTTTCACTGTGAACGTTATGTTTTGTGGATGTTTTTGACTGTGAACGTTATATTTTTTCACTGTTAGGGTAACAAAAAAGATGTAGGCCTTTTGGTGATATTCTACTTCATAAACATGATTAAATTTTTAAAGTAGTTTGTATTTATTTCAGGAGCGCACCAACAGACATTCCAGCTACGAATTAAAGAGCACTTGAACTTTGAACACACAATTGCTCTGAAACAATCTGTAGGCCTATGCATGTTAATTGCAAAAAAGCCTTTAAAATCTCTTTATATAAGCGAAAAGTTTATCATTTTTTTGTATTTATGAAAATAACCGTTCAAACGAAAAGTAACAAAATTGATCAATAGCCATACCCAGAATAAACTGTTTTAGGGAAATGTGGGACGTGATGCAATGGATAAAGCGTAGAACTTTACAATTAGCCGCTGCATGCCTGCCTTGTGAATTAAAGGCTCGCTTGGTGCAACATTTTCAGAGAAATATCATATTTCTTATCTCTCCACGCTGGGACATTTATGTCTCAATGTTGTGCCCCCACGTGCTTCATTTCACTCAGGTGTAAATGAGTAGGCTTACCTGGTAAGATAGAGATGGAAATTATATACGATTATAAAATCACTAGCGCAAACCGTTTGCAGTGATGTATGCTCCCCGGGGAGTAGAAATGGTACATTAATTAGGTCTAACAGGTCCAATCACCAGGGATACTATGATGTAAGTCGCCATGTAGCCTGTAGGCATATGATGAGCTGGGTATGTGCGCCATATGAATATATCATATTATTACTATACCCTATTATGTGAAGACAGCTTGAAACGTCACGTTTGCATTTTGTTTTTTCCTAAATGAACATTAAACAAAAAAATATTATGAAAAATAAAGGTTTTAATATGATAATTTGTATTACTATATGTGAATTACATGTATCGGTGACACGTGAATTATTTGTGAATGACTGTTATTAACCCTTTAACCGCCAATTTCTTCAATCTGAATTTTCACCCACGCGACGCGATCCACAACTTCACGTGAGTAACAATTATTCAGATTTGACAAAATGGAAGTCAACTTTTTTCAAATCTTGCTGTTTGATGTCACATTTTATCTTTAACATATTTAAAAGGTGGTACTTAATGTGCTAATAAACAATGAAAACCCGAATATATGCGACACCGGCGGTTAATTTTTATCATTCTAAAATTCACGAATTATATCCAGTTTATCAAAAACATGTTGTTTGTTCATTCTATAAACATATTGAAACGTCAAAATAATCACTTTAAAAGACTAGTTTATGTTTAGGTCCACTCGGTAGGTTGGTGGTACACATGCATTATCGTGGAACCTGCCATATATCACTACCATCACACAGGATGAGTTTGAATATTGTCATAGACACGAATATAACTAAGTTTAAATGGGATAATCATAATATTTACACGTATATTAACCCCCCCCCCCTCCATAGAGGTTTCTCAATGCAGGAGGCTAAACGGCTATCATAACATTTTTATTGTCATAGCAACATGTTTCTTCTCCATCCATCCGTAAAACTAAATACTGGGGGAAACCTCCGTGACCGAGAGGTAGCGTGCTCGACCTCAAGACTGCCAGGGTGCGAATCCTGTGTCTGGAGAACAGTGTCATCTGATTCATCTCGTGAACCATCTCCTGGCCCAGTTTAGCCTGTATGCGCACAACAGTGGCCCAGCCGAAAGTCTAATCATTTCATAGCAAATAAACATTTTCCTGTCTGAGAGATGTGAGATTTCGGAATACTGAACCTTCGGAATAATAAGCCTTCGGAGCAATGAACCCCTATTTCGTATGAATGACCCTTCGGAACAATGAACCACTATTTCGGAACAATGAACCTTCGGAACAATGAACCTTCGAAGCAATGAACCCCTATTTCGGATAAATGACCCTTCGGACCAATAAACCTTCGGCACAATAAACCTTTTTTTCGGAACAATGACCCTTCGGAACAATGAACCTTCGGAACAATGAACCTTCGGAAAAATGGACCTTCGGAAAAGCGGACTGTAACCGAAAGCAGTGTCCGCTTACAATTTATCAACAAAATTACAACATTCCTTTATTTTTCTTAATTCACCAGACACGGAAACAACCATTTATTGCAGCAATTCGGGTAGGGACTCTCTAGTCAGTAGCCACCCCCCTTGGATTTCGGCTCATTTAGGGTGGTGAGACCATAATTAAGATGTCAACATGTCCATGACCATAGACTAGGCCTAGAATTAAAAAGTTTTTTTTCAAATTTTTGTGATGCGCATTTACATCTACCAGTTAGGCCTAGTCTAAACAAGATATAAAATTAAGACGAAATTCCCGAAATACGGGAATTTCCCTGATTTGAAGCACTTTTCTCAAATTCCTGACCCTGCCTTTTCCCTGACTGGCAAATCGATTCTACAGGAACTCAGTTTCGTCGATTAGGTTCTACAAGAACTCAGTTTCGTCGATTTTATAGACTACAAAAAAATAGACCTTTAGTTTAAGTCGCAATATATTAGACCCTATAATAGAATGGGGACCGCTCGCTTTTCCGAAGGTCCATTGTTCCGAAGGTCCGTTGTTCCGAAGGTCCGTTGTTCCGAAGGTCCGTTGTTCCGAAGGTTCATTGCTCCGAAGGTTCGTTACTCCGAAACTAAGGTTCATTGTTCCGAAAACAAGGTTCAATATTCCGAAAAAGAATGAATTTAGGCCTACATGTTTTTTTTTTTTTTTTTGTGGTTTTCAATCCGAGAAATTCTTTAATGTTTTTAGATCTGCATAAAGGTCGTGGGTGGATCCAAGATACAATTTTATAGGGGGAGCAGTGGCCTGGGACCTGGCGGTACAACCCCAGTACAAATTGGCTAGACATGTGGGGCACTAAGCAGGCTATTTTGGGGGCAAATAACAATATTAAAGGAACAGAACAATTTAGGCTGTTTTCAGTAGATGTAATAAGCTCGACATTTTGACCTGATAGTTTAAAAAAAATTATAAAGCTGTCAAAATTGGAGGACATGTAGGCTTACATCAATATATCCTCTTTAATATTAAGATGAGAGCCCTCTGAAAAAAATTGAGAAAAAAATGTTTTGCTCTGTTTATGTTGGTGGGGTCTATGAAGTGTATAATCGTGGACAGCTGTACAACGCAAAGATGTGGGCGTGGATTGTGAAATTAGCTTGAACAGGGAAATCAATGTTTGATATCATGGCGGTGCGTGAGTGCGATCAACACACCAATATTTAAAACATCCCCACAAAATCTTAACGACGTAGCTGAAAACGAGCTTAAAATGGCTAAATATAGGTAAAATGTTACTGATTCTAACAAATCTATTTTTGACTTGATAAATTGTGGCCAAGCCTTAGCCGTGAGCGCCCATAGGAATCACTACACGTATTTGTACCGTCGCAATCTGTGACCCAAACCTTTAGTTTCAGCTACAGTTAGGGCTATACGAAATCGAGCTCGTAAGCTGCATTATATTGAGCGAATAGATCACTTTCATGATGAAAGTGTCAAAGCTCACATACATGTAACTCAATATATCTTTTTCATTTTATTCAAATTTTCTTTTTTAACCTAAATAGTGTGTGAACATGGTTCATTAAACAAAAATTAAGTAAATTATTTTAATATATATATATACTAGTGTATATCTATCATGTCATCTAGTTCAAATTTGAATAACCACTATATAAAATCATATCTAGCTTAACTAGAAGCAGGGACATATTTTATTTCTAATACTCACAAAAAACACACGTTTTTATCGCTTATTTTTTAAAGAGTTGAATATTATTATTACACTGATTAGGCACATTGGTATTATTTTTATGCTTAAGAAGGTAAATCGTTCAGAGGTATTGGTCACAGTTTTGACATATTTGGTCCCGTTGTGCGCCTCACTAATACAGATAAACATGCATAATACAATAATAACATGTATCATACAATACCATGTATGTGGCAAAGAAAAAGGGATAGAGAAGTCCGCTGTTTTTTGGTGATCATGTGGTCAGCTGCTTCACCACAGCCGAGACATGCATATATGCCCATAATAAAAAGAAAATTGTACTACAATATTGTTTTTGTGCTGTTGTAATTGGTGAATAAAAAAATGTTTATACCAAATAAACTGGATAACACAGAGGATTGAATAAATCACTGAACCTAAAAAAAAAAAATACTTAAAATTTAAAAGTGTTGTATATGTAGGCTGCGAAATATATGTCTTAGACATGGTTGGATACCATGTATATGATGTCGTCTATGCATAGCTACATGTATCTTGGATAAAATAACAGTTTTATCATGTGTCGTTTATGTAATATGAATTGTTCTCATTTTTGTAACAATATAGGCTTTTGATTTGTTAATCAAAGTTGAGAACATGCTGGAAGCCTTTACTTAATGATGTGTACTTTTTTACATGTTTCAGTTCGAACACCACCTAAATGAAGTAAAACTTTTATAAATATGATTAAATATTTTTATTGCACTAAAATTGGCTCGGTACGAACCAAATATATTCCACCTGCTATGTGATAGTATCCAATTTAATTTGCTAATGATATATTATTCACATTGTGCTGTTAGTCAATAATTTTTATAATAATTATGTGTTACCCCATTGACACGAAATGACACAACTTTCACTGATTGTTAGTTATTGGAAAGTGATATAACATATATATTAAAACAAAACCACGAATTTAATGTCACTCTGTAGCTCTGACTGAGTTTAAAAAGCGTCTGGAACCATAGATATCAGTTTACAGTGTGTGTGATAATGATGATAACTTAAGAACTCGGCAACCACAAAGTGACATATCCAGTACGCGTTGCTGAACATTTCAAGTATGAATACTTTATACTTGACATGATGATACATGGAGATACGGTACATTAGCAATTTATAGTATATTTGATTTTTAGAATACATATTTTTTAGTGATGATTCTCAAATGACTTGGATCATTGTTAACATCTGAGCTCAATATGTGTATTTATTGAGCTTATTATGTTAAAAGTATCATAATATTTTTTATTGTCATAGCAAAATGTTTAGCCTGTATGTGCACAAAAGTGGTCCGTCCTAAAGCTCTAATCATTTCATTTTTGTCATAGCAAATTAACATTTTCCAGTCTGAGAGATGTGAGATTTCGGAATACTGAACCTTCGGAATAATAAACCTTCGGAGCAATGAACCCCTATTTCGGATGAATGACCCTTCGGAACAATGAACCTCTATTTCGGAACAATGAACCTTCGGACCAATGAACCTTCGGAGCAATGAACCCCTATTTCGGATAAATGACCCTTCGGACCAAAAAACCTTCGGCACAATAAACCTTTTTTTCGGAACAATGAACCTTCGGAACAATGAACCTTCGGAACAATGAACCTTCGGAAAAATAGACCTTCGGAAAAGCGGACTGTAACCTAATAGAATAGTCTACTCCTATTTAGGCTATAGTCTACTTACATGTATATAGATATAGGCCTACACTCCCTAACTTTGTAAGAAAAAAACATTCCGAACAACTGACTGTAGGCAATATATTATAATAGAATAGTCTACTCCTATTTAGGCTATAGCCTAGGCCTACTTACATGTATATAGATATACACTCCCTAAACCTTCGGACCAAAAAACCTTCGGCACAATAAACCTTTTTTTCGGAACAATGAACCTTCGGAACAATGAACCTTCGGAACAATGAACCTTCGGAAAAATAGACCTTCGGAAAAGCGGACTGTAACCTAATAGAATAGTCTACTCCTATTTAGGCTATAGTCTACTTACATGTATATAGATATAGGCCTACACTCCCTAACTTTGTAAGAAAAAAACATTCCGAACAACCACCTGATAAACCACTAAGATTTTCCTGTAGACTACATAGTGTACACTGTAGGCAATATATTATAATAGAATAGTCTACTCCTATTTAGGCTATAGCCTAGGCCTACTTACATGTATATAGATATACACTCCCTAACTTTGGAAGAAAAAACATTCCGAACAACCACCTGATAAACCACCAAAATTTTCCTGTACATAACATAGTGTACACTGTACTACTGTAGCCTGTAGGCCTAGTGTAGGGCTACTGTAGTGTAGCCTGCCTACAAGCCAAGGCTAGACTACATGGTGTCATGGCCTACATACAACAGTTCATGCAGTTAGGCTGGCTATGCGGTATGCCTACAGTCTGTTTCACCAGATCCTGGGAGTAGCCTTTTTTCAAATTGCTTGATCGCTGTTTGAAAAATTTTAACAAAATTTTCCTCTGATCATTTTTTTAATCTTCCCCCAACATCTCTGAAAATTTGGTGGATTTTTTTGTGTATTATCGAAGTTGGACCATTTGACATGTAGTCTAGACTCTAATACATTTTCAAAATTACAGCTCTCTTTAACACCATTACCGCGAAACAAGAATTCTATTACATGCCAAATGGTCTAACTTACAAAATACACAACAAAATTCCACCAAATTTTCAGCGATGACCCGAGAAAAATTTTGTTAAAAAAATTTCAAACAGCGACCTAACGTTAGTAAATTGAGAAAAGGCTACTCCCAGGATCTGGTGAAACAGACTGTAGCCTATAGGCCTATTGAGGCTATAGTATAGGCCTAGTTTAGGACTAATACCTGAATACTATTGATACTGATAGTCACAGTTGTGAGAGTAGACTGCCTAGCTATACTATGTCTATAGGCCTAGCATATGCCGGGCATATGGTTTTAGTACTATAAGGTAAGTCCTAGGCTAGCCTACACAGGCTACAGTAGGCCTATAAGTATAATTTATACTAGTTTTTATTATTAACCTACACTAACGTTACACTTACAGCCTGGCTACACAACCCAATTATCTGATAGAAACAATAGATACTGTACACATGGGCAATCGCATATTATAACATTTTATGAGACTATCGTCGTATCCACAGAACATACATGTACATGGTCGTATCTACGTATTTTTGTATACCCCTTTTTACATTTCATTACATGTAGACTAGGGCCTATACTACTGTCCATGTACTCATGTCCAGACTCAGAGGCATGTTGTAGCCTGTAGGCCTAAGACCCCTGAGCTGGGCCTAAGACTAAGTAAAAATATTTATTCAGTTTATAATGACGTCACAGTTTGCATCTCATGATACTTCTACATGTTCAAACCTAATTAATTATAATTGTGATGTCATCCTTATGCTTGATATATTGTGTATACTACATAACAATAATTGAACCCTCTATCACATGTATCATGTCTAAAAAGTGACATAGAAATTTACATTCCTGTTTGGTAAACATTATCTTCTAGCATTTCTCAGCATCAGGTAACCTGGTAAACTTAAAGCTAAGTGGATCTAGACTAGCCTATTATCTGATAATTTATATTTAATTATAATAGGCCTAACACGTTAGGGCTTAGGGCCGGCGTTAGGCCCCTACTAGTACTAGACTATAGCCTATAATAGGCCTACTCGCCGTCAAATTAAAAATGATCAACCAGGATCGCATGATTTTCGGCGATTTCTCCGTCAATTTTGACCCGATTTCCTTGAAATTTTGCAGAGGCCATTTTCTATCAAAATCCTAACAGGGGTAAAAAATTCGCAAAATTATAGGGTCTATAATATTTCAAAAGTTAGACCATTTGCCATGTAATAAAATTCTAAAATTAGTTTAATGGTGTTATAGTCTGAGTTAGATGGACGTCGTAATTTCAAATTACTACATGTCAAATGGTCTAACTTTTGAAATACGCCATATAATTTTACGAAATTTTCAGGGCTGTTAGGATTTAAATAGAAAATGGCCTTTGCGAAATTTGAAGAAAATCGGTTCAGAATTGACGGAGGAATCGCCGAAAATCATGCGATCCTGGTTAATTTGATGGCTATATTTTTTTTTATAGACTAACTTGTTATAATTATACTGTAGATCTATATAGACCTACGAGTCTAAATCTAATACTAATAGTAATAGACTAGATAGTCTAGATTTATATAATTATACTGTATATACCAGTCTAATTATATTATAGGCCTAGTAGCCTAAAGCAAAAATGGACTAACTCATTTTTTGCCCAAAATGAGTTATTTATACCAAAATCATGAAAATGACCACAAAAACACGGCGCATCTTTTCAATTAGTTTGCTAGTCTAGTAGTAGTCTACTTAAAATAAAAATTCGATTGTGAGATAGGCCATTTTGGCATTAATTTTGATGAGTTAGGCCATTTTTGCTTTTAAATCAATGAGATAGGCCAACATTGTACCAAACTGGTAGGTAGCTTAAGCATAGTTCAGAAATACACAAGGCCCAATCGGTAGGCTAATAGCCCAATTAATGGATGAGATTTTCTATTATATGAAAGCGAGATAAAAAGGCTAAAAACTCATTTTACCTTGAGTGTTGTTCGGTTGTTGTAACTTGTAGTATAGGCCTACTAGCCTACTAAGAAAACCCCCACCCAATTCCACCAGTTGAATTCACGATGCCCGTAACTTATCATAGGATAGTCTATAGGCTAACTTATAAGGGTGAGATCAAGATTAAATTTCATCAAAGTATGAGCGTGAATGCAACTAATTAGATGATATATAGGCCTAATCACCAGGAAATACACTTCCTTAGTATATTCTACTCATATTGCAAGGTGTTATAATTTATCATCATCAAAATGTATGATTTTAAGTTGGATGCTATAATGGAGTTTTGCTTATAAAAAACACATTTTGCTGGTAAAAATCTTTCTAGGGTCAAAATCAAACAACTGTGCTGATGCAACATTCTGCAGCTACACTATTTGTAAAAAAAATTACTATCAAACTCCTCCGTCTTGTAATATCTTTCAAAAATCACAGTTATCTTTCACACATCATGATAACGCTAGTTAGAGACACTCTTTCTTTGCATCTTATAATTGGTGGGCTTGACTCGGTGACCAAGTATGCAGCGGGGACCGCTTTTCCGTTGTTCCGAAGGTCCAATGTTCCGAAGGTCCAATGTTCCGAAGGTCCGTTGTTCCGAAGGCCCGTTGTTCCGAAGGTTCATTGCTCCGAAGGTTCGTTACTCCGAAATTAAGGTTCATTGTTCCGAAAACAAGGTTCGATATTCCGAAAAAGAATGAATTTAAATGGATTTTTTTTTTTTTTGTGGTCTTTAATCTGCGAAATTCTTTAATGTTTTTAGATCTGCATAAAGATCGTGGGCGGGTCTAATTACAAATTTATAGGGGGAGCAGTGGCCTGGGACCCGGTGGTACAACCCCAGTACAAATTGACTAGATATGTGGGGCTCTAAGCAGGCTATTTTGGACAGAACAATTTAGGCTGTTTTCAGGCCTACGTGTAGGGTGTAGGGGCCTTCCAACTACTAAAACGGCCATACAAAAAAACGACCAAAAACACCTAGTATATATGATTAATTCATGCAATTGTCAAATTTTCTGTTTAAAGTTTTGGAATATGCAGCAATGTGCTAATTTCAGCTAGCTTGAAGATAGAAATGTTTTGTTTTTATGCGTATTTATTTCTTCACTAAATATTTTTATTTTCACTATACCACGTACATTTGAGATAAATTGGTCAACTATCAACTCTTTGACATTTCCACGAAATCGTAGTGATTTGCAATTTATGGTTTGGATTGCACAATTAGCGACAATCTTGGGTTTTAGCAGTACTTTCTGATCACACTATACTATGTCGGGCAAACCTGCAAACCTTATCGTAGACACCAAACTCATGAATCTAGTTCTATTTTGTGGAAAATTATATAAATTTATTATTAGATTGAACAAATGTCGGTCACCTTGTATTTTATGCACAGGGCGGGGGGGGGGGGCCCTAGGGTAGTGGTTAGCACCGCTGCCTTTCACGCTAGAGTTCGGTTCCCGGTCTCGGCGGTTTGAAAGAAACAATAATGTTTCTTCCCCATCCACTCGTGAAAGAGCGCTTGAACCATGAACACACAATTGTTCTGAAACAATCTATATGCATGTTAATTGCAAAAAGACCAATCTCTTTATACAAGCGAAAAGTTTATCATTTTTTGGTATAATTTCTGAAAATAACCGTTCAAACGGAAAGTAACAAAATTGATCAATAGCCATACCCAGAACAAACTGTTTTAGGGAAATGTGGGACGTGATGCAATGGATAAAGCGTAGAACTTTGCAATTAGCCGCTGCATGCCTGCCTTGTGAGTTAAAGGCTCGCTTGGTGCAGGATTTTCAGAGAAATATCATATTTCTCCTCTCTCCATGCTGGGACATTCATGTGTCAATGTTGTGCCCCCACGTGCTTCATTTTACTCAGGTGTGAATGAGTAGGCTCACCTGGTGGGATAGAGATGGAAATTATATACGATGATAAAATCACTAGCGCAAACCGTTTGTAGGGATGTACATGCTCCCCGGGGAGTTGAAATGGTATATTAATTAGGCCTAACAGGTCCAATGACCAGGGATAATATGATGTTGTAAGTCGCCATGTAGCCTGTAGGTATAATATGATGAGCTGGATATGTGCGACATATAAATGGATGGCATCATGCACAAGTGGGCTAGCCCATATTTTGAGATTTTGGTTGTTTTTGAAAACTCTCACCACAAGCTTTATCTGCCAAAAGAGCCAAATGTCTAGACCAATCACATTCTGTGGTACAAGCCAAAGTTTGTTTTGCGCATGATGCTTTTTGGCGATTTTCTTAGAGCACAAATGGTCTAACCCTCACTTTTGATCAAGTCAAAAAGATTGAAATGGACGTGTTCAAGAATTTAAAGAGGAAAAACGGTTCACTGCTGAAGAAGTGAGGCGAATTTTACTCGATATCAGAGACAGTGCATCCTCGGGTGATAATACGTAAAAATAATGCAAAAAATCGCACAACAACTTGAAGTGCATGATAAAACGAATACATACAAATTAAGACAACAATTAAATAAAATCAGTGACCAAATGGTCTAACCCTCAATGTGAAACTCATTCATTTATCAATTTTTTTCTAGCAATAACATATATTATTATTGTTTTGTATCATATTTCCTTATTATGTGGATGCATGTACGGAACTCTTTCAATTTATCATGGATTAGGCAGCATAATTCTTTGAAAATCAGTGATTTTTTAAAAAAGTGTGGGTTAGACCAAACGAAAAAAAAAACATGCACAAATGGTCTAAACCTCATGTAACCAACTATAAAGTGCTTTAATTTCGCAACAACCATATTTAGGAAAAAAATATTTTATATAATTTTAACGGACAGTGATGTACATCCAATGTACATTCCATGTTAGGCTTTCAAAGGTTTTATCTCAGCTGCCTGATTTACAAGAAAGGTCAAAACCTTCAATGCTTGATTACTCAAAACACCAAAAAATGGGTTAGACCAGTTGTGCATGATACCATCCAAATATAGGTTACTTTCATAACCCCCTCGACCCCACAACCCTTGACCCTCAACCCACAACCCCTCGACCCACAACCCCATCGACCCACAACCATTCCGAATTACCATTGATTTATTTATATCGTATGCCCAATTTGTGTTTTTTTTATTAGGCCCTATATCAATGAATAGGGCATAATAGATTTTGTGTCGGTAGACCTATATCCTATTGCTATATGCGTGCGGCGTTTACAAGTCATAGCGACCCGGTGCCGAAAATGTTGTGCCAGCTGTGGAGATGCTGGCCCAGTATTGAGATAACATTGGGTGAATTTCCCGTGTCAGCGCGTGTGCTGGCTTTGATGCCCGCTACAGCGCACATGCAGTGTTCAGCACAGGCCGCGATATTGCGTCAATTACGCACTTATGGGTCAAATGTCTCATTTTTTCCCAGGGTAGTGAGACAAATGTCCCCACCTATTTCTTGACTGTGCTGAACACTGGGCGTCAATTACGCACTTAGAGGTCAAATGTCTGTTTTTTTTCTAGGGTGGTGAGACAAATGTCCCCGCCTATTTCTTGTCTGTGCTGAACACTGCACATGTTCCCAGAACTGGGGTCATAATCTATAAATAGCACATGCTCACCGAGCTAGCTTATACAATGAAGTATGGGAGAGGGGTGTCTATGTAGCACTGTTTTCACCGAGTAACCATTGAAGGAATTCCCGTGTTTCACAGAATAGGCCTAATTATATATAATAATTATATAATTGATTTAACAGCCTGCAGTGGGTCTCATAGGCACGGTGACTTGATGTTCCCGGAACGTGGGAACTATTTTTGAACGTGGGGACTTAGGCCTACTTGAAAAAAATATTTGGTTACTAGACGGGATGCCTGTCTGACAGTTCGTTTCCATTTTCGGGCTGTGACCGCTATTTGGTTACCAACTGATATGATGAGATAAAAATATTTTGTTGTTGTTGTGGATCGAGGGGGTTGTGGGTCGAGGGTCGAAGGGTTGTGGGTCTAGGGGCTTGTGGGTCGAGGGTTGTGGGTGAGGGTTCGAGGGGGTCGAGGGGGTTATGAAGGTAACCATAAATATATCATATTATTATTATACCTTATTATGTGAAGTGGGGCTTACATGCTAACGTGATTACGTACAGATGTACGTCCAAGACAGCTTGAAACGTCACGTAAGCATTTTGTTTTTTCCTAAATCAACATTTAACAAAAATAAAGGTAATAATATGATAATTTGTGTTACTATATAATGAATGTCATGTATCGGTGACACGT
Source organism: Flabesymbios commensalis (assembly GCA_964017125.1). Taxonomy (NCBI): domain Eukaryota; kingdom Metazoa; phylum Annelida; class Polychaeta; order Terebellida; family Flabelligeridae; genus Flabesymbios; species Flabesymbios commensalis. The sequence continues at coordinate 33,855,787 of OZ024903.1, forward strand.
GAATTATTTGTGAGTGACTGTTATTAAAACAACACACTTTCTCCATATTTCCCATTGCAAGACTGCACGAGTAGGCCCTAAATGTATTTTTACCATTATAAAAATCACGAATTATATCGAATGTATGTTGTTTGTTAATTCTACAAACACATTGAAACGTCAAAATAATCACTTAGACTATTTCATTAGGTCCACTCGGTAGGTTGTCGGTACACAATATCGTGGAACCTGCCATATATCACTACCATCACTCAGGATGAGTTTGAATATTGTCATGGACACGAATATTTACTTGTGAAGTTTAAAGGGGATACGTCGTCGCTTGCTGCTAATCATAATATTTACACTTATATTGACCCCCTCCCTCCATAGAGGTTTCTCAATGCAGGAGGCTTAACGGCTATCATAGACTAATATTTTATTGTCATAGAAAAATGTTTCTTCTCCATCCGTTCGTAAAACTAAATATTGTGGGAACCTCCGTGACCGAGAGGTAGCGTGCTCGACCTCAAGACTGCCAAGGTGCGAATCCTGTGTCTGGAGAAGAGTGTCATCTGATTCATCTCGTGAACCATCTCCTGGCCCAGTTTAGCCTGTATGTGCACCAAAGTGGCCCGGCCGAAAGCCTTAATCATTTCATTTTTGTCAGACCAAATTAACATTTTCCAGTCTGAGAGATGTGAGATTTCGGAATACTGAACCTTCGGAATAATAAACCTTCGTTGCAATGAACCCCTATTTCGGATGAATGACCCTTCGGAACAATGAACCTCTATTTCGGAACAATGAACCTTCGGAACAATGAACCTTCGGAGCAATGAACCCCTATTTCGGACAAATGACCCTTCGGAACAATAAACCTTCGGCACAATAAACCTTTTTTTCGGAACAATGAACCTTCGGAACAATGAACCTTCGGAACAATGAACCTTCGGAAAAATGGACCTTCGGAAAAGCGGACTGTAACCGTATGCAGCACTGAGGAAAGTTTTCAAGGGTAAAATGTAAGAGAATACGTTCTGATGATACCATATGGCTGTACATCACCAAGCAGTATTACTGCACAAATATCTATAAGTTCCATTGGAAGATTGTGTGTGTTCAGGTAGACCATCAGATACATGAGATACAAGCACGTTTAGATTTGTCCTCAGAATAAATGAATTTAGATCGCTGAACACACCAACCTATGGTTAATGCTTGACAAATCTCGTGCCTGAATGCGCCGCAGCTTGACATCCCAGCAAACCCAAAACATTTGAATAACATAAATTATGTACAATGGTAGGTCAACGTCGAAGAGAGCCCCTCATATTTGAATTATCCAAGTAAAATAAGTATGTTTACAATACGTTGGCCGACGTTGTACAATTTTTTTGTGTTTGCTGAGAACATACTCTCGATTATGATATTGACAAGCATGTTTATCGAAGTTTATTTTAAGTAAGTCCTTATTAAATAATTTAGACATAGCCCTAATTTAATCAAAGTTGTGGCATTATGGCATCACACATAGACCCTACATCTGGTAAACGTAAATTTAGTAGCTGAGTACCGCAGTAATCTAACTTGATCTGGACTTGATACTTTAAATGTTTTTCATTTAAAAAAATATAGAGGTCCTAATCATTTCTATGTGTATTAGTTAAAATAGCTGTCATTTAGAATTCGAGCTCTAAATAATAAATTTATATAAGAATAATTGTGTAGTTTTGCATAAAGGTTTATATTAAAACTATTGCAACTTAACATTAATTTCCAAGACAATAGTTAATATAACTTAGTGTGATAATGCTACTTGAATAATATTCATAACGCACTTTTTTTTTTAATTATTACAAATACTTGTAATAAAAAATAGACTACTTTAATTTACCCTGTTCACTACGAGTACCGGCGCAGCGCCGATATAAACAACCTTACCACAGTAGTACGTACGTACCAGCGATATGCCGGTATGACATGTCTAGTTTATTTGTGGTATTGTAATCGCCAGGCCTACCCAACAAGCACGAGCCTATTCCCCAATATCAGGTTAATATTGAGCCAGCGTCGCAAGGGCGGGACCCGAATTTGTTGAAAGGGGGGTTCGACATAGGGGGTGATCTGAGGGCATGCTCCCAGAAAATTTTACATTTTCAGATGCTCTCTGGGCCTGTAGGGCCTACTTTTGAAATCTGGCTACAGTCTGTTTCACCAGAACCTGGGAGTAGCCTTTTTCTAATTTGCTCGGACGCTCTTTAAAATTTTTCAACAAAAATTTTCTCGGATCATTTTTTCATGTTCCCTTAACATCTCTGAAAATTTAGTGTAATTTTGATGTGTATTTTGTAAGTTAGACCATTTGGCATGTAATAGGATTCTTGTTTCACGCCAATGGTGTTAAAGAGAGCTGTAATTTTGAAAATGTATTACATGCCAAATGGTCTAACTTCGCAAATACACGAAAAAAATCCACTAAATTTTCAGGGATGTTGGGGGAAGATGAAAAAATTATGTGAGAAAAATTTTGTTAAAAAAATTTAAAGAGCGACCGAGCAAATTGGAAAAAGGCTACTCCCAGGTTCTGGTGAAACAGACTGTAGTAGTCCATGATGAAACATGACACGAAAAATTTCCTGCGTCAACATTTTGACGATAAAATTATTTTAATAATAATACAAATATGTTGGAAAAAGGGGGACGGGGCCGGGTACCCCCGCCCATGACTTGGTCGTAACATTGGGATTTTATACCAAGAAAGGCACTCACAACCCCATGTCCAATCTTGAGTCACATTCCTGGAATAAGGCAAGTTCCAAATTTCTTGTATTCACCTGTTTTGCTACACAATTAAACCTGTATTTGCTTGGACGCTATAACTAGTTTACCATGGGGGTTGTCAGGTTATTACCCCCTACCGCCTTTTATCGTCCTGTTTTCACACTGTATGTGTTCTGGAGTTACCCTGTGTTGATAAGCAATTACCATTAGTCCCGTCTGTAACTGTTATGTCACTGGAATCTATCTGAAACTGTAAAAAAACTTCAAAAAATGTGATTTTTGACATATTTTACCTTGAAATGACCTTGACAATACTTTGACATGACCTCGGGATTCTTTTACCTATATTTAGCCATTTTAAGCTCGTTTTCAGTTACGTCGTTAAGATTTGTGGGGATGTTTTCAATATTAGTGTGTAGATCGCACTCACGCACCGCCATAACAAACATTGATTTCCCTGTTCAAGCAAATTTCACAATCCACTCCCACATCTTCGTGGTGTACAGCTGTCCACGATTACACTTCATAGACCCCACCAAAATAAACAGAGCAAAACATGTTTTTCTCAATTTTTTTCAGAGGGCTCCCATCTTAATATTAAAGAGGATAATATTGAAGTACATGTCCTCCAATTTTGACAGCTTTATCAGGTCAAAATGTCGAGCTTATTACATCTACTAAAAACAGCCTAAATTGTTCTGTTCCTTTAAAGGGACTGGCCCAGGCTAAAATCATAAAAAAATCGGTGATTTTATTTCAGGTTCCTTATATGACCATATGATGTAAACATGTACATAGACTATAACTGCAAATTTTTTGAATTTTTGTGCTGCGCATTCACCAGTTAGGCTAGACATAGAGACGAAATTCCTGATTTCTAATTATTGACAACCATGTCAAAAATAGGAAATGCGGGAATTTCCAAATGTTCCGAAGCATGCCCACGGACACTCTAGATTATATTTATAAGTGCCAGCTGAGTTATGTATAAATTGTTGCAAAAATCGCCCCCTTCCTTCATCTGGATCCGCCACTGGAGACAACAACTAGCTCCCTTTACTATGGTTGCAGTCACCTTCCACCAGCGTTGGGTGTTTTTCGCCGATTTCTCACTAAATTCTTGATCAATTTACATGAAATTTTGCAAGCACTCTTTGCAACTATTCCGACGCCTACCCAGAACATTTCGTGAAATTTGAGTTAGTATTTCAAAAATTAAAACATTTTGACATGTAGTAGAATTTCGAGATTAGAGCTGAATGAAATTAATAGAGGAGCGTCAAAATTCAAAACTACTACATATCAAATGGTCTAACTTTTAAACCACATAATATTTTTTCTTGAAATGTTCAGGGAAGTTGCCGTAAGACTAGAAAATAATGCTTGCCACTCCATCCGCCCCCCCCCCCCCCTGGAGATTGAATGGTGGCCCCCTAGATATTCATTTATCATTTGTGGCGGACAAAGACTTGCGCCGGGTTGAAAATTTCAAACTGTATTACATGTTTATATAGGACATTTTTTTAAATAAATTATTTATTTCACGTAGCGTTGCCCTGGCTAGGTCCGCCCGAGATTATTTATTTCAAAAATAGGCCTACTTTATCCCCCCTGGAGATTGAATGGTGGCCCCCTAGATATTCATTTATCATAAATGAATTGACGTGTTGACCTTAGGATCTAGGACCACATATAGATAATCAAATTTATAATGGGCTAGATACACTGTCAAGCCAGGTAGCCTACTCAACTTTGAAAAACTTAGTAGTACCGGTGTTGCCGTCTGGTTCATCCACCCCGGCCATCTCCCCCTGTAGGCCTATTACTTGTAAAGGTCAATCACAAGTGACCGTCCTGACATTTTCAGCATAAAACTTTAAATAATGCATGTGTTTGCATCTCACTGGCTTGCATTTCAATTGACTAGTATATATATAAATAATATATTTTATCAATTCAAAGTCTGACTTGCCAGCGACGACAGTTATAAATCTGATTATTTCTGCCATTGAACTATCATTTAGAAACTAACTCTATCATGTCTATTTTGTGATAATATATTTTATATAAATAATTATGTTTGTCGTCATGATAGATGTCATGTTCGTCACCAGCAATGGCCAATACTAGTAGCAGAGAGCCGGGGGGGATGAACTAGCGGGGGGGGGGGCGGTGAACCAGACGTTTACCCATATCGACCAGTTCATCCCCCCCCCCTCCTCTTGTTGAGAGCTAGTCAGCCAGGGGGGGGGGGGGGGATGAACTGGCCGGGGGATGAATCAGATGTCGTTGCACCAATATTATTGTTTTTATTGATATTAATTATTAAAAATGTCGTCTATGGTATATTTATTTTGCTAGGTATTCTTTGGATAGATCTGAAAATCGAATGCAACCATGACCATTCATGTTATTTTCTTCACTGCTACTCTCCTGGTTGCTGCAGGTAGGCCATAATTTCAAGATAGTGAATTCAGCATTCCTCGTTTCCCCTCAATTATTATAATCCGATCGTATTGATATGTATATGCATTGTAGGCCTATATGTAATTTATTTACTGATCTAGTCTACATTTGCTCATATTTAGATTACAGTTAAAACATGGTATTAATTTATACATGGGTCTATATATACACATTATATCGGGCACACTGTATTTACCGGCATTGCAGGCATTGGCGAGACAAAAGAGGTTCCTGTTCGCCTTGCAGAAGGTGCAACACGGCATGAAGGACGCGTAGAAGTATTTCATGAAGGTGAATGGGGTACAGCTTGCAGTGACTTCTTTGGCGGCGATAACAATGCATGTAACGTTGTATGCAATCAATTGGGATTCAGGTGAGCGCCTAATTAGGTCTCTAATGGGCATTTGTTCATTTTTTATCACCGTTGGCTGGTTATAATATTTTTTAAGATGCTAAATTTATATTTTAAAGTTGTTCCGTAGGCTGTTACCAATGCTGAAAATAATTTGCTCTGAAGTAGTTCAGTACTGATCATAATTTAAAAATATTTTCTGTTAAATGTTTACATTATAAACTTGTATAAAATTAGGAAACCAGAGAATCACGGCAAAATACATTGTGATAAACATATATATTTGTAGTTGATTAAACATTAGCCCAGTACTGGGCCACACGATGTGCGTTATTTAGAAAGTGGTAAAAAAACAAGAGCTTATGAAACAGCTTTAATATTGTATATTATATAAAAAACATCTATTCTTGTATTGTATTTCATGCAATGTTAGAGGTGGCGTGGTTAGGCCGAAGCAATTCCCTGCTGGTTCTGGACGAATCTGGCTAGATGACGTGGAGTGTTCTGGAGATGAAGCCCATCTTGGAGAATGTCGAATGAACCACTGGGGACAACACAATTGTGCTCATACAGAAGATGTGGGTTGTGAATGTCACGTGACTACTTCCACAGAACCTAATGGTGATTTTGTAGTTATGAGTTCTCAACCCAGTTCTCGCATTTTTTCCAAGTTTATCATCCATTAAATTATATCATGCCTATTAGAATACTTTTCGTGTTTTCACATATAAATTATGCCTAGTTCCTGCAGTTCGCTAAATGCAGGAACTGCTTAATTTATATAATTATGTGAAAATATTAAAAGGAGGCTAGCGTACCATAGGTACTTGATAAAAAAATTATTTTATTATTAATTTGATTAAATCAACTACTAGTAGAAGATATTTAATTAAAAAAACCAACTACTACTAGTAGTACTATTAGAAGATATGGAGGTACAGTATACTCACACTGCCAACTCGGACGATTTAAATCTAACCAGTGTGGCGTACAAAACAGTTCCTGTTTTATTTTGGCTTGCAAAATTATCAAACGCTTTATAGAGCATATATACACAATCATGTACGTTGTGAGTTTTTGACCATACCGTAAGATGATAATTAAGTAGTCTACAACATATTATTATTATTCTCTGATTATCATTATTATTTTTTTTATTATCGGATTATTAGCACATGGCTTAGTTGCATTCCTGCAGCTCACGAATATGCGATGTTTAGCTTTTGTTCAACATTGAAAACTTATACACAGCGTTCTTTCTACATGCAGAAGTATACTGCACTAATTTTCAGAGAGAAAGTAATAATAGATATTGTCATTCAAATAAATGATATCTCAGTTATATTTGAAGAGATTTATATGAATGTTCTCTTTAAAAAAAAAAACAGAAATTACATATGACAGTTGAGAGATAGTAAAAACGCTACAAAACAATTTAAAAATAGGGGCCTATCCGTGCGTTCTGACGGTGTGAATTGGTGGAACCAGGACAAAAAATTTAATGCATGGTGACGTTAGATAAGCAATGATAAGTAGATTCCAATCCTCAATATATTGGCAGATGCATCGTATCTCCCTTTTAGTGACTTGCATTCAGAATCGCCATCGCATACAGCCGTTTGACGTAAGCAATCCTGCTATTGGTCGTGCTGAGATTCAAGACAGCTTGGGCATATGGAAAGCTATATGTGATGATGATTGGGATGACACGGACGCAGCAGTGTTTTGTAATTGCCTGGGTTACAGTAGGTAAGTTCTCATCTAAAAACATATACTTTAAAAAGGCCCTTAATTTAGCATTTTAGAAAATCGATCACAGTAGGTTAAAACGGGCGGGAGAGCACTCTTAATATTTAAACCATTAGTGCATAAGGTCCCCTATGTGGGACACTTCTTGATCTTCATTCACCAGATACCCCCACCATTTGTATGGAATCCAATGGTTTATATTTAAAACATATAGGGACGTCCGAAGAATTTTGTTTTGAAGGTTAAGACAGATCATGTTTGAATTAGAATGCATCGCAACGTCATTGTGTTGCTAAATTTAGAAAGTATTTTGAGAGCATGCCCCGCCATTTTAACAGTGAATATACAATATATTGTATAATATATTTTATCAGATAATAAAAATATCTAAGCATATTTTACCCGGGATATGTGTCTAGACAAACATGAATATAAATTAAACAAGCATGGAAAGGTCTGCCTATTTGCATGTGTTCATTCTCACTGCCCCATATATATGGGACACTAATCATGCTAATGGGACAATCAGGCCAAAGCTGATTGAAAACTGCAAGAGAAGATGCGGTTTTGACGGTCGTAATCATGTTGATCGTGGAGAAGAACAACCAGATTCTTCTGAAGTTACAATATAAGAAACCCAAGCATTAAACTGGCTGTTCCAGGCAGTTCATATGTGACTCTGAACCATTGCTGATATGATTCAAACAGAAACATACAACAGCCCATGCGGTAGCGCTGGTGTAGTCGTGACGCCACATGCCTATCACGCCGGTGTTTCGTCCTTTTATCTGGTATTAAAATTTCAAAGAAACAAAATGTTTCTTCCCTACCCATTCTTAAAAATTCAGTATACATGTATATTGTGGAGAGCTTCCATGACCGAGAGGTTGACCTGTGTTTATACAAAGTTGGTGTTACCCCCATTCTTCCATTTATCCACCAGTCCAGGTTTCTGATAGTAGTCGTGGCACCTCTTCTGATAAGGAAATAGGCTGTGAAGTGGTGGAACACACCATCCACTGACAGCAGCATAATGGCGATGACATGAAAAAACCTTCGCCATTAGCAATAACAACACGACTATTAAAATGCAAACTGATGTAGCACATCGTGATGTAGCACATCTGTGATATTTTGGTAACACTGAACATTTGAGTGTTGATGAGTCAATGATACCATATTAAGAATTATGGTCATCACGATGGTACAAAGACATTTATCAAGGAAAAAACGACCCACTTTTGTGTTATAGTATGGTTATAGAATAACAGAGACGGGACATGTGCCAGTGTGAGCCATCAAGATCATGATGCCAAACCAGGCCCTATATATTGGAATCACCATGAGTGGTCCTGTCGTCAACTTTGCCACATAATGTCCTTTTCAATACATTTTGTGGCAAATAATCACCGAAAGTGGCATGATAAGTGAGCCTTGTATCAAATTTTCTGGTTTCACAGAAGGAGCAGCGAAACGTTGGTCTCGAGCTTCACCCGAGTTTGTTCCCCGACCCATCATAGTACGGCTCCTCAGTGCCAAATATGGCTGTAGCCCTGATGTAGTGGCGGTAGTCTACCTGTCACACCAGAACTTGTAGGTTCGTCTCTATCGATGGTTTTCAGGTTTCAAAGAAACAAAATCTTTGAACAAAGTATGTCTTCACTTCAGATTCAGTATTGTTGGGAGCTTGACCAAGAGGTATCATGCTCATCCTAAATACCGCCATGGCTTGAATTTTAAATCATGTGTCCACAGGGCAGTGTCACCTCATTTTTCTGACCATCCTCATGAGGTTCTCCTACCCAATTTAGCCTGTACATGCACAAAAGTGGCATACAACCCTATTCATTAATTGCGATTCAGAATACACTTGTAATGATCCCGTATCGTAGTACTGAATCCTATGAAAATGACAACCTAGCTGACATTTTTCAGGAGAATGATTCTCTGCTGCTTTCGCAGAAGCCTAAATTCTCAGATTCCTCTGGTGGACATATTCAATACGTAGGTGCCACCTGAGGTTACACTAGAAACAATTCCCCCGTTACGTAAAACGTCCCCACAAAGTAGATGAGTGCCGTGTAAGCATCTACATGATCATGATTAATGCAAATGTCAGGTGGGCCGGCATATGAATGATTATTGCAATAAATTCCAGAACATCAACATGATCAATACACAGGTCCAATAATTTCAACAATGTTCATATTTTACGCCAGTATTGAACTGCTGGTACAAAGTTGATGTTTTTTGTACCAAATCATCATGCTGACACTATATCGTTGTTACAAGAACAGTGTTTTTTCTTCTGTCATACATTGACTTTTATACCAAGATATTTTTTGCCGTTTCCAATTTGGTTGAACATATCTGATGTGATGATAAGTTAGTTATTTGTGTTTTCCCATAAATCAAATATTGGGCGCTATAATAAAGCCACTTTATTCATTTGTATAGTCCCCCTAGATAATGCTGTTACTGCCATGGGCAATATGTAGGCCTACTCTCTTTCACATCCATAACTCTTTATATATATGGCCTACGAGGTATATAGCTCAAAATGTAATTATATTTTACACGTACCCTCTCTTGCATAGCGTCACTCCCATAGGCCTATATATATGCGGCTGTAAATTTCATTATTTCAGATGACAAAAATGTTGTAAGCATGCATGTCATCTGAGGCCACCATACGGGGTATAAATACATGTTCATTTTGAAAAATTTAAAAAATTGTTAATTCATGCAATAATAGGTTAGAATAGAATGGAGGATTACTTTGTGCAGATTAGGTCTGGGGACTACATAGGGTCTTTACAATACATGTTAATGTCATGATTATTAAAAACAAATTTAAATTCCTTTAAATTGTTGTCCAAGTTGTTTCACCAAATACATGTTGAGATACGAACAATGGACTACAGTGAAACAAACTATAGCGGTAATTGAAAACCCCCCACTTTTTTGTACCTCTAGACCTCAGTACTTCAGGGCTTTTTGGACTCCATCCCTGGCGAGCATGGAACCGTCGATTGAGATTGGTTACAGTGCTATACAGTGTACTTCAACTGATAAACTGGCGACACGTAATCTGTGGGAATGTAATCATCAGCTGGGTGATGGTCTTTGTAAAGGTAGTCACGAGGCCGCTGGCGTAACATGTGACGCTGTGCCTGCTACGAAGCAGATAGGTAAGTAAATAACAGTCCCCAAACACCATTTTAGTTTTCTTCATTTTTACGTAAGTGTCCTTACTTATGTAGAGTACTTCAGACGATCAGCAAGAAATAAACACTAGATGTGTAGACACGGAATACTATTTCCAGTACGAAATGAAATTAATTTTGCTATATCTATATAATGTTATGGTAAATGTGTAAAAAAGGATCATAAATAGATTAAGAGAAAGTACGAAATTGTGACAAATTTGCAAACAAATTATTACTGGTTTGTGTTTTGAAAATAACAATGCTACATTTACCCTGTTTATAGATCCACCAGTTTTGTCAGTGTCGTGTGACGGCCAAGTTCTTTCCGTCTGCCTCTCATCTGACAAATTTAATCTGACAGCTGACCACCTATACGTACAGCCACGTTGCGCTGCAGTTCTGCCCAAGTCAACAAATGATAGTGTTTGCGTTGACATAAAAATGGAATCATGCCAAGCTGCTATGCAACAAGTGAGTAATAATAAGATAGTCATTTCTAAATATTAATTATCAAAATCGAATTCTCACATGATGATTTATTATTCACCAGATCACCAGATTACTTCCTAATTCATTTCTCGTTCCCTTGAATATGAAAGGGTGTATCTGCCACTTCGTGAAATGTAAGATACACTCTTTTTTATTCAAGGGCACGACATATTAATGCATTCACTGGTTCCAGTCAATATATAACGCTCAGTTTTAGAACGTTATAACTCAATTTCGTACTTCTAAATTAAAACGCCGTGGCGAAAAAAAGTGGCTCGATGTTCCTAAATTTACCTTTAGGATCTACCGGTAGGCTACACTGTTACACACGATTTCATCTGCAATTAATAATGTTACTTGAAAAATTGCATAAGTTTGCTATCCACCAGCTTGTATTCAAGTTAAGTTAGGTGAACTGTTTATTCCTTCCAGCTCCACTCTGTTCGTCATTTCTAAAACGAAAACTATTAGTCAGTGGTCTGGATAAAATATTGTCAGACGCATGATTACATAATTTACAATATAAGGGAAGCTCAATCAGTCATCATAATTATTCATAGCAGAATAATCTTAAGGGGGCCACCATTAGATTCCCAGGGGGGGGGGGGGGCAGGAGTATTTTTGAAATAAATAATTTCGGGCGGACTCTGCGTGAAATAAATAATTTACTTCAAGAACTGTTCCATATAAACATGTAACAAAATGTAAAATTTTCAGCGCGCCGCCGAGCCCGGTTGAAATAAATAATTTGCCCGCGACAAATACTCCTGCCCCCCCCCCCCCCCCTGGGAATCTAATGGTGGCCCCCTAACGAAGCATCGAGTGTGGCCTGAAAAGGGCCATAAACTGTTCGCCTTTCTCTAGAAGAAATTCCCGGTTCTCGGTGCCTGTTGGGAAAAAGTACAATCGGTCAATAGGAGAGGAGCTTCCACACTGAGCCAATGATCATATTAAGCCAAATGAGAGACCATTTTTTGGCCCCTTTCAGGTTACAGAGAGTGGGGCTACACTAAACGATTGTGTATTATATAGACCTAGGTCTATTTCTGCATGTTGCTTTATCTGTTTTCAGATTGTGACCTCTTATAAACACTACTGCTATGACATTCTTTATTCACCGTCTGAAATATCCTCCAATGTGCTGATAACAAGAAACATTTGGATGAGAAGAGCATGTTGCTCTCTTGCTACGACAGGTTCTGTGGCAGCTGTTCTAGAGCCAGAGATTCCAAAAGGAAATGAAGGTTATGCCCACACTCTCGCCGCGTTCAGGCTAGAGGTAGGTTCAAAATGTTAAAGGTACCCACATGGAAGTATATTCTGGTTTCCAAAACATGATTTTTAGTTCGTTTATGATAAAAAATGCCGCGTATATGTGGCCATACTGCATCACTCAGGACTCTCATATAACATGTTTTAATGATTGTATCGCCGAATGATATTCAAACTGTCGCCATTTGAATTTGTGTAAACACGCCATATGCTAATTTTAGTCACGTGAACATGACGTTTGCAAGCCGAGCGAGCAGGACGCAACAGACTTTAGTTGTATACATAACATCATCCCCTGATTGAACAACATGCCAGTCTGTGTCTGTGAGAACACACGCTTGAGAGTTTGACAGCTCAGGTCGGCTAAGTTGTGACACACACCACACACACAGCCGCGTGTAGGCCTATACATCACGTGGTATCTGTGGTGCAGCGCGGGGTTTATAATTAAACAACAGACAGTAGCAGCTGCAGGTGACTCAACATTGGCACCCAGCATTGGCATGAACTATGTCGAAAATATTGGGCTTCTGAAACTATCTATATGTTGCCATCTCAGTTGAAGAAAGACATAGCATCCAACAGTAATTCTGTGAAGAGCAGTAGTTAACGTCACCGGAAACCGTTTTGAATGTGAACTCGGTGAGAACAAAGTTATATTTATACTTCATTGTATTAGCTAGCTCTGTGACAACAATGGAGGTCAAGGCTATTGAGTTTCACAGAATAGTTTACTCTAGACTACTCGACTTGAAAAATCATATATCACTGCTAGTTTGTTTGCTGAGATGTCAGAAATAGACACGCCCAGCACATGATCAGCACATGTATGACCTATTGCTTATGACGCCACTCGACTTGTGGGTAACAGCTGTATGATTGTTGAATGCCAATACTGCATTTTAACGTCGTTTTGGCGGCGAAAATCATCAAAATAAATATCAATAATAGAAAAATCAGGCCTTATAGCCAATTCTATAGTCTGGTTACTTCGAAGTGTGTACTTTTAAAATAATATAGTCTTCTATAGATATATAGTGCTTCCCGCCATATCACCCCCGGATTCAACGCCCACCTGCCTCCCGCCATCAAAAGATTTTTGCAAATGTTAGTCCCCGCTGCTCCTGCTTGATCAACAATCTCCAGGTTCATTGCACACAAACCGCAGTAGGCCTTTCACAAGCTCGGGTAAGTGTGACGATGTTTAATCAATGTCTAGGATGAAAAAACCTGATTGGGTAAGGGGCTTTTAGTGTAACAACCGTTTATAATATGTGCAGTCAGGTAAGTGATTATACCAACAAACTAAAAAATTTCACCCCAACATTTATATTATATTGCGCATTTATTTTGACCATTCACTGAACTACTGTTTGATAGTCTTGTGTACGAATATATGTCTGAAACATTTCTCGTTGTCGAAACTGACCACGGTATGATGAAGAGAAATTATAAAGAAATAATAGCTCAGACGTTGACCCATTGTTGGTGGGCTGCAAACGCTTGCATGCTTGGAATATTGCATTATCCACACATAGATGTCGCTCATGTCAATCCTCATTCGTCTCTGTGAGCAGGCCCCATATTTAATAGCGGAAACTGTTCATTTCGAGCAGTGTTTTTGTCATAGCAGCTGTAGGCTTATAAACACGCTTTTGTGTCCTATATCTACATGGAAAATATAAAACACCAATACTCCGCCACATATGAGTTTTCTCAGAGAAATAGAAGAACACCTAGAATATTTTCTTCACCTACGCGTTGCTGTGAGAAGGTTTTGTCTTTTATCAACACGACTGTCTGTGGAATAATATTTAAAATGCCTCGACAATGATCGCAGGAATACTGATTTCTGACTTCTGACTTACCCCCCTTGCCATAGTGCCACCCCGTCATAATCATAGTGCCATAACGCCAAGAATCTTGGCGTTATATCGAGGTAGGACTGTAATTATATCCTGTGTAGTTAAAACAAACAAAACATGCAAGAGGCATCGATATTATTTCCGCTGTGGACAAGCAATTGTTCCACAGTTTTCTGAACCCGTGTAAAGATTTCTGCGTGAAAAAACCCATAACCATATAATACTGTTCACGTTTACTGTTACTCTTTAATTTAAATCTGTGAGGTGGACCTTGAACATATGTTTTTCAGAAATATGTCCCTTTAATAGTGTTTAAACTCAGTTCGTATCAATTGTTATTCAAATTGTGCCTGTATTAATATCCCTCTGAGCGCCGAAAGGACTAATCATTTGCACAAATACATTTCTGTAACTTTTCATGAAGTTGTTGGTCGATTCTACATTTAGCTATAAATCAATTTAACTATAAATCACAGTGTTAACGGCCAATTTGTATTAATTGTTTTTTTTTCTATTTGCAGTGTTTTATTACATCTGACTTCAGTGGAGTGGCGCTTCGCGATGGTGCCAACGTTAGCCATGGCCAAGCTGTGTTCTGTCGTGTGCAGGCAGATACATGGGACGATCACATGAATTTGGTGGTACCAAATTGTCAATTTAGCGTCGGTCCTGATATCCCCCCTATTTTTGTATTCCACAAAAATAAGTGAGTAAAACTGATAAGCCGTTGAAGTTGAATTTATTTGAATAGATTTAACTAATTCTCAACACTTCCAATGTCTTTTCATAACCGCCAGTATAAATGGTACAAGTAGATCTACATAAGATTGATTTTGTTGGTACATGTAAGTCAATAATATCTTTACATAAAATTGTATACGTGAAAACTGAACATAAATATACAACTGAACTGTATAATGGTAGCATTATCAGTTTTTTAAATATATACCTGCTAGTACGCAATATGTGCGCACGTATTCCCTATTTTCAAATTACCAATTAATACTGATTTTATATAATACATTTATAATTTTTCTTCTGCAAATTTCGAATTCAACGACCAATACAAAATGCTATCTGTACCATCAATAGTTCGGTTGCTATCCACTTAGCTCAGTTCAGGCTTACGCGCTGAGCTGGGCAAATCCAACTAGAACTATTGTGCAATATTCTTAATTGGCGCAATTTCTAGGGACACAATATTTTGTTATTTAATTTTTTACAAGATTAAAATAATTTCCTTTAAATTCTAATTCAGATTTTTCACCAAATTATACCTTTTCTAATGCAAAGAACTATGATTTGATGATGGGATTTTCTTTACTTATTTTACATTCCCCTCCACTTGTTAACACTACACATATGGATCTAATGTTGGGTCAAAGCTGGACGGTGGCCCCAACATTCGGGGCGATTTCTCGTGTTTGCTGGCACATGTATGTATCATCATTTTTCAATATTTCAATTGGTTTCTTCTTAAGGTGTCCGTCCACAGATGACCTGGGTTTGAGTTACTTCAATTTTGATCGCCATAAATGGGGCTTTCGTTTTCTGATGCCCAAATTTCAAGGCCACGACACTATTCACCTGTCATGTGAAGCTTATCTGTGTGATGGTCGTACTGAAGAAAAACCCTACTGTGATCGGACATGCCTGAACAGAAGACGTAGGAGAGAAACGATAACAACCTATTCTGCTGATGATAATATGCGTACAAATCTGCTCGCTGACAAGAAAGGTGCTTCAGCTGAAGTGAGTTTTTTTCAGTATGTTCTGTTGCAGGATAATACCTATGTCAGTATCGGTTAGGCGTAGGTCTAAAGTAAATATAAGGCTTCCACTTATGTAAAATTAGCTTAGACATGTACATGCATCAGTTTATGTTTTATATTTATCAGACACGCATTTACCTTTTTTCACAGGTTGGAGAAAATTTCAAAGTGTCAAACAAAGGTTTAGGACCAGTGATCACGATTGATGGGAGTTTATTGTCTACTGAAGCAAAAGGTCACATGTACATATTAATATACATGTAAATATTAATTCGCTCCACCATATATATATTGATTCAATTTCCGCTTTATATATTAATTCATGTTTTTAGGTTTTTTGACAAATACGTAATCATTATTATAGGCTTAGCATTACTGGAATGTATACATCAAACTTAACTGTGACACATACATGTTAGCCGTGAATAACCCTTGGTTGGGTTCATTGTTGACCTTTTTGCGACCTCCGATGGATGTCGTTTCTAATAAGTTAAATTTATTTTCAGATGATTCACAAGAAGTGGATGTTATTTCAAGGTCATCGACAGGCTCATTCTTGACTTCAAATATCTTCGTCTTCCTTGATGTTATATTGCTCATTATATCATAAGATACTATCATAAGATTATATACATGTTATCAAGTGCTTCTGGACACTGGCTGAAATTTGACATGATATCAATGCTGTCTTAATTATTGAACTATTACATTTATACACGTATATGGACGCTGGATATACACTTTCTCTTTTATATAGACTGAGTATATTACTGATTTTGTGACGTGCTCATATTTTCACCCTTGTCTACTGATCAGAGCAGCATCATGTGTAACGGAATACGACCGAATAAGCCGTATTACAGTAGTTCTAGATTATAAAGTGACATGTTAAAGCAATATTATTTTTTTATATTTTACAATTAAATGAAATTTACTATACTGTCTGCATTTTTGTGGTATATCGGCCTAACATGTGTTGTTTATAGACACAGGAATCTAAGTTCGAGCCCAGGTGGTCTTAGGCCGAGCACGCTATCTCTCTGTCACGGAGGCTCCCCACAATATTGAATCTTTACGAGTGAGCAGGGAAGAAACCTTTTGTTTCTTTGAAACTTGAAGTCCAGAGTGGCGTTTGAACCCGCGATCTCCGACTTTCCAAGCAGGTATAGCTTTAACCACTGCACCAGGGCCCCCGCCCAGCATCTTGGAAAAATACAGATCAAGGTCGAAGATGGGTGTCGTCTTGATATGGTGATGACATCTTTGTAGGATCGATGTCAGGGTAATTTTATTCACGAAATATCATGGCAAATTTTGTTTGTAATGCCATTTGCTCGTTATTTTTGCTGCATTGTTCCTCTCGTGCTCGGGAAGGTAAACAAATTTATTTTGATATTGCTTTTTGTCTAACAATTACTGATGTTTCTTTCAGAAATAACCAAGTATACAGGGGTGATGTCTGATTGAATAAATGCTGGAGCAAAAGAACATAATGATAAAACACAATCACAGCAACACACTGATGGACATAGGCTAGTTGTCAGTAGTATCTGTGTCGCAAAATAATGTATTAGTTAACAAGCAAACATGCGACAGCTTGGACACCCTTGGTGTATAAAAGAAATACAATCGGAGTCTCTAAACCACTTTTTTTTTTATCTTTAATAAATACATTATGAACTTTAAAAGAATTAATAATTTTATGGAAAAATAATGTTATCTGAATGTCGCGGTCTACGCTGGCTGCAATTAGTTTATTTAGCTCGTTGGCAATTCTGCATGTCTATAGTATATGTAATTAGTTGTGTGATACGATGTATATTTGGATGTCACATTCCAAAATGGAAATTTTTAAAGGAGTCGTGATTTTACGTGAGGCAGACATGAACATTAGCAACTGAGATTGAATAGAGAGGACAGAGCAGTTGCACGATCGTATAATCGTATGATCAATATTCTGATGTGAAACTAGTTATTATTATCAACTTACAATGCGAAATACTTTCTATCGTCAAAATTACATTTTTAAATAGTCTGCACCTAATCATTTCAAGGTTTTAATCAACGCAAATTTGTATCAACACACTAATATTAGTAGCCATCTCCGAACAACGTGGACATGGTAGTCCAGTCTACATGTAAATCATCATTATTTCGCCTCATCTAACAAAATCACACAGAAGACTTCGTCGCCTATAAAAAGAATAAGAGGTACTGACTGTATGTTTATTAAATCCATTAAAGTGTAATTTATTGAAAAAATAAATAGTATTTAGAAACAATGAACATATATATTATAGACTAATCTAGACTGTACATTCTTTGTAACAAAACTATTTCACGGAACTATAGTTGAATAAACAATAAGCTCGCTCACGTATAAATACATGGTTGCCACAACAAATCAACCCTGACAACGCTGAAATATTTTTGTATGAACCATGGAGAACAAAGGGATATTTCTATTTGAAATTATCATTAATGCCTCGGTTAGATCTTTCCGCTTCGCTTCATTTGAATACCTTATTATTATTATGGGTCTACGGCCAATCTAAATTAGTAATTCTTCCAGTGTGGGTCCGTATTTAGACGTCTAAAGACGGTCCCTACGCTGAAAGGGTAAATAGCCTATAACGTCAGAATTTTTTATCAAAACCCTGAATTGTCAAGAAAAACAGCTTACTTTCATAAATTTTACACAATACCAGAAAAAAGTCAGTAATTTTGCTTTAAATTTACCCTAAAAACCTTGAGCCCCCACCCCTTCATTCAGATTCCGTATCCGCCACTGATTTGTGCCCACTTTTGCAGATTTTAATTTTATCATTTCCATTTTGGACTATATTTTTGGAATTTAGGGCAACCCTGCTTACATTAAATAGACCTGGGGCCGGTTTCTGTATCATACTTAAGTAAAAAGTGCCAGCTTTGTACTTAAGTACGTTATAGAAACCGGCCCCTGCGGCCGGTTTCTGTAACGTACTTAAGTAAAATATGAAGTGGGCTGGTTTATGTGGCATACTTAAGTAAAATGTTAACTTTTTACTCAAGTATGTTATAGAAATCGGCCGCAGGGGCCAGTTTCTGTAACATACTTAAGTACAAAATTAACACTTTTTACTTAAGTACGATACAGAAACTGGCCCCAGGGGCTGATTCTGAAAATTTATTTGTTGCTGCACTCTTAGAAGAACATATGGTTTGTGGTATTTTCTGTTTATTTGGTCAACCACCATCTTTTATTTTAAAAACATTACCCCTTTCAAAAAGTGTCCGAAGGACCATTTCCAGCTGTCAATCTTAGTGCTCTGGTGGAAATGAGAACATTGCCATTTGTACACTTGTAGCTGACAAAAAACATAACAAATATTGCTTATTTTACTTGGTACGTAATTAATTAAAAGTATAATTATATATATAAAAATATTGCAGGGTAACAAGTGTTGTTTAAAAAAAATTGCCAAAAAAACACTAATCATTCATTTTTTTAAATGCGATTTTTTTTCTTTCGGACACATTTCTAGAGCGGTAATGTTTTAAAACTAGTTACTTGTGCCAAATAATGATTAAAAAGTGAGAAACCTATGTCCTTGGGGAGAGTGGGTGCAGCAAACTCTTGATTTAGGATAGCTTAGCTCTCAGAATCAGCCCCAGGACTAAAACACATGATCTATTTATCAGTTTATAATAGCTCTATATCGGTATACAATTTGACAACGTAGGCCTCCTAAAAATTCGAATTAGAAGACGTATAGTCTAGAACAAGAAATATTTGACTTTCGCATTATATACAGTAATCATGGTAGCATTAGATACATCAATAGTACATTATATAATTATAGTTATACTAGGAGTCTAAAAAAATTAAGGATTCACAAGTCAAACATTATTTTGTAACTGTGAGTCCTCTGTAATATACATTAGAACGTTCTACTGCCTCATTATACGTGTAGATCGGTTTATATCCTAACATTTGTTCAGCTTTGCTTCTCTTAACATGAATCTCTTTACTGAGAAAAAACATCGTACCAACCGAAGTTGTTTCAAAGCCTTTAGTATTTATGAATAGTCTCATTATCATGAAAAAGAATTGTGCTACAGCTATAAAGAATAGAACGGGCAGCACAGGAATCGGTTTTTTCTTCACGTGGTAGCCTTTCTCTTTCAGGAATGGTTCGCTAAATAACACCATGTGCGTGATAGGAGTATCGTCTGTGATGAAAAATATCTCGCCACCAAGTCGAGGATTTTCTTTTAGCTTGTTCATCAATAAAATATGACCCCATGCAATATTCCCAACATAACAGTTCTGGCAGCGTCCTTTGCCAAGTGGTTGTACTCTACCTCTCTGAGCAGCGCTCAGCATTCGGGGTATCAATATGTTGTCATTTTCTCCGTACATACTAGTAGGGCGTATAACAGAGGTTTTTAACGTAGTGGAATCTGTAATACAAATTAAGTCAGTAAGTGTATTGTTATGACCAGATGTATTGCTATGACTAGATGTGACATTATAGGCCTAGTGTAAAATTGTCTAGATTTAGACCATATTTATGATTGCACACCATTACATCTTTACTGTAAAAAATACTGTAAAATTATCAGATTCTAGATCTAGACCATATTTATGATTGCATACATTTACATCATGACATATTCCACACTACCCGTCTGCAATGAGGCTTTCTGACCTATTTGGGTCTCCTCTAAAAGGCTTCAAGCTGTCAGCCCTCTCCTAAATGTCAAATCAGCGTAAAATTGTGAAACAAATACATGCAGGAGAAATGTAGTTTTATGACAATAAATATGGTATCGGGTAACCATAAATCTATATGCAAAAAACGTTCTTAATTATAGATTATTTTTGAATTTCCGTTTCTATAATAATATAGGGATTCAGTATAATACATTTAATATAAATCCCTATTTTTGGGCTGTAATGACTTATTTTTTCAATGAGGGGGGGGGGGGTCAATACAGACATTATATTACAGTTATTATTGTTTCTGGACAGCATACAAATCGCAGCATACAGCTGTCAATGAACTAGTGCTGCCTCAACGTTGGAGCAGTATCACCGATGCTGTCACAACAATGAAACGGCGTTTCTCAGCCGTCAAGTCACATAATTTCTCAGGGTCTGAGATGCGTCTGTGATTGCCGGGAACTGGATTTTAACTTTGATGTCAAATCTGTGGGGTGTTGACAGCTAATAGGAAAGGGGACGTGGAGCTCCATTGTAAGATTGGGTGTCTGAAATAGTAGAAATCGGCACCATTGCAGGCAGGGGTAGTGTGGAACCTATCATGCAGAAGTTGCTGAAAGGATGACACACTTAATACATTACGAAACAAAATTATACCACATATTCGGTCGGAAGAGGACAACGTGATCAAATCCATTGAGACGTTATGCAGCAACATGACATCAAGGTACCATAATAGTTGTAAAATGAATTATTTAATGAATGCCTGATTTTACATTTACAGCAAATATAATTTAGTTTTTATTATGTTTCAGTGCAGAATAAAAAAGGATTGATAAGCCTATTATATATTCATATATAACCGAGGGTGATATCACCACGTGGTCGTATACCATAGGCCTATGTGTGTGTTTGATAAATCCTGAAAGAGCAATATTTAGGGATGTGGCAAGGTTCCATGACTAGCAGGCCTGCTATTCCATCGACGCAACATTTATTATTAGCCTATACAGTGTCTAGATTAAAAATAATTATAAGTAATTGTACTAGGGCCAAAGGCCTCGTCTGTTTGGGACAGAGGGATTGGCCTATGGGACCATTTCATACAAAAACGAGGCGTTGAGCCATTGTTGCTTCAAATTCAATGCTGGGCCGGAGTCATGGACAGTGGACCAACAATTTTAAACTGAAGCATGTTGTGAATGAAATCCACGTGTCTACGGGTTTTATGAGTGGAGTGACGTCCCTTTTTAGTGTATTAAAGTGTTTCGGGCTTCGTCCTGACCTGAAAAACGTAGGAGGATAGCACGCTATGAACATCCTATTCGTTTAATTTTCTTACTAAACGGCCCTCACCCCCCCCCCCCCCCTGAAGTCCTAAATTATCATCCCCCGCCATAAATTAGGTTAGACTTTTTGCCACAAAAAGTCACAAATATTTAAAAAGTCGATTTGTGGTGGCCATTTAAAATTTTATTAAAATCACATGCACATTTCCAGATGGTGGGTAATGTGATTGTACAATGTGAATTATTAGTGATTTCAATTTTTCAGTTTTTGCGCCCACAAAAAAATTTGAAGTTTATCCATGGCGGCCATTTTGAATTTCAGTAAAACCCTAAAAAAATCACTTGCACATCTCCATATTGTGGGGAATGTGATAGTAAAATTTGAATAATTTCCGACTTAGTTTTGGAGTTTTTGCGCCCGCAAAAAAAATTGGAGTTGACCTATAGCGGCCATTTTGAATTTTGGTAGCATTTTTAAAAAATCACTTGCACATCCCCATGTTGCTAGGAATGTTAAATGTTAGGGATGTTAAAATTTCAAAAAAAAATTGACCCAAATTTTTTTTTGAGTTTTCACGCCCCCTAAAAATTAAAGTTGATCGGCCATTTTGAATTTCAGTAAAACCTTGAAAAAGTCACCTGCACATCTCCATATCATAGGGAGTGTGATAGTGAAATTTGAATAATACCTGACATTAAGTTTTAGAGTTTTTGCGCCCACAAAAAAAATTTGAAGTTGACCTATGGCGGCCATTTGGAATTTTAGTAGGATCTCTGAAAAACACTTGCACATCCCCATGTTGCTGGGAATGTCATGTTAAAATTTCAAAAAAATTTGATCAGTAGTTTTTGAGTTTTTGCGCCCACAAGAAAACGTGACGCCGGACAGAATACTAGCGCGACTAAAATCCCCCTTCCCCTACGGGCGGGGGATAAAAAGAGAGACGACCATTATATAGGTCCAGATAGAATGCACCATTTGAAGCCTTAAATTTCAAAATTACCGCCACAGTGTATCCGCTGCCACTGATATTTGATTATATTCAGACCAATTAGGCCTATGATATATTTCCACAGTAGATCCCTATTCAAGTGCTATTCGTCAAAACATCTATGATAAAAAAGCGTGTAGGCTGCAGTAGCCTATGTCCACTAGGCCTACATAACATGAAGACTTACTATTAGCCAAAATAGTTCCATTCGCTGCCAAAACTAATTGTTCGGCACGCTGTTTTGAGCTGCCATAACCTTTGTAGTTAAACCATTTGGGGATTGGGACAGTCTCATCGATGCCTGCCAAGTCCTTGAAACTGCGATCCACCACAGCGTCTATTGTGCTGGTAAATACAAGACGACCAACATTCTGTTTGATACACTCTGACACCACGTTTGCAGTTCCTGCATATGATACACAAAGGTTAAAATATTTGAAACGATGTCATACATACATAAACATGATAAAACAAGATCAACAACGGCTACACCATAAAATAACTTATGTAGGCTATAAATTTATGTATTATTTTATGTATGCCATGAATGTCTAATTTGATGTATTGTATTGATAATGTCCCTCACAACTCTTTCATGATGGATCTGACCCCGGTTTCACCAACCGACTTTTAGAAATTGTAATGATTAATTGACTTATGACCTAATTAAGACCTCATTAGGGCACTCTGTCCACAATTCACAAGAAATGCTTCTCCTCCCTCAATTCTTATCTGATTTCAATTTTGTTTGAAAGAGCTTGTGCCTGTGCATTAATTAAACTTCCTCACATATTACATACATTTTTATTATTAATTACCTTATGACCTAATTAAGACCTAATTAGGGCACTCTGTCCCCAGCTGATTTGGTGCGATGTGTCCACGGGACATAACCGGCCGTACATTACCGCGAAATTTCGCAGAAAACTGTTTCCAAACCTACACGGTTTAGGCCACCCATCTCATAGAGCTACAAAACCTTTGATAAACACACGATTTGTTTGGCATGGCATGAATATTGACATTGCTAAATGGTGTCGTTCCTGTAAAGGTTGTCAGACCGCCAAAGTTTCACGTCACAACACACCAGTTTTCGGCGAGTTCACTGAACCTACCGAGAGATTTGATCATGTCCACATCGACATAGTCGGACCCTTACCCTACGCTAATGGCTTTAGATATCTACTGACTTGCGTCGATCGTTTTACACGTTGGCCGGAAGCCATACCCATTGTAGATATTCGGGCCGAAACGGTCGCCGATGCCTTCTTCAGCGGGTGGATAGCACGCTACAGTACTCCCGCCACTATCACCACAGATAAGGGCGCGCAGTTCGAGTAAAAATTGTGGGATAATTTGTGAAACCAATTCGGGATAATACGGAATCGCACCACGAGCTATCACCCCCAGTCGAATGGCATGGTCGAACGTTTCCACCGCCAGTTGAAAGCCGCCATTATAGCGCACGAATCACCGAATCCATGGACTATTACTTTACCCTCAGTACTTTTAGGCGTTCGTTCCGCAGTCAAAGAGAGGCTAGGCAGATCGGCTGCCGAGATGATATACGGTACGACACTCAGACTCCCAGGGGAGTTTACGCAACAGTACACCGTCGACGCCAACACAGATTTGGAGAATTACTCAGACAAGCTACGCGTAGCCATGTCGCGTCTCCGTTTATGTCCGCCACGTGACACACACCAGAAAAAAAATTTCCAGTACAAGGAAATAGAAACATGCACACATGTATTCTTGCGACGAATCGCAATTGCGCCGCCTATTACCGCCCCTTATGACGGCCCATATAAGGTCGTCGCGAGTTAAACCCGCATATTTAGAGTGCGAGGCTACGACAGGTCCGACAACACAGTGTACAACGCCAACAAAAAAACAGAGCTTGAAGACTACCAGGATCGCTAGTGGGAATCCACAGGACCCATCAAGACTTATTAGTGCAAACACTCAGACGTTCAACAGTACCAAATTGGCCAATGTCCCACAGCAACCAGCTGATAAAGTTAAATTGCCTAACAAAGGCAAATCTTATGTAGCGCCACATTCGCGAGCCCCTGCCGTGTCCCGCACTAACGGGGACGGCGGCCGTTTGCGAACGTACTCACGCATACCTTTACATTTACGGAGTAAAACCCCCGGTTCAGCCGATGCCGTAAAAGACTCGAATACAGGAAATAGTTCGAATATCGCTAATCGCAACAAAATTTTGGACGCAACCGTGAGGAAAACCAGAGTTGGACGAACAATCCAGACTCCTGCCCGGTTCGTGCAGATGGTCCACGCCATAGTGGCGCCTAATGACATCTATGGCGGGACCAACCGCACGTACCGTAATTATGATAATTTTAATTTGTAAATATAAATTCGCCATGCCTGGCAACATTAATCACAATAGGTCAACTGCAATTAAATTATCGAGCAAAATATTTGCTACCTAATAATGGAAGTATTAATTAAATGAATCGGTTGGTCGCAGCAAAGCAGCATAAGTAATTCAATGGACAATTGGTGTTATGAGGATGGGACAGTTAGTGTTACGAGGATCGGACAATTGGTGTTATGAGGATGGGGCAATCATTTTAACTACGGATGCTGCAACCACAACCACCCACGCTGTATTTTTTTCACCACAACCACCCACGCTGTTTTTTTTCACACCTGACTGTTTTAAATAGTTATAAGAGGTTACGTTCTGTACAGTTCCCGATGCTTTCATGACGCAGTCTCCTACACGTTAGTTGGGTTCCTACGTTATCACTAACCCAGGGGTAATGTAGGATCTCTGCCTCGCTAGATCATCGTGACAGTCGACCTCAGTCTCCCCGGACGCGGGGGGACGGCTGGACGGCTGCCTTGCTTCAGTATATTAGTGACGTGCGCATAACCCAATCACCACGCGGTCTTTTTGCTACCGGGTACTTGTAGTCTAGCCCCTGACGACTGCAGACGTGTTGCAGGTTGGCAGATTAGAGTTAGCCTAGGAGCGTGTCGTGTGCGGGACTGTACATTGCCGATGTTTTATGTCTAGACAAATAAATACAATGAACTGAAGAAGAGTTTTGTGAAGTCAATCGGAACCGTTGACCTGACGGGGAAGGAAGGAAGATAGAGATAAAATGGTGAATGATAAGCGGGTCTTGCCGTTCACCCTACCTGTAGACCCTCCTGCTATTCCCGTAAAGCTTCTCCTTCTTCAATTCTTATCCGATTAAAATTTTGTTTGGTTTGTTTGAAAGAGCTCGTGCCTGTGCATTAAATTTCCTCACTGATTACAACTATCAACACGTGATCACATATCAACCAATCAGTGAGTTTAAGACTGATAGGGGTGTAGACTAGTAAGACTATTTGAAATTTGAATGATAGTCTATTATTGATAGCAAGTTTACTCCCCTGTTAAATGAGCTTATGTGGACAAAAATATCATACCTTTCACATTTATCTCTTCAAGTTTGGCGTAATCCGGAAAACTACTGACATCAATAAGGGCTGCCGTGTGATAAACCGTCGTTGCCCCTGCCAAGGCTTTTGCTACGTCTTTTGTATTGCATACATCGCCTTGAAAATCAACAACTTCTGTTGATGTTTTATCAGCTGTAAAAATAAAGTATATATGCAATGTTATTATCAGATTGATAGGCATTAACACAACAACATACACAACATTAAGCCCATGGTCAGACAACACTTGACGGCTTAATCACGGCCAAAAAAATATAAAATCTGTTGGACGTGGTCGTACGTGGTAATTATTGGTGATAAACCGTCGTTGCCCCTGCCAAGGCTTTTGCTACGTCTTTTGTACTGCATACATCGCCTTGAAAATCAACAACTTCTGTTGATGTTTTATCAGCTGTAAAAATAAAGTATATATGCAATGTTATTATCAGATTGATAGGCATTAACACAACAACATACACAACATTAAGCCCATGGTCAGACAACACTTGACGGCTTAATCACGGCCAAAAAGTTATAAAATCTGTTGGACGTGGTCGTACGTGGTAATTATCGGTCAATTGTGTGCTTGGGCGTGCTTTGTACGTGGTATGGCCGTAGGCGGCTGCTCCACTGCTGAAGCACTGTCTAAGCACAAGTAACCACGGCTTACCACGTCCAGCTACGTGTAAGGCTAAATATATTAAGTTCAAACGCGGGAAAAAAACGGCGAGTTACCACGGCTAACTGCGGCCGCATCGCGTCTGTTGCACTGCCGAACACGTGTTGAACACGGACGTAAACGGTCGTTCCACTGTCATAGCACTGCCTTATAACGGGTCGTCTGAAGTGCGGCATAAAGCGGCCGCATACGGCTGGTCTTCACATTTGCCGATCCGGAGCTTCGACAGTCCACCTTCAGGCCTGGTTGAAGGGGTGCTCTCCAGTTGGTGGTCTGCTTGATAAGGGCTGGTGTCAGTCTCTGCACAATTTCATCGTACATTGTAGGAGGCATCCTTATAAACCTCGTTAAGGCTCTTGGACCTTCGTTACGCAGCTTGAACATGAGACGGTCGTAAAGCCCCAGCTGATGTCCCCTCGCAATCCAGTCACGCACCCAGATGTTCCGTTCCACGTACCTCCTCCTCTTCCTCCTTCTTCTCTCAAGAATATGTTGTGCCTGTATCAGTTGGTTCTGTTGGTGATGGAGCATGAACAAGAGGACATCACAGCTTTTTGGATCCATGTTCACCCCTTGACATCTAGACTGCAAGTGCCATGGTCGCAAAACAGAAGTGATTAGGCAGTGATCAATCGTATTTTGAACTTGTTTGAAACGTGCTTAGGTAGTGCTATGTACGCGGAAAAAATGCATTTGTCAGTGATAAGCAGCTAAACACACGCTATTTCCCGTGATACCAACGAGTAATACACGTCCGATAACCGTGCTTTGACCGTGACAGACCGCTAAACTTTGGCGTCTTACCATGTCTTAATCAGTGACGGAACACGGATTATCACGTGTGTTTCGCGTGTGTTGTACGTCCTTACCACGTGTCCCGTCCGTGCTTGTCCGGGCTCTAAAGTTTTGAGCAGTTCAAAACTTTATTCCGCGTCCGACGCCGTTCCGATCTTTCCCCACGTCCTGCCACGTCTTCAACGCGAACAACATCGGCTGTTTCACGTGAGACTACTTTTTGACGTTTTTTGGCCGTGATTAAGCCATCAAGTGCTGTCTGACCAGGGCTTTATATACACACACAATACCATAGACGCAATTTAACCATATGTATTTATCCTTGCCCAAGGTAGTGCGCAAGTATAAGTGCAAGTACATGTGCGAGTGAGAAAGTGCACAAGTACTTGCGGAAGTCAGTGCGCAAGTACTTGTCCAAGAGCACAGTGGCTTGCGCAAGTACATGCACAAGTTTAAAAGTGCGCAAGTAAGTGTGCAAGTACTTGCACAAGTACGCAAGTGTGCAAGTACTTGCACAAGTGCGTGAGTGCGCAGGTAGTTTACATGTGCAGGGGACTGTGCTGTAGGCCTGTAAGTGTGCAAATACTTGTAAAGTCGCGCACATACTTGCCCAAGCTAGTGCGCAAGTACGCAAGTGCAAAAGTACTTGAGCAAGTGCTTGCACAAGTACCCAAGTGCTTGCACAAGCATACCATTGCGCAATTACTTGCACAGGTAATTGCTAAAATTTAGCAAAAATCACTTCATACGCAATATTTCAAATTACGATTTTGACGTACTAGTGTTTAAAGGGTTTTTATGGTACTTTTGGACAGGATGATTTTTGTAAAACGAGCAGATTAGGATTCCTGAGAAAATTTCTCTATAGGTGGAACTCTTGGATCGTATGGACCTTTCAACACAAATAAAACCCCCTTAGCTATGGGACTAAAGTCAATGTGTTTACTGGGCCCTCTGAGCGTGCTTCTATTTGACAAACATAATTATATATCGATATACAAAAATCGTTTTTTCAAAGTTACATATGAAACCAGAGTGTCGATGACACAGAAGCTGATCCCTAATTAGGGCAAGTTGAATACGAATTGAAATGTCTGAAATCCGTGAAGCAGTTCTATACACAGGCACGAGCTCTTTCAAATAAACTAAACAAAATTGAAATCGGATAAGAATTGAGGGAGGGGAAGCATTTCTTGTGAATTGTGGACAGAGTCCCCTAATTAGGTCTTAATTAGGTCAGAAGTTAAATAATAATTAAAATTTCTGAAATCCGTGAGGTAGCTTAATGCACAGGCACAAGCTCTTTTAAACAAACGAAACAAAATTGAAATCGGATAAGAATTGAGGGAGGAGAAACATTTCTTGTGAATTGTGGACAGGCGACAGACGACGGACGACAGACGCAACACGATGGCATAAGCTCATCTAGACCTAAAGGCCGGATGAGCTAAAAAAAATGGCTAATCTTCTAGTAATAATGATAATAATAGTAAACTTTTTTCAGTGTGGGCATTCTACCTGGACAAAAGATGTGAGAAAGCGATTTGTTTTAAATGAGGTTATTTTAAATTTTAATTATAGCTTATAAATAGGTATAATTTCCATATTCAAAACGTGCTTAAATGTGCAGGTCATACACTGGGTCAAGGCCATAAGTGCTATCAAGCCCTCTGAAGTATTAATTGCACAGTTTAAATCTCATCTACACAACCCTCGCACATAAAGTGTGACCCCGACCAATGCTCCCCAACACCATGACGGATTGAGTGGAGTTTGAGACAGGCACTCTGAAAGGAACCTCTCACCATGTGTCCTCCAAACTCTAACACGCCCGTCGCCCATCGTTGTAAGACAGATTGAATCTGCTATCAACTGAAAAGACAAGCATCACTGGTCATCTGGGGTGACACTTCGTGTTGCGGGTACAGTCAAGTGTGGGTACCCGCGGGGCGGG
Organism: Flabesymbios commensalis; assembly: GCA_964017125.1. Classification (NCBI taxonomy): domain Eukaryota; kingdom Metazoa; phylum Annelida; class Polychaeta; order Terebellida; family Flabelligeridae; genus Flabesymbios; species Flabesymbios commensalis. The sequence continues at coordinate 33,885,597 of OZ024903.1, forward strand.
TGTGGGCATGATCCAGAGGGCCGCGCAGGTCTCTAGTGCACAGTATATTTACCACACAAATGGTTCTAAGCTATATAACATAATATGTACGAGCTATTAAACAAAACACATATTATCTTACAATGCCGACCACCCTCTGTTGCAAACATATATCTTACCATGTAGTGGTACATAAGGGTTCAAATCAAGAACACGAATCTGTTTGGCTGGCGATTTTTCTTGTAAAAGTCTCACAAGATTACTCCCAAAAAAGCCAGCACCTCCTGTCACAACTACCACTTCTTCTGTTGACATGTTGTCAGTTTATCTGTCAGTAGAAGTCAATGCATTATTACATTTTCATACCTGTCAATAGGCCTACATTAATATTTATAGTATTCTGTTTTTAATTGTGGCGCTAAGCACGACTATAATCGTTTTTATTAGTTTTTATTAGCAGGTTAAATAACAACTATTGGGAAAGAAATGATTGACTCAACATAAAAATGTGCAAATGTTTGGTCTCAAATGAAACAAATATGAGGGATTTTCTCCAACTCGATCATGTTCATCATCAGTGTTGGTAAAAGTAAATGAAGATATATTTATTAGGATTTTAATTTGATGGCTTCCCCACATGTAGCGTAAAACAATTTTAAAATTCTAATTTTATTCGTCGTAATTCCCATATTTATTCAGGGTTCAGTTGACATTTTAGAGCATCCAAGTTATCACTGATAACGATGGTTTGGTTTGAATGGAAGGATCCGAGCACTGAGACGCCTGCATCCCGCACTAGAGTTAACAAAACTTGTCGGATCTTTTTGCACTTGTAGCTCAGGGGCCAAGGGAAGACGCTATTTAATACCGGGATCAGTTCAACACCAAAACTATACTACACAAGGTTTGGCTTGATAGGATGGTATAGTAGCATATGGATCCTGCTAAAGTAGGTGGATCGTCACAATCCGTCGAGTGTTGGTAGGTTATAGGCCCACCCCGACCCGCATGCGCAGCATGATCGACGTTCTAAGCCTAAGTGGGGTCCATCAGAAGTAAATTTTATATTATGAATCAGTGAAGCGAAACGACTGCTTTAAATGTCAAGTATTTTTTTACATATATATTATGGCCTCACCACCCTGAATCAGCCGAAATCTAGGGAGGTGTCAGTCAACTAATGATGAAATCATAACACAAAATATTTTTAATGCGGCTGTTGCAACCTCTAGTGAAACCAAATAAAATACCGGTACAGAAAAGTTATACTTTTGTGAATATTTAATAAGCACACGTATATCGTCAAGGAAATCAGATATAAGTGTTTCATGATTTTAAATCTCGCAGAGATACAGTGGGTTAAAATGATGTGTGTCTGGTCTGTGAAAGAGGGTCGGATTTTGGCACAGTGTGAGCTGTGGTGACATTTTTCACGCTAGGGGGCGTAGCTCAAAATCTGTCTGGTCAGCATACACAAAGCGATCCTGTTTTTGAACAAAGACATTTAACATGGTTAACATGGCTAAAGCTTTATCCTGATATCATGGATATGCTACACTATATGAGCATGTTCACAATCAAGCGCAATGTTCAATACATTTTCAAAAGTGATGTTGTTAGATCTTCATATCTCGACCATACATTGAAGCCGTATTTCTATAGTGTCTAATAAAACCACTAAAAAAATAATTTCAGCTCTTACATTTTAAGTATGTGCAGTAAAGTGTAGGTATGTCTAAAAAATGTGCTGTACGCTACTCTAAGCTAAACACATTGATTTAAGGCCAATAGCTGTCCAACAACTACACTTTGAACACTTTATTTCATTTTTTAATTTAAATACGAGACCTAATATGCGGAAACAATTATATACGTCTTAGGTCTTAAAACAAACTAGTTATACGTTACGGCGACAAATTGTATCAATATTTTTAATACTTTTTGTCAGTTTTGTGTTATTAATCGATGTATTATGATAACCGAAATACGTGAAATTACATTTCCAAACCCTAAAACACCGATAAACCTACCAGTGCCTACGCTAGAAAAAATATTCTTTAGTTGAATGGTGACATTATTTTGTCGTACGTAATTCGGGACAATAAAGACGAGCTATGATCTGTACGTTATTTTGGGACATCTTACAGATATGATAACTTAGTGCGTGACAAGTTAAGAAGTTTTTCCAACAAAAAAGGATTCAATTAATGTGGTCACGGTATAACACCCCAACTTATACCTCCTTGAAACAATACGCGGGTAGATTCTGGCTTTTCTCGGATTTTTTAACCCCTGGGGGAGGGTGGGGGGGGGGGGTGTTATGGCGTCGCCTTGGATATGCGGTTTTAGGGAGGGATATTGCTTGAGGGATAACTTCAGCACATTCAAAATGGCCGACTATCAGCCATAGTTAACTCGAATATGCCTGATATCTGGCAAATCGTGCCAGAAGCTATGCCCTTACAATGAAATAAAATTTGAAATTTCAGGGACGGATAAACCCTGAATAATTGCGACTCAATCAAATTCAAAATGGCTGGCTTGCAGGGCTCATTTTTGACTTTTTTACATATATATCTTGTAATGGGGGTATTATGAGCACCATGCTCATAATAGATTAAAACAGAGTGCTCATATTACCCCAGTAGAGGGGGGGGGGGGTGGTAACAAGCCTAATGGGGTCCAGAATAAGGTAATTCACTTTATTATCGGCCCTTCTCTTGCTAAGAACCGTTATGGTTAGCACTCACCCACATTACTTTCATGATACCTAGTGATTTCTGGACGTACGAACAAATCAAATGTAATTGTATTGTTTTAATTAAACAGTCCAAAAACTTCATTTTGTCATAATTGGACTCATTTTTCAAAAAACTTTCTAAAAATTGAACGAGTTCATGGCCGTGTCATCATGGTCATGACTATATTATAAAACAAATTTTACCCAATTCCCGTTGTTATTGAGAATATTACATCCACTTATGACATCGGCCCTATAATGGCTCAATTCTGGTCACCGTTTGCGATCCTGTCCTAAAATGGAGTCCCAGAGCTGCGGGATACAAGTTTGGCTTCTTTTGTAATACGAGAAAACGATATAATATCACTGATTTAAAAACATTATGTCCCTGAAAACGTAACGACTTCTTGTTTTAGTCACAGAAAACGTACGACTCTCCGAAATATTGTCCCAAATGAGTGATATAAATGAGTTTGTAAATGACATTGAAATGAAAATTGTGTTGTACGTTAGCATGGTTAGTCAGCATGAGATACTGGGACATCTGCCATGCTCTCGACCTAGACCACAGCATATATGTGTGACTCCTACAAATGACCAGTATATATTGTGACATGAGACCTTCCAGCTCCTTAAAAAATACACGTGCTCAGTCAAAAACCTGGTATAAACCACTATTCGGCACGTTACATTGGGACGAAATTTAAATGTTATATATTTTCGGGTAGGCCCTATGTAATTATAAGTACCAACGTGTCATTGGCATATTGTGTAGGCAAGATCGGATCCATATAAATAGTACGGTCATTATAGTGCTGCATGTAGGCTAACTATTCAATTGTACGTGAATACGATTTATGGCTCGTTCAAATAGCAGTGAAAATGGGACATCACATGTAACGTACGACTGGTGTTTCAAACTATGTGATTTATTTGGCAAGTAGGCCTAATAAGTGTTTTTTTATTTATGAAATGACTGACTCTATAAATATGTAAAGTAGGTGCTTCCATTGCTATACTGGTACCTTTGTGGTCATATGTGGCTATTAATTTATGTGATGAATAATGATTAGCAGAATACAACAACTATTTCTATTACAACTTTTAAAAAGACACAACAAAAACATAAGCAATTTGACTTTAAAATTCCGAAATATGCTTCAAGTGGAATAGGCCTACGTATCGCTTTATATTTATTAGTATTATCTTAGGCATTTATGTTAATTCTGAAAAACAAAGAATATTGGGATATGGTGTTTTATTAATTGTAAGTATGATAATGGCAAACTCCTGTTGCGCTTTATTGTGAAAATATGGTTCATGGAGCAGAAAATAGTGAAATCGGTCGGCAGAATTGAGACAGTTTGCATGTGTTTCAATCACTGGGACTGGCATTTGGGGTGGTGAGACATCCAGGGACAGTCTATTCGAATACAGGACGGCTCGCCACAGAGACGGTTCGCGACAGGACATTTCACCCCATAATGTTTAATTATGTTTATTTATAGTAATATTAGTATTATATGTAGCTAATTGCATTATGCCTACCTCTATATCAACGCGAACAAAGCTGTGAGGAATTTTCTCGTAGTCAAGCTCGAATTCTAGGTCGGTTGGATCTGCTGGTCGGTCTGTCTGTGGTGAATCGTCCTGTGGCGAGCCGTCCCTGTGGCAAACCGTCCTGATACCGTCTATTCGATTTTAGGGATTCACTCTGATCAGCTGATACCACGCTTACATTAACACCTTTTATTGTATGGTATGTTTTATCTTGTGTTTATTTTCAAAAAAACAATTATTTGTCATTTTGTGTTCTGTTTCTTTTTGTACGGTAGGCTACGATATACCTTCGCGAGCCTCACACCATGGTCGATAATACCGAGCGTTAACTGCTGGATTTGTTGTAACGTTATGAAGTATCATACAATGGCACGGACAGCGCGTCAACTTTACAAATATTTATTTCGTTTAATAAAACAGTTACCTACACAAAACCAGAACTACTATAAATACTACGTCCGACAGGTGAGATAATTATAATAGTTAGGTTCATCAGGACTATGGTATTATGGTTTATAAACAACGGAAATCAACTCACCTGCTCGGCTTTCCAGCGTTTGTCGTGCTGCTTGTACTTTGAGCTGATCTCAGTCATAGCCCATATCTTATTAGATGGGTTCATGAGGGTGAAATCGTTATGTCAAAATCAATCATTATGCCTACCGGTACCACTTAGCGTGTATTGATGCATTTCTACATTTTAATCATTGGCATGGAGGCCGCAATTAGCATTGGGAAATAAAATGATATTGCATTCTCCACACATAGATGTCGCTCAGGTAAACCCATGTTATGTCCAAGGTCAGAATGAATGCATATGGCATGTTGACTTTCACAGCAATGTATTACACTTGACTTCCCGAGCTAACATGCAATCTTAGGCATTATTAGGACCGGCTGTAACGTTAGTCCGGTATCCTATTAAATTTATGCCTGATTTTTGCCTGAGTTTGTGTGTTTAAAAAAGTCTTAATAGTAAAAGATATTCACGATTATACTCGTGGTTAATTAGGAGCTTAAAGGGTTTGGTTGGATAGTGTTGGCCCAGCGTCGCAGATGGTGGCCCACAATTATTTCACAATTGGGCCGATCATGTTATCCAGGTATAGTGGCCTTTCGTCTGTGCACCCGTATGGCAGTCAGAGCAGACACGGGACAATCACCCAATTCTGTTTAAATGTTGGGCCAGCGTCGAATACCATTGACTGGCATTGAACCAGCGATGGGCTGCGACGCTAGCCCAGCATTGAACAGGTATTGGGTGGGTAGGCTTACATTGTGTGTACCAGGTACATAGACACGCGGTACAACATGGATGTTGGCCATCTCCGGCGATGTTGGTGGAAGGAATAGGCCTACACGTTGATGATATACTTGTCTCCTTGGTTTTTTCAATAATTATATCCTTGACATTTTAGATTTAGCTGGCCCATGAGGAAAACCAATACAGTTATGTTTACAAAATATTAGGCCAATTTTTAGTCTAAGGCACTCAAACAGACTTTAAGCCGGGCCTCGGAGTTCAGGAACTCCTGTTCTAGTTATACCATAATTTTTGTTTTAATGACATTAAATATTATTCAACTAACACAAAACCACAAACAAGAAGATAAAGTACACGTTTTTCGTATTTATTTAGCACTCTCTGTCACTTACACAATTGCAATATATAATATCAAGAATATATGTTATTATATATTCTTGATAATATAGAGGAATATGCAAACTTTAATGCAACGTACGTACATTAGGGGCCGTCATTAGCTTTTACCACCTCCACATTGCCTTTTGATGCCTCTCTGATGCCTCTCTGACGTCTTCTCATCGCCATTTAACCCCTCCCAATCGCCCTTTGACGCCTCCCCTGGTTTAAGGCTGCTGGTTTAATGTTGGTCCAACGTCACAGACATTGGTCAAACATTAAACCAACATTGAGTGAGTGTGCCGTGTTTGTTGGGATATTTATCACAGGCTTCTGATCCTATCAATCTTTTAATCATCTTATCACATCAACTGAATTATTCCAGCTTCAGAAGAGGAAGTTTAAATTTGCTAAATAGTTATTTATCAAACCGTAAAGAACGTACAATTTGGCGGCATTACATATAGTTTAGGTAATATTACAGCAGGTGTACCACAAGGGGTCCGTCTTAGGCAATTGTTATTTATAATATACATGAATGACATTAATAAAGTTCTTTTTCTTAAACTGTTAATTTATGCTGTATAGTGTACTATTTTTTATTTTAAGGATACAAGTTTGGCTTCTTTTGTAATACGAGAAAACAATATAATATCACTGATTTAAAAACATTATGTCCCTGAAAACGTAACGACTTCTTGTTTTAGTCACAGAAAACGTACGACTCTCCGAAATATTGTCCCAAATGAGTGATATAAATGAGTTTGTAAATGACATTGAAATGAAAATTGTGTTGTACGTTAGCATGGTTAGTCAGCATGAGATACTGGGACATCTGCCATGCTCTCGACCTAGACCACAGCATATATGTGTGACTCCTACAAATGACCAGTATATATTGTGACATGAGACCTTCCAGCTCCTTAAAAAATACACGTGCTCAGTCAAAAACCTGGTATAAACCACTATTCGGCACGTTACATTGGGACGAAATTTAAATGTTATATATTTTCGGGTAGGCCCTATGTAATTATAAGTACCAACGTGTCATTGGCATATTGTGTAGGCAAGATCGGATCCATATAAATAGTAAGGTCATTATAGTGCTGCATGTAGGCTAACTATTCAATTGTACGTGAATACGATTTATGGCTCGTTCAAATAGCAGTGAAAATGGGACATCACATGTAACGTACGACTGGTGTTTCAAACTATGTGATTTATTTGGCAAGTAGGCCTAATAAGTGTTTTTTTATTTATGAAATGACTGATTCTATAAATATGTAAAGTAGGTGCTTCCATTGCTATACTGGTACCTTTGTGGTCATATGTGGCTATTAATTTATGTGATGAATAATGATTAGCAGAATACAACAACTATTTCTATTACAACTTTTAAAAAGACACAACAAAAACATAAGCAATTTGACTTTTAAATTCCGAAATATGCTTCAAGTGGAATAGGCCTACGTATCGCTTTATATTTATTAGTATTATCTTAGGCATTTATGTTAATTCTGAAAAACAAAGAATATTGGGATATGGTGTTTTATTAATTGTAAGTATGATAATGGCAAACTCCTGTTGCGCTTTATTGTGAAAATATGGTTCATAGAGCAGAAAATAGTGAAATCGGTCGGCAGAATTGAGACAGTTTGCATGTGTTTCAATCACTGGGACTGGCATTTGGGGTGGTGAGACATCCAGGGACAGTCTATTCGAATACAGGACGGCTCGCCACAGAGACGGTTCGCGACAGGACATTTCACCCCATAATGTTTAATTATGTTTATTTATAGTAATATTAGTATTATATGTAGTTAATTGCATTATGCCTACCTCTATATCAACGCGAACAAAGCTGTGAGGAATTTTCTCGTAGTCAAGCTCGAATTCTAGGTCGGTTGGATCTGCTGGTCTGTCTGTCTGTGGTGAATCGTCCTGTGGCGAGCCGTCCCTGTGGCAAACCGTCCTGATACCGTCTATTCGATTTTAGGGATTCACTCTGATCAGCTGATACCACGCTTACATTAACACCTTTTATTGTATGGTATGTTTTATCTTGTGTTTATTTTCAAAAAAACAATTATTTGTCATTTTGTGTTCTGTTTCTTTTTGTACGGTAGGCTACGATATACCTTCGCGAGCCTCACACCATGGTCGATAATACCGAGCGTTAACTGCTGGATTTGTTGTAACGTTATGAAGTATCATACAATGGCACGGACAGCGCGTCAACTTTACAAATATTTATTTCGTTTAATAAAACAGTTACCTACACAGAACCAGAACTACTATAAATACTACGTCCGACAGGTGAGATAATTATAATAGTTAGGTTCATCAGGACTATGGTATTATGGTTTAAAAACCACGGAAATCAACTCACCTGCTCGGCTTTCCAGCGTTTGTCGTGCTGCTTGTACTTTGAGCTGATCTCAGTCATAGCCCATATCTTATTAGATGGGTTCATGAGGGTGAAATCGTTATGTCAAAATCAATCATTATGCCTACCGGTACCACTTAGCGTGTATTGATGCATTTCTACATTTTAATCATTGGCATGGAGGCCGCAATTAGCATTGGGAAATAAAATGATATTGCATTCTCCACACATAGATGTCGCTCAGGTAAACCCATGTTATGTCCAAGGTCAGAATGAATGCATATGGCATGTTGACTTTCACAGCAATGTATTACACTTGACTTCCCGAGCTAACATGCAATCTTAGGCATTATTAGGACCGGCTGTAACGTTAGTCCGGTATCCTATTAAATTTATGCCTGATTTTTGCCTGAGTTTGTGTGTTTAAAAAAGTCTTAATAGTAAAAGATATTCACGATTATACTCGTGGTTAATTTGGAGCTTAAAGGGTTTGGTTGGATAGTGTTGGCCCAGCGTCGCAGATGGTGGCCCACAATTATTTCACAATTGGGCCGATCATGTTATCCAGGTATAGTGGCCTTTCGTCTGTGCACCCGTATGGCAGTCAGAGCAGACACGGGACAATCACCCAATTCTGTTTAAATGTTGGGCCAGCGTCGAATACCATTGACTGGCATTGAACCAGCGATGGGCTGCGACGCTAGCCCAGCATTGAACAGGTATTGGGTGGGTAGGCTTACATTGTGTGTACCAGGTACATAGACACGCGGTACAACATGGATGTTGGCCATCTCCGGCGATGTTGGTGGAAGGAATAGGCCTACACGTTGATGATATACTTGTCTCCTTGGTTTTTTCAATAATTATATCCTTGACATTTTAGATTTAGCTGGCCCATGAGGAAAACCAATACAGTTATGTTTACAAAATATTAGGCCAATTTTTAGTCTAAGGCACTCAAACAGACTTTAAGCCGGGCCTCGGAGTTCAGGAACTCCTGTTCTAGTTATACCATAATTTTTGTTTTAATGACATTAAATATTATTCAACTAACACAAAACCACAAACAAGAAGAAAAAGTTACACGTTTTTCGTATTTATTTAGCACTCTCTGTCACTTACGCAATTGCAATATATAATATCAAGAATATATGTTATTATATATTCTTGATAATATAGAGGAATATGCAAACTTTAATGCAACGTACGTACATTAGGGGCCGTCATTAGCTTTTACCACCTCCACATTGCCTTTTGATGCCTCTCTGATGCCTCTCTGACGTCTTCTCATCGCCATTTAACTCCTCCCAATAGCCCTTTGACGCCTCTCCTGGTTTAAGGCTGCTGGTTTAATGTTGGTCCAACGTCACAGACATTGGTCAAACATTAAACCAACATTGAGTGAGTGTGCCGTGTTTGTTGGGATATTTATCACAGGCTTCTGATCCTATCAATCTTTTAATCATCTTATCACATCAACTGAATTATTCCAGCTTCAGAAGAGGAAGTTTAAATTTGCTAAATAGTTATTTATCAAACCGTAAAGAACGTACAATTTGGCGGCATTACATATAGTTTAGGTAATATTACAGCAGGTGTACCACAAGGGGTCCGTCTTAGGCAATTGTTATTTATAATATACATGAATGACATTAATAAAGTTCTTTTTCTTAAACTGTTAATTTATGCTGTATAGTGTACTATTTTTTATTTTAAGTCCAGATATATTAAAATTACCAGCTCCCTAATAAGCTCGACAAAATAAATGAGTGGCTCATGGCGAATCAACTGTCACTAAACGTTAAAAAATTTAAATTTATGTTCTTCCATATGCATCAAAACATTCCAAAACCTACATTGAACGTCTCAGAATGTGTCGATTGTTTTCATTTTTAGACATGGGCCTACATTTTTAAACGTATATCACGATCGTGCAATGAACATATCGATACGATATCGAATAAGATCACGAAAACTATTGAATTTCATCACATATTAATTATGGTATTTTGTCATGGGATTTTAAGTCAGATCGGATAATGCAACTTCAGAAGAAAGCTGTTCGTATTATATCGCTGAGTAAATTTAAATCACACAATGCACCTATTTGTAACAGATTGAATGTTTTAAAAGTAGTCAGTTTTAGCTATAAATTATAATCCAAAAGCCTGCCTGTTTATTTTAATGACTTCAAACTCACACAGTTTTCGCATAATCATTAACACTAGGAAAAAACTATTTATGATTCCCAGAAAAAGTCAACTGTGCGTGCGTGCGTGCGTGCGTGCGTGCGTGCGTGCGTGCGTGCGTGCGTGCGTGCGTGCGTGCGTGCGTGCGTGCGTGCGTGCGTGCGTGCGTGACCCCGTACATCCCTGCGACGTTATTACAAATAATATATAACGTCATTTAAAATTTAATTTAGTGATTACATAGCTGAATTTAAAATATTAAAAATCTCATCAAACAAAAAGTTAATAAAACAGAAAAAACACGTACGGCTATCAAATCAATAATGAAAATCATTTTTGTAAATTTTGACCTAACTGCCCTTTGACACATGTAGGCCTATGTCAGGTAGTTCATGTGATAAGAGTCATTTGAATGCCTTAACCTTTTCACTACCATACATGACGGAAATTTCCGTCGTCATTCGTCAATGAACGTAACCATAAAATGACACAAATGTTCGTCAAATATATACTACATTTATGTATTTTTCGTCATTTGAAGCTGGAAATTGCGTTAGCAATTCCAGCTTCAAATGACGAAAAATAGAACTCCTACACCAGTATATCTGGATCCTGGCATGCACTCCGGCCTGGAAGTCAAAGGGTTAAAATGGATCATCCTTATCCAAAATATAAAATGTTACTGAAGATTATTGTTATTTTCCTTTGTATGTTTTTGGTCAAACTGAATGACTTCTGTCTGTCTATTTCCGCGAAGTAAAATAATTAAATCACTCTGTTGCAGAATTTTAAAAGTCACAGGAACGAAACTGATCCAGAGAGAATAAACGAAATATTCAGTCGGTCATACAAAGATGCACGATGGGTTTTAAGCAAGGTATTAATGTATATAATTAAATGTTGATGCAACGCTCATAACATTGGATTTGTATAACTGTTACAAAAATACAATATTCAAATATGTTTTTCTTTCAGTATGGGAAAAGAAACGGAAATAACGAAGATCCCTAAACAAAATGATTATCCAAGTATCCGGATTTGTCTAATGCAACGTGAGCAATATAGATAGTATCAAAAGTATAAAAGTATCAATTATGTACAAGTCAATAAAACACACATAGGTCTACTCATTTTATTTGTCTTTTACGTGTACCTGCATACGATCAGTTATGTTATTATCCGACTATCTAGCCTATATGACAATTTTTTTTATTATTTGGCTAAAAATTATGCGGTATATTTGATTATTATAAGGTGGGATCGGTTTTTTACTTTGTCTATGCTTAATTTTCCTGAACCTAAATGGAGGATAGCTTCCATTTTTGTTCAAGAAAATTAGCCTCCATTTTGGTTCAGGAAAATTAAACATAGGCCTACAAACAGTACAAAAACCCGATTACATTTCCGTTATTATCTTGACATTTAGCCTGTCTATGACAAAAATAAGTAGGTTTTAGCTTATAAATTATGTAATATGTTTTATTGATAATATATGGGATCGAAGAACTTACTTGTGCGTATTTAACTCCAAAACCAAAATGGCAGCTATAATCTGATAATATAAAACTAAAAATGTTATATTCAGCAAACATGAGACGTCAGCCCAACGCTGGTTCACTGTTGGCCAACCGATCATGATTATGATCCATTTCAGTAGACAATTACGTGACATAACACTTATTGTTAAAAGTTTTTTTAATCTACTACTGTAAAGTTAACTAAAGCCTATAGAGCGAGATCTAGGCTAGAGGCCTATCAAGTTTGCCGATTGACACAATGTATGATATATAATAGACTGCCAATGATAGCCAAGGAATGATAGCCTATAGATGACGATCCTAGATCCTACGCTTTTCTAAGGCCTACAGAAGACGGTGCGCTATAGGCCCCTATCGACAACATGTCTATCCACATCATGATTTTATTACAATATAATTATATATAGGATCAAGTATCCTATGGGGGCTTACATTGAGATCCTGTCTTTATTTATGGAACTATTTAAAAAGCGACAAAGCCGAATGTCCAAAAGCCGCGATTTTAAAGGCTCATTGCTAGTCGTTTTCAGATTTATTTGGTGAAAATGTTTTTTAATTTTGATTCAAGTTTTACTAGTTTGACGTATAATTTGTATTCACTTGTGGATGGACTAGGCGGCAGCCATCCATAATTTGGGTGTCAATCGCCATAATCATCCACAGAGACATAGCCTTCCCGGCAGGTCACAAGACGTTGAATTGATGTTGGTTTAACGTAGGTCCAACGTCGTAGACGGTGGACCAACTATAAACCAACATCGTATCAATGTCCTGTGTGTACTGGGTTAGCCTACAGCTAGAATCTGATGTAGACCTAGATGCCATTAATGACAACTTTGCTGTAGCACTTCACGTAGAATGTTGTTTGCCGATCCACTTAACCTTATTGAGTGATAATGAATTCCAATTAACCCTTGCAACTCTGAAATATTGTTGTATAAACCATAAAGACCCAATGGGTTTTTTCAATTTGAAATCATCATAAATGTCTTAGTTAGCTCTTTCATTTGAATACAGGTCTATTAGTTCTTTAGACGTCAGAATCTGATGTCTGAATAATACCCTGCGCTGAAAGGGCAGGGAGGGTAAGTTGTCACATGTTAGCTATTTTAGAAAAGCAATCATCTATTCAGTCGACCTACAAGTATATATTAGGCTAATAGGCATCGGCGAAATAGGTCCACAAACTATAATATGCGCTCATAATAATAATCTCTAATCCTCAAGACCTTGTGGATAAAATTTAATAGCCCTTACCTGTAGGCCCTACAACGGTAACGTTAGGCCTACTATAAATGACTGAAACTCACACTCTTTGATCACGTCAGAACACGCCATAGGCCTATAGTGGGCCAATACAGTAATTAATGATACATTGTCTAGACAGGAATAGACTAGTTCATTAGAATACCGATTCTGACACCCCAAAACCAGACCCTCTGTCGCATTATGTATCATTCCGTTCTCATCAGCAACAAACCACCAACGTCCAATATATTTAAATGAATCATCTACAGTATCGAATGTTTAATGTATGTCAATCATTACCAACCAATGTAATTATGTTTGGGCTACATGTTGAGTTTTGTTTGGATCTTTCTCATTTTAAGTCAGAATCCAAAGTCTAAAATTCTAATTCAAAATGGCTGCCAAAAAAACATAATAGAAATTCCAATCAATCAGTTATAAATCGATAAATATAACCCAACAAATTCAAAATCGCTGCCAAAAAATTCATAATACCAAGTCAAAACATTATTGTTACTTGAAAAGTCACAATTCCCCTCTAGTTTTCAAAATTCGTTTCCGAGGCTACATTTGCGTATTCTCAAGATAATTCCGCACCGTATGGGAGAAACCGCGTGAAAATAGACGTAGAGAACTTTACCTTGGAAATGGGAAATTTGTTGCCGAGCTATTATGGAGGGGGGGGGGTGATTAAGTTATGGTGTGTGAGGAGTAGTATATCACAAGAAAACGCATTCATAATATGTCGGCCCACGTTTCTACGTCTCCATTAAACCGATCAAGGACCATGTCTGCTATCACCCGACCAATTCAGCTAATGCTCACCCGTCATTCATTTGCTAACTCAACAGTATTTTTTAAGCCATAGATTTTGACCCATCATGGGTTAATATTTATGGCTTAAAAACAAAATGATTAAGTAACATATGTGCCAGTATATATGGACGCCTTTATGCACAACTGGACCAACCCCCAATAGTTCGTTTTGAGATAAATGCAGTTAAAGTTTGTGGTCTGCTGTAAATTTATTAAATCAAATGAGCAAAATATTGTGTTAGTCCAGAGGCTTAGCAACAAATCGTGCACTTTGTGATACAGGTATGAAATCTGGCACACAGCTAGTATAACCAGCAATAACTTATTTTAGGGTGGGACCCCAACCAGATTCGACCTGTGGCGGCGGTAGCGCCCATTTTTCAAAATGGCCGCCGTATCAATTATCACAGTGTCATATATAGCTTACTATTGGAGATAGAAACATGATTTTGGTGTCTATGTCTATGTTTGAAGGCCCATGAATTTCAAATATTGTATCACTTTCAACTTAGCATGTTTTGGTCCTTCTTTTTTCTACAAAATGACTATTTTAGGCTTAAAATAGGTATTTTTTATAAGTTTAAAAATCAACGTCTCTTATAGTTCATCCATGTAGAACTGGCATTTTGCGATACAAGTACGCTATTTGGCACATGCCTAGTATAAGCACCCATGACTTATTTCAAAGTAGGACCCCAACCAGATTCAAATTGTGGCGGCGGAAGCGGCCATTTTTTAAAATGGCCGCCTTCCCAATTTTCGGGGTGTAGTATATCGCTTACTATTGAAGATAGACACATTATTTTGGTGTCTATTTATATGTTTGCCGGCTCATGGATTTCAGATATTTATCGCTTTCAACATTTATTTTTCTACAAAATTACTATTTGAGGCTTGAAAAATGGCTGCCGTATTAATTATCACAGTGTCATATATAGCTTACTATTGGAGATAGAAAAATGATTTTGGTGTCTATATTTATGTTTGAAGGCCCATGGATTTCAAATATTGTATCACTTTCAACTTAGCATGTTTTGGTCCTTCTTTTTTATACAAAATTTCTATTTTTAGGCTTAAAATAGGTATAAATGTCTATAAATCAACGTCTCTTAGTTCATCTATTTGAACTTGACATTTTGCAATACAAGTACGCTATTTGGTACATACCTAGTATAAGCACCATTGACTTATTTTAAAGTAGGTCCCCAACCATATTCTATCTGTAGTGGCGGAAGCGGCCATTTTTCAAAATAGCCGCCGTACCATTTTTCGAAGTGTCGTATATCGCTGACTATGAGAGATAGAAACTTGATTTTGGTGTCTATACTTATGTTTTCAGGCCTAATGATTTCAAATATGGTATCAGTTTCAATGTATCAGACTTTGGTCATTAAGTTTTTAACATAATCACTGTTTTAGATTATAGTATATATATAGTATATATGGATAAAAATCAACGCCTTCTAGTTCATCCACGTAAAATAAAAATAAATGATTTGGGACAATATGTAACCTGATCAAGGAATACCATTAGCCGAGTAATTTATTTTAACTGAAAACGGTTATAGTGGACAGGCAAGTCATTAGAACAAGAGTATTTAGATATAACAAAATGACACAGATGACAATTAACTACATTTACTTCTTGCATATGTCACATTTATTGTATTGTTAATAATATGTATATAGTTCAGTTTTAACTTGCAAATGAGAACAAAACACTATACTAAAATAGTTTGTATATATATATCTAGTTGATGTAAGTGATACATAGCAGTCAACATGAAGAATTATACATCAATCACATCCATCACATTTACATAGTGTTGTGCAAGCTAAATCCGATTTTTGCACAATCCTCTTCATCCTTTGGTGTATCCCGTATTTTTATTGCACGGTATGCTTCACCAGCCGTTGGCAGAGTCATCCATTGTATTTGCCACTGTGTACTTTCGGAGTCCCAACTCCAGCCAAAGTTTTTCGTGGTAGATTGTTGCCATATATGACCTGCAATGTATCCTACCTTCAACCATTGCTGTGCTAGGCCATCTCTTGTTGGTGGTATATTTTCTATGTATCTGCCTTTCTGAGTGAACAACATATTTCTTTCATAATTGACACTGCTTTCACAGCTCGTACATAATTTCCATAAGTCTCTCAATAGGGGGAAGAATATTCATTACATCATCTATAGAAGGTTTATCAGCCAGGATACACAAAGCAGGTGTAGAATCTTTAAAGTCTTCCCATGCAGACCAGTCCGTACGCTTTCCTCTCTGACCAAATGAAGATGTAACATCACAGCCTGTGAGGGCATGAAAAGCAGGCAGAGCTGTACATTTATCGCCACCAGGTGATTGTGCCATGTCCATAATGGCTGTTGCATCAATGTATCGGAATGTATTTCCTGTTGCAAATGCCAGCCACAAACGCTCACAATCAAATTTTAGAGCCATAGTTGTGCTGATTACCACAACATCTGTATCCACTGTTCTCAGTATAATTTTTCCCACCATTTTGAACTGCATGGCATGTACAAACATCCTACACTGCCCACCCTAGACCAGGCTGCACAGTGTTCTGTGTACAAACATCCGTGTGTCTGCTTCACCATGTGTACAGCCCATTAGCTCTTCAATATCACATGGTGTGGATGGCAACACATTCTCACCATGTGTGATAATAACCAGACCGGGGAACAATCTGTTTGCTAATAGATAGAAGAGTTAAATTTCAAATACTATATCAACTTGAACCACCTTGTCATTGAACTGAATACGGATATATACCATGATCGTTGAGATGTAGTCGTTAAATGAATCAGATGCTCCTGGCTTGATAATGGCAGCACCGTCAAGTATAATAATCTGGCCATCTGGTCGGTTGACTAAACCCTGCATGATTTGGTCCTCAATACATAAAGTAGATCTGTTTTTGTCCCGCATCTCATAGAGCCATACTCTAAGAGAGAAGAAGCATGGGTATGGCTGGTTCTCGTATGAGAAGAACTCTGCCATGCTAATTTGCCACACTTGACAAATAATATATAGTGTAGAGAATAATGTACGGTCCATTTTTATGGCTTTCAACTGCTTTTGAGAAATTGTCACACATTGCCTGTCCAAGTTTTTCAACCTTCCTGATGGTGTCCACCACAGTAGAGTCAACAATAACTCTAGTGTCTAGAACCAGTAGATCTCCACAAGTATCCATGAAAGGATTCCCCATGTATGACATAGTTCTTGTTAGAAAATTGACATGCTGCAGGAAGGTTGATTGCTTACTTAAAATTAGAAAAAAAAGACATCAATAAATACTTATTGAACATACTTGCTATAATTCCCATGATCCAACTAAATTTGTTGTAATTGTCAATATTTATAAATCGTAGCTGGTTGATCTTCGTGATGATATGTCTCTGCATCTTTGTTTGTCTTGTATAATCCATAAATAAATCCTGTAATAACACGAGCCATCTCTGGTTCAGCAACCATCCATCTGAGTAGGGCTGATCTCATCATTGACACAAGCCTTGTTTTGCTCATGACTCTCGTCTAGGAACATATTGGAAAAGGGTGGATTGGATGTTTTTACAATAATTCATCATGAATAACTGGATGTCTGTCGGGTAGTGATAACATGTCCCTTAGATATACTGCTACTGCTCTTGCGTAATTGTAGTGGTCAAGGGCACGAAACAACCACTCCACAGCTGATAATGTCTCCACATAAAATTGAAAATTTCCCTCGTGGATGGCTCTGTCCCATGTGAAGAGTGTTAGCCCAATTTTTAAAATCGGTTACCGACATTTGAACTGTACACTACTTGCATTTTGCTTGATCAATTTGCTCTAGATATTTCAGTGTCATCTTTGGTGTAGGCATCTTGTCGTCACCTGGTGAGCCTTAGCTGTCTTCTTGAAATGTTAAGCTTTGAGAAAAATTTCTGGTGTACCAGGTGTGGCAATGTTGGCCTGTGATATAGCAGATGTCTACCTACTCCTGTTAAGTAGATCTCCAATACATTTCAGTAAAGTCATCTTGATGTGAAGGCCGCCCAGCATTACCACAGAAGAATACCCCCCATGTGTCCCTGACCAAGTCCACTGAATATCTTTGGCAATCTTATAAGGTGGTTGTTCACATGCTGTAACAGGTGGTTGACGATATGACAGCATTCCTAATTTCATTGAATGTTTTATCATGGCTACAAATTTTGAGTCATTTGGAAATAATGGCAACACTAATAATAATGGCAACACTAATTGACGTTTTCCTAGTATCACCAATTCCATTGCTATGATATACTGCCCATGATACATGGTACACCTACATCGTGTTCATTTCTGTTGTTAATTGGCCGAATAATAACATCACATACATGTTGACACCATAGATTGTGTTTTATAAGATCAAGAGTAAACTCCGGCTTGGTGAGGTTTGTTAGTTTGGGAACGTGTGGATTATTGCTTGTCACGACAACTGGTACAAATTATACAAGTTTGGTAGTTTGGAAATTTGGCGGTTGGACTTCGAAAGTGGATAACGTTATTGCTCAATGCCCATGTTTTCTTTATATGGATGTTGAAACATTGCTATTCCAGTCCATGGAAGTTTTAACGCTATTGAGCTGGCATCATGGTCTATGTTATGACTATGACTATAATAGACCTATATAGATTATTTATTAAAATTATAATGTCAAAAATTATATTAATATACTTAAATAATAGGCCTATAACATACGCCTGTATAGCACCTTGTGAAATGCACTATCACAGCAGGAATACTATCTGGATTTTTTTTTCGGTGAATAAATATATCTCGATCGTGAGCCCATTTCAAAAATGTGATTGCCGCAAAGCTATTTGAACCTAAAAATCATATAGGCTAATAACATTTATACATCAAATAAACAAATCACAAATAAGCTGACATACAATGTAGGTTTATGTCTGGTTTGGGTGGTGTATGAAATCATTTGATGCAATATAAATAGTGGAATCGAACTGCGGCGCTAAGATGGCTATATTTCTACATAAAATGGCTGCCAAACTGCAAAACAAGAGGTCTGAATCAAGATAGGTTGAAAATAATGCAATATTTGAAATCCTTGTACCTTAAAACATAGGGTTAGACACCAAAATTAAGTTCCTATCCTGATTATTAAACAATATATGATACTTCTAAAATTACATGGCGGCCATTTTGAAAAATGGCTGTCACGGACGACACAGGTGAAATTTGGCTGGGGTCCCACCCTGAAATAAACTACTATATACTATTCTAGCTCTGTACCAAATTTCGTGTTTGTATCACAAAATGCACAATTCACCAATAAATGGGGCTTAAGCCTCCGGACTATGTGAAATTAACACACGTACACAATCTCAATTCATGGAACATACCAAATCTTCAAATACCTCCGGTTTCGAGCCTCGCTGCCTCAAATAAACTGTGGTCCAGTTGTGCATAAATCAGAATGACCATTTTGATTTATGCACAACTGGACTAACCCACATTTCTTGTAAATTCAACAAATACAAATATATGTAGAAAATGTACATTAGTAAGCACATTACAGTCTCTCTGCGTCGTCTGTAAATCTATTCCGAAGTTTCCATAATAAAAATACGTGTAGCTTTGTATAGTTTCTGTGATAACACGGGGACTGCGAGGATGATGGGAAAAATAAAGGTGTGGGTTGGTCCAGTTGTGCATAAATCAATTTTAAGATTTTATTTATACACAAGTGGACCAAGCCACAATACAAGTATTGTTAATTTAACAAAAGTGTAGAAAAACACATCAATAAACACATTACAGATTATCTACATATTCTGTAGATCTAGCTGTGGAATGTCTTTAGTAAAATTCGTCTAACTTATGAGGCTTAGGTGAATTCATGGGGACTGTGGGGCTGATGGGAGAAATAAATGTGTGCCACTGTGGGTTGGTCCTGTCGTGCATAAATCAATTTGAAGATTTTACTTGTGTTGGTTTTGTTCACCACCGCCAGGTGGCGTGATGGGTTTAATTTGGACTTCCGGTCAATTTAAAAAAAGGCAATGCATAAGGTCTATCACTTGGCACACTTGACTCATTTTCGATTTTTGGGGGTTGGTTCAGTTGTGCATAAAGGCGTCCATATAATCATCAGTCAGGTGTCAAATATACTGCATTAGGAAAATGCACGGCTCAGTTACCACAAAAACAACAACAACAAAGTGGGTCGATATTTTAAAATATATTTTCCTAGACAACACTCATGGATAAAAGATCAAGTGAACCCATTTTGTACCTATAAATATCGATATTCAGGGACGTCAACATTTACAGTTTTCGATGATACTCTTTATGTATATAATTTCAAACAGGAATAATCATATATATAACTATAGGCGACCTCTGAATGTTGTAGATCATGCAAGTAAATTGTTCCATATAATCAGGTTCAGATATCATATAATAATGAAATTAACATCATGATAGTGTTTCAACCAAGATAACAAGAATGTGTTAAGGAAGACGGTAATTTAAATATACCATTATACTTGATTACTCGTGTGGTGAACGAATATTATAGGAGTCATTAATCAGTTAAAAATGAAATTCAATATTGTATGCCTACATAGATAATATTGGAATATCTAATATAATAAAATTCAGCTTTGCACATAGCTGAATAATTTTAGAATATCTAATTTAAGATAAAGTGAAAGTACATGTAATTGTCATTCATTTGAAGCTGGTCATTGCGGCAGCTGAAAGTAAGTAAAATAACATATAGCTAGGGCCTCCAAATTCAAAATACTAGTAACTACACTGTATGACCTGTCTCTTGTTACTGATCTTGATCAATATTACTTAGTACTTCACAATACTTTCATCACCAAAACTTTCAAAATAGGTTCCTAGTATGATGCAAGCACTTAATGTTATATAAAACAGGTTATAGTTTGTTTTACCTGATCGGAACTCAATATATATGGAGTAAATTATAAATGTATATCAAAGTACAAACAATATACGGATACTACAGGGTAATGTATATTCCAGCAGTGAACAGTGACGGCTGCAGAACAGGGTGTGCACGAATTGCTACCAA
This sequence comes from Flabesymbios commensalis, assembly GCA_964017125.1. Taxonomy (NCBI): domain Eukaryota; kingdom Metazoa; phylum Annelida; class Polychaeta; order Terebellida; family Flabelligeridae; genus Flabesymbios; species Flabesymbios commensalis. The sequence continues at coordinate 33,906,803 of OZ024903.1, forward strand.
ATACACGTAACAGGTGATATCGTCCAAAGCTGACTAGGTTTTGACATAGATAAGCTCGTGACATTAGTTTTTTGTAAATTGAGATAAATAATTGTAAAAAACACGGATCATATATATGTCAAAGTATTGATCCATGACATCATCGAACAAATATATTGATCAGCCTTAGATAACGATCGTAACTACGGGTAATAATTATTTTATTTAAATATAATAAATACACTCCAAACATTGCCAATTTTGCAGTACAATGTTGGTTTACTGTTGCGCCAGCTTCGTGGATGGTGGAAAAACAGTAAACCAACATTGTATTCTGATGAATATAATATTAAGCTAAAGGTGAATGTGCTGTGTTAAATAACTTTAAATGGTTACAGTGAATCGTAGATCTCCATTACAATATATCTGAAGTCAATAATTAATCAAATGTGCATATAGGATATATAATATAGACTCTTCGTGGATTATGAAAAATACTAGTGACCTACAGGTGCCATTTATAATAAAGAATAGGGCAGACGCACTTGATAAGGCAACTGTTAAAACGGACACAGTGAAATAACGATGAAAGCATAACGTGCCATTTATTGAATGGACAGTAGCCCTAGCTTAATCACATTATGTTGCGAGAGACAATGATCAAGCGTTGGCCTAACAAGGCATCCCAAGAATGGACGGCGTGCTAAGTGTATGTGGAGATATATTAAATTTACATCCCGGAACCACGAGCTGTATAGTAACTGTGACGGAGATTCGATGATTGCAATTAACACAATTTGGCTAGAATGAGATCAAATTGCAAGCTACAGGTTGTCGCTTGAGGTATTTTTGTATGCTTGCCAACTGGAAATTGCAATGGTTGATGATTTTTGGGGTGAACTATTTTTTATCAGTTGAGTGAAATGGACAATAGTAAGATAAATCTATGCCTTAATTGTCAGTAGTATCTGGTTTGTTAGTTTTGTTGATTAGGCATCGCTGATATAACTGGAATGCTTTTAGTGTTGGAATTATCCTGCTCCTGCTTACAAATTGATTTAGCTTTCACGTAAATGTTACCACTTGAACTTTGTTTATTTCTCACATTACGACCTATGTGCCTGGGAAATTCTTCCAATTAATTTGTTTGCCATAAAATGTGTCAACACTATATTTCCTCTGTTGGGTTACATTCAAAATTGACGTAGTGGTTCTCTGGAAATTTGTTACGATTCTTTTGGGAATAATCCATGGAAAATAATGCTTAGGGTAGCCGTCCACACGGTTGTCAGTAGAGGTGGGTGAAAAATTCCAAACCGTAATTCCATAATTTAAAAACTAATTTTGCTTCATTTTTTTAAAATTAATCCTTCAATGAACAAAACAATTTCAAGCTAAAATGAATGGGAAACGTTTACACTTAAAACGAAAAAGACTAAAAATTCTATTTTTTTATGACTATAAAATATCAAAATGTTGTTAGTTACAATGCCTCCTGAGCTCAACACACTGAGGATATAGAAAGTAATACATCTCGGCAAGGACAAGACGTTGAGCCAGTGTTGTATTAATGTTGGGCAGTAGTTGTAGACTGTGAACCAACATTATACAGAATTGTCCCAATGCTTCGTACTTGCTAGGATACATACATACATTCATACATACACACATTTATTCAATCATTAATAAAATAATAATTCAGTTAAATATGTCATAATACATGTAAGTTCAAAAAGCTACTATTTTGATGTAAATAAGTGATCCTCTATTTGAACAAAAAACAGAAAATACATAATTTTAAGTCACAGACAATAACAAATAAAATGTTTTCTGCTGCAGCTGGCCATTAAAAAAATTGGCCAGATTGCTTTCATGGTGGGCTGGAGTATTACAGTTGAATAAATTTTATATAAATTTGCTATAACAGATATCATGTGCGTCATAGGTGTACCAAAGGACACAAAATAGAGCGCTATGTTAATCAGCTGTGCGTGATATTAAAACAAGATTAACCCTTAAAGTGCTGATCACGTCTATAACCGTTTTCAGGCTTTATATCGTTCCCTTGGAGTTAGAAGGTGCTAAAATGCCACTTTACAAAGTGGCAGTTCAGCACCTTCTAACTCCCTATATTGATCCCTCAAACAACAAAATTTGCAGGAAAAATCTGCATTAAACTGACTCGATTGGCAGATGTTATGATTCAACGTGTGCACATGTGAGTGATTTTTACCCACTTGAATTTGTGGGTCGCGGCAGACACAACTTCAAGTGGGTGAAGATTCTAATTTTAAAAAGTATACCCAGCAAACACAAAACATTTGTTTAACATTTATACGATGTCGGACCAACAGACGTTGGTCCAACATTGCATAAATGTTATACAAATGTTTTGTGCTTGCTGAGTATGTAGCACTTTAAGGGTTAAGAAAAGTCAAGTGAGGCACTAGTGATAAAATACGAGACAGTGACACATTTTAATCATAATCATCACCGATATGAAATGCTACATTTGCAGGACTACCATTGATGGCATTCTGTGGGGGTGGTATCTCATCTAACAATGATGTATCAGGGGATTTGTGCTGTGAAAGATTATCTGGTGACAAACTCATATTTTGCTCGTGATCAGCATTTAGTTTATCTGCGGTGGCATCACCGTTTTCTTGCTCATCTTCTACGCTGGTGTCAACCAGGTCTTTTGTAACGTTGTCCCCGGCCATGAGCTGTCGCAGGACCAGTTTTTTATATATGCCACCTTGAGCCAGAAGCTCATCGTGAGATCCCTGCTCAACAACTTCTCCTTTGTCTATCACCACTACCTGTATAGATACGAGTCATAACCACATAAGGAAAATATCAACCAGCTAGCAACATATAATAGCCTTAACCCTTAACCGCCGGTACCGAATATATTGTGTTTTTCACTCAGTTATTACCACATTCAGTACCGCCTTTAAAGCATGTTCAAGCCAAAATGTGACATCAATCAGCACGATTTGAATAGAGTTGACCTACATTTTGTCAAATCTGAATAATTTTCACTCACTTGAAGTTATGGATAGCGTCAGCGAGACACACCTTCAAGTGGGTGAAAATTCCAATTGAATAATTTGGCGGTTAAAGGGTTAACGAGCGTCTCCTAGTCAACTTTACTTAGTTCATTATCTATGTTATAGCTGTACGTGTATGTTTTGAAAAAATAAATGAATCCTGAATCCTCATTAACCCTTGTCCTGCTAAAGCCGTATATACCGGGTTTAAGCATATTTTAAACCAAAAAATAGGTCACTGAAATGAATAATATAGTTTGTGGTGGATGCTCAGTTAGTCAAATAATTCAATTTAGAAGACGTATATTTTCAAAAAAGATAACATTTTTTCGTCATTTGGAGCTGTAAATTGCGTTAGCAATTCCATCTCCAAGTGACGAAAAATACAATTGAAACAATTCAGCAGGACAAGGGTTAAGTGTACATGGCATTATGTGGAATCTTAAACATTAATTTAAAAACAACAGCAAGGAATGAGAAGTACATCAGATGATCATATTGATTGTTTACTATGAGGTAGTACATTACCTTGGCAGCATCTCTCACGGTGGACAGTCTGTGAGCTATAATTAGTACAGTTCGTCCACACATAGCTCTATCAATGGCTTCTTGTACAAGATGCTCACTTTCCGCATCAAGAGCACTGGTCGCCTACAAACAGCATTAAAATATATATATACTCTAATACGTGTAGATGATTCAATGTATTTTACAGATAATACTTTTCTAATGTGATTTATTAAATTCCTGTTAATCATTTATGTCATTTTTTTGTAGTTAAAGGCTCTTACTACTGCTGCAGCTCATAAATTATAATATGAGATAAAAAAAGGTCTGTGCACTATGTCAGTTAATCTCATTATGCCAGAACAGGTGGCAGTGCATCACATTATATTAATTTACATATTTTTTATGTTCATATTAATTCAATTTGACTATTTCGCTCAAAGTGAATATTGATATACGTAATTAGATTTTTGATTATGACGTATATTGATTTATGTTTTTCATTAGAAATAATATTTAAATTTTCCTATTTCATCACACCCATTTCATCACAACATCTTTAGAGAATTATTGACCTCGTCTAGGAGAAGAATTGAAGGGTCCATGATCAGTGCTCGAGCAATGGCCACCCGCTGCTTTTGCCCTCCTGAAAGTCGAACTCCTCTCTCCCCTACAAGGGTTTTGTAACCATCTTCAAACCCTTTGATAAAATCATGGGCATTCGCTTGTTTAGCTACCTCCACAACCTGGGAAATAAAATAATTGTATTCCATTGCTAGTCACATTAAAACGGTCTATATTTATTTGTTTTTTTCAAAGTTATATTAATTCGTTATTAAATGTCCTGCTAAACAAATGGTCAAGATGGTGGAAATGAAAATAAAATCAACATAAAACATATAGTTGTACCGGTAATTGAAGATGACAATGTTCTGACAAGAAAATAATTGAAGAAATTAAAGTACAACAAAAAAAAGAGTATAACATCGAAAAAGCCCAATATTGACGGTCATCATACTATCCATAAATTTTGTAAAAATAAGAACAATCAGTCTATTGCGATCACAAGAAATAACAAGTTTAGAAGGGCAGTAGTGATCTCAATTATTATTCTGCCATGCAAAGCCAAAAGGCAGTATCTGCTCACTTGTAAAAACAATGTTTCGTTCATTGCAATTGCTGTACCTTGCTTTTATTATTATCATAATTACATTTTTGTAATTGTAGTTGTAATTGCTTTCTCAATTCATCTATTTTATACTTTAATTACTGTATTTATTCTAATAGACGCCCAGGATGTTAATTAGAATACCTCTGAGGTTACAAGGTTTTTTTTAATGATCATAATTATACTGTACATGATTGTGGGTTTTATTTTCAAATCAGGGGGGGGGGGGTGTTTATTGGAATCTGGGCATTTATTAGAATTCAATTTATATGTTACCTTTAATACAACTTAAAATAATTTATTTGATATGCACTCACTTCGTCTTCAGTACTCTCTTTTCCATATGAAATATTATCTTTTATGGAGCAGGCAAAGAGGGTGGGTTCTTGCCCCACCATGGATAACTGTGTACGAAACCATTTTGGATCCAATTCGCGCAACTCTTCACCACCTGTTTGGATTCAAGCAGAATGCTGAACTGTCACTTATGACCCCACTTAACCCTTAAAGCGCTGAATTTTTTCATGAAAACCTTGGCGATCAAAGGGTTTATTTCAATTTGAAATCATCACAAATGTCTTAGTTAGCTCTTCCTGATTTATTCGAATACCTATGCTATGGGTTTCCGGCCTTTAGAAATATGTTGATTCTTACAGCGCGAGGATCGACTTTAGTCGACAGAATCTGATGTCTACAGACGTCAGATTCTGACGACTAAAGTCGATCCCTGCGCTGTAAGCGTTAAACCCTCACGATGCATTAAAGCATAATTTTACATCCCTGAAAACAGACGTAATTTTCCTACAACTAGGGCTTTAGAATGAAACTTTCCATGAAACTGGTTTACCAATACATGGCAATTTTCTAAAAAAATGTTACCTACATCAACTCATCTTCATCCACTTCATCGAGAATCGCGACAGCAATTCGTGGCTTGTAGTGGATGGAGATGAACATGTGCTTTTGACTCGGTATATCGCAAACAGTTTTTTTCTATTAAGAATATATTGAAAATCATTATAAAAATTGCCCACACTGATTTTCAACATATATGTGCTTCAATTAGTATCAGCATGTTTTGTATAACAACGATATTGTATTGTATGATGTATATATTTGTGATATCATTATGATCTTACCCAGTAATATAGATCCTGAATCTGGATCATAGAATCGCTCTAAGAGATTGACTATTGTAGATTTTCCTCCTCCAGATGGTCCTACCAAAGCCACCATTTGACCAGGGTCAACAGTGAAACTCACACCCTGAAAAATTATATTATAAAGCTCAAACAATAATTTGTCAGTTTTTCATTCATTAGTAGCTACAATTGCTAAAGCATATTCAACAATTTCAAGTGAGGAAAACAAATTCTATTGTTTGATCAACTGAGCAAAATATTTACCTATGTTGGGGGGGGGGGGGGGTGATTTGGTTGGGATCTTGATTAGAATATTATATAATATATATTAAAACACTCCATTAAACTCTTTCAGTGCGATTGACACTTTTAATTATATCCTATATCAGGAAGATTATCACCAGAAAAAGATTGATTGTAATTCATTAATCATGAGGTATGCAGATGTTTTAAAAAGCAGCTACTCCAAATTAGAAAAGGTCTAGTAGGGTATTTCCACTCATTTGAAGCTGGTGATTGCATCAGCAATGACGACCTCAAATTATTAAAAAATATAACATATTACGCAGCAATTATAATAAATCTTAACCTTTACAGCGTGTTAATATTTAGTCGTCAGAATCTGACGTCTGTAGACATCAGATTCTGACGACTAAAGTCTATCCCCACACTGTAAGAGTAAAAATATTTATAATGGCCGCAAACCCATAACATAGGTATTCAAATGAAGCGGAAAGACATAACTAAGACATTTATAATGATTTCAAATTGAAAAAAACTTTTTCAGCCTTTTTATTTGTCCTTCGAGCGTGACAATTTGAAGAAGCAATTGGCATTGAATCTGATGGATCGATGTATGTTTTGATACAAATTGTACAAATATAAGTATTTTTTACCCAATTAAAGTTGTAGTGCGCTATCGTGGGACACAACTTGAAATCTATAGAAATTAAACTCTATAATTTAGAGCTTGAAGAGTTAATTGGAGTCTCACCTTAAGAACTTCAGTATCGGGTCTGGAAGGGTAGGTGAAGTGAACGTTTTTGAAAACAATACCTGCAAAAAGTAATCGCCTGTATGAGATGAAATTGTCCCTATACATGTGGCTATAAATCTTTAACAACACATACTGAATTTATTGCAACATTTTTTGTTACAAAATTATTTATAAGCTGTGAAATGCAAGGTTAAGATGAAGTAGAGACTGACTGCACTTGAGGAGAATTTGAGTATTCAAACACAATCCAGACGAAGCTTAAGATATCTCGGGCAAAGCTCTCCTGATGTATATAAGTCGGCGCCTAAGATAACTCTTTATTTTGTGATATCGTAAATTAATTTAAAATAACCTGTCACCAAAATATGTACCAAGAGCTGTCTTGTATGAGTTCATCTATTCCCGCTAAGTTATCTAATTTGTTTAACCCCTATCCTTCTGTTCACGACTATTGTTGTTTTTGATTTGTTTTATTTGTCTATCAAATCACTGATACTGGGAACAAAATGTGTGTTCAAACATCAGGATTTGCAAAAGATACATCTCAAATTAAACAATTATGAGCAATTTTCACCCACTACCGCGACCCACAACTTCAAGTGGGTTGAAATTTAAAGAAATTAACTCAGCAGGATAAGGGTTAACTTGGGACCAAACATTTGCCAATCTTAATTTTTAAAAACTCATTTCATTCCAAATAACTGGTTTAAACTCATGAAAATTTATTTCACATTAGTCATGTTTCCAGATATTACGCATATTAAGGTCAATTATGGCTGCAAGTTTGTCATTTTGGATTTAATAGAGTTGAAATTTCATAGAATAGAAATGTGAGACTTCCGTGAAGTCTCACATTTTGTTTCTATAGTAATGGTCTAGCTATTTGGCATGGTTTTCCAAATATTACGCATATAAAAGATAAAAAAACTAAACTGTCGCTGCAAAGTGCACAGGTATTACATTTTAATAACTCAATATAAACAGAAAGTCTCTGTTAGTTTAATGTTTTGACCATCCTCACAGACACTGCCAAATGAAGATTTGTATCTGCTTAGTTAAATTTTAGATTAACTTACTCCCGGTCATGTTGTCTAGTATTTTACCCCCTTCGGTGGGTACACGCGGTGCTCTGTCCATAAGCTCAAAAATGCGTTGAGAAGCTCCAACTGCCTGCAGTAAAAAAGTGTATTTTTAAAATAGTATATCCATGTGTATACAATTTGTGTTTAAGTTATAAATATTAAAACTGTCAAAATTAGGACTGTCAATATACATGTATTCAAGCTGTGGATAAAAAAATCAATCAGTGACAGATATATGTTCTAGCTGGTGTAAAGTGTGCAGAAAACCACAGAATACCGGGAAGATAATAATTTTTATTTGAAATTTACTGTCCCAACCAACAGCAGAACAAAATTTCTCTGTTACATCAAGTTTTTCTAATTGGCTATTTTACCAAAAAAAATCATACATAGCCTGCATAAGTTTATTCTTCCAAATTTATAATAAAGATAGTAGAAGAAATAGTACACTAGATATTTAAAATCTGTTCAAATTAAAGTTTAGAGTTTTTGACTGCGAAATCAAAATTGTTTTACGCTCCATTGAGCCCAAAGTAGCAGTTTTACTCAACCATGCTGACCAGACATTTGGGATAGCGGATATACCCGAGCAGAGTTGCTGCAAGCTTCTAGATTTAAATAATCATTAACACAAAAAAGTTATGTTGCTGATAACATTTCTTTGTAAATAAACTCTCAAAATTAGATCACCTGATCTATAAGCATTCAATAGTCATCACATTTTATAACATAAATGATCTAGTTTAATACTAAATATATGTGGTGATAGTAAAAAGTAGAATTGGTTTAAAAATTTTGCAATGTATATGGTTTGTGTTTTTAATCACTATTTGGGTTCAATTTGCTGAGAGCGTAAATAAATGTGTACATCACTGAGAGCATGAGTTCCCATGTAAGCTTCACTGCCACCCTTAATATAATAGTGTGTTGAGAAGTAAGTCTCACCTTCATAAAATCACCATAGACAGCAGACAGTAAACCAAAAGCCATGGCCACCTGTAGTGTGTATAACAGGAACGCTACAAGTGCAAAACCATATATCCACCTGAATATCAGTGTCTCAATGTGAGAGATAACTCTCTCAATTGCTAGGAGAAATTGTAATGAAATGAATGAAATGAAAACTTCTATAGCGCCTAACTCCTCGGAGGGCCGAGCTCAGACAGGCACGGATCCAGAGGGGGGCGCACACCCACCCGTTTTTTGTGCTAAATTCTTTAAAAAGTCCCCTAAATTTGCCTAAATATGCCTAAAAACTCGCCTCTGAGCAACCTGCGTCCCCTCTTTTTTTAAATCCTGGATCCGCCCCTGTCAGAGGCGCAATCCATCCTTATCAAATTCTAAAGAAGAGTCGAAGGAAATAAGCATGGTCGTCATTAGGGAGCCGGGACGCAGAGGAGCTAGGGAGGAAAAGCCAGATCGAAGAAATGCGTTTTAAGCAGTTTTCTGAAAAAAGTAATATTTTTAGCTACACGAAGGTGTGCAGGCAGTAAATTCCAGAGAGTAGGACCAGAAACAGAAAAGGCACGAGCACCGAACTTAGTTCTGATACGTGGTACTTTGAGCTTATTTGTGTTGTTTGATCGCAGATGTTTTACGGAGGCTGCAGAAAAAAGAAGGCTAGATAAATAAGATGGCTGACCATCATTAAGACAACAAAATACAAAAGTGAATTTTTGAATTGTATTCTAAACTTGATTGGAAGCCAATGTAATGATTTTAACCCGTTGAACACGAGAATATTATGCCACTGCTCTCTTTCTGACACGAGATTATTTTATGACGTCATAGTTATCTCATGCACTCAGACCCGGAGATCTCCGGGCCTCGTATCTGAATGGTCTCCCTAAATTACGGAGATCTCCGGGGCTCGTCACAAACGGGTTAATAGAGGAATAGAGCGACTGAAACGAGGAGCCTTTGTCACAACCCTTGCCAAGCAGTTCTGAACACGCTGTAATTTCTGTATATCTTTAGCTGGAATTTCGTGTAATAAGGAGTTACAATAGTACAGTTTGCTTGTCACCAGCGCCACTGCAATTTGTTTTGCTAAAGCTAGAAGTAGATTTTTTCTGATGCGTTTAAGATCTCTAATGTGATAAAAACGGAAACTGGACACCTGTGAAATGTGCTGACGAAAATTCAAACAACTGTCAAAAAAGACACCCAAATTCCTTGCCGAATCTGCTGGATTCATCTCATTGTCCAAACAAGAGCACACTCGACAATAGCCCGCCGCCATTATTGAACTTGAAGTCATTATTGCCGCCACAAAGTCAAATTATTGACGTAAAATGCAAAAAATGACAATAAATCGACCATTTTGAAATTTTTTCCAGCCATTATTAAACTTGTCTGAGAACTGGTTATTAGCAACATGCATAACAGATTTGAAGATGATACATGAAAAACTGTTCAAGTTATCGCGCCCAAAAGGTCAAATTATTGACGTAAAATGCGAAAAATCGCAATAAATCGGCCATTTTGAATTTTTTTTCAGCCATTATTGAATTTGTCCAAGAACTACTTATTAGTAACATGCATAACAAATTTGAAGAGGATACGTGAGCAACTTTTCAAGTTATCGCGCCCACAAGGTCAAATTATTGACGTAAAATGCGAAAAATCGCAATAAATCGGCCATTTTAATTTTTTTTCAGCCATTATAGAACTTGTCCAAGAACTACTTATTAGTAACATACATAACAAATTTGAAGAGGATACGTGAAAAACTTTTCAAGTTATCGTGCCCACAATGTCAAATTATTGACGTAAAAGGCGAAAAATCGCAATAAGTCAGCCATTTTGAATTTTTTTCCGGCAATTATTGAAATTGTCCGATAACTGGTCATCAGTAACATGCATAACAAATTAAGGAAGGATACATGAAAAACTTTTCAAGTTATCGCGCCCACAAGTAAATGTTAACGGCGACGCCGATGCCGCCGAACTTCTTTTGCAATAGCCCACCTTTTTTAAATAAAATTAAAAGGCGGGCTAAAAATGCAAGGGGGAAAAGGTTAATAGAATTCTCCCTCTGCGATTTCGAGCCAATGAAAAGAAACTAAGTCTTGCTAGGATTGAGTTTTAGTTTGGATTGAGCCATCCAAGCAGATACCCTGGTAATACAGCTCTGAAGCTTTTTTGATGACTCTGTGTCAACTGTTAAGGAAATGTAAATATAGGATGATGAGCCATAAAAAAGTTTCTAGTTATGGAAATGAGTAATTTAGTTGCACTTACATGTAGTCTTCTTATCCCTTCATGCATTAATCTTGACAATTTTTTTTTATCATATCAAATATATTTTTTGTGAAATAAATGTATGTTCAATCAGTATTGTGAAGTTTTGGTCTCAAAATAGACAAATATACATAATTTTCGCACATTGAAGTTGTGGATCACTGTGATGATCAATTAAAGAACTCAATTAAAGAATAGTATTTTTTTCTAATTTTAATTCATTTTAAGCTGCAATAATTAACACATTTTTAGTGTCTCCCATAACATATCTTATCAATTTCATGTGCATTTTGTTTGGTTTAAAACTTCAAAATATAGATGGTCCCAGCAGCCCAAGGGTTAAAGAGGTTGGTCTAGATCTTAGGCATGTGATTGGAGAAGATCATGAGTATCTCAACCAACCAAATACCTAAGATATAGGTTATTCTCTGCAAGAATTTTCCAGTAATAACCTTACATGTGAGCACTCCCGCAGTAAGTCGTTCTTGATGAACCAGCTTCCCACCGTACCACAGTACTAATGTGACAGCACCACTGAACAGCATGCCAATAAGTCCATCAAATAAGCCTAAAAAGAGTAATTATTTTAACCACAGCAACAGAATGGGAACACCTAATTCTTTAGTAAATGTTGGTACAATGATGGCCCATCGTCTTCCACACTGGCCCAACATTGGCTGAAGAACGTCTGATAATATGTTGTGGAAGAAAATTATCTACCAAAAAAATTCATTTTGAGAATTGTCTGTTTTACAAAATTAAAATATTTTTCATTATTGGAAGCTGGAAATTGCGTAAGCAATTCCAGCCTCAAATGAATGAGAAATAGCAGCAAACAATCCAACAGGACGCGGGTTAATAGGGTTATTTTATCTCATAAAAAGGGTCATTGGAAAAGTTGATCACTTTATATAATATGGAGAAACGTAGCTTATTTATAGCTGACCTTGAGCCAAAGCTAATTTTTTCCCCACTTGGTAGCTGCCATCGATATCAACCTGATATGTGCTGCAAGCCTTTTCTTCACCAACAAAACTCCTCACTGTTCTTACACTGGATAGGCACTCTTCTGCTGTAGTGGAAGCTTCAGCGAGTCGGTCCTGAAATTTCTGTTGAAGATCTCTCACAAATTTGCCTAAAAGAACCAATTAATGAGATCTGGAATATCATTGCATTGTCTCAAGTGATAGTATTGATGTTTTGAATACAGGCTAAAATGTTCACCGTCATGAATTGCATTTCAATCCTGTGCACTCAGTCATGATACCATACCACTATTTCTTAAGTAGGGTATTCATTTCCTTTCTTTAGACTTATATTTATTGCACTAGACCACATCTTGATGAAACATCCACAATATTTCTTACATCAATCATTAAAAAAACAAAAACAGGTGGTGTATTTATTTTTTACTTTACAACAAATTTTTTAACACAAATAATATGCTCAAGTGATAGTATTGATGTTTTGAATACAGGCTTTTTACTTTACAACAAAATTTTTTACCACAAATAATATGCATAACTAAACTAATGTTACTTTATTTCTAAAAAAACAATATTGTTAAAAAACTGCTATTACCACATACCATATTGTACTGCACCTAGTGAAACCACAGGCACTACAGCCAACAGAACTCCTGTTAGTGATGGATTCAACACAAACATAAAAGCAATTGAGCCGATTATTTGTAGCAAGTATCTAACCAGCATGGATATGTTCACCTGAAAATAAAATAGTTTTAATGTAATTTACACAAACAATTTTCACCTGAATAAATTGTTGTTGTCAGAGTAAAAATGATCCATCTAAATAATGGTATCACACATTCTAGTGCAGAAATGCTTTAAATAACATTAGGGCCTTACTATAAATGTTTTTTTTTGTAATATTGCATATGTAAATAAATAATATAGTTATCTGCATGTAAAGATTATATTTTGAATAAATTCAACCATATTCTGGATATACCCTTGCACATATTTAGAGTAAAAGATAATTTAAAGGGGATGGGGATTGGTAAAACATTTATCTTAGATGATAGATGTTTGAAATTATAAAAAAAATTGGGGGGGGGGGAGAAAATAGTTCCAAATGGTGTGGATCATAGAAAATAGTCCATCTGTTATTGCATTATTCCAGTTTCTGAAAAATGTGCAGAATATGGTGATCTAGGCCATATATATCGATTTCTGATTGATTTTTTACTGGATGGTTGTTACAATTTGGAATATGAGGGAATCAGATGTCTGCTGTATGTATCAGCACTTGATACAGCAGTTATCCTTAATTAGGAGTAGGTACTTGAGAGAATATGTAGTTGTCTGTATTGGTGTGTTGTATGTGCTGACATTGCTGAAGCAATATGTTGTGCTTTAATCAATTTTACCAACCGTGACAGCATTCTGTATAACTTGAGTATCTGAGGAAAGCCTGTTTGTCAATTCACCAGTCCTGTTTATAGAAAAGTGAGAGAAATGATTAAAGTTATGCAGCACAAATTTCATTGCCAATTTATATGGAATTTTTACTTTTTTTTCATAGACCACCTTGAAAAAATTACACCCATATGTTTTTGAAAGCTGGTGAAGCTACAGACTTCTAAAATGTTCCCCCCCACACACTTTTAAGTGCATGGATTTGCACATAGATATCACAGAGGTGCTATACATGAACAAGAACTATATTATTGTTATTATTAGCAAACATTGACCCGACCACCTCAAGTTTAAAACAGCTCGAGAGGCTACTTCAATCATTTCAAATTACAAATAAAAAATACCCCTCTGAGCTGCTCACCCTGAAAATAGTAATACAGTAGTTTAAAAAAACACAAAAAGAGGCTACATGTACTTGAATAGTTTTAAAGGCAAAATAACATGACATATTTTACAAATTACACCCTCCCCCCATCAAAAAACCCTACTGCAATACATTTGCAAGAAAAGCTATATTTGTTATCAAATAAACTCCCATGCCGAGCAAAAAAATGAATTGAAGTAATTAGTGCTGAGCATTGTGATATATTATAAGAATAAACTAGAAATATTTAAAGACGAGGACCAATTTGCTGTTACCTGTTAGTGTCAAAAAAAGCAATTTCTTGTCTAATGATGCTGATAAATAATTGCCCTCGCAGGCGAGCTACCAGCCTCTGTCCAGACAAAGTGAAAAGCCATGACCGCAGCATAGATGTAATTGCTCCAAAAATATAAATCACCAGTAAAGTGATAACTGTTCTATTCAAGTCAGCTGAAATAGACAAGCACAACCTATATATTACGTATAGTACATGTAATATATGAGAGAGTTGAATTACTAAGTCAGATAGCATATAATGCAAATGGTTTCTTTAGGTTTAACCCCTGGAGCACTGAGTTATTTAAATTCTCTCACTACTGCAACACACAACTTCAAATAGATGAAAATTATGCATATTTGTTCAATTTGTGAACAAACACTTGCAAAAATTGATGCTTAAACACCCATTTCATCCCAAAGATCAGTATATTTTATCAGCTGATAAAACGGATTAACCCTTACAACACTGAAATATTTTTGTACTGATAGAGATCAATTTGAAATTATCAAAAATGACATTCACTTCAGTGCGAGGACCAAATTTAGATGTCCATCTAAAATCGTTCCCCACACTGAAAGGGTTAAAAAACGAATATAGTCATGGTTAGGGTGAAAAGGGCTAACATACCATCTATCAAAAATATATATTAATTTCAGCAATATTTTATTTGCATTTTTAACTTGAAAACATGTATATTAAAATGGGTCTAGTAGGACAAGAGCTAAAGTCAAATATACATACAGTATGATCTGCATGCTTTCCACACTACCTAATTTGCAAATAAGAAATATTTATAACTTACCCATTGTTTTTTGAGCAGCGTCCACCACAGCTCCAAAGAAAAATGGAGCTGCTGTCTGAGAAGCACTGGAACATATTAAACAGAAACTTCCCACAAGGAGCAGTGGCACTTCCTGTACAAAGACAAATAGAGGTAGGAATAAATAATTGCAGTAAAAATATTGCTGATCTGGAGCATCCTTCACAGGTTTTCAAATATTAAGTCCTGCCAGGTCATCAGCTGACATAACTAAAACTCTGTGGCAGTGTAATTTTACAACATAAAGAAACAAAGTAGTGTGGCAAAACGCTTGTGATGTCTATAGCAGGACATTTAAACAAATGCCAATTACACATTAAATTAATAAAAATATATTTAATTTTTATTTATAAATAAATACTCTCAAAATGTATATTATTATATGTTTATTATTCTAAACTGTATATGAAAAATATATGATGCATGTATGTATGTGATTGTCTTGTTATCGCTTTGGGCATGGTGACAAAAAATTATCAGTAATAGTAATAGAAGACTTTTGAAGTAAGAGTACTATGTTGCATGTGAGAGATCACATGTCTGGTGACTAATCAAGGTACTGATTTACATCCAGATGGTTTAGGAGTTGTATTGTACCCCTTGTCAAATAAAAAGTAGGATATTATTTTAATCTTTATTCATAATATTGTCAAACACTCTCAGTATCTCCTCTAATTAAAATAAGCTCATTAGTAACATTCAATTACATTCGGTACCAGGAATATATTATGAGCCAATTACAACTATTTGAATACATTTAAATACAGGAGTTAGCAAGAGTGTCAAAATTTCGAAAAAAAATAATTAACAAGTTCTAGGTGGTTATCATGGTCATGGGGAAGTTAATTATTTAATATTGCTAATATATTAGATTAATGGCCATGGCTATGCTCTAGTGACATCCCCTCCTACCCTTTCAAATATATTAAGAAATTTTGCATAATCGATACAAGCATATTACAAAAGAATACTCACTGGTTTCGCTAATGCAATTAGCCTTTTTAAATTAACTTTCTTTTTGATTGCCTCTCCTTCTTCATTAACTTCTTGTCCATACTGATTGATTCTGTGCAATATGCGCATTATTTTCAATTTTCTCATTGCCCGAAAACTGAACAATGAGATGAGAAGTTCCACTGCACAAAAGCAGGGCATTCCAATGCATAGTATCTTGTAAGTTAGATGCATTTCATGATATGACTCTTTGTAAATAATAAACCCTCCTTTCAATAAAGAATATGCCAAGCTAGCAAGACTTGCCATGATAATGGATAAATGTAAAACAATCTTTCCTCTGTTTAAGCGCCCATTATAAGGCTCTTCAACCTGTGCGAGTGCCAAGCGTTCCAGTTCAGAATACAGAATAAAAAGCAGCACAAGTTTGAAAGTTGAAATTAATGCTAAGTCAAATACAGAGAGAGTGATGTGGAAATGAAGTATGTTGTCCACAAAATATTGACCATTGCCGCCTAAAACAAAATAAAAAAACATTATTACTTTAGATTATCATCAGTAGGTCACATGGTGTTCTTTAACACTTTTTAAAATACAGCCTTAAAGTTTTTCATTGATTTGCAGAATAAAAAACCATGGCACTACATATACACATACTAGTTTCATATACAAAATAAAGCACAATTATGTGCATATGTTTTTTATAATTATAACAATTGCATGCATGCAATAGCTTCGACCTAACCTCAGCCAAAGTTCAATGGAAACATTTCTTACGATTATATATATATTATTCAATGAATATAAAAGGCTAAGTCATGATAAGGTCAGTCTCAAATATATTCCTTTTGAAAAAAAAAGGCAATCAATAAAAGTGGATTATTTTTTTTGGCCAGGCCTTAGCCAGGAAATCTGAAACAAGGGTATGGTTAATGTGCATACATGTACAAGCACAGTGTTAGCTAGGATTGGGCTGACGGATGTGTAAAAAAAATTTCAGGGTGTGTAACAGGGTGTGTAACAACCCCTTTACTATAAGCAGGAGAGTTTTGACAGACGTGGTAAATTCTAGGGCGTGTTGCGACGGTTTTGGGCTTGCAAAACACGCCCACACGCCTCTCTAGCTAACACAGTGTGTACAAGTATGACAAGTATAGTAGATGACTGTGTGCATATGAATTGGGATGACAAGACATTTTCTATCCAGATGGAAAAAAAAATTATACTTAGTAGTAGCAAGGAATCTCAATAGGGATTCCTTGGTAGTAGTAAACACAAAACTGCTAGAATTACATTCTTGGTCACACAAGCATTAAAAAAATGAATACGTTTAGCTCATATACTATAAAACAACATCTGATAATAGGGAGAGAAAATTATACCCCCTACTAATTTTTCTCACAAAATAAACTACTTTTGCTTGTTGAAGATATCATGAAAATAGTAAATTTCCACCTCACCTGTTAGCCATAAAGTAAGAGAAAATATGGCATCAAGGAACAGAATGCACTTCACAAGATTTACATATCTTATGCCAGGAAGTGTGTAGAAAATGACCTGATCTCTAGAATCTTCATTAGACTCTGCCATTGTGGGTGACTCTAACAAAGCCGCAGATTCACTCCTGTATACACCATCACATTCATCTGAGTTGGCCATTTTATGATCTGCAGAGATAAGAAGTTTTTTCACTGGATACATTGTTTATATCAATAATTTTGTTAATTTTTGTTATTTGTTTATTTACCTTGTTTATGCCTACACACGGGTAAAAATGGTGACAAGGTGATCATAGCATAAACAATTATTTATTTATTCGGTACACAAGATAATTCTCCTGAATGCCTGAAAATCAAATTAATATTATCTTATAAAAGTTATATAAAAGATTATAAATCCTATAACATTAACATGAATAAGGGATGTATTAGATTTTGACAAATTTAGATCTATACCCAAAGTCAAATTTAAAATGATCACCAGGATCACATGATTTTTGCTGATTTATCCGTCAATTTTGAACCAATTTCCTTGAAATTTTGCAAAGCCATTTTCTATTCAAATCCTAACATTTATAAAAAAAATTCGCAAAATTACATTTAATATTTCAAAAGTTAGCCCATATGCCATTAGTCAACATTGTCAACCGGTCCCGCCCCCGGTTGACAGGCTGCCTATTGAAAAAACAAGCGAGGCACCAGTGTGATGTCTGCACATCCTCATCTGACTGTCTAGTGGTGTACAATCAATTTGTGACGCTGAAAAAATGTATGGCCGCCACCGTTAATGAGTTTTAAAGGTCGCGTCAGGAAAATATAAACAATAAAAAATTCGAATCGAGCTGGTATGAACAGTAGTCTATAAAAGGCGGCCATTTTGTTTGAATTTCTGGAGTCTTCAAACAACATCTAGCTCCCCTTCTGGAAACGAAGTGCCAGACAGGTGCCATGTCTAATATGCCATGTAATAATAGTCACACTCTGCTATATTATTAATTAGTAGACTAGAAGTCTAGCCTAGGGCCTATATAAATTAGTCAGCAATAGACTGACTTCCAGGATGGAAGTCAGCACGGAAGATGCCTGTAAACTTTAGATCGGCAGTTTTTCATAAATTACATTCTACTGATTGGTACCTCAGTGATTTATCTGGTGTCACGGCGCAGCTTACACTCTCTTGTCCAATATTATATTAATACCAGAAATAATAATTTATTCTAAATCAAAATTAAAGCAAATATAAACTCGGATTGATAAAATGTCTTGTTACAGGTTCTTGTTTACATTTTTGTATCTGTGAGCCCTCATTCTAAAACCATGTGTGTGGGTTGGTTGCAATTTTGGATGAACTGAATTGAGAATAAGTTGACCAATGCTTGCCATATCACGTCTTGCCCTAGCGGTGCTGTGGCAAGATGTAATAGCATTAATAGTGATTAGATGTACCGGGTACATATTTTCGGTGGTATGCATTTTCAGTGGTATCACCTTTGATTGGTGAAAAACCTTGACCAGTTGTTAACAGTTGGAACGATAAGTTGGCCATATTGTAAACAGTGTCGGATTACTGTGAGGGGTGGTCAGAATTAAAAGCATCTACTACATTTCAATGGACTGCATACGGTACACTAAATAGGTGTATGTAGTTTTGTAGAGGTAAGATGTTTCTGTAATGTATGATGTCTTAGAATCAGATTTATTTTGAGCAGATTGTGTGCTATTGAAGCCAGCCTAAATGGCCCACACCGTCCAAAAAAGATGAACGCCATTCGTGCTCACTCTCAGCAGTGCCTGAGGCTGAGACTGAGAGTGCTGCTCACTAATATAATTTTACATGATTTTCAGGGCTGTCTTAACTTTTGAAATATAAAATATAAAATTTTGTGATTTTTTTACCGCTGTTAGGGTTTGAATAGAAAAAGGCATTTGCAAAATAGAATAACAATAGTCTACTGCCCGGCATGAACTGTTGAACAGATGAATATAGTGGGATTCACATTAAAAATCACATTTTAGGGGGATCATATGGTGTTACTGATTCGCTATTTACGTGGAAAGTACTCACAATATTGACCTAAAACTTTGAGTCAGTATGAAACATATGTTCTACCATAACACTACCTTATTTTCTTTCGATTAGTTTGAATAATGTCACAGATTGAAAGGGTTAAAATAATACTTGATATAGTTACGGTCCGCCACTCAACCAAATAAACAAGTTATGTTCGCTGCAGCCGTTCACACGTGTACATGTGGACAAGTCAATTAGGCCTGACGGGTTGAGCAGGTTGTTTTAATTGTTAGGTGTGCAGGTGCGTTGTATATCAATCAGGCTCTGTGATCCACGTAGCTTATTGTGTATGCTGGTACCTGCATGAGCTGATTAGCAAGCCCGCACGCCCGCCTTGCAGGTGAGGGGTGGCTGGGGCTCCTGATGGGTGGGAAACATTGCCACCATGTGCAATTTGATTGCGCAATTTCTTTTCAATTATCAGTTTCAACAGGTGTTATAAAATAACATTTACCTATTTAGCGTCAGTCACGAATGTATTATTACTCAATGTAGCCTAAACACGGTAAATGGGAAGTGAACATAGTCATTGATCTCATTTCACTTCCTTTCAAACAATAATTTCATGCCAATATAGGCCTAATGTAAGGTGCCTTACTTTATTTATTTTTAATATCACTGTATAAGTTGATATGTTTTTTGGTTTTTTTAAATAAACTTTATTGATTTGATTAGATTTAATATAGCATAGGCCTATGTATTACTGGTAAGCAACAATAAGAGAAATGTTGAACAAGATAAGTGAATAGAATGAAACTATCTACAACGGTGTAATATAGGCTAGGCCTACTGGTAATGAAGAATTTTATCATAAACATAACAAAATAGCTCTACACCAATTGAATTAAGATATCTAGCCTACATATAGATGTTGAATTCAATAGCTTCTATAGAAATATAAAAACACGCCTATTTGGTGATGCGCATGGGCCCTATCCCAGCAAACACGAGACGTTGCACAACGTTGGTTTACTATTTGCAACGCTGGTCCAACGGAAAACCAGCGCTGCAAATTGGTCCAACGTCTCATAAGTTTGCTGGGCATGGCTAGGCCTAGCCGTGGACCAGGCGACTCGCTCCGTAAGGACGATCAGCGCTAGGCTAGGCCTATATATCGCGAGAAATTCACTTAATAAGTGACCGACATAGCCTATATAATATGGATGATTGATTGATGTTGACAATAAAAATTATTGATATACAGACCTGTGCACCCATCAATTTGTCCTATCAGTAGTCTCATACAAGACTGTCAGTAGTGAGTTATAATTTAGCGTAATTTTTACAAAACCTAAAATTAAATGTTTATATATATATACGCAACAAGCATAAATTCACCAAAGGCTGGTTCAATGCTGGGTCAGTAACGCAGATGATGGGCTAACATTGAACCAACCTTATGTGAACATCATGTTTGCTGGGAGTAGTATCCAAACAAACTCAAGACGTTCACCCAAAGTTGTTTCAATGTTGGCCCATCGTCTGTGACGCTGGCTAAACATTGATCCAGCCTTGAGTGATCGTCTCGTATTTCAGTGGCGTAGCCGGCATACACCCCCTCCCCCGTTGAGCTTCCGGTAAAAAAAATGAACAGTGCGTGTCCAGCACAAGGCGTAACTCCCGTACATTATCACAAGGAGTGGTTATCAGGGTTATCACCAATGAGATCACTGGTGATTTGGTTATCACAAATAATACGACATCCCCTCCCCTGCTGGGGTTGGAGGCAAATTCAACTTTCTTACAGGAAGCAGGGCGTACCCCCACCTGATATCACTGCCAACCAAGTGTTCCAATGCTGCTGCTTTTGTTATCATAGCTACTATCATAGACATGTCTATGCTACTATCCAACATATGCCTAGTGCTGGTATTAGGCCTATGTACAGTATGGTGGGGGACGTTGAACCAATGTCGGTTTAAGGTTGGTCAGCATTAAATCAGCATTGCCCTAACTACGTTACGTCTTGTGTTTGGTGGGTGATGCTGAGTTGTAGCCTGTTGGATGTTCCTGCTGTCATACCCCGGCTCCTGTAGCGTTGTTACCACTTCAAAGATCGCTAACATTGCATGCTAGTTCAATGTTGTTCTAACGTTTGCAATGCTGGCGTAACATTAATCCGGCACTGTAGACTATATACGTTTTGTGCTGTGTGCACCAACATGCAGGGACCGCGTGTGCTATTCTAAATGCTGACGCCAGTGTCGGGATCGCGTGTTTGTAATTGGCGGCAACAGGCCAGCTTTAAAAATATGTTTGTTCTGGATTTCAGTGCAGTTCAAAATATTAGCCTGGAGGGAGGGAATGTATTTTATAGTA
Source organism: Flabesymbios commensalis (assembly GCA_964017125.1). NCBI lineage: Eukaryota > Metazoa > Annelida > Polychaeta > Terebellida > Flabelligeridae > Flabesymbios > Flabesymbios commensalis. The sequence continues at coordinate 33,928,719 of OZ024903.1, forward strand.
AACTGCTCACAACCCCCAGAACGCTTGAAAATGATAGGATTAATAGGTTGTAAATGGAGCAATAATTACTTTGAACAGCTTGTCATGGCTTAGCAGAAGTAGGCCTTAATCAGAAACATCGATTTTTTTACAGCTGGCCTCTTAATCAGCAGACGGGCTGACACAGAAAATCCACCCAGCGCTGTCTCGATACACGGCCACCATGTCTGCGGCAGAGCTGGCACAAGATCTGAATGACGTTGTCTTGAGCTGACGAGCTCTGTCTAGAGAGAGACCCTTTCATTTGTAAAACCGTTTCACGCAGCTATTACCTACACATGGAAGCTATTATTCATTGATAACATAACATTTTGCGATAAGCCAGCCAGTCAACAAACAGTTATCAGGTTACAGATTAATGCACGTAACCTACAAAAATATGGCTAAATTGTAAAAATAGGCTCATGTTCAACTTTTTTCTTCACTCCCAGACAAAACCGTAGTGATTGAAAACCAGAACGTAGTCCGTAATTTTAACCCACCAAGCATAGAAACTACGGGGAAAACGTAGTAGTGCACAGGTCTGGATATATTGTGGCGCCAGTTTGGCTCATTGGCTAACTCAGTTGGCTCATTGGCTCATTGGCTAGCTCAGGGCACGGGTGTATCGGGTTCGAGTCCTGCTGCGGCCGATATCTTTCCCTGGTACACACATATGCAGTGACCCAAACTGTTTAAATTCGTGGGATAATGACAACAGAAACGTATTTATAACCGATTTCCGCCGCATCAAAAAACATATATAAAGAAATAAAGAAAACAAAATGACCAATATGTCAAAGTTGACATGTAGCCTAAACGGTCAAAAATAAAAAAAATATATATTTATAATGTCTTTGATTATTGATGACCAAGCATAAACACTGATAAATGGATATAAGCCCAATAACTGATGAGCATTATAATCGCACCTCACACGGTTCACATCCTCTTCTACTGCAGATAAAACAGGGCTATAATTCGGCGATGCAATTTTTTTCAGTCACAAAGGGCTGGAGAGCGAAATGGAGAGTGAAGAAATACAAGAGAGCCAAGAAAATCAGCAATTATAAAAAGCGAGAGAGACAATGTCCATTAAGACTTTTTAATGACTGTGCGGGCTGTGGGCTGAGCATGCGGGCATGTAACTTAAATATTACTGATTCTAAGAAAAAAACTATTTTTGACCTGATTATTCTAGGGCAAGTCTTTGATATGATCGTCCGATTTTGTACGGGGTCAATCTGTGGCTGAAACCTGTTTCAGCTACTGGGGCTAAAGGTACCAGTCCACCTACAAAAGTCAAAACTTGCCTGGTACATTAAAAATTTGAAATGCTAAAATATCATTAGATTAAAGCATTTCAACAATAAAAAATAGCATAAACTGAAAGAATCTTGATACTCCTTGCAAGGTTTAAATTTGGCTAAAATTGGGTGGTGGGCTAGTTTCTTTTAATTGATAAGTTAGTAGGTGCTTGGTCTTTGTGCACAGGTTGTAGGGCCACCCCAATGAGGTAAATTAACCCCAGAAGTAAATATTTTGAATCAATTATTCAAAACATTGCCTGAAAAGGATGTTCCTAATCGCAGGTTTTCTTCATATCCCCCTCTACCCCCTCGAACCCTCACCCACAACTCTCGACCTTTGAACCTCGACCCACAAACCCCTCGACCCACAAGCCCTCGATCCTAGACCAACAACCCCCTCGGCCCACAACGACAAAAAATATTTTTTTATCCCATTATATGGTGGATCTATTAACCAAATATTTCTACTTCAAGTAATCTATATCTAGACACTTCAAGTTCCGAAGTTGCCATGTTCGGAAGTCCTCTTGCTCCCGGGACTTCAAGTCACCCATATGGAACCCACTGCAGGCAGTTAAATTAACTATTATATAATTATAGTCAACATAACTGTTAGGGGGGGCACTATTAAATCTCCGGGAGGCGGAGGGGGCTGGATTATTTCCCCGCCCCGGTGGTGCCATGAAAATGTCAAATTTGTACCATTAGCTGTTAGTTTTTTTTATCTGTTCCTTTTCATTGAAAATAAATGATAATTCCGTCTTGCTTGTAAATCACTGTGTCTCTTATTTTTCGTCATCTGGGTTTCTGCAGCCTCTCTTGCAGACCTACAGTTAGCCTTGGCGTCCTCTCCGAGGCTGTGGATTGATGTATTTACTTTACCCAAAAAATTCAACAAGGCGGTGACTGAGAGGTCCGAAAAATGTCCATAACTTTTTAATGACTGTGCGACCTCTGAGCTGAGCATGCGGGCATGGAAATGAAATGTTACTGATTCTAGAAAAAACTATTTTTGACCTGATTATGGCTGGAAATTTTCTGATATGACAGTCCCACGATTTTGTATGCGGTCAATCTGTGGCTGAAACCTGTTTCAGCCACTGGGGCTAGCCTACAGTGTCGCATATTCAAGTGTCTCTCGCTTTCCAAAACAGTGGTATTTTTAGTCACTCTGATATCTCGCTGTTAATTATCACGCTCCGACTGCATGATGAAAATTGAGTTTATATGAAGGGAGTCGATATGAGATAAGTGTATAGACATGAATTTCTTTGTGATTTTTTGAAGGTTTAGTTATACCGTAATCAATCTAATAATGCCCATAATCAAATAAACGGCTACACCCCCGATTTGAAAATAAAACCAACGATATAGCATGTACACTATATATGATAATTAAATAATAGCCTACTCTAATACTCCACCACCCCCTTCTAATCACGTACAGGGGGGTGTTCTAATTAATATGAAAAATACAATGTAGGTAGGGGCCTAATAATTTATAGGCCCTATAGGCCTTTTATAATTAATATTTTCTATGTAGGGCCTATCTTTTCCTTATGAAAAATGTCAACCCCAAAATTGTTTTATATTTAGGGCCTCATTACCGGTAATGTTGTTATTCATGCAGGCTATAGCAGTTTCTGATAGTTTCCATATTTGTCTTACCGGTATGGCCGGTAGGCCCTATGTATACAGAAATATGAATTAAAGTCTGCTACTTTTCTCATAATCATAAAATGAGCTACATAAAAAGCTAGATCTACAAACTATTATAAAGGCACATAACTTATACCAGATAGGCCTTATAGTCCCAAAATGTGCCTGAAAGTTTACAACGGGGACAGACACATTTTGGAGAGTGCATCACGGCAAATAGGCCTAGTCTAGATGCCTTTATCTGATAAATCCATAGAAATATATTATATATATATTCTGTGGGTGCTACCATGCGTGCAAAACAAGCGTTGATTGTCATAGTCTATTTATTTTACATTAAATAGTTCTCCAAACTATTTCCATTTAGAATGCTTTAATTGATAGCGTAGCATGAGGATGGCCCGTTTGTTTAATACGCCAATGGTATAGAAATTGAGAGTGTAGACCCCCGCGCCACCCAGCCGGCGGGATTTTGGGGAGATTTTTTTTTATTTTCTCACTTCACAGCCAGTAATCACACTCAATTTGATAATCGTCTGAAAATAAAATCGCCCCATCATACAAAGTAAGTGAATATGTAAAAAAATCAACCAAAAACGGTAAATGTCTATATGAGAGTGAAAAAGCATCCACCACGGTGAAAGGTGAATCCAGGTATAGTCTATAGTCAGATTCAGATTAAATTCATTAACTAGGATTATTATATTTCTTGGATTTCTCCATAAAATCTTAACTAATTTTCATGAAATTTTACACACATTATTTTCCATTTATGCCGTGACTACCCTGAAATTTTTTTTAGAAGTTAGACCATTTGGCATGTAATAAAATTCTGAGACAAAGTTAATGGGTTTATAGAGGACAACATTTTTATTTATCTACTATGCTCGCCGTCAAATTAACCAGGATCGCATGATTTTCGTCGATTTCTCCGTCAATTCTGAACCGATTTTCTATTCAAATCCTAACAATCCTGAAAATTTCGTAAAATTATACAGCGTATTTCAAAAGTTAGACCATTTGACATGTAATGAATTGAAATTACAACGTTCCTCTTTAACCCCATTAAACTAATTTTACATTTTTATTACATGGCAAATGGTCTAACTTTCGAAATATTAAATATTATTTTGCAAAATTTTTACCCCTATTAGGATTTTAATAGAAAATGGCCTCGGCAAAATTTCAAGGAAATCGGTTTAAAATTGACGGATAAATCGCCGAAAATCATGCGATCCTGGTTGATCATTTTTAACTTGACGGCGAGTATAGGCCTAGGCTACATGTCAAATGGTCTAACTTCTTAAATACTTATCAAAAGTGACAAAACGTCGCGAAACGTTCAGGGTAGTCACGACATGAATGAAAAATAGTGTGTGTAAAATTTCATGAAAATTGGTTTGAGAATTGACTGAGAAATCGGCGAAAGTCATTCACAACGGTTAATGTGAATCCGACCATAGACTGATACTGATAGACATAGTCATAGACATGATAGAGATGATAGTCTAGAATTTGGTCATGTCTGGGATGAGCGATAATAGCATCTTTTCGCGGAAATAAACTAAATTAGGGCCTATATACGGTAGCCTAACACTAGTCTACTCAAAAAAAAATACATCAATAACTTTATCTATGAAGATGCAGGCATAATAGTCACCTATATACACAGTAAAGTGAGTAAACAAATAAAAGGTTATGAACCTTGAAAGAAAATGGACTCAGCAATATTTTGATCAATCAATCAATCAATCAGTCAGCGATTTGTGCCTAGTCGATTGACACTGCCTGCCTACTGCCTGGAAGTCGTATTTTCACGTTGCCATATTGAATCGGGGTATATTTAAGCTTAAAGTGTTGGTGCATTTAAATCAAGACTTAGGCCCCCCACCATGATTAAAAGAAAACAATAAATATATGTTTTTTTCAACCCGCACGTGCCTTGACCCGTAGCGTGATAGCCGAAAGGCTCTTGCTACGTATGTGAAGAAAAAGAAGATTAAAAAACTGAAATAGTACTTTTGTACCACAAGTTTTTTTTACATCTGTACATGTAGGCCCAGGAGGCCTATGCAGAATGGTTCCCCTAGCTATTTCCGACCACCTGTGACGTCACGCCGACTTCAAGAATTGTGACTTGTGTTAAGCCAATTTTTTTCCAAATAAGCAATAAAACAAACAGTCCAGTCAATTATGGATCGACCCAGCACAAATTTTAAGGGTTTTAAGGTCACAGAATGGCATGTCGTCTACTGAAAATCTACCGCGATCGATGCAGTCTATAGTAAGTCTAGCTCTGGTGCCAGAAGTAGTGGTGTACCTACATAGTCTTCATAGATCCAAGGCACAACCCTCCCCCCCCCCACCCTTCAGTGACTAGAGACGTTGAGCACGTGTTGCTGCAATGTTTGGTCATGTCTCATGACATTTCGTAAATTTTCGGGATAGTGAAGTAAGCCTATATATAATATATTTGTTGTTGTTTTTTAGCTAAAACTATCCATGATTAATATATTATATCAATCATGCATAATTTTAGCTGGGAAAAATATTTAAAAATGTATGCAGACTAATTTAAATCCTGGTATATTTAAATATTGAGCAGATTTTAGGCTACGAGTTCTCAGTGCCTATATAATCACAGCTGGTGAGCAAGTCGGATGTGGACCAGGTTGACCTGGTTGTGGAGGCTACATTTTTAAGGCTCAAACCCCCCCCCCAGACTCAGCCTCTAGTATAGAGACGTTGAGCCAATGTTGGGGCAATGCTCGGTCAATGCCTGTGATGTTACCACAACATTAACACCACATTGGTTGAATATATCTTGTTTGAGGGTGGTGTTAACAAACGCAAGATGTTGAACCAATGCTAGTCACATGCTGGCCCAATGTCTGCGACAATGGCCAAATATTGAGCTAGCTGCATGGTGGCTATGATTGAGACTTGGGACAATCATGAATGTAACCAGATCAGACTATTACCAGATGAACATGCAGTTACTTGGTGTGAATAGAAAAGCTATCTGAATTAATTTGATATTAAAAACTGTATAAAGGGGGGTATAATGTTTGTCCTGAACATTAAATATATCTTTTAATCTTTGCAGGAGGAAAAAATGTTTTAGTTGTGACCTATGAACACATGATCTGCATGACACATTTGGTTGCACCACCCTTAGGCCTATATACCGCATGGAGCGTTCCTATTGCCACGTAGGCCTAGTCCTTTTACTAGAATATCATAAAAGGGCTACGTGCCACTATGACCAGCTGATGATATGGAAGCTTGAACTAGTTTACATTCAAGGAAATTAACTATTTCGAACTGGCAGTTTGTTGGTACTTTATCATGACACAAAAAGGCTTATAAAATAATATAGAAATACAACACTGTAAATTAGTACAGGAACACCTATAGACTGTAATTTGCTAAATGAGATGTGAAAGTATGAAATACAAAAGTTATCTGGTTTTTGAAAAGATGTTGCACTTCTGTTGCATACAAATGTATTCATGAGCCATTTTAGTGCTGATATTAAAAAAAAACATGTGAAAGTTAGGTATTAGCCTACTGCACACTATGCCTGGAATGTTAAGGTGTCACTGCCTGTGTCGCATTGCGGCAAATTTGGATTCGGTACGTCCGCCAATTGTCTAAAATGACCAACAAAAAAGCCAAGATGATTTTCTACCTCCTCACAAAATGAATAACAAGAAAAAACGTTTGGATTTCGTTTTCTTTACATTGTATCATTTACATTTTCAGTGTGGTCATCTAGACCAGCTAGCGTATTTATATATTACACTAACATTTATAATATATATGTGGTGACTTAACTATTTCTTGTCGCCACCATCAAGGGACCGCTGTGGGAATGACAACTTTTCAGTGTTGTATATCTTACTGAGCATGATTTGAAATAAAATGAGTAGGTCTACCAGAAAACTATTGTGTTTTATTCCCCAGTGAGCATGATTTGGCGCCCCATCATTTTCATTGTCATTATAACCTCCGCCAGGGGGTTATATTTTTGGTCTTGCTGGTTAATGTGCCAGTTTGTCCCCCTGATTAATAAAAAAATAATGAGCGGATTTGCATCCAACTTTCGGGCCAAGGAGCAATCAATTACATTTTGTGGATAATCCAGATTACGATGCGGATTCAGGATCCGCATTACCATCGAATCATATTGGCAGTAAAATACAGCTGTTGTGTGTGGTTAGGCCTACTAGACATATATACCTTGAATGAATGAACGAAAGAAATAGGTTGTATCTATGACTTCATAACTAGTTAAGTTTATTATTTACCCACTTAAAGAATGAATTCAATACTACTAGTACTATCATAGGTTTTAACTCTTCCTTTACCGACTCCCCCCCTGATAAAATTACCCCCAGAAACAGATTTCTTTTTTATTGAGGACCCTTAAAGTAGCCCCTGGGCACAATACAGGATATAGCTATGCGCATGCGCACATCGCACAAATTAAAAATGCAAGAGAACATTGCGCCCATGTTACTGACCATTCTGGTTGGCAATTTTCAACCATGCATGTAATGAAATATCTCCATTGCAATTAATGCATGTGCAAATGTGGAATTCGCATAAATGCGAAATTGGTAAAGGAAGGTAGTTTTTCGCATAAATGCGAAATTGGTAAAGGAAGAATTAAGATCATTACGATCATTATTTTCGGCGGGGGTTTGCAGTCTCTGACATATTTTGCAGTTTATTATCCCCTGGTTTCTTGATTCCGGTGGGCTATGTTTAATCTAAAAGTCGCATAATTAATAAACGCTTTTGTAAGTTTTAAGCTGTGGCGGCGGATCCAGGGGACGGTGGGGACACTCAAAGTCATATAAGACAAAAAAAAATTCACTGTCCCCCCTCGTAAGTACCTGCTCTTGATCCGCTGGTGGCAAGATAGGCCTATATATGTCATACATGATGGACATATATAGGCTATCAGCTCCACATAACAACTCATTCCAAATTTCTACGAATTGCAATGGCATACAAATCTCCTTCTAGAATTATTGATGTCAATAATATATTTTATACCTGGTGTCTATGTTTTCTTTCATTTTGGAACTCATAATATGAATACAATAAGAATGTAGCCTACAAATAAAGATACAAAACGGCATTGCTCATGAACTGAAATTGATCCGAGGATATACAACACATAGGTCTACCGAGTAGGCCTACTGATCTCGACATATTGGACACTCTACAAGACGTATAGATAGGCCTAGACAGTTTTTTTCAGTGAAAAGTATATTGTAACATGACCATCTAAATAAATACAGGGGATCCACAATACTTGCCACCTGGCCGATATAAAAACACTGAAAAGAAGTCCCGTGTCAATTCTGATTTCCGCAGTGGTCCCTGTTGGTAGGGACAAGAGTGAGGATGGAAGTAATTCCAACCTAAATAGTAGTTGTAAAATAAAGAAATATAAATAAATTTAAAGAAATGTATTAATGAAGAGTGAAAAACCAGTCCATAAATAAAAGACTTACGCGTCCATTTTTGGATGAAATTCAGTATGGACTGAAGACGTCGATTGATAGAGATCGTAGGCAGTCTATATACAACAGCTACCGTAGTGACAATAGTCCAATCGAGACGACACACATGTCTGTGGTACGTACACAATGAGGTTATTTGGAAAAAATATTTCAACTGATTAATATATTTTGTAGTCTTGTTTAAAACAATTCAAACAAGGTGTTAATATATTAGCCCACCACTGTGGAAAATTAGGAAACTATTATTAACCTCAAATCTTTATCCAAAACCGCAGTCTTCCACCATAAATATGTTGACAATTTAGAAAAAGACTATATGTTGTACGAAGATTGAAACAATTATTGTGGATATAATGGTTTCAATTAATTAATTAGATGCAAAATTTTGTTTTGTTTCAAGGTCAGCTGCTAACTGTATGGGTTCGTGTTCTGAGGCGATCTTAAAGGAACTCTTATGTTGACAATTTGTCAACATCAATTTTGGTTTTAAATTTTGTTATGAAGTAGTGTATCCCGCAGATCATGATTTCATTTTTTTTTTAAATTTTCATATTCGAAAAAACATGTATTCGCCTAAAGGATGATTGAATGCTAGCAGAGCATTGAGCCACATGTTGGTGCCGTCGGCCCAGCGTTGAGCAGGCAATCGGTGCTGTGGGGGAGCCACCGCGATCATCGCTTTGCCAGACCAACTAAGGGTGGCAGCTATTGGTAACCAAAATGGCAACCAAAATGGCAAAACCAATATACCATGGCAACATCACATTTGCCAGTTAAATGAAGTGTACTCTGATATATTGTATGAGTGTTCTTGTGGTGTATGGAAAATACATATCATCATTATAAATTTATATTAGGAGCATGAGAATATGTCTTAAAATCACAACAATGGCCAGACCACACATACGTCCAATGTCAAAACGGCCAGACTGCTATGAGTTAACAGTGACAAGTCTGAATGCTAACAATAGGCCTACGCATTGAGTAGGTCCGAAATGGTAATATGTGAGTGATGTAGTAAAGACAATTTAGAACATAGTGTTACAAAAATGTTTTTTTCGGCTACACTTTTAGGACATGATGAATACACACCTAAACAATATACATCGGCCGAATCATTTTAGCCTAAAGGCTTACTAATTTTTTTTTTCGAAAAATGCTTTTGAAAGTCCTAGTGCAAGCCTAAAGAGCCCCGACACACTAAGGGGCGAAGTAGTGTTCTTTGTTTAATTAATTAATTGATTAATTATACACGTTTGTTAGGGTGCATAGCAATGATAGGACTCTACACGACGTATTATATACAAATACGTTATGAGTCCGATCATTGCTGTCTAGGCCTATCTTAGCAAAGGTGTATAATTAATTAATCAATCAAACAACACTACAACCCCCCAGTGCCCCGACGCCAAACTTTCTACAGGTTTTGGATCATTGCAGATTACAAAAGGGCGGGGTAGGAACCGTGATACCTAAACGTCCTTAACGCCATATACATGTATACTTACAGTAGAATATACACAATCGATACTGCAAATCACATTGCTTTGAACTCAGGTGTAACAGCACAGTGACATCCGCAATATCGCTCCCGAGAAATAGGAGCGATATTGAAGTAATAGGCCTACTTTCTATAAGGGCTGATTCAACAGCTGAAGAAAGGGGACATCGGAGTAGCCTATAATAAGGAAGTCTGGCATGACATTCGACATCTTATTTGTATAGTTGGCTGTTACATTATAATAAACATCAGATTCATGTCACTACAGGGCTCCTCCCGGGAATGCATCTATTTTAAAGGGGCTTAACAATCATCGGCTTATAAATCTGTGCGAGCAATCTGCTATTTGGAAAAAGTCCAGCTGCATCCACCCCCACCCCCCCGGAGGCACGGTTTACCATTATATCAGGGATATTGAAGCTAACTAGAAAGCAGCCCTTCGTTATCGCCAGTTGGCCATTGCAAATTTGATATAGATCAGCAAACTTTCTCAAGGTTTATTTTATATTACCGCTTTAGATATTATGCAACATTTCCAAGATCATGAGAAAAGACAATTAAAAATGATTAAAAAAATTAAAAGAAGATCTGATGGAAACTTTTTCCTGAAACGCGCTGACGAGCTTTTCTTCGTTAGTGGCCATAGTAATTAAAGGGTTGATGATATGGGGATCAAAATGTCACCAAAACAATTCCCCAGTGGTATGTGATGGCTATGTGAAGTATGAGGAAGCAGAAGTTGATAGATTATAGTAGCTATTTGGAAACCAAATAACTGCGGCGGTGGCGGACAGTGTGGAATACAGTAAGCAGCCCGCCTCGGTGAGGGCTGCTTAATTATCGCCGACAGCTGGCCATTTAGGTATTCCAAAGGTCATAACCCCCAAACGGCACATCTACACCCCTAAGGCATGTGTGTGTGCAATATGAAATAAATTCCCCCATGAGTTTCCTATATCTGCTCCGGAAACGAGATATGGATAGACGGACGAACGGCCGGACACCCGAGGCGCGACGCCATAACCCCCGACCCAACTTCGTAGGGAGGGGGATAGAAAAATATGTTCAACTTACCCCCTCAACGTATCTATCACAAAACTCGGAGTGACAACTAAAGCCTAATGCCACATAGGACATAACCATGATAGCAAGTTATAGTGTGGCTTGCCATAGAGTGTGAATCATTGCTTATTATAGTAGCCTGCCAGCATGATTCAGCGTGAGAGCACACACAACACCCTACATTTACAACGTGGGTGGACGTTTTAATAGTCCGGAGTTATTGGTCAGAGGTCATATAGTCTACTTGTTCATGAATCACGCTATCCAAACTAGTAGGCCTACTAGAACAAGTCAGCAGCACACATGTGACCCGCCACGCGAAAAGGGCCATTATTTTCAAAATTGATTTTCATTGTTAATATGATAGTCGCGTGTCCATCCTGTTTGGATAACTGAAAGAATTTTTGAAAAATATTTATACCCCTTTGTTTCATGAATTTTTTTTAATTTTAAAATTAGTTATGTAATCATTAAATTTAAATTTTAAATGACGTCATAAATAATTTGAATAAAGCCGCGGGGAGGTACCTTCTCGACCAGTAATTCACAGTTTTCGCATATTTACATAATGCTAAAAGTGTTCAATTGTTTTATTAGATATTTCATGAATCGGTGATTTTATTTTGGCTTATTGATATGACCATATGATGTAAACATGTCCATAGACTAGAACTGCAAAAGTTTTTTTTATATTTTTGTGCTGCGCATTTACCAGTTTACCAGATATAGAGACGAAATTCCCGTATTTCTTATTTTTGACATGTATGTTGTGGATCAGCATTAAGCTGATGTCCGTCTCTTACTCTTACTTTTTCTCCCTTACTTGTCTGGCGCGGTGGTAGAGGTTCATTTACAATGTATACAAGACACCAATATGGTACTTGGCCTTCTAAATAATATCATCTTTATTTATTTCAGCCAGCATACTTGAATCTTGTAGGTGTCAGACATATTTTCTAACCAGAGCATCAAGGTCAAGCATATGGTACAATAGTTCTGTGTCTGTTGCTGGATCTATACAAAAAATAGATCAGTCATGCCACTATTTTAACGAAAATAGGGCCTATACCTTTTGAGAACATAATGTAATGTCTGCTAATGCTGTTTTTCTCTTGTCAGTTTGTTCAACCTTAGTTTTGTTAGATTGTAAAATGAAATCCAAGCTATTTGTATTTTTGGTTTTAAATGTTCCGCCTAGTAAACTAGCTGTAGACTGGAATAATATTTGATGGCATATATCTTTTTTTATCCCCCGCCCACGAAGTAGGGGCGGGGGATATTGTCATCACCATGTCTGGCCGTGCAGCCGTCCGTGTTTCGTTTCCGAACGATATATCTGAAACCATTAGCCGGATTGCTTTCATATTGCATACACACATCCCTCAGGGGGTGTAGATGTGCCTTTTGAGGGTTATGACCTTTGACCTTTTTTACCTAATTGTTGACTTTAAATTTTGAGGCCATTATTGACTTTAATTGATGGCAGATGATAATTTAATTTTCCAGACGATAGCTCGGTAAGCGTTTGCTAGATTGTTTTCATATTGCCACACACATCCCTTAGAGGGTGTAGATGTGCTTTATGGAGGTTGTGACCTTTGACCTATTTTTAAACCTTTGACTTCGAGGCCATTATTAACTTTAATTAATGGCGGGGGATATTGTTAGCGTCAGCGCTCTTGTTAATGCTACCGATCTCAGCCTGTATCAACCAAAAAGCATTACCATGCATATCCTATCTGGATTCATATTAATGTTGCGATGATTTGTGAATAAATCAATAGAACGATAAAACAGTATTTATCGGATCATTTAGATACGTATTTCAGATTATTCTCCCTAATCCTGTCTTTGTCCTGAAAATGTATATTTAAACACCAAGATTTTTTTCTATGTTGGTTAGTAGCGTGGATATTAAAACATGTATATTCAGGCGGCCATTTTGAAAAATGACCACTATTGAGATAAAATATTAAATTAGCGTATTTTTAATTGCATTTTGTGTAATCCTTGGTCCCAAAAATGTATATTTAGACACCAAAATCTTTTTTCTAAATCAATTAGAAACTGAGATAATAAAACACGTATATTCTGGCGACCATTTTGGAAAAAATGACTGCCACAATGGTCAAATATTAATTTTTGCGTATTTATTATTGTCTTTCTTATAATCCTTGGCCCAGAAAATGTATGTTTAGACACCAAAAAAAATTGTCTATGTGGATTAGAAACTGAGATATTAAAACATGTATATTCCGGCGGCCATTTTTAACAATGGTCACCAGTAAGGTGAAAGGTCAAATTTGCGTATTTGTTATTGTCTTTTTTGTAATACTTGGTCCTGAAAATGTATATTTAGACACCAAGATCATTTAAAGTTAAAATAATTTCAAACATTAGAAAAAATTTGATAGAGCTCACACCAAACCACCCACCCCCTATCCATTTTTTTTTTTGAAACCAATAACCCTAAATATATTTAAAAAAGTTATGGTTTGCCAATTTTCTATTAAAAATGCCCCTGGACCCACCCACCCACTTTAAAATTTTATTTGGATGTTTGCCCTAAACCAATATGTCTACAGAGGGGGAGACATAATAAATAACAGCTACTCACTTGGGAGTTGTGGGTCGCGTTGGTCAGACATGCACTGATCTTTCGGAAAATACTTTTAGAAATCACCTAAAATGGCCAAAATGTACGAAACAAATCTTCACAAGAACCCCCAAAAACCCCGGCAACCGGTTATCTTCATAACCCCCTCGACCCTCAACCCACAACCCCTCGACCCACAACCCCCCTCGACCCACAACCATTATTCGACCAAAGTTGAAAATGGGTTAATTTAGGTTTAGTTTATAATCGTGTAAGGCCTATTGATGGGCCCTTTTTTATTTATATCGTAGGCCCAATTTGTGTTTTTGTTATTAGGCCCTATATCAATGAATAGGGCATAATAGATTCTATGTAGGTAGTCCTAATATCCTATTCCTATATGCGTGCCGCGTTTACAAGTTAAAGCGCCCCTGTGCAGACAATGTTGCGCCAGTTGTGGAGATGCTGGCCCAGTATTGAGGCAACATTGGGTGAGTTTCCCGTGTCAGCGCGTGTGTTGGCTTTGATGCCCGCTACAGCGCACATATTCTCGACACTGGGGTCATAATCTATAAAGATCACACGCTCATTGAGCTAGCTTATACAATGAAATAACCATTCAAAAAGAATTCCGGTAACGTCACTGTGTTTCACAGAATAGGCTAAAGGTAGGCTTACATTTCTAAAGGGCCATGCACCATTCAATAGGCGGCGCTGGGGGGGGGGGGGGGGGCAGTATCTTAAAATAAATATATTTCAAGACCTGGACTAGCTGGCCTAATCAAATTTTCCGCGCGTCACCGAGCCGTGTTGAAATTATGCGTGGATAAATAATCCAGCCCCCTTTTGAATAGTGCCCCCTTAACCGTTTTGTTGACAATAATTATGTAATTGATTTAACAGCCTGCAGTAGGTCCCATGTTCCGGTGACTTGTAGTTACCGGAACATGGAAACTTTTAAACGTGGGAACTTCCCGATATATATTAGGCCTACTTGAAGTAGAAATATTTGGTTACTATACCTGCCTGTCTGACACCCCTTTTCATTTTCGGGCTGTGACCGGCGACCTTGTCAGCTATTTGGTTACCATCTAATGGGATAAAAATATTTTGTTGTTGTTGTTCGAGGGGGTTGTGGGTCGAGGAGTTGTGGGTCGAGGGGCTTGTGGGTCGATGGTTGTGGGTGAGTGTTCGAGGGGTTTATGAAAGTAACCCATCTAACCCCCTTTCCTCAGATCTTGGATCCGCCACTGCGAGACACAACTAGGTAAAAAATTACATTTTATAATGTAGATCTTTAAGGGTTTAATGTATTTAGTAGTTTTCAGGCACTTTTTTTTTAAATGTAATCAATGTTTTACCGTCACAGTGTATAACAAAATATATTCGACAATGTATAGCAAAGTATTACTAGGTGTATTAAAACATAAATTGGATAGAAGCTGCAAATATACAGAAAAAAACAAGACAGTATATATATAAATATATGTCATAAAACATATGGAAGTATATTTTATATCCATGCAAACAGTAAGCATGGTAAGTACAGTATACATTATATAGCATATATATGTAAAAGCATGTCACTACCCAGCAAACACGGGGCGTTCAACCAATGTTGGTTTAATGCTGGCCCACCGTCTTCAACGTCGGCCCAACGTTAAATCAACATTTGTAAGTACACTGTGAATATAAAATATTGTCTATAAAAATAGCATAAAACTATAATGTTTGGACGGATTCTGCCAGCAACACTTCTCTGGTTATACAAATACCGATATATGTCATGCTCTTTCAACAAACGACAGACTTGGGATTATAAGAACTAGAAACATGCCGACTTCAGGTTGATAATATTACATTCATGGTATCAAAATGATCCATTATTCAGAAGTGCATGCTCGACCGACAAGGCCCACTTGTCATGGAGGCCTACAAAATACACAATATAAACATGGTTGAACATGATGTCAAAACTAACTCATTATAGAATACAGCTAGTACACGAAAAGGAATTATTATAGCTCTGTCAATTCACTTGACCCAAAAACCTACTAAATTGGCGATCTCACCCAATATCTAACCATGTTTGCTTAGGAAAAGAATGCTTTTACCTCAATGTCCCTTTATTTTGTTTGTAAGGAAAACTTGCTTTGTTAGTGTGATCCGTTTGCAGCACTGGAATTAACCCCCCTCCTGCTGCACCCATATATATACGGTTTTAAGCAGATTTCAAGCCAAATAATAATGTCATGGATAATATAGTTTGTGGTAGATGCTCAGTTTGTTGAATAGCTCACTTTAGAAAATGTATATTTTAAATAAATATAAATATTTTTAGTCATTTGGAGCTGTAAATTGAGTAAGAAATTCCAGCTCTAAATGACGAAAAATACACTTGAAACAACTTAGCAAGACAATAAATAAATGGTCATTGTAGGCTACATACAGGTTTGCAAAAATGAATCTTGACATTGCCTTCTAAAAACAAAATATAAAATACAAGACATAAAATATGCATATAAAAGAGAAGTACACGATATCAATAGAAACCTGTGTTTTTGGGTGACAAATATTATTAAGAATCAGACAAAATCACTAGTACGACCTACAACATTTTGTAGAGAGAACGTAACACAAGTGCAAGGCATGGAATACAGGTGAGCTCGCCATACAGTAAGTTCTCCAAAAGTTAGTTCACTAAGCTGGCTGCGCTGTGGCTTCACTTATGATAGAAGCAAGTCATTCAAGCAGTTGCTGTATATCTCCACTGTTTAGGAAGAAACATTACATTATGACATAATTGAAGGGACTCATTTACTTAAGTCACATAAACAATGTGTCAGTCGATATAGCAACGAGACATATTAGTAGGTTAATGATATGATTTCAACAAATAAACAATATGTGGCTGATGATGCCAAAAAGTCATTCCCCACCAGTGAAACAACTTTAGCAATGCTCTCATTATGCTTTACCCTCTACATTTACATTGGGTCATGATAATTTGTTGTTTACTAATGCACTAGTGTCGATATCAGCTCAGCTCAGCCAAATTTGAAATCTTTTGTAAACTTGTACCTGTTTTGTGTTGTGAAAACGTTTTTGTGTGCATATACGCGTCACAAGAATTTAAAGGTTTAAGCAGAGCGGGATCACACACACACGCATGTGACGCATACAATCAATTTGACATTTGAGTAGTAAAATAAGAATTATATAAATTTTACAACTTATGTCTTTAATTAAAATGTCTTTTAATAATGTACCAGTATCATCATAAATTTGATAGTCTGTCCATAAGAAACAATTATAATTTAAATATATTGTTTAGAATAAATAATACAAAGTCTACGAAAGCATGACAAAATTATAAAATAATAAAAGATATTATTGACAGTTTATTCATGACTAACAATTCTCAGCATAAACGGTAGTGGATCATTGTAAAGTTACTTGGATTATGTAATATATTATATTTGTATATTTATGGCATATGATCAGATAAGGCACAATAAATGCAAAGTGATCCGAAAATCACTGAAAATAAGAAGAGCAATTTACACGTATATAAAATATATAAATGATATGACTACCGGGTACAGTTGAATATCATGAATTCAAGACTTAGAATTGATAAATGTTATTATTCTACTTAGAACAAACATCACGATCACAATAGATGTTACATGCATGTACTGTTCGACATAATTCACTGTGAGACTACAAAACCTCCGAACAATACAATGAGCTTTGTTGGAAACAGTTTAGAGACAAACTATTAAAATGATTCATTATCACATTATATGATTGTAAAAATGCATGCAATTTTCCTCAGAAAATGTTATGCATTGTTAAATAAAAGGCTGTTCCTATAACAATGCTCATAAAATATTTTAACACATAGACAAGACATTTTTTTTTAAATGTACAAATAATGCTTCATCTTTGTGGTTTGCACATCAAAATCTACTTATCCTACTGAATAAAAGGTGATCACATCACCACAATAAGAAGGATATAATGGCAAGACTGCAGTAATAATGATATCCATGCTTACAAGCCAGTGACTAAAAAATGTTCTTTTTTGTATTTTTGAACAAGAGTAACAATCACTACAGGTTTCAGAATATTTTTATTCATCAGATCTAGTCAGAATTATTTCTAACGAAACAAAGATGGCTTGAATGCAGGGGTATATTTAAGGGGGACACATACCCCACCCCCTCAGACCTGATTCAAAAGAAGTCTCAAAAATTAAAAAAATAATCCTGCTTAGAGTTCCCAGCAAACACGCAATGTTCAGCCAATGTCGGTTTAATGTTGGACCAGCGTGATGGGTCAATAATAAACCAACATTGGCTGAACATCTCGTCTTTGCTAAGTTCACCTCAGGCAATCTAAAAAGCTGTCAGCTTCTTGAGTTCTTCAGCAGACCCAGACTCTTTTCCTATATACACCCCTGCTAAAATGATTATTTTATGTGTTTTATGTGGTTTGGGGAGTACAAAAAATTTATCACACAACAAAGTTGTTGAACTGAAAGTATGTAGTATATTTGTGATTTTTGCTACATGGTAGACAAAATGTCATGTGATTTATTCCAATTGAATTGAAATGGTGATTGTAGGACAAGCAGTAGGCAAGGAGGGATGATTACATATATATATATATATATATACTTGCGCATAAGCGTCTATGAGACTAGTATTATTACTGTTTAGCTTTAAATTGCAATGTGCAGAATACAATTAGCACTATAGGTGATGTACAGCACCAATACAATCACAGATTGTGAGCATATTACCATGTTGATGACGAGTCCCGGAGATCTCCGTGATTCAGCTACTGTTCTCAGATATGAACCCGGAAATCTCCGTTCTGATCAAGTCCCTTGCAAACACTATGCATTAAATCATGTTCAGCTGTTTTAATGCTGGGCCAGTGTCGCAGATGGTGGGCTAACATTTTAACAACATTGATTTAATGTATTCTTTGCTGGGATGGGATGCAGATGACATAAATTAATCTACTTGGATATGAAAGGGTGTGTATCTTCCACTTTGTAAAGTGGCAGATACACCCTTTCATATCAAAAGGGACGAATTGTGCATTCAGATAGAATGCAACAGAATCATAACCCCGTCATAAACAGACTTAATATAGTGGACGGCATATTTCTCATGAGTATACATTTTGTGCAGTGTTCCAGTAGTCTCAACCACAACACTTTAACTTAGAGTTAGATTTTTCATACAGTTCTTCTGGCTTTTTCTCAACTTCTGAAAAGAAAGAAAAGTGAAATACCTCAAATAGGGTAGTACTCTCAGTACAAGATCAAGGATATTATATATATATATTGCTGTGACAAATAAAAAGAAATGCTAGAAAAATACATTTATTATTATTAATGTACACAAGCGATAAAATTATCATAACTCAATCATCCTCCAAATATTCTTGTTTATCAACAGTTAATTGCAATTATGATGGTCATTGTGTTTGGCCTTAATAAGTGAGAGTTTTATAAATAATGCAAAATAATGCAAAAAATATTCCCCTTAGAGAACAATATCAAATATGAAACTACCTTTATGTATAATATGTAAAAATAATATTAATAAACAGACAGCTATTGATGATTCATACAAAACCACTGCTGTGGTGTTGAATGCCTCTATTCATCATGTTATTACAGTACAGTACCTGTTCTTTGTCAGAGGCATCTGTTCTTTATCAAGGTGATATATTACAGCTGAATAAGTTAAGTGAGGTATTTCGCGGTAGAATAATTACTGCGCCAAAAAATTTAAAATCTGTTCAGTAATTCTTTCAGTATCAGTAAATACTACCCTTCAAACTGCTTTAATTATATTATTACTCTGCTGTGGAGGCCATGATAAGCTTCAAAGCCCCGCCTTAAAAAATTGGTCTGATTCCCCATAGGCTACACCAAATTAATTTTATGGTAGACAGATTTTGGGCTGAAAAATAGTGTGAATGAGCAAAGCGAAACTTCAAATCAAAATATAAGTTCATTTCTTTATGGCACATTTTTCAAGTCAGTTCAGCTCATACTTTTCCTCTTATAAAAAATATAAAAATTATTTTACAGCGTAATTTTGAAATGAGCTCATATTGTGCTCGGATATGTTGTACACTGAACAAAAACTCACATTCCTACATAACTTGAAAGAAAAAATGTTGTTTTTCAATAAAAAAGTTGATACATTTATTTTTTGATTGCCATACTTTGAACCACAATCAGCAAATAAAAAACATTTTTTTTAGTTGTTGTCATTGATCACTTTGGTGTGGCGACAGAAAAAATTGACAGGACCAGCAAACAGACATCACATAGCTGAAATGGACAACACGACTACAGAATGCCTCTGGTTAAAGGCCAGCAAACTTTTGTCTACAGTACAAATATTCAGACAATGTACAAACACTTACTGATCAGATTTGACCCAATAGCCTTTGGTTGACTGTCCATATGATCAATTTCTCTCAGTACTGCTCTATCAAATGTAAGTGATACTGCACGAAAAAAGAAGTCTTTGACATTTTCACCTGAAAAAAATGGCGGGTCCTAAATATACATATCAGTGAAACCACAACAAATCAACATTCATAGCTATAAATAAGTATATAAATCCCAGCTTTACAAAGAACCACACTGTGTATTTCGAGCATCAAATTATTATACCGGCCAAGATGTCAAGAAAATAATGGAAAAAAATACTTGAAAGTGGTGTAATTGTAGTGATTTTTTTCTTACTTTACCAGTTGATGAAAAAGTAGAGATAGTAGACATGGTAGAGTAGCAAAATAAACCACTGTAACACCACATAAAACCATGTTGGGGCTTGTTATTCCACCATTAACTTTTAGACTTTTTACATACATCCATAACATTTGTATCGTGAATTTTAAGCAATTTATAATTATTTACATTTATGTATTTCTGTGTGAATCAACACAAAGATCTGGTGATAAGGAGATATACACTTGGATAGAGATTTTAAATATAATAACCCAGGAATGCTGATTAATTATGTTATCCATCAAGCCATGCCAATTTATCATGGTTTGGAAAAAAAATATATAGCTTTGTTTCTGATGGCATTGAACAAGTAAGAATTTTATTTTATTTTCATATAATTTCACCACAGTTAATATTCATATGAAATTAGAATATTCTCAATGACATTAGTGTAATTATACCCACCAGTTTTTGAAGATACTGTCCAAAATTCAGCCTGTAGATCATTTGCCACACCTAAAGCAACCTTTTCCATTTCTCTGTAGCTTGCATCTGACTGATTTGTAAACACAAGATCTTCTATTATAAATGTGTAATTTTAGATTACAATATGTTTATATGATTTTAGTTTTTATAATAAACTAAATACACATATTTCAAACAAAGTTAAAATTATTACAATGGTCTATAGATAGGTGAATATTAGTACTATACCTACTCATTTACCCGTTGTCAGGTGAAAAAAAAAACAAGTAATTATTCGTATTTACCATGAGGTCTTTTTTTGTACCAACAAGAAAGACAATTGGATCTACACAGTTGGTACAGGCAACCTCTTTCCAATTAGAAGCATTTGCAAGGCTGTGGGTGTCGGTCAAGTCAAAGGTTACTATGACAACTGTAAATAAAATGTAGTAAAAAAGAAATTATGATTTGTTCAATTGAATGGCTGATAATCTACAGTAGATTTGCCTGATAGTCAGACCACCTAATTTTATTCTATAAATTTTACAAGACCTATACATATTTATTTATCTTGTTTATCTTCACCACATTTATTTTATTTATCCTTTTTCATAAAAAAAATCAGTGAAAAATCTGTGTATCGCTGTTCATCTGAAAATAATATCAAGGATGTTATTGTCTGTCAGTGAGAAAAACAGCTGGGCAGCTGTTTTTTTCACTGCTGTGAGCCCTTTAAACATTTCTTGTATGTGTGGCTTCTGAGGACAGTCAGATGCTTTCTTTTTTCGTATTGGATTTATAAAATTCACAAATTAACAGAATTCAGAAAAAAAACATCCTTGAAAAATAACAGAAATCCATTAAAAAATCACATCTCTGTAATAAGCAAAATTTGAGATAACAAATGGGAGATTTCAAAGTGAATGCCAAACGTGTGCCATTAAGCCGTTACATAATTATACTGTAAGCCCTCCTCAAACTAGCCCTTCAGTATCTGCAGTATCTGCACCTGACTCTTAAATCTGCCCAGTTGTATATTTTGTTACCGCTTTCTACTAATTTTGTTTATTATAAAGTCCACCGATTATAATGTGAAGTAAAACTGTACGTGGTTGTTATCAGTTTATATGAACAAAAATTGTAGGTTCAGTACTCACCATTTGCACCTCTGTAGTAAGAAGCCGCTATACATTTGAATCTCTCTTGCCCGGCAGTATCCCATCTGTGTATAGGAATATATATATATATCATGATTATTTAACAGTTCTATTTATCCTTGTCCTGCTATATGTGTTTTCAAGCTAATCACAAACCAAATAAAACGTCAGTGGAATAGATCAAATAGTTTGTGCTCAGTTTATTAACCCTTTAAGCCCTCACAATGCATTAAAGCATCATTTTATATCCCTGAAAATAGACTTAATTTTCCTACAACCAAGGGTTTTAGAACAGAAAATTTCCATGAAATTGGTTTACCTATACTGTACATGCCTATTTTCTTTTTTTAACCCACTTCAAATCATCTTCAAGACACTACAAGTCAAGAATTGCGATAGCAATTCGCGGCTTGTAGTGGATGAAGATGACAATGTATAGTCAGGACTGAAAGGGTTAACCCTTACAACGCTGAAATAGTTTTGTATAACATGGAGACCAAAGGGTTTTTCAATTTGAAATCATTGTCTTAGTTGGCACTTTCTGCTTTATTTGAATACCTATGTTATTGATGACTTCTAAGGCCATTTTGTTACAATTAAACAGACAACTTTCAAAGAAAAATGGTGATAGTGAATGAATATTAATTGAGTAGATAAAAATATAATGCTGAAAATCAGAGCTATGAGATTTTAAAGTGTGAAACTCAAGATTTAGAAGGTAGTAAGAGTGATGACTTCTTTCACACAAACATAACATATTGTAGCCCTCCAATTGTAAAAATGGTTACATATTAAAAAAACATGCCAATCGGTTTCAAACCTGAAGCAATTTATCTAAATGGATCACACAGGCTATCACGACAAAACAGGCACCACAAGTAGTAGTACATAGCAGTACACTGATGTATGGTAAAGTTAAAAACATGTAAGACTAGCTAGGTTAATGCTAGTGATACAAACTTTTCCACTAAAAGTGATATTATTCTGATAGTTAAATCAGATTTTACTAATTATTTCTTTTCCAGTGGGCGCCTATTTTTACAAATTTTGAGTTTATATTTCAATAAGGGTGAATTTGTAGTTATTTTCTATATTTACGAGCATTAATGGGTTCACAATTAAATAGTGTTAAAACTCACAATTGCAAATTAAATGGTACAGACATCACTGTAAACTTCTCCACTTCAAAATCCACACCAATTGTAGTCTTGTAGTCTCTATCAAAAACATCATGACAGAACCTGAAAAAAACATAACTTTATTATAAATTGGTGTTTTATAGTGTCTGCTCATCATAATGCATGTTTAAGTTTTGTTATTTATTGAATAAAATGTTAAAATTATGTAACATTTATTTGATGGTGCTTTCATTTGAACACCAAACATAGCTATTTTCCAAAGACAGTCTTAGACCGCTGACCATATATTTATCTATATGAACTGATATACATGTATATTGAAATAATAATCCTATCTTGAATCGGTGCATGCATAAGTTTATTGTTTTCCAACCTCCAGTGCTTTGAATCTTGAATAAAAAATTCTTGAGAACCAATTAATAACAAAATAGTGGCATAACAAACTCAACGGCAGTGCATCGAATGATAAATGTAGAAAATATGAAACACTATTAATGCATGTAATACAAGGATAAAATTTCTAGGCATTATCTCACTGAAATGTAATCAGATCTGTCATAACAAATACACTTGTTGCTGATGGATTGTTTGTTTATATTTTTCATTCACTTAAAGCTGGAATTGCTAATGAAATTTCCAGCTTCAAATGACGAAAAATATTACTTTTTATGAAAAATAAACATTGGATTGTTTGTTTCTATTTTTCATTAACTTAAAGCTGGAATTGCTAACGCAATTTCCAGCTTCAAATGACAAAAAATATTACTTTTTATGAAAAATAAACGTTGGAAAAATGTAATCATTAGATCAACTGGACATCTATGACAAACTGTTTTATGGATTTCAGTGGCATTTGATCTGACACTTGCTATACACTGTATATGGTCACAGCAGTACAAGGGGTAAAATGACAGTACATACATGTTGTACATTACACTATAATTTTCAGTGAAGGACATTGCCCAGTTTTCTCAGGCACTACATTTGTTGTTGACTTGTTCCTCAGTTTGTGATCACTATGTTATAGAACATTTGATCATAGTCTGAAGTAGTCCGCAAACAAAATTCACAACTCACCTGTTCACCAAGCAACTCTTCCCAACAGCTACATCACCAACAATAACAGCTTTACAAATTTTCAAACTGAAAAAAAATAAAATAGTTTAAAATCCTGAATTCAGCATTGAATTGAGGCAGGGGAATCTTGTGCACATTAGATGGAAAATAGCCCCTAGGGCTTGCAGTGTAGTTTAGTAAATCTCATACCTCTCAAGATATGTAAAGTATATAGTACTAGCAGCCATTAAAATTAGATCATTTTGTTTCCACACAACAGGACTGACAAACTTTGTTTTATAAGACTTTACCGGACTGCATAATTTCACACAAGCATAATAGTAATGATGTCACATGATCAATACATTTATATAGAGAGTTCATACACATTAAGGCTAACCAAACTCAAACAGCATTTTCAGGGCTTTTACAGGACAGATTTCAATTTTTTCCCAATAAAAAAATGTAAACTGGCAGATAAAATAAAACTTTTAACGTTATTCGAAAGCTGTTACATGTATTTCTATAACAAGAGCACACTCGATAATAGCCCGCCGCCGAATTATGATAAAGAAAGTAAAGACAAATGTCATCACGTAAATAACAACCCAAGATATAAATGGTATGTTAAACCAGCCGCTTTTCAAGTTATCGCGCCCACAAGGTCAAATTATGGACGTAAAATAAATGTGAAAAATCGCAGTAAGTCGACCATTTTGATTTTTTTACCGGCCATTATTGAGCTTGTCCAAGAACTGCTTATTAGTAACATGCATAACAAACTTGAAGAGAATACTTGTGAAAATGTTGAAGTTATCGCGCCTACAAGGTCAAATTATTGACGTAAAATGAGAAAAATCGCAATAAATCTGCCATTTTGAATTTTTTTTCAGCCATTATTAAACTTGTCCAAGAACTACTTATTATTAACATGCATAACAAATTTGAAGAGGATATGTGAAAAACTTTTGAAGTTATCGCGCCCACAAGGTCAAATTATTGACGTAAAATGAGAAAAATCACAATAAATCGGCCATTTTTTTTTTTTTCAGCCATTATTGAACTTGTCCAAGAACTACTTATAAGTAACATACATAACAAATTTGAAGAGAATATGTGAAAAACTTTTCAAGTTATCGCGCCCACAGGGTCAAATTATTGACATAAAATGAGAAAAATCACAATAAATCGGCTATTTTTTTTTTTTTTTCGGCCATTATTGAACTTCTCCAAGAACTACTTATTAGTAATATGCATAACCAATTTGAAGAGGATATGTGAAAAACTTTTCAAGTTTTCGTGCCCACAAGGTCAAATTATTGACGTAAAATGTGAAAAATCGCAATAAATCGGCCATTTTTTTTTTTTTTCGGCCATTATTGAACTTGTCCAAGAACTACTTATTACAGTAGATCCTGTCACCAACGACTTTGCTTTTGCCAGACAAAAAAAGTCGTTGATGACAGAAAGTCGCTGGTCACAGGAATGAGTTTTTGCTGTAAAATTTGCGTGTGCGGCGGCTGGTTCAATGTCGGGCTAATGACGGCGACATTCACCCACCATTGACTGGTAGTCATTGTGGATCAAAGCACGAGTTGCGGCAACATTTCAATGCCTGTTCTAATATCACTTATTATGAAGGTGTTTTTTCAGAATGGGCGCTAGCTACGCTAATCACGCAAACAGAGCACACGTTATATAAGCCCAGGTAGCTTCTGACCTTTTACAGGCATGAGGCGTTGTATATTCACATTAAATGTGTCACTATAGGACAGATGATGTAGCCCTGGTGAAACAAAAAAATAACTGGTGAAACAAAAAAGGAACAGTTATTCATTACTGATAAATAATACACATACGACGCTGGACCAACGTTAAACTACCATTGAATCAACGTCTTGTGTCTGATTGGTATAGGCCTATGTGGCCGGACCACGCTCATATTGGACGTTCGCTACGTGTGAATAAACACGCGTGGACGGCTCATTAAGGCATTGTATTGTTATGTAGTTCTAATGTTGGCCAACCCTGCATCAACGTCTGTGCCAGCTGTATCGTCACTCAGTAAACAAGAACCGTTGACCCAGTGTTGCTTTAATGCGAGCCGACTTCGAGGACAGTGGGCCAGCGTTAAAACAACGTTGGGTCAACGTCTTGTGTTTGCTGGTCAGTGACTGCGCGTCTCATGTCTGGAGAGGGGTGTACTGTTGACTGTCAGGCTGTGTATAGCGTAATTATGACGGCGCCGCTCTGTGTAACAGCCAACACACAACTGAAAAGCACTTGACATTTAGTATGCTATAGACAACATTATTTGTATAATTATTCATGGCGTATCTTCTTAATACATTTCCTGAACAATCTGATACGATTGTATTTTATACAAGTTTAATAAGCGCTATGCAAAATAAACAATTTTATATACTTTTTGACTAATGCTAGCATTAAATTGATTTATAGGGCATTTCTTTAGTTGATCATTGGACATGAGGGTTGGATGATTTCCTACCCCCACCAGGTGATATTGCTGTGCGGTAACATCGACGGTCTGAGGTAGATAGACCTCTTGCGACAACAGCCTGATCTTCCAGCGTTATGCCTCTCTGTTAACCATGATATCCACACAGTCAGATCTGACATGCAGTGGTTTGCTCATGAATGTTTCCAAAAGTCCTATGACGAAAAAAGTTGAGGTCGTTTGACACAAGTAATATAATGACCTTCTGCCA
This sequence comes from Flabesymbios commensalis, assembly GCA_964017125.1. Classification (NCBI taxonomy): domain Eukaryota; kingdom Metazoa; phylum Annelida; class Polychaeta; order Terebellida; family Flabelligeridae; genus Flabesymbios; species Flabesymbios commensalis. The sequence continues at coordinate 33,955,714 of OZ024903.1, forward strand.
GATATTTGAGGTCGCAAGTCGCGTTAGACAGAAAGTCGTTGATCACAGGTCGTTAACTATAGAAAAATGTTCCGTGCAAGAAAAAAAAGTCGTTGGAGACAAAAAGTCGCTGATGGCAGGGTCGTTGATGACAGGATATACTGTAGTAACATGCATAACCAATTTGAAGAGGATATGTGAAAAACTTTTCAACTTATCGCGCCCACAAGGTCAAATTATTGACGTAAAATGTGAAAAATCGCAATAAATCGGCAATTTTATTTTTTTTTGGCCATTATTGAACTTGTCCGAGAACTGGTCATTAGTAACATGCATAACAAATTTGAAAAGGATATGTGAAAAACTTTTCAAGTTATCGCGCCCACAAGGTCAAATTATTGACGTAAACTGTGAAAAATCGCAATAAATCGGCCATTTTTTTTTTTTTCTGCCATTATTGAACTTGTCCGAGAACTGGTCATTAGTAACACGCATAACAAATTTGAAAAGGATACGTGAAAAACTTTTCAAGTTATCGCGCCCACAAGGTCAAATTATTGACGTAAAAGGTGAAAAACCGCAATAAGTCGGCCATTTTGAATTTTTTTTCAGCCATTATTGAACTTGTCCGAGAAGTGGTCATTAGTAACATGCAAAACAAATTTGGGAAGGAAACATGAAAAACTTTTCAAGTTATAGCGCCCACAAGTAAATGTTAACGCCGACGCCGCCGAACTTCAATTGCAATAGCCCACCTTTTTTAATTAAAATTAAAAGGCGGGCTAAAAACTACAATAAATATTATGATATAAGTTGTAAGGGTCTTGTATTTTGGAACAAAAAATAGATACAAGAGTTTGAGAGAATTTTAGCCAAACTAAAACATTATAATTCGTGCATTATCAGTGTTACAATTGGGTAGTTTTCATTTATCCCAGAATCCAGGACATTCATGGAAATAGACTATTTTCAAAGATTTCTCGGACCGGAATTTTGAATACTAAAATTCTAGGATTGTGTAAACGTGTACAAACTCTGAATATAATAGTTTACCCGACTGCCGGGTATGCAGTAGGCTTAATTTCTCCGACCAGACAACCTGAAAATACAGGAAAATCATCTACAGTTATTTGAAACCACTTGTTAACTGGGTTTACAACTTACCCTACAGCACCCGTTCTATTTCTTGTGCATGCTTCTTTTACTCTGGCATCAAAGTTCAACATCTGGTATGGTGTTCCATCTGGATGGAATGCCTGTATGACAATACAGTAAAAATACACCTGTATGTTCTCTAAACATTGTCTATGTTCACTGGAGCCACATACAGAAACCCACTGAGTTTGCAGTGTGGAGGAATCATCCAGTCCTATTGCTGGAATAAGAGACGAGACAGACTCGATGACTTTAATTAAATGTTAACCCTTGTCCTGCTGAATTGTACCTGTTGTATTTTTCATCATTTAAAATTGCTAACGAAATTTCCAGCTTCGAAGGATGAAAAATATTCTATTTTTGGAAAATATACATCTTCTAAATTAAATTATTTGATTAATTGAGCATCTACCACAAACTAAATCATCCATTTCAGTGACATATTATTTTGTTTAATATCTGCTTGAAACAGTTTATAATATACGGGCTTAGCAGAACAAGGGTTAACATCAATCCTGAAATTACTTAGTAAATTATATATTTCCCATGGTAGGCTTATTGACTAAATATTATTTTAATATATAGTATACTGGGTAATACTGCAGTATTAAATTACCCATGGTACATCCAGCCTCAGGCATCACACACTGTTTGGCCTGGTGGTGTAAACTCTATGATACTTGCCAACATTATAACAGCATAATCATAATCATAATCAGACGTCTAATTCTGTCTAAAGTCGATATCGACACTGTGGGAATCAAAATATTTAAAATAGCTGTATACCCATAAAATAGATATTCAAATGAAGCAGAAAGAGCTAAGAAAGACATTTATAATGATTTTCAAATGAAAAAACCCTTTGGTTTCCATGGTTTATACAACAAGAATTCAGCGCTTTAAGGGTAAATTACCTGGTAGTGTAATAAAAATTGTTGGTAGACATGGTACTGTTGCGAGGCACACACTCAACCTACAGCAATGTCATCCAGGCATCACACACTATTTGGCCTGGTAGTATAAACTCATGATACTTGCCAACATTACCTCTTAACCCTTTAAGCCCTCACGATGCATTAAAGCATCATTTTACATCCCTGAAAACAAACTTGATATTCCTACAACTAGGGGTTTTAGAATGAAAAATTTCCATGAAACGGTTTACCAATACATGATATTTTTCATTAATTTTTCACCCATTTAAAATCATCTTCATCCACTACAAGTCGAGAATTGCGACAGCAATTCGCGGCTTGTAGTGGATGAAGATGACAATGGTAAACGCAGGCCTGAAAGGGTTAGAGCGCTGACAATTTTTGCATAAACCATGGAGATCAATTTGAAATCATCATAAATGGCCTAGTTAGCTTTAAGCCTCTTTCTGATTCATTTGAATACCTATGTTATGGGTCTACGGCCATGAGAAATATTTTTACTCTTACAGTGCGGGATAGACTTTAGTTACCCGAATCTGACGTCTACAGACCTCAGATTCTGATGAATAAAGTCTATCCCTGAGCTGTAACGGTTGAAACAGCATTAGGCCAATGGTTAACAAATAGATGGAGATTATAGATTATTTTCTTGTGAAAAATCAGTCTTAGTGTAAAATTTTTGATTCTCCAATCAATGTATTTTACATGCATGCATAATTAGCTTAAATCTCACAAGCACACATTTTGCTACATATAAAACATTTCATGTCTGTCAAAGGTGTGTCACTGTCTTGGCATAAAATGTGTGCTCTATTGTGTCTACACAAGTGTCTACACAAATCATGCTGCGGATTCAACTAGAGGCTATTAACCTCAAAAAGTTTATTACAAAATTTTAGACAATTTGGGGTTCAGCAGCAAAGATGTAGCTTCCTTAACACCTGAACACTGATGTCAACTATGGTCGTGTTTCTGTGATTTTATTCACACAGTTTTAAAGTTAATAACTTTCTTATAGCTGTTAAACTAATCAAGGATTTGACTTAATTTTACAAATCTGACTAATTTGCAACCACAAATTTAAGTGGCAGAATATTTAAATTTAATAGCTAAGACATGTAAGTATTAAAAATATTCATAAAAAAATTATAAAACTAGAAGGGAAATTTGATGCAAATGCGTCAATTGTATGACTCCGCCATAACATGAGGCCTACTCTATCTCCTCTCTCCCTGTGGTAAGCTGAAAATCTAATCAGATCATCTCCATACTCATGAGAAAGTTCACATAAAAAATTGGAGAGATGCAATAATTATCTTCCAAGTTATCGCATTAACAAAACATTTTTTTAAATTTTTGAACTTGGCCTTTGACCTATGACATTGACCTTTGGTCAAAAACTTTTGCCAGAGGGGTTGAATATTTGTATAAATTATGAATTCGATTTGTTGGACCATGTTGGCGTAGTACAAAAAGGTGGCGGCGTACGGCAAGCATTCATGACCGGACAAACGGACAGCCGGACGGACAGAAAACCCGAGAGCATAATGCCTTCGCTCGCTTTGCCAAGGAGGCATAACTATCTAAGCGCAACTGTGAATTGTGAAAAAAAAATATTTAAGTCGAAAAAAAAAAATTAGTCGCCAGCTGGCGGCCATTTTGATTATCGGTGGAAAGCTGAAGTCTAATCAGGTCATCTCCATACTCATGAGTAACTTCACATAAAAAATTGGAGAGATGCAATAATTATTTTCCAAGTTATCGCGTTAACAAAACATTTTTTTTATCTTTGACCTTGACCTTTGCCCTATGTACAAAAAGGTGGCGGCGTAGGGCAGGCGTTCATGGACAGACAGCCGGACAACCCAAGAACATAATGCCTTCACTCGCTTCGTGGCAGAGGTATAACAAGAGCACACTCGACAAAAGTCTGCCACCATTATTGAACTTGTCTGAGAACTGGTTATTGGGCAAAAAAAAGATATGTTTGTTTCCAATATGTTTGGTTTTTTACGCTTTTTGACCCCCCTCTCCTTTTTGTAACGTTTTTTAAAACTACTTTAAAAAGTAGCCGGTAACTCATCCCTTAACTTATGGGGTTTTCTTTAAATATTTTTCTTTTGGAAATCCATAAAATAAATTTGGGTCGCACATGCTTTGATAAGGTCGGTCGAAAATCGAAAAACAAACAATATTTTTTTAGGCCTTAGCAACATGCAGTACCAATTTGAGCAGGATACATGAAAAATATCACGCCCACAATGTAAAATTAGAGACGTGAAATATGAAAAATCTCAGCTAGAGCCTGACAGCACTGAAGTAGAGCTTGCGTCGACCTGCAGGGTTATTGTTCTACGGACAGCTAAAATGGATCTATCTCACAATAATTATTAAAGCTGCTTAATTGTTTTGCTTATTTTGATCAAAAGACCAATCATAGAAAATCATGTTTAATTTATAATTTAACTGTTTAAAGTATTAAAACCCAGTGGGGGTTTCTGAACTCTGAACTTCAAAGTCTGAAGTTTGAAGTCCAAAGTCCGAAGAAATCTGAAGTAGAATATATTGTCCAAAGCCTGAAATGCAAAGACCGAAGTTCAAAATCCGAAGGACGAGGTCTGTCCGAAGTATATATCCAAAGTCTAAAATCTGAACGCTAAGTCTAAAGTTCAAAGTTTGAATTATCATGTCTGAAGTTCGAAGTCTGTCTGGAGTCTCAAATCTGAAGTGTGAAAATCAAAGTCAGAAGTCCAAAATCCGAAGTCTGATGTTCGAAGTCAGGCTGAGGTCCAAAGTCTGAAGTAGGAGTCTGACGTCTGAAGTCTGTCCGAAGTTTGTCTGAAGTCTGTCATAAGTCTGAAAACTGTCCGAAGTCTGTCTGAAGTGGTCTGCATGATAGCGATCACCATTGATCAGCTGTTTTCCTGATCCTCATAACATATATTATAATGTATTTCTTGAGCTTATTTGGTTACATATGTTTGTTTTTGTTGTGTGACAAATAAATTGTCTGAGTCTATGAGTCCGAAGTTTGACGTCTGTACGATGTCTGACAATGAAGGCTGCAATCTGACGTCTGCAGTATGTCCGAAGTCCACAATCCGAAGTCTGAAAACTGATGTCTGAGGTCCACAATCAGAAGTCTGATGAAGTCTGACGAAATCTGAAGTTTGATGTCCTATGTCTGTCCGAAAACTGTCTGAATTATGTCCAAAGTCTGAAGTACTAGAGTCTATGTATGTCTGTTTAAAACCTGGAGTCCAAAAAAAACCAAAGTCTGAAGTCCAAAATGCGAGTCTGAAACCAAAGTCTGAAGTCCGTCAGTTGTCTGAAACAGAAGTCCAGAGTCTAATGCCCGAAATTTGAAGTTGAAAGTCTGAAGTCGAAAGTCTATCTGAAGTCCGTTCAAAGTTTTTTGCAATTATTATAACTTTGTCATACAATACCGGTATTATATATTGTGTTTGTAGATCAATTATGACAATTAAGTCCAGAGTCTAAGGCCCAAAATTTGAAGTTGAAAGTCTGAAGTCGAAAGTCTATCTGAGATCCGTTCAAAGTTTTTTGCAATCATTATAACTTTGTCATACAATACTAGTATAATATATTGTGTTTGTAGATCAATTATGACAATAGCAGGCCAATTGTACCGATAAGCTTGCATATTCCTATAATTATTTTAGGCCTAGTCAAATTTTCATTTCTCTGTCTTTTAATCGAGGTCTACTATATTACAATCTTATCCGAAGATCATATTATCAAAATATATAAATAGGTGAAAAAATATTTCAGAATGAGATTATATAGACTAACATTCAATTAACAAACAATATAAAATGCAAACACACGTGTAGGCCTACATGTATTTAATATACAAACGATTAGGCCTACCTCTAATACAATTTATACTATTTATAATTATATTGATCAGAATTTAATTGGACAGCCCCTCCCCTAATGCACTAAAATTTCGTCACCGACACCCCAGGATAACCGGAGCCGCTGGCTATGTAGGCCTACCCAACAAACACGATGAAAATTGTTGGAGCTGTTAGTTTCAATCACAATTTATCAGCCATTTCGATTTTGTTTAGCCATTATTGAACTCGTCCGAGAACTGGTTATGAGTAAAATGCATGACAAATTTGAGCAGGATAAATGAAAAACTTTTGAAGTTATCTCGCCCACAAGGTAAAATTATTGATGTAAAATGTGAAAAATTGCAATATTTTTTTAGCCATTATTGAACTTGTGAGAGAACTAGTTATTAGTAGCATATAACAAATTTTACCAGGATACATGAACAACTTTTCAAGTTATCATGCCCACAAGTAAATGTTATGCCGCCGCCAAACTTCAATCGCAATAGCCCACCTTTTTTAATAAAAATTAAAAGGCGGGCTGAAAAAAGAGATTCATACCTGTGGAAATTTGGTGATAATTCTGTCTCTGGAGACCTGAGATAAGAGCTTCCGACCAGGGCTGGACTCACTGGACATCTTGCCAATATGATAGTTAGTTTCTTGTTATATACATATGTGTACATAAGAGGTATGTCAACACCAGTTGGATCATCACTGAAAATATTTTAGGTGTTTGTTAGTACCACACATAAACTTAATCATTATGCAAATTGTGTTCACAAACCAACAGACCTTCAGATAATTATGGAAAATGCAGGCGAGTGAAAAATAGCTCACCTTAAACTAGAGAGGAGAGTGATTTGCGGAAGGTTGCGTTTTTTATGACAAACTATTTTTAGCATCAAAAAAACAAAAAATGAGATGTAGGTTCCACACTGTTCCACACTACCACTGCCTGCAATGAGGCAGATATCTACTGTATTATTCAGTGTATAAGTCACATCTTTTTTCCATCTGAGTGCCAAAATTGTCACTATTGAAATAATCTAACATCTATTACTTTTCCTCATATTTTTGCCTAGTGCAAGGTACACTTTCTTATCATTATTTAGTTCATGGTTTAACTTCTAAAATAATCATCAACATTTCCCGAAACTTTCAGCAAATTCAGGGTAGTCACGACATAAATGGAAAATAGTGTGTGTAAAATTTCATGAAAATTGACTGAGGAATCGGCGAAATTTATTCACCACGGTTAAGTGAAACAAACAAACAAACTAGGCAGCAATAGACCAACTTCCAGATATGGAATGCTCGCTAACATGTAACAACTAGTAACACGTTGTGGAGGGTGGCGTTATGAATCATCATCACTACTTTAGACATAGTGTAGAATAGAATCTTATTGACCCGCTGCGAGCTAATTCCGCAGCTGTCTGCAGAGCTCCAGATAATTTTTTGGTTTGAGGAGTATTTCACTCATTGAAATTGGTGATGAGGAGTGAAAAAATAAACAAGGAGTATTTTTATTCATACAACAACATGAAAGCTTCATTGATCATTTTTTTCTTACACTCAGGTCACATAGTTCTGCTGATTGCTCACGTACAAAATACAACAATCGTTTCATCTTGTCCGTTTCTTTTACTTTGATGGGTATTTAAATAGTTTTTTCATGAGTAATATTACTCCTCAGACTTTCTATCAATGAGTATTTGCTGTTTTTACATGCGTATTTTACGCATATAGGCCTACACATGTTATCTGGAGCTCTGTGTCTGTGGTGACCTGCTCCGCAGGGCTACAGCGACTCCAAGCCTCCATCATGCATGGGCCTGGAAAAACGAGCATCCAGCTATTTCCCACTCCCGTACCTCCTCCCACCTTCTAATTTTTATATCTACTTTACTCCCCCCCCCCACTTACATTGCGTTAATAATGGGGTCCACACCCTTGCCCTTGAATCAGTCCCTCTCCCTCTTCTTTGTTTCTTTCCTGATCATGAGCTGTACCCCCAGTTAACCTGGGAGTCCGCATAGCACCAGATAAATCTGGGTACAGATAAAATCTGGGTACAGGACTTCGACGGCCTGGCAAGTGTTTGTTCAACTACAGTAGCATTAGTCATTATTTAGCGATGACGACCGGAGACGGCGGAGAAGAGTTTTGTATTCACGTTTATTATCGCCCACACTGTCTGAAGTGAATGATTATGATAGTCAACTCGCCGTCTCAGATTGAAATTAAGTAGCCTAGACTAATAAGTTATGTCAATTAATTTATATTGAAATTATGCTTACATATGAAAGATGTCTACATATATTAGCAGTTTAGGGTCTAAAAAAATGTTCTGGTGAAAAATATAACAAAAACAATCAGTCAAACAGTCAGCTATATTTCTATGCGTATGTTTGTTTTTGGCTGCCCTTCAGGCCTTTTGACTTTGTGGAATGCGGAAGCAGCACGCCCCGTACTTTTTCTTCTGTGTATAGTGAGACGGTGGCCCACCATTATTTCACAATTTGGCCAATGCATCGTGTTATCTGGGTATTGGCTAGCCGAGTAAACAACGTCTCTGGGCGAGCGCAGCGAGCCACAGAGCCGTGAATCTAGTATCAAAGTATCTTTGATACCAACTTTAAATTGCTCTTCTGGATTTAATCTGATGAGCTATGGCCAATCTAACATCATCTTGCTTATAATAAATATATTTTCTTACATATCTGTGATTCTTGAGCTGATATATGACATATTGGACCTGAATTTAGGTAAAATACAACTACAGCTCACGGCGATATAGTTTGCATCAACCTTTGCCAGTGCGACATGAGCGACATCTATGTGAGGAGAATTCGTCCGCTGAAGGCGCAAGCTCAGACCACCTTAAACTTGTTGATCAACACAAAAACACGTGCGTGAAGCACAAGAAAAACGACAGATACCACGTGCGTTGACGTCATCTACCACGTGCGATAACGTCATCTCACAAAATCTCGCTTTTCCACCCCACTCCACCCGAGATCACTTGGTAGCCTCAAGTGTAGTTTTGGATAAATAACATGAATATAAACTTACTTTCCCTTTCTAACCATAAAAAATCTCCAGATACATGCTTCAAATATGGTAGTGAAGACGTGTACACTGCAGGTAAGTCAGCGAATTGCGATTTAACCCCGAACTGGGCACAGTTTATTTCTGTGGCAGGACAGCGGCTGTACACAATTCAGCGCCGTAGGCCGATCAGCGCTAGGTATTGGCCTTTCTTGAGACGAGCGATGAAAGCATCACCCGCATAGCAATTTCCGCAGTGCTGTACCGCAAAATATTATACAGAATGTTGGGTTGTTGTTGGGCCATCGTCAGACACGTTGGATCAACATTGAAGCAACATTGGTTACCATCCAGTGGTTGCTGTAGACGCTGCCCAGCAAACAATTTTATAGCGGGCCAGAATTGGACCTATAGTGGCAGAATTTTGTGCCAGTAATGGGCCAATACAGTCAAACCAATATGCCAGAACCGGCCCCGTTTTGGCCCAGGGTAGTTTCCATACAGTTTGCACACAGGGCCACATATGGCCCAGTACTGGTTACCATGTCTGGGGCTGTTGAGGCCCCATATTGGCCCAGATATCAGGAATACATACAGGCTGCTATTTGGTTATATTTACCGTGCCAATACTGGCCCAGATACGATTATATAATGGCTGTATAATGGTTGCGAAAGGGATCAATAATGGCCCTGTATAGGATGCCTAAGTAATAGGTGTTATCTCTTTTTGAAACATGCATTCAGTTATAGCCCAGCAAACACGTATCATTCATCCAATGCTGTTTCAATGTTGGACCAACGTCTTGGAAGCTGGCCCGCCATCGAAACAGCATCAGGTGATTGTCCTGTGTTTTGCTCGGAGTTGTTGCGATACAAAAACAACAATTAGGTTTAATTGCACAGTAAATTTAATAAAACAATATATTTGGCTTACAAAAAACGTCAACGCCGAATTTATTCGGATCTGAAATCTACAGTATATTTTTACAATCTACGGTCTTCCTCGACTTAAAGCGACTCAATCAGGCTAAGATCGTCAAAAAATCCGTGATTTTGTTTTGGCTTCTCAGTGTGACCATGTGATGTAGACGTGTCCATGGGCTTGGGCTGCAAAAGTTTTTTTTAATTTTTGTGCTGCACATTTGCCGGTTGGGCTAGATATAAAGACGAAGTTCCCGAATTCGGGAATTTCGTCTATATCTTGCCTAACAGGGTTGGGGTTGGGGAGCTTTTGCAGCTTTAGTCTGTGGACGTGTTTACATCATATGGTCGTATAGGGAGGCCAAAGTAAAGTCACCGATTTTTTGACGATTTTGGCCTGATTGAGTCATTTTTATAATGTGCAAGGCCAGTAAGCCCCGCTTCTGATTGAACATTTTTTATCACCTACAAGTAGGCTCGCACCATTTTGATAAATAATTTTTATAATTACAATAAATATAGTGCTTAGGCTAGACTATTTAAAAAGATGAACTCTTAGCTATGCCTAATTAGGATACAAAGCAATTCAAATATAGACCTATGAATAACAACTGATAACGGCAACCTAGGCCTACTGCCAGTACTGGTAAGACACTCTCCAATTCCTCCTATTATCGCTCACGGCGGCGACAAGCCTTAACAAAATATTCGATTCATTCTTCAATTATACCATCATGAATCAGAAAAATTATATACACATGTGCTACAATTCATATTTGAGTAAATATGTACTTTAATATAATCATCTAAGTCCATTTTAAATCGAAAAGAATAATAAATGATGACAATTCAGAAAAATGTAGCCTACACTTGTTTTAACCGCCAAGAAAGATCGACCCACCTAGGGAAAAGATCTATACTAAAATGCCAGCACTGGGCCGGAATACTGGCCAATACTGGCCCACAACGCCGGAAGCTCCCCGAAGTGAGTAACAATGTAATCATATGCCGTTATTGTGCCGTTATTTTGTCAGTCTAACCTGAATCAGGCCAAGAAAGCCGAAACTGGGCCAGTTTTGGCATACCCTAACAATACCTGTATGCCAGTACTGCCACTATTCGCCAGTAATTACCATTATTGGGCCATTTAAGAACATGTTTGCTGGGTGGTGTAGACCTAGAAGTATGACGCGCTAGACCAGTGCTGGAGTAGCGATGGGCCAGCGTTGTAGACGATTTACCGATATTGAACCAGCAATAAACTGAGACGCGGGCCCAGCATTTAACTGGAATTGGGTAATACAGAGCACCTTGCTATGTAGTCTATACATGGGTGGATCCATTTGGATCTACCTCTCTGGCGACCAAACATTTACTAACATTCCATCACCTCCCATGAGTCTCCTCCCACTTGGCAATCCTGTTAAGATTCATTTGGATCCGGTTGATGTCGCTCTTGTCAGTAACATGTCTATACAAAATACAACCGTCTGTGAACAGATGGACTGTAGGCCTACTGTGGGTGACACAATCAGGTAGATCATTAATGTAGATAAAGAAAAGGATATGGCCCAGAACCGAACCCTGATGTACTCCCGACAAAACAGGTCCCGGAAGAGACTCTGCATGATAATGAAATACCTTCTGGGTTTGGTCTGTCGGGATGAAGCATTTGATCCACACTGTAAAACTTTGCTGTTGTTTTCACATCCATTTACTGTTTAATTTGACAACAGTTTACCGTACTGTTGATTTAACAGTAATTCACTGTTATAAACTACATTCACTGTTGTTGCATAGTTTTTTAACAGCGACTTACCGTATAAACAGCGAATGGCTGTTTTTTCGACATTTGCGTGGTGCATTCTGGGATAGCCAGAATCCCAGCAGGCGACGCCATCTTGAACTGAGAAAAACAATACAACTTCAATTTTTGTAAGTATTCTCAATTTCTTAGTGTAATATGTATTAAAATAGCTCTGCCAATATCATGAATGTGGATAGCCTTAAGTGGCATATCAAAAAGTATCGTTGCTTACTTTATAATACGGGTTCATGTTGCAGTGTGATTAAACGTGGAAAGAACAGCAAGTTACTGTTTATGTGGCCTATACCACAGTAACTTACTGTAGGCTACCTATAGTGCACTGTTACTTGTACGGCAATTAACCATTTTGTGAGTAGGCCTATATAGAATAATACAGACGCTCAATTTATTTTTGCATTGATTTAATTTTGTGTGATATGAGTTTTGTTTGTATTATAACTTAGTTATATGTTTTCTTTGCAGGATTTGTTGAAGAAATATCCCGTCCATCATAAACCATAAAGTTTTGAAGCTATCGAGAGAAATGTCCTTCACAAATGACTTTACAAACATTGAATTCTATCAATTGAATTGAGACTCTGGGAAGACTGGCATGTAGGCCTAGTCTGTTCTGTTTATTGTATGTTAAGCTCTGTTAAATACAACTTCACTTCTGCACAGTGGTCTTGAGTCAAGATTATAATCTCCAGAACCAGATGAGACATTCTTTGTTAATGAAATAAATAGGGTGGATCGGATACAGCTATAAACATGATAAAGCACCTGTGGTTTTTTTAGAATGACGATCATAACTATTATTTAGGATGATTAAATATGTATCATTTTGCTTTAGGTTATTAAATATGTTTCTGATAATATAATGTAGGCCTGTGTAATATTATTTTATAAAATATCATGTGAGATTGTTTGGTATAAAATAAATTTTATATGGAATACAATTGTTAATTGAATTGTTGCCTGTTGTTCTGGTGACTCAATTGATTACTTTGCAACAGCGTTTTCAGCTGCCAAAACATTAAGCTAAGAAATATTCAGTGGGCGTTTTTTAAGATGTTAGAGAAATTTAAGATGTCAGTTTGACGTATTGCTTACAGTAATTTACTGTATTTAATATATTATTGAAGGTACAGTAACTTACCGTTTATACGGCTTATTACAGTAATTTACCGTACCTACAGTGCACTGTTATTTGTACGGCAATTAGCCGTTTTGTGAATAACAGCAACT